>CM062814.1:763185476-763785476 GCA_031772625.1 Pinus tabuliformis | reverse complement strand
ATTCCTCAGACGCTTCCATGCTAGAGATGACTTGCTCATTTTTGCACCGCATAGCCGCTCGGCCAAAGATAATCCCTTATACCGACATGGTAAAATGGGCTATTGATAAAGCCGACATCTCAGACAGAGAATTCAAGGCGAGAAGCCAAGGGGTCATCAGATCTTTTACCCCGGACAACCTATGGTGTATGTACAACCTTCCAGAGCCAGAGGTCATCTACAACAGGCAATTTGTAGAGAAGTTTGCTAAGGAGAACAGGGACCCAGCGGATTGCACCCACGCCTGGTCGAATAATGAAGAGAAAATCAAGAAAGACAAAATTGGTATGTACACTACTGCGTCTATTTGTCCCCCTTATAGTTTTGCAGTGGCTATGTTATGTAGACTGTTTGGTAGACCAGATAGTACTAAGTTCTCCCCAGAGTGGTTGTCATTAATAGATGCAATCGTTAACGCAACTATAATGAATTGGGCCCAAATTTTGTCAGACAATTTAGCAAAAACAATTATCAAGTATAGAAGGAGAAGAAGTATTGCTTCGAGTGTTTACCCTCCATTTTTTATGAGCGCCTATGTTATGGATGTTATTTGTTTTAGTTCAAAGTTCCCCATCATGGGATGGAAATGGACTGTTCGAAATCCACTTCCCATTCACATGTACCACAAGGTCATGTGGGAATCCAATTTTCAACCACATTTTTTCAAGATTTGCCATGGAGTTATGCTCCCTATTCACAAGCGGCTTTATAATTGAGATGCCCCCAGGTTTTCCCAAGAAGCTGAAGTTGACATCCTCCCGGTGGCCAGATGGTTCGGGGAGGAAACATTTACATATATCAGAGTTTTTGGCAGCATCACCTCCCCCCATATCCTCCCATACTATGTTCTAGATAAATTGATGGCTAGGGAGATAGCCTATCAGACAACTAGTGAGGGAGGAATGAGCCATACACTGAAAGAGTCAAAAAAGGCCATTTGCCTGCATTCCCTGTACAGTGTGGAGCATTTGCACTACACGACCTAGGACACACATTCAAAGAAGTAGAGAACATGCTATCTCTGCAATTACCCAAATTCCCTGGACAACAGTATGACCCATTTGGCACTATCAAGAATTTCACCACTTTGGTGAAAATAAAAGTATTCACCAATGAGGAGGATGTTTTTGATGATATCTTTTTGCAGAAAAACACCTTTACAGAGGTGAAGCATATGGCACAACTACTTTTTGACCATGAAGATCTGGAAAAGTTTTACAGTTACAGAGAAAGAAGGCTGGCAATGGTCCCATTGGACCAATTATTAATTGAACCAATAAGGGAGCCTACTCCCAGTGTGACTATAGAAGGTGACTCCAAAGAAAATTCCAAATCCGATTCTGGGGCAGATTCTCAAGAGAAATCTATCGGGGAATCACGATAGTCATCACAAAATGGCAGAAGCAGAAGCATGGAGTCAATAAAGGATACAACCCAATCTACACAGAAGATAGCTGAAGAAGCTTCAGCTTTCAGGCAAGTTGAAATCCCTACTACTTCTGCACAACCAATAAAACCCACGGTAATTGACTTAGAGGAAGAGTGGGATAATTTTAATAAAAGTCTCAATGTAGAGGAACAGGTGCCAGAGTTGCAAACTCCACAACAGAAAGCAACTCTGGAAATTACAATGGAAGAAACTGCAAATGAACAAGAAGTAGAGCATATCCCTATTACCCCCACCTCCAAAATAATTTTGAGAATTGAAGAAATACCCCCTCTAGATGTATTCTATAGCCCACATCATAAGGTCGTGGTGAAAAGGCAAAGAAGAAAAAAGAAAATTGGACTCTATAGTCGTTACTACCCCTGAAAATGAACTAATGGATGTTCTATGGAAGGACTCGCCTGTCGATCCATTCGCCAACCTAACTAGGCTCTTGCAGTTTGCAGGTGCTTATGCTACAACGACCATAGACAAAGCAACAGAAGCCCAAATGTTGCTTATAGAAAAGGAAAATAAAATAACATCACTTAAGCAACAATTACAGCAAGTCAAATCCAACCAACAGGCAGAGATACAATTGGCCAAGCTTCAACAGGTATTTGAACAGATGCAAATAGAACATTGAACCAGCATAGCCGAGAAAGAAGCACAGGTGTAGGCAATAATTGATCTACATAACGACGACCCAAAATTGATCAATTTATTACCAAAGCACTCAGACTTAATTCCTAGTTGACACATCAGAAAGAATTACTGTGCCAGAAGATTTCACACTAGAAATATTATTGCGAAACAAGTGATAAACTGACAAGTCAAGTGGTAGAAATGTGACTTGAATATGATGAGATCTTTAAAAAGGTCTCGGATTTCATCGCCTGGCAAAATACAAAGGAGGGGAGAAAAGTCGCCCTTCCCAAGCTAGAAGAATCACATAAGGAAATTTTGTTTGCAAGCTGGGATTCTCGGCTTAAAGAAGCAAAAAAGGTAACAATGGACGCGGCGGCAGCAACAAACATTATCATAGAAAATATCAATGAGAATTTGCATGGTGCCAATCTAGGCAGAGTCCATTCCAGGGTTCCTTCCAGATGCGAAACAGCTCAAACAACAATGGAAACAGGCAGCGAAAGAAAAAGCAGGAGTGATAAGGCAAACAACCAGGCTAGACTGGGAGGCGTATTGGCAACATTTGGTCAAGCCTCACAGCCAATGGATGACCTTGCGATGCCTAACCACTTTTGCCGAGAAAATGGCGCCAGCACTGACGATGTCGTAATCAATAGACATTTGAAAGCTGAAGTCAGCCAGCCTACACAGCTGAAGCCTATGGTGGATATTTGTGATCTGAAGGATCAAATGCAACATAGTTAGTCACCTTGTTTACCTTAATTTTGATTTTATTTTTCCATAAATTGAGGTAGGTCGTTTAAACCTCCTCAACTATTTTTGTAATAATCTATTTTTAGTTTTATAGTTTTAGTATTTAAACCCCTCTCATGCATTTAGAGAGGGGTCCAGAATTTTATTAGAAACTCTCTTCAAAACATGCACTTTTGTCCCTTTGAGGAAGTTTTGGTGAAATATATGGAACAAGATTTATTTTTATCTGATTTAGCATCTTCTACTGAAATTGCACTTTTGTACTCTTAGATGATGTTGAGTGGATTGAAGATAGATCAATATTGCTGAAACACATGAGTAGGATGTATTATCAATGGTACTTTTATCTCGTAATCATTTTTACTTATGTATTAAGCAATCATTTCTTTCGGAATTATTTATGTATGCAAGTCTGAATTTTGATTACCATTATTGCACTTTTGTATGATGATGATCTTTATTTTATGCTGAATATATGAATAATTCTTTATGCGATATATTTCTCACAATCGTTTCGGCTAACTTTTCATACGAAAAGATTATTGTTAAAATGGATTCACTTTTAATCATAATTGAATTATCTTTATTACCAATTGCTTTTAGAAATTATTGTAGATCACATATATCAAGTTTATCCCGGGTATATTATGATTAGATAGTTTTTCAAATTAGAAGTTAAATGCATTTGTGATTGATTAGTTTATACTAGATTACTGTTGGCTTAAACATTACTCTAAAAACATCACACATCACCCCATTTAGCACAAGCATTAAATAGATTGGGAAATTGGTCCCATTATCCCTAGTCGGAGCCACTACTCCAAACAGAAAAGGCGCTGCCAACCAAGGTCCGAACCGGGTGGTTTTCCCCCATGTTGAGGCAACGATTTTCGAGGCTTCAACATTTTGGCGCTAGAAGGAGGGCCTGAACTGTGAATGGCAAGTAAATCCAAATTAACAAGCCATTCTAAGAGTAAAACTCCCTTGCCCTCACCTCCAACTTCTCGAAAATCTTCTAAATCCCCCGATCCTAAGCGAGAAGTTGCACAAGATATTATACAACCTGTTGCTGAAAACCCAATCGATCCAGAGCATTCTTCTCTTACCGAAGCCCCTAAAGTTCAATCTTTGATTCACAAATTACAGGGGATTTCTCTATCACAAGAAGAATTTGAGTTATCTCAGGGTAGTGTTACTTCTCAGTTCACTTTATCTCAGCTGTTAACTAGAGCACAGAGTGAAAAGTTTGGAATACCTTTGTTTGAATTTCCTCTTCCAAGCCGAAAGAAAGCTAAGAAGACACCATCTGAATCTCACAGCGAGTTTTTATCATCATCTTCATTCATTCCATCTATACCCTCACAAGATCAATCATCCATCCCACCACTCCAAATCGTGATTCACACAGGTACAGGAGCTATATCTTCCTCTACCCAATCACTTTCAAACCCTACTGCAACACCTTCCCCTACCCACATACCAACAATGGCACAGAATCCCCCACAAAATCCTCTAAGGCCATGGACAAACCCAGGGGTTGTTAGGATGGCTAGTCCTTTACATCATATGAAATGTATAGTTAAGTTTGATTGCTCTTAAATTGATTGTCTTCCTCCTTAATTATCTGATTTTGATGAAGCTTAACTTTAAAAGAGAAACTGCTCCTTTATATCAGTCTAGAAAAGAATCTATACAAAGCAAAGTCTCTCTCCAGAAAGGCATCTCTAAAAACTCTACAACTGTTGTCCAGAAGCTCTTAGGGGGCCAATGATCCTCCCCACTTAGTCAGTTTTCATTTTTAGAGTGTAATTCTAAAATATACCTAAACTTAAAGGATAAGAGGTCTCATCAAGAGCCGACTTACCATGATCATAAGATTATAACTAAACTGACATTACCAAAACTGCATATCAAAACAGGGTAATGGCTTATGATTATAATAATCAAAAGACAAGGGGTCTCATCACGAGCTAGCTTGTTCAGTTAAGTTACGAATCAAGTGAATGGCATTGTCAATGTTGGTCACCAAACCAAGACATTGTCCTTTAGGAAATAGAGATGAAAAGCTGAAGCAACAAATGAATTACTTCAGAAAATAAAGAAAGCAATAAGTATACTTACGAGCTTATCTTTAAAATTGCATTCTAATTTAAGTGGAATACTAGGTCATTGTTGGTTAAAAGGTAACCCTGTCGAGGCTATGAACGCCTGCTGGCAGCAGAGGCTCTACCTACGACAACGGAGTAAACCAAAAACCAATCTGGGGAGAGACTCATGGCTTTTATCTTTAAAAAACCAAGTAAAGACTAATGTAGACAAAGTTACTTTTTATAAGAAAAGAATAGTCAAAAGCAGTGTTGCAAAAATCGTGATTTAATCGCGATCTTTTGCTTGAAATGATTAAATCGGCGATTTTTTCAAAAAATCACAATTTTCTTACTAAAATGATTAAATCAACGATTTTTTCATTTAGAAAAAATTGTGATTTAATCCTGATTTTTTCGAGAAAAAAATAATTGCTATTTTTCCAAAAAAATATTGATTTTTGTATATTTTAATTTTTTTTGTATTTTCTTAATTTTGTCGATTTTTACGATTTTCTCTGATTGGTATCCTCGCAGATTTAATATCGATCACAATGTTCGCAACATTGGTCAAAAGAATGGTAGTTAGGCAGATGATTGTTGTATTACAAAAGCAATGTTTCTTACCTTATATTCCAGAAAAATTTGTTTTATTTTCAAAACTATCTTTATTTTGGAAGTTTTAGATATTTCAAAAAACTCTTAGAAATAACCAGTTCTTCCAAGTGAATCGCCAATTGTTGTGGTATTCAACAACCCCCCATTTGTTAATGATAGTATTTAATGTTACATTTATAAATAGGGACCCTTTAAAAAGTTTCACCCAAAAAACAAAACTTAGCATTTAGTCATTTCTTTTATTTTTTGAAGAAATTAAAGCTAACAATCAAAACCTTTTTGGGAACTACTAAAGACTTACCTTTTCATATATAGCATGTATAAAACCCACCAAAGGAAATTTCTAAAAAACCTCCAAAATCAAGTAAAACGATTAAAAAGGGCTCCAAGGTCTAAATTATCATAAAATCCAACGAAGACAGAAGTCCTTAAGCCTTTTAGGCTTAAGTCTCACATCACATATCACAACTTATAAAGAACTCTCTCTTAAAAACGGTATAGCGAAATTTGCGAGATGCGAAATTGCGATGGCGCTTTGGCTTTTATCACATCACATTTCGGGCATTCAAGCAATCGCTTTGCACTTACCACCAGCCGATATTGCGAAATGCGATTGGCGCTCAGACCCACACCTTAGAATATTAAAAAGTAAATATTTAAAGTCCGTCAAGTCTATTGCATAGGATAAACCTAACGATTAGCTATATGTCAAACAACTAACGGATAGCTCGCATCTCGCAGACACACAACAGGGGGTAAGAATGCTAAAAGGCACATCTTGCGATATTGCAATCTGCGATATTGCTTCGCAAATCGCACAATTGTTATCATCACAGTACAATGGCTCGCCATCCTAGAAGCTTTCATCCCGTTTTACAACTCAAACATTCATGAGCAATAAAGCTAAGGGATAACGAATCATTAATGGGCATTAGTGGGAAATAACTACATTTATGTGTGAAAAGCCATTTAGCTTGATACGATATCCTGTTATGTGCGTTCTGATAATGCTTCTTTTACACCTTTTACAAGCCATCTGCATTATTTCATTTTTACGTTCATCTTTGTGTGTCTGATAATTGTTGTTCTTCATTTCAGGAAAAACCCACAAAGTAGAGCGTTGAGAACAATGGGGAAGGAAGGCAAGGCTGTAGCCTCTAAGAAGATAGAGATGACTCCCCTATTCACAGATACCACATGCAATAGAGAGGGAGGAACCTCTACATGGAAGGCTATGTACAACATACTGGAGGAGGAACAACCCAGGATTATGGAAACAAAAGTTACAGTTGACGGACGAGATTCCTCAGACGCTTCCATGCTAGAGACGGTTTACTCGTTTTTGCACCGCATAGCCGCTCGGTCGAAGATAATCCCTTATACCGACATGGTAAAATGGGTTATCGATGAAGCCGACGATGAAGCCGACATCTCAGACAAAGAATTCAAGACGAGAAGCCAAGGGGTCATCGGATCTTTTACCCTGGACAACCTACAACTTATGTACCACCTACTAGAGCCACAAGTCATCTACAACAGGCAATTCGTAGAGAAGTTTGCTAAGGAGAACAGCGACCCAGCAGATTGCACCCGCGCCTAGTCGAATAATGAAGAGAAAATCAAGAAAGACAAAATTGGTATGTACACTACTGCGTCTATTTGACCCCCTTATAGTTTTGCAGCGGCTATGTTATGTAGACTGCTTGGTGGACCAGATAGTACTAAGTTCTCCCCAGAGTGGTTGTCGTTAATAGACACAGTCGTTAACGCAAATATAATGAATTAGGCCCAAATCTTGTCAGACAATTTAGCAAAAACAATTATCGAGTATAGAAGGAGAAGAAGTATTGCTTCGAGGGTTTACCCTCCATTTTTTATGAGTGCCTATGTTATGGATACTATTTGTTTTAGTTCAAAGTTCCCCATCATGGGATGGAAATGGACTATTCGAAATCCACTTCCCATTCACATGTACCACAAGGTCATGTGAGAATCCAATTTTCAACCACATTTTTTCAAGATTTGCCATGGCGTTATGCTACCTATTCACAAGCGGCTTTATAATCAAGATGCCCCCAGGTTTTCCCAAGAAGCTAAAGTTGGCATCCTCCCGGTGGCCAGATGGTTCCAGGGGAAAACATTTACATATATCATAGTTTTTGGCAGCATCACCTCCCCCCATATCCTCCCATACTATGTTCCAGATAAATTGATGGCTAGGGAGATAGCCTATCAGACAACTAGTGAGGGAGGAATGAGCCATACACTTAAAGAGTCAAAAAATGGCATTTGGCCTGCATTCCCTGTACAGTGCGGAGCATTTGCACTACACAACCTGGGACAACCGTTCAAAGAAGCAGAGAACATGCTATCTCTGCAATTACCTAAATTCCCTGGACCACAGTATGACCCATTTGGCACTGTCAATAATTTCACCACTTTGGTGAAAATAAAAGTATTCACCAATGAGGAGGATGTTTTTGATAATGTATTTTTGCAGAAAAACACCTTTACAGAGGTGAAGCATATGGCAGAACTACTTTTTGACCATGAAGATCTGGAAAAGTTTTACAGTTACAGAGAAAGAACGCTGGCAATGGTCCCATTGGACCAATTAATAATTGAACTAATAAGGGAGCCTACTCCCAGTGTGACTATAGGTGACTCCAAAGAAAATTCCAAACCCGATTTTGGGGAAGATTCTCAAGAGAAATCTATCAGAGAATCACGACAGTCATCACAAAATGGCATAAGCAGAAGCATCGAGTCAATAAAGGATACAGCCCAATCTACACAGAAGATAGCTGAAGAAGCTTCAGCTAGCAAGCAGGTTGAAATCCCTACTACCTCTGCACAACCAATAAAACCCACGGTAATTGACTTAGAGGAAGAGTGGGATAATTTTAATAAAGTCTCAATATAGAGGAACAGGTGCCAGAGTTGCAAACTCCACAACAGAAAACAGCTCTGGAAATTACAGTGGAAGAAACTGCAAATGAACAAGAAGTAGAGCATATCCCTGTTACCCCCACCTCCGAAATAATTTTGAGAATTGAAGAAATACCCCCTCTGGATGTATTTTATAGCCCACAACATAAGGCCGTGGTGAAAAGGCAAAGAAAGAAAAGAAAATTGGACTCTATAGCTATTACTACCCCTGAAAATGAACTAATGGATGTTCTATGGAAGGACTCGCTTGTCGATCCATCCGCCAACCTAACTAGACTCTCGCAGTTTGCAGGTGCTTATGCTACAGCGACCATAGACAAAGCAACAAAAGTCCAAATGTTGCTTAGAGAAAAGGAAAATAAAATAACGTCACTTGAGCAACAATTACAACAAGTCAAATCCGACCAACAGGCAGAGATACAGTTGGCCAAGCTTCAACAGGTATTTGAATAGATGCAAATAGAACATCGAACCAACTTAGCCGAGAAAGAAGCACAAGTGTAGGCAATAACTGATCTACATAAAGACGATCCAAAAATTGATCAGTTTATTACCGAAGCACTCAGACTTAATTCCCAGTTGACACATCAGAAAGAATTATTGTGCCAGAAGATTTCACACTGGAAATCTTATTGCGAAACAAGTGATAAACTGACAAGTCAAGTCATAGAAATGCGACTTGAATATGATGAGATCTTTAAAAAGGTCTTTGATTTCATCGCCTGGCAAAATACAGAGGAGGGGAGAAAAGCCGACCTGCCCAAGCTAGAAGAATCACATAAGGAAATTCTGTTTGCAAGCTGGGATTCTCAGCTTAAAGAAGCAGAAAAGGCAACAATAGACGCGGTAGCAGTAACAAACATTATCATAGAAAATATCAATGAGAATTTGCATGGTGCCAATCTAGTGGCAGAGTCCATTCCAGGGTTCCTTCCAGATGCGAAACAACTTGAACAACAATGGAAATAGGTAGCAGAAGAAAAAGCGGAAGTGATAAGGCAAATGACCAGGCTAGACTGGGAGGCATATTGGCAACATTTGGTCAAGCCTCAGCCAATGGATGATCCAGCGATGCCTAACCACTTTTGCCAAGAAAATGGTGCCAGCACTTATCAATGTCGTATTCAATGGACAGTTGAAAGCTGAAGTCGGTCAGCCTACACAGCTGAAGCCTATGGTGGATATTTGCGATCTGAAGGATCAAATGCAACATAGTTAGTCACCTTGTTTACCTTAATTTTGATTTTATTTTTGCATAAATTGAGGCAGGTCATTTAAACCTTCTCAACTATTTTTGTAATAATCTATTTTTAGTTTTATAGTTTTATATTTAAACCTAAGTTGCACGAAACGCCGAAACGTTTCGGAGTTTCCGAAATGGGTGCGTTTAGAAACGTCACCTCCCAAAAATGAAAACGTCGACCGAAATGTCAGTGGAAATGTCATATATGTATATCTAAAAATATATATATAAAGAAATAAGTGAATAACACATTATCTTTCCAGAAAAGGGGAATAAGACCCATATATGACAATTTAAAAGGAAAAAGAAGTCTATATTAACTCTAATATATGATTACATGATGGTCGAGTTTCCGCCAAGTTTCGGCCAAGTTTCAGAGTTTCGGGTACGGGTACAGCCCGAAACGCCGGGTTCTTTGAAGTTTCGTGCAACATAGATTTAAACCCCTCTCATGCATTTAGAGAGGGGTACAGAATTTATTAGAAACTCTCTTCAAAACATGCACTTTTGTCCCTTTGAGGAAGTTCTGGTGAAATATATGGAACGTGATTTATTTTTATCTAATTTAGCATCTTCTACTGAAATTGCATTTTTGTACTTTTAGATGATGTTGAGTGGATTGAAGATAGATCAATATTGCTGAAACACATGAGTAGGACGTATTATCAATGGTATTTTTATCTCATAATCCTTTTTACTTATGTATTAAGTAATCATTTCTTTCCGAATTATTTATGTATGCAAGTTTGAATTTTGATTACCATTATTGCATTTTTGTATGATAATGATCTTTATTTTATGCTGAATATATGAATAACTCTTTATGCGATATATTTCTCACAATCGTTTCGGCTAACTTTTTATACAAAACGATTATTGTTAAAACGGATTCACTTCTAATCGTAATTGAATGATCTTTATTACCAATTGCTTTTAGAAATTATTGTAGATCGCATATATCAAGTTTATCCCAGGTATATTATGATTAGATAGTTTTTTAAATTAGAAGTTAAATGCATTTGTGATTGATTAGTTTAGACTAGATTATTGTTAGCTTAAACATTACTCTAAAAACATCACACATCACCCCATTTAGCACAAGCATTAAACAGATTGGGAAACTGGTCCCATTATCCCTAGTCAGAGCCACTACTCCAAACAGAAAGGAGCTGCCAACCAAGGTTCGGACCGGGTGGTTTTCCCCTATGTTGAGGCAATGATTTTCGAGGCTTCAACAGGACCATAGGTGGGGACTTCATAATGGTCTGCCCTTCCATAATGGGTTTCAGGATGTGCCAATGTGTCCTAAACTCCAAATGGGGTTAACCAAGAATCCTATTAGGTGGTTTCTACTTCTAAAGGGTATAATATATTCAAGGTACATCCTTCTAAAGGTGGTGGCATGTGACAAATATGTGAATGAGGTAGAGGATGAGAAGGGGCAACCTTGGGTCACATGCTAGGGTACAAGGGTAGGTAATAAAAGGGAAGCCCACACTTAGGTTTATAATGTATAGGAGGGAGCAATCGTGGTACATGAGGCGCCCCGACCTTGATTTTTCCACCCTTCTTTATATGTCGTTTCCTTTTTATGATGTTCTTTGATTAACTGCTCAGGGCTCAAAGGGTAAGAGCATGATGTATAAGATATAGCAGTGAATACCCCTTTTAAATGTAGGGCGTTTCATTTCCCACCAGGGGTTGGGACAATCATGGGTTCCTATATGATGAAGGAGGTTCATAGAACCTATAGGGACCAGGGTGATGGCCATGATGATGGGGTAGAGCTCATGTATTAGCTTTTTCCCACGTGTTAAATGTGTTTGTCTCGACTATCTTTTGCATTTTGTGGTACATTTTCTTGTTGAATGTGGCCAAATATGCTTTTATATTTTCTTTTTAGCTGCATCAACCTTCGGACTTCATTCCAGGTCATGACCCAAGATGT
Source organism: Pinus tabuliformis (assembly GCA_031772625.1). NCBI lineage: Eukaryota > Viridiplantae > Streptophyta > Pinopsida > Pinales > Pinaceae > Pinus > Pinus tabuliformis. The sequence goes on along the minus strand of CM062814.1, from coordinate 763,773,768 downwards.
GGGCAAGGGGAAGGGGAAAGTTGACCCTGTGTGCACCCAATGGAGGAATGTGGACCCAGGTGGGAAAAATGATGAACGGAGTAATAACGAGTGGAGAGAGGGTAATATAAGTGGATAAGGTAGCGGGACCACGCAACCAAAATCGAGGTTTCCCATGAAATACCATCTCTAGAGCCAAATGGTCAGTAAAAGAGATCCCACGGGACTAGAATGCAAGGTTAATATCATAAGGGGTCTAGGGGACAAGGGCACAAACCTAACCCATTCTCTTCGTTGAATCCCCCTATTAGTCCATGCCCAGAAGTATCCATGACAAGCAAACTACAATACTCAATTACCAAATGACAAGGCATACCTTTAGGTTCGGGAGGCCCACCTTCAGACATACGACCATGGCATATGGGCGAGGGACCACATGGCTAGTTCAAGTGGCGGAGAAATGACACAATGAGCTAGTTGGTGGCTGCAAGGGGCTGTTGTCTGCCCGTTGAGGACCATCTTGGATAAAAAAAATTCTCCTAGGGATATCACCCACAAAATGGTGGGTAATAGTGCATAGACCTATGGATAGGTCAATTGTAGGCTCTCGACAGATCTATAAGATTAAGTATGTTGCAAATGGCAGTGTGAGGTATAAGGCTAGGTTTATGACTAAGGGGTATGCACAGTAGGAAGGCATAGATTATGAGAAGACCTTCACTCCAATGGCTAGATATACCTCTATCCGAGGAGTGATCTCATTAGTAGCGCAAATGGAATGGCAGTTCACCAGATGGACGTCAACACTGCATTATTGAACATGGTTATACAGGAGGAGGTGTATATCGAACATCCAGAGGGTTTTGAGACACACATGTGTGCAGACTATAGAGGGCGCTATATGGGCTCAAACAAGCTCCCAAGCATGGTATGATCGGCTAGACAACTACTTGCAACATATGTGCTTCATGAAGAGCGAAGCTAATTCCAACCTCTACTACGTGATGGTTCCAAGTAAGCCACTCGTATTGGTTTTATATGTGGATGATCTCTTCTTGACAGGGTCATCGAAGCTCATAGAGGACTGCAAGAGGGACTTGTTAGCAGGTTTCAAGATGGACTTGGGATTGATGCATTACTTCCTAGGACTGGACGTATGGCAGACAAACGAGGAGATCTTCCTTGGGAAAGGGAGATATACCATGGAGATTTTGAAGATATTCTAGATGCAGGACGATAGACCCATGTCCATGCTTATGATTACCAATTGGAGGAAGACAAATGCATCAGAGGACGTAGATGTGGGCCCAACCTTATATAGGTAGCTCATCGGAATTCTCATGTATCTGGTCAACACAAGGCCAGACATTTGTTTCGCAATTAACACTCTCAATCAATTCATGGTGGAATTGAAGAGAGTGCACTGGACAACAACAAGACACGTATTGAGGTATCCGTGCAACACAGTCGAGTATGGTTTGAAATATACTCGAGGCGATGGTGTCAATTTGTGTGGATATACAGATGCAGATTGGGCAGGCAGTTCAATGGATCGGAAAAGCACCTTAGTGTGTTGCTTTAGTATTGAATCAGGGGTTGTCTCTTGGTGCAGCAAGAAGCAGAATTCCGTAGCACTGAGTTTTGTAGAGGCAAAATACATGGAAACTAGCATGGCCACATGCGAAGCTATTTGGCTTCGGAAGCTGCTAGTGGGTTTGTTTGGTCAGCGGTTGGATTCGACCAATATCTACTGTGATAATCAAAGTTGCATCAGGCTCTTTGAGAATCCAATGTTTCATGATAGGTCAAAGAATATTGACATCAAATACCACTTCATCAGAGATTGTGTACAGCGTGGATCAGTTCGGCTACAACATGTTCCCACAGATTAGCAGGTTGCAGATATTCTCATGAAGGCCTTGGGTAAGGAAAAGTTTGTCTACTTCAGAGATAAGATGGGAGTAGTGGAGAACATCTTCCTTGCTAATAGGGAGTGTTAGTTTTGATAGTAGTGGACGTGTATTCTAATCTCTATGGTGTCTATGAGGCTAAGGAACACATTTTCTCCAATACCCAAAAAATGTTTCGCAAGAAACACCTCAATTAGATTAATTAGCCAATTATTAAATATTTTCCTAAGTCTAACATAGGAAAACTAGTTAATTAAATCAAATTAATTGAGGAAAATCGATTTTTCTCTAGAGAGTTCTGGAAAAGTCATTTGATGTTGATGGGATCAAGATGATCTTAGCCATCAATTGTGATTAGATCACAGTCGTTGGTTGCTCAATGAGAGATTATAAGGGTAAATCGATGGAGCCTTGGAGAAGGCACAACAAAGATTCAATGGTGCGATTTGCAGCGAGAGCAAGGGCAAAAAAGGAGACACCAGCAGTGGGGATTTCGCAGAGAGAATGGGGAGAGAATTTCTAGATAAATTCTCCACAGTGATTCCAACACTCCAGTGACAGGGAGGTTGAATTTATCTGTAAAAAGGTCGTACCAGGAGGTGTGAATTAGCTAGTGTGCACTGCCAGTTTACCTAGTGCGAGTTGCAGAGGCTACAATTCGAGTTCCAAATTTGATATTAGCTACCCGAGGAGGTGTGAGTGGCTTCAGTGAGTAGCAGGAGGTAGTGTGGTTGTCGGAACGAATTTTAGACGCTGATCGAATTTTCCAAAGCCAGTGGTGCGCATTTCCAGTCACCATTGTGAGCAGCAAGAGGAGGTGTGGGTACGCTGGGAGGAGCCCATTTTGATTTTGCAGAGAAAACTTGGGTTTCCATATTGATTTTCCAGTGGGGAAAATTGTATGCCAAAGCTTTGCTAGTAAGAGGAAAGAAGTTGTTGTATTTCTCAATTTCACTAAAGAATTAATAATAATAAAACCCTCATTTGCAAAACTGGTTTTCCCCAAATTGGGGTTTTTGCAGGGACTATTGTCTAAAAATCGTGTTATCTATTTTGTGTGTGCATTATTTCTTAGTACCTGTATTTATTTGTGAAGATTGCACTAGTGAATTAATTGTTATTTGTTGAATTAATTTCTAAAGACAAATAAACTGCATAAGTTAGAATATTAATCTCCAATTGCTACAATTAAGGAAATTTCACACTCATAAAAACTCAAGGTGTTGGTTTGCTACGAAATTGGCAGTGCAAATAGCGGGGGGTATCCTCTTGGGAAGTTTTATCAACAAGCTCTACACATTTAATGTATTAAATACCTCTTTTAGCTGTGGGACATAATTAGTGATACTAAGGACTTCAAGTGGTTAGGTTTGACTCTGTTGATCAGGATGTGGACAACACAAAAGATAGTGTATAATTTTCTATCATGGTAGTTTAAAGGGCCTCGGGATGTATGGGCTTTATGTCAAGAATTATTTGGACATTTTAGTCTACCAACTCTCTGCTTGGTCTCAAAACTACATTTCCTAGTAAAATATTGGTCAAAAAAGGTGTTTTTCTATTCAATGAATTTGTAGAACCATAAGCACTCACTCTTCCTTTAATCACAAGTTATGGGGTTGGCTTATGCTTCACCAAGGATTGAATGTCAAGACTAGGCTTCATAAAGTTGGCGTTACAAGTATAACTGCTATATGCACGATTTGTGGTAGGGATGAAATTGTTGAGCATGTCTTTTGGAGACATTTGTCTGCAAAGGTATTTTGGGCATTGTTTATGGTCCAAGTTCCAATCCTAGTGGAACTGTGCCCACAAAGATTTTAGCCAATTTTGAATTGACCCAAAACTTTGAAAAAATAATAAAACAACATTGGATTGATTAGAACCCCAACGTTGGCTTTTCGTCAGACTTCCATTTTCAGATGCATTTGAGTAGGTTATTTGACACCAAAAGGGAGAAGCGTATCAATATTCACACCATGGTCAAATTTTGGTTGAACATTGACATGTGTCAAGTTCTCTTGATTTGTTAGAGTCTAGTCAACCCTAGGGCATTGAGGGTTAGTTAAGTTAGGTGTAGACAAATTGGAATAGAATAATCTTTGGGTTATTCAAACACAACGATTGAGCGACATAATAATTCATAGTTCTTTTAGGACTCTGAATATCATGCAATAGCGTAATCAGACCAAGGTTACTTGGGAGCGGGAGCGAAAGCGGAGAACGAGAGCAGGAGCAGGAGCGAGGAGCAACATTTTCAAAGGTTCGAGAGCGAATCGGGATCAAATTTTTATATAATATATATTTTTATATATTTTGATGCATATATGTCAACAAAAGCATGTAGAATGATGAATTAGATATAAAAAGCATAAAACATAGATTGAACCATATAACATCAATCATTTAGAAGTTATAATCTTCATCAACCACGTCCACAAGTTAGTAACATACAACATATCGAGTCTCATGATTCATCAATCTTAAAGTTTCAAGCTTTCAAAATTCAATACATAACATTTATCATCATGGATCACCAAAATTATATAAAAATTTTAACATGAAATGAAATGTTATAAAATGAAATGAAATTAAACAACTTTCAACTTTCAGGAAGCATCATATTCATCATTCATTACCAATGAGTTATAATTGCCAACTTCAAACTTCAAACTTAAATTGTCATATATTGTTTACAAAAAATATCATAATAAATATGAAAGAATCAAAGTTATAAAAACTACTAGAAACTAGAAAAGACAAGTAAATCTATTATCTATTGCTAATGCTTGGGCCTGTTGAATCTTGCCGCTATGAAAATTCTATCACTGCAACAACTGATTTATTTTACCTACTTATTTTCCAATAACTTATTTATGAAATTCTTTCAATAAACATTAAAATAAATTATGTTGCAGATATCACACCATAATACAGAAACAAACACATGCACAAGAATCAACACATCGACATAGATATTTTGGACAACAATCCCCGGAAAAACCTAGTGTGGGAAAAAACCGATGCAACAAGGGAGGATTTTATTATTTAGCAATTCTTCAGTACAACAGGGTGCTAAATTGGCTTACCCAACAGAGAGAAAAAATCTCTAGTACTTCTCCCAGTCTCAGCATCAACCTGGCTAACCTCTGCGTAGATCCCAAACACTCTGTGTCAGCCCCTGCCTCTCTGCGTCAGCGCTGGGCCTCTCCGCGTCACCCACACAAGCCCTCCAGTGATTGCACAGTCTGCTGCTACCTCTGCGTCTGCCTCCCCAACCTCTACGCTGGTCTTCTAGTGCTACTCCCGACTCTCTGTTTCATACTTGCTGCCTCCTGCTGCTCTCCAGACCACTAGTTCGAATTTCTCAGCTAACCCCGCTCCAGAAATCGAACTGATTGGTCTCCCTCAGTGTGTCCTCCAACTGAACCTCAAGCCTCTTCTTATAATTTTCTCGTTGGTCCATCAACGGCTGAGATTAAATCTCTAATCAATGGCTAAGATTAGATTTGGCTTGCTCCATGACTTTTGGACCCTTCTAACCCAGTTTCATAATAATACCCATTAATATTTTATTTTTCCTAAGTTTAGACTTAGGAACTCCATTAAACATATTAATTATTTTAATATCTCCCAAACCGGTTAGAATCTGCCCAAACCATTTCTGGGTCTTGGAGATCTCATGTGCTTTAGCCTCTCCACCAATTTTCATGGCTAGAACACATCCGATGCTACTCCAAATCAACACTCCCTCTTAGCGAGGACATTGCTCTAGTAATAATCCTCACTAAATATCACCCTGATCATCCAACATCGGTCCTTGTGCTGATGCTAGGCCTCCTGCCCAACATCCTCTGCACTGCTGCATCCGGTACTGCTGCCCATGGTCATGCCACTGCCACTACTGCATCCTATACTGCTGCCCATGGTCCTGCCACTGCCACTGCTGCATCTGTACGGCAGCTCCCTCTACATCCGTGCTACTGTTGGTCCTTTCTTCCAACACTGCATCTGCACTGCAACTCTCTCTGCCACATTGCACCATGCTACTGCTGACTGCTATCGCACTGCAACATCACCCCCATTTCTATTACTGAAAAGGATTCTTTATCATCCCCATCTTTTCCCTGAAATAATCAAACTTTGTTCTTCCAAGGGCCTTGGTGAGGATGTCTACCACATGTTCTCCTGTAGGAGTGTAGCTCAACTGTACAACTCCTCGTTGGACACAGTCTCTGACAAAGTGACATCGGATATCAATATGATTTGACCGATCATGAAACACTGGATTCCCAGAGAGCTTGATGCAATTCTGATTATCGCACACGATCCTGGTCGCCTCCATTTTTCTTCGGAATGCATTAACAAGCAGTTTTCTGAGCCATATGGCCTCACACAAAGTTGTGCTCGCCGCCATATATTCCGCCTCAGATGAGCTCAGAGCCACGAACTTCTGTTTCCTACTGCACCAGGAGGTCATTCTTGATCCATGTTGAAACAGTACCCAAAGGTAATTTTCCGATCCACTGAACTTTCTGCCCAATCTACATCAGTAAATCCGCTCAATCTTATATTCTTACTCCTGGTGTACAAGAGTCCATAATTGACTATTCCCTGTAATTACCTGAGAACATGTTTGGCTGATGCCCAACGCGCCCTCTTCGGTTCCACCATGAACTGACTGAGGGTATTGACAGCATAGCAAATGTCTGGCCTGGTATTGACCAGATACATCAGGGACCCTATGAACTGCCTGTATAAGGTGGGATCAACGTCCTTGTCTTCTGATGCATCAATCTTCTGTAGCCATGGGTCTACAGTCCTCCATCATGAAACTCTTCAGGATCTCTGTAGCATATCTCCCTTGCCCAAGGAAGATCTCTCCCTTTTGCGGCCAAACTTCCAACCCTAGGAAATAATGCATTCGTCCCAAATCTTTCATATCGAATTTTGTTGCTAGATTCTTCTTGCAGTCCCCAATGAGCCTGGATGATCCTGTCAGAAAGAGATCATCCACATACAATACTAAGATTAGTGGCTCATTCTCTACAACCAGATAGTAGAGATTTGGATCTGTGTCACTCTTGAAAAATCCCATCTTCTGCAAGTAGCCATCGATTCGACCATACCATGCTCTAGGTGCCTGTTTCAATCCACACAAGGCTTTCGTCAACCTGCATGCATGAGACTTCTTCTCATGTGTCTCAAAGCCCTCTGGTTGTTCAATGTATACCTCTTCTTCTATCACCCCGTTTAGAAATGTCGTTTTGACATCCATCTGATGAATCTCCCACCCCATTTGTGCTGCAAGAGATATCACGATTCTAATAGATGTATACCTGGCTACCAGGGCAAAGGTCTCTTCGTAGTCAATTCCTTCCCTCTGAGCATACCCTTTAGCCACAAACCTGGCTTTATATTTCTCTACATTGTCGTCTACAACGTATTTGATCTTGTAGATCCATCTCAAACCTACCACTGATCTGTCTTGAGGCCTTGGCACTACCTCCCAGACATCGTTCACCATTATGGAGTTGTACTCCTCTACCATCGCATCTAGCCAAACCTGATGTTGAGCTGCCTCCTGGAAACTGGCAAGCTCCCCATCCTGAGCTACTAATGCCTGATATCTATCTGGCTGTTTTCGCTCCCTCTTATTGTTTCTTGGCACACCGATGAAGTCCTCTGCATCTCGCAGAATCTGACGAAGTTCCCTGCTAGTTCTTCCTCTGCCAGCAAGTGCTTCTGTTAGCTCCTCCTCATCTTGTGAATCTTCCTGACCCGAGGAAGAATTCTTTACTTCCATTGGTTGAAGAGGTTTAACCAACGGCTCCTCTTTTGACTGCTCCTCGGAAGGCATTTCACGAGATTTTCTGAAAGCCCTGTCCTCCATGAACTTCACATCTCGTCGAACCACTACCTTCCTGCTCCCTGGAAGATAGATTCTGTATGCCTTAGCGTTTTCGCTATATCCCACCAAATACCCTTTTTTCGCAGTTTGATCCAGCTTTTTCCTCTTTTTCTAGAGTATGTGGCAATATGCTAAACTCCCAAATATCATGAAATGACTAACTTCAGACATTTTCCCTGTGAAAACTTTTTCTGGAGTAATCTTGCCTAATGCTCAGTGAGGAGTTTTGTTCTGAACATAGACTGTTATGTTGCATGCTTCCGCCCACAGGAATTTTGGCATATCCTGATCATACATCATGGCCCTAGATGTTTCTACAATAGTCCTGTTCTTCCTTTCTGCTACTCCATTCTACTCGGATTGTAAGGAGTTGTCTACTCTCTTCTGATGCCCTCCTTAGCACAAAAATCCGTGAAGTCCTTATCGACATACTCTCCACCATTATCTGAGCGCAAAACTTTTATTTTCTTCCCAGTCAGATTCTCCACCAGAGCCTTCAACTCTTTGAATCGATAAAAAACCTCGTCCTTGGTTTTTAGAAAATAAATCCAAGTTTTCCTTGAGTGGTCATTAATGAAGGTAAGGAAGTACTTGGCACCACTAAGAGCTTTAGTGGACATAGGTCCGCAGATATTTGAGTGTATCAATCCTAGTAGACTCTTGGCCCTGTTTTTACTTCTAGGAAATGTTGCTTTTGCATACTTTCCTAGAGCACATCCTCTGCTTACATCATCTCGCTTTGTACTAAGATGCGAAACTCCTATTACAGTGCTCCTGAGAATTCTCAGAGCCCCATGGTGCAAATGTCCCATTCTTCTATGCCATATTTCATTCAAATCTTTGTCTCCATGACTGCTTATTAGTGCCATTGGTGATTCTAGTTGTAGTCTATACAACCTGTTACTTTTGATCCCGATCTGCACTTTCTTTTTCAGCTCGGGTGTTTGACGTATACTTTCTCCTTATGAAGAAGATGTCATAGCCTTTGCCTTGAAGTTGCGACATGGAAAGTAAGTTCATCCCTAATCCTGGTACATGTAGCACATTGGTAGCACGGAACCGCTCTCCCGATTCTGTTTGAAAAACTATGGGACCCCTCCCCACTGGAGTACACTTTGCCTTGTTACTCATGGTGATCTGAAAGTTCATCTTCTCCTCCCGATAATATGAGAAACATTCTCGGATTCCCGTCATATGCCAAGAGGCTCCACTGTCTATATACCATACCTCTGATGATGCAAAACTAGTCATACAAGCCACTTCTTCCAACCTGGAAGCCAACATAGAGAAATCGAAATCACTCTCTTGTGCAATTTTCTGAAAATCTGTACAAGTCTCCTGATGTAGATGCCTCTGCATCATGGTCTCGACCCATAATTGATTTTCCCTTCATGTCTCTAATTACTTGCTCTGATACCATGTGAAAATTCTATCACTGCAACAACTAATTTACTTTACCTACTTATCTTCCAATAAATTATTTATGAAATTCTTTCAATAAACATTAAAATAAATTATGCTGCAGATATCACACCATAATACAAAAACAAACACATGCACAAGAATCAACACATCGACACAGATATTTTGGACAACAGTCCCCGGAAAAACCCAATGTGGGAAAACCGGTGCAACAAGGGAGGATTTTATTATTTAGCAATTCTTCAGTACAACAGGGTGCCAAACTGGCTTACCCAACAGAGAGAAAAATTCTCCAGCACTTCTCCCAGTCTCAGCGTCAGCCTGGCTGACCTCTGCGTAGCTCCCAGACACTCTACGTCAGCCCCTGCCTCTCTGCGTTAGCACTGGGCCTCTCTGCGTCACCCACGCAGGCCCTCCAGTGACTGCGCAGTCTGTTGTTGCCTCCGCGTTTGCCTCTCCAACCTCTGCGTTGGTCTTCTAGTGCTACTCCCAACTCTCTGTTTCGTATTTGCTGCTCTCCAAACCACTAGTTCAAATTTCTCAGCTAACCCCGCCCCAAAAATCAAACTAATTGGTCTCCCTCAGTGTGTCTTCCAACTGACCCTCAAGCCTCTTCTTATACTTTTCTCGTTTGTCCATCAACGGCCGAGATTAAATCTCTAATCAACAGCTAAGATTAGATTTGGCTTGATCCATGACTTTTCGACCCTTCTAACGCAGTTTTTTATTAATACCCATTAATATTTTATTTTTCTTAATTTTAGACTTAGGAACTCCATTAAAAATATTAATTATTTTAATATCTCCCAAACCGGTTAGAATTTACCCAAACCATTTCTGGGTCTTGAAGATCTCATGTGCTTTAGCCTCTCCACCAAATCCGATGCTACCCCAAATCAACATCCACCACAAGAAATGTCTAATTTTTTAGTCTTGTTGGAAAATCAGGGTCTTTGTCATTAATATCACCCTCTAAGCCGTAATATCCAGAGGTATCTTTGTCATTACCTCTGGATCTATATAGGGATCTTTTTCATTAATATCACCCTCTAAGCATTAACATAAGATAGAAAAAGCATAGCATGTCAAGTCAAGATTTTGTTTTTAAGTGATGGCTACATTTTTAGTAGGGTCATGATAGAGGAGTTCAACAACCAATGTCACTAAAATCAAGGCACATAGAGGGATTGGTGCTCTTGATTAAATACGAGTTCCATAGCCTAATACATGACAAAATCCAAAGGAAACATAGCAATCGCCCCCATCCGAAAATCCTGAAAAATTGATAAGTCTACTGGATTTTGAATGAAATTTAAAATTCTACTTTCTCCATATGAGATCCAATGAGGTCAAAACCATTCTCAAACATCCCGAAACATTTCATGTTAATGTTAAAAATTTTAATTGAAGATTAAGGAGAATGTCACTTTTACTTTAAGAATTGAATATTACCATGAATCACATATCAATACTAGGGCCATAGGCTTGATCATTAAGATGTCTCACTCAAAAATTATTGTTTCTTTGAAAAAACATTGGGAATGTTTTTGCAACCAAAAAATTGCAAAAAAGGCTAAGGAGCAAAAATTTCGCTCCGGGGGTCGCTCCCGAAATTCGCTCCCTGCGGGAGCGATTCCGGGAGCGCGCTCCAGGAACGGGTTCGAGGGGGGGAGATGCTCCCCTGCAACCTTGAATCAGACCAGTTAAGCGGGGTGCAAAGGATGCAATTGCAATTGAATCTGAAAATTATCTGGTCTGTCTGGTACTTCAAGATCTACCTACTATTGGGTGGTGGAGTTGCTGAAGCATATCCTTGAAAATAGGCATAGGCATTGTTAGTAAGCTGTTGGTAAGACTGCATGTTATAAAGGGTAGGCATGCCTCTGTTCTTTATATTATCATATTCACTATTCATGCTGCCAAAATAAAGTTGTATCTAATTTTCAGATTTAGCAAACCACACTGCAATACCTAACCTCGACGATGATTATTTTCAGCATTAAAAAATGCATAAAGATAAATATGCTAATAGTAGAGCTTAAAATCAGCCTTGATTAATCTTAAAATTACAATGTGCTTGATAGGAAATTGATTGTCTTGTGATATGCAGTACTTCTGAAAATGAGGTTTATTCAGTCTTTTGATATGCAGTACTTCTGAAAATATTTCTAGATATAGGTGAGTTCTAGCAAAAGATAAATTACCTATTTTTAGGTATTCCTTTGAGGTGGACAATTTTGGATTTGCTATAATGGTTATTAGCTGACAATATGTAAATGTTTAAATTACCAGCATAGTCAGAAGTCATATGTGGGTAGGTAGTACTGCTTTTTAGTGAAGAATGATCAAAATACATTTGTCAGTAGTATTAGGTTTTATTTGTGAACACATTAAAGCTTTCATTTTCTTCAACTACAATGATTTACCTAATGTTGTATGATATTAACTACTCAAGTTACACTTGTACTTTTCAGGATCCTAGATTGCATGTAGATCTGTATTTTACCTAATTTTATTTTCATCGCATCTGTTCCATTTTGAACTTTCTGGTATCGATTTTAGTCTGTGTCTATGGAGGAAGCTTCCTCCAACTCCTATGTTTACTGTAAGTCATGCTTTTCATGCCAAGTTTTCTTGCATATATTTGAATAGTGAATAAAAATTATTCTATTTGTCATGGTTGCAGGGATCGATACTCCTATAGTTGAATTGGTAGATTTCATTGAAGCTCATCTACGTTGGGTAGAAAGCAATGAAGATTTGGAAGCAATTACTGAGAATTTCAATGATAAGGTACATATGGATAGCCTTCCTGGAGATATGCTTAGAAAATCATTAACACAAGATTACCTCGAATAAGATTCTTTAAAATCTACATATTCTCATAGTAGGCCTTTCCTTTGATGTACACTGGCATACTGTATATAGTGTCTTAGATGATTCTAGGACTTAAACTGTTATTCTTCAATTGCATTGACGATCACAAGGTGGCCAAAGAAGCTACCATAAGGTTATATATGTCTGTACCATAGTACAATAAATATAAAATGTTATCTTCGTCAAGGCCTCTTCAACTAAAAGTCACCCTAATGTTGAAAGATTCTATGGAATCTCATATTAGTTAGAGATGCATTTGATAGTGATTTCCTGTTGTTTTTATGTTGCAATTCCTAAATGCCTAGTTGGGCCAATACATTCCAATCTCTACGTCGTGACTTATCTCGAGTGGAATGGAGTCTGGACTAGTCATCCCATTAAAGGTTGCACAACATCACCTTTTGCATAAAAAGGTTATGCCTATCATTCTGCTAAATTTTATATGCTTCTCCTTTCCTGCTAGACAATGCATTTGTCCACAAAACAGACCCCTTTCTAGTGAAGGGGGACAAGTTACAACAAAGAGAATGGTAAATCCAATAACGACCCATGCTCAAAAAAGTTTGGCAACTTCTAAGCTCTGCATAAAAAGCTTAATAGCTTCAACCTTTTGATAAACCACACATCAACCATTCACACAAACAGAGTGATGGAGCCTATCCTTCTCCATTAAATTATTATTAAGGACCAATTACCCAAGAACTCTAGTCCTAAATATAGTGCTTCCATCAAGAGACAGTTTTTCCATGGGAAGTTTCAAGATATCTAGACTAAAATCTACCTCATGAAGGCAATTATCAAACCCATAGATCTTTATGGTTCCGAGATCTAGGATCTGAGCTATTTGCAAACAGGTTAGACTAGGATGGAGTTGTTAGTTTTTGTAGCATCGGATGTGTTCTAGCTACGAAATTTTGTGGAGATGCTAGAATACATAAGATCTCCAAAACCCAAAAATTGTTTCTGGAAATTCCACCTAGAGATGACTTAATTAGATTATTAGTCGTTTTTTAAATATTTCCTAAGTCTAAACTTAGGGAATATGACTAATTAATCAGAATTAATAAAGTCATGGTGAAAATGTTCTATAAAAGTACATGAATCGATTTCTAGTTAATCCTAGCCATCGATCAAGATTTAATCATGGTCATTGAAGTCTCAATAGAGGGTTATAAGAAGAAAGTCGATGGGGCTTGGAGAACACACTTGTACAGTTCGATTTTGCTGAGAAACCGATTTCCAGAGTAGCAGATGTGTGTTGCCAGGCGTGATTCAGTGAGGTCGAAGCAATGAGAGAGGGGCAGAGATAGTGAGGTCGGAGGAAGCTTTTCCAGTTCTGGTGAATACATTGCAGAGAGGCAGTGATTGCCATAGAAAGGCAGCGCATAGCCCTCTAGAGGAGATTTTCGTTTCGCTGGGGAGAAGTCAAGATTCTAAGCCAGAAGATCGGCAGAGGGTCCGGAGGCAAAGAATATCAGTTTCCCAGACAGTAACTGATGAGACAGTGAGAGGAGATGCAGTTCCGAGCTTGTGGGACGCAGTAACTGCGTAGGTTGACGTAGTGACTGCGCAGAGGGAGCAAGGAGCAGCTCAATTCGAGTTGAGGTCAATGTGGGATCGCCTGTGGAGTGAGAAATTTTTCTCACTAGTTATTATTGCCAGTTATTTCTCTATTTGGATTGCTAGTTTAAGCATCCATAATTTGTATTCAGATTTTCACTACTGCATAATATTAAAACCCTCAACTGCTGCACCGGTTTTCCCAAGTTGGATTTTTTCAGGGACTTAGTCCAAAAATAACGGTGTATTTTGTGTGTATGCATCTATTTCTTCCAGCGTTTTTATTTCTTCTACAGTATTTGTTTTGTGAAGGTTGCAGTGTATTTGTTTCGATATTTTCCATAGCACACAGCAAATAATTTGTTTAATTAAATTAACAAATAGAAGAAATAACATCAGTTGTTGCAATAAGATTTGCGGTTAGCCAAATTTTCACATGGTATCAGGGAGCAAATTGTAACCCAAAGAGCTCAGTAGCGGAAGGGAAGAGGAATTTTGTAGCCCTGCGTAAGCAACAGTTCGAAACCCTCAGAGGCAGAGCAGTTTCTTGGCCAGAAAGGTCAATTTCTTGAGGAAAAATCGAATACTCTGAGAGAGCGACAGAGAAATCGGATTTCTCCAATTCAAGGATTACTAGAGGCAGAGGGAGCAACTAGTATTTTCCTTTCAGAGAAGATCTCTAGCTGGACGCAGCAGTTTGCTAGAGTAGAGCTAGCGTTGAGTGGAAGGAAGAAGAGCACACACAACAGAGGAAAAATTTCTCTCAGGGGATCTCGAGTTTTAGAGATATAATTTTTCCAGTTGTAGATTGGTAGCAGTTGTGAGCAAATCTTCTCACCCCAAAATGGAGTGCAAGTAGCAGATCCAACGACCAAGCAGTGGGAAAGGGAGATTTTCAGGTTTTTCCAGTTTTGAGTCTCATAGATTTTGCAGCTTTGCAAGGATGACCATACGAGATTGCCAGAGGAGGTCGTGCGAGTTAGCCAGAATGCAGATCTGGGCAGCAAATCGACTTCCAGTTGTCGGAGGAAGTGCAAGTTGCAAAGAAAAGAAGAGTCCCAGCTAGGGACTAGGCTCAAAAGGAGATAGTGGGACACCAGATCCAGGAGGAGGAGTATGAGACTCCAGTGTGCCAGATGGGCAGGATCCTTGAGGAGGTCCACCTCATGGATCAATACCTTGCTACGGGGACTCGCAATTTTCAGTAGCATGATGGATCAGTGGCAGTAGATGCAGTCAGATGCCAGAGTGACAAATGTAGAGTCTAGGAGCAATCAGATGCTGGGGAGTGCAGTGCAGAGTTGGCAGCAATGCAGTTGGCATAGTACAGAATCAGCAGCAATGCAGTTTCTTTACTGACAGTGCAAATACTAGCAGCAGTGAAAGACTCTGGTGACAGATGCATCATACTGATCATAGTTGATTCAGTGTTTAGGGTGCTTTTCAGTTGCAAATGTTGCAGTTGCAGCAACAACAGATAGAGAGGGAGTTGCAATGCAGATGCAGTGTTGGCAACAGTTTAGCAGAATTTACAACAGCATAGATGCAGCAAATATCAGAGTTGCGCAGTGGTTGGTGGGCAACAACAACCAGACAATAGCAGCGTGACAGGAGATGATGCAGAGATGGGGTGGTGCTACAGGGGGCAGCAACACTAGAACACATTCCTCGTTAAGAGGGAGTATTAGTTTTTGTAGCACCGGATGTGTTCTAGCCACAAAATTTTGTGGAGAGGCTAGAATACATGAGATCTCCAAAACCCAAAAATCATTTCTGGAAATTCCACCTAGAGACAACATAATTAGATTATTAGTCGTTTTTTAAATATTTCCTAAGTCTAAACTTAGGGAATATGACTAATTAATCATAATTAATTAAGTCATGGTGAGAATGTTCTAGAAAAGTACATGGATCGATTTCTAGTTAATCCTAGCCATCGATTAAGATTTAATCGTGGCCATTGAAGTCTCAATGGAGGGTTATAAGAAGAAAATCGACGGGGCTTGGAGAGCACACTTATACAGTTCGATTTTGATGAGAATCGATTTCCAGAGTAGCCGTTATGTTTTGCCGGAAGTGATTCAGTGAGGTCGAAGTAGTGAGAGAGGGGCAGAGATAGTGAGGTTGGAGGAAGTTTTTCTAGTTCCGGCATGTACATTACAAAGAGGCAGCGCAGAGCCCTCTAGAGGAGATTTCCATTTTGCTGGGGAGAAGTCGAGATTTTGAGCCAGAAGTTGGTCAAAGGGTCTGGAGGCAAAGAGTATCAGTTTCCCGGACAGCAGCTGACGAGACAATGAGAGGATATGCAGTTCCGAGCTTGTGGAGCGCAGTAACTGCGTAGGTTGCCGCAATGACTGCGCAGAGGGAGCAAGGAGCAGCTCAATTCGAGCTGAGGTCAGTGTGGGATCCCTTCTGGAGTGAGAATTTTTTCTCACTAGTTAATATTGCCATTTATTTCTCTGTTTGGATTGCTAGTTTAAGCATCCATAGTTTGTACTCAAATTTTCATTATTGCATAAAATTAAAACCCTCAGCTATTGCACCGGTTTTCCCAAGTTGTGTTTTTCCAAGGACTTAGTCTAAAAATAACGGTGTATTTTGTGTGTGCATTTATTTCTTCCAGCATTTTTATTTCTTTCGCTATATTTGTTTTATGAAGGTTGAAGTGTATTTGTTTCGATATTTGCCGTAGCACACAACAAATAATTTGTTTAATTAAATTAACAAATAGAAGAAATAACATTAGTTACAGCAATAGGATTCAGGGTTAGTCGAATTTTCACAGGAGTGAGTATATACCTTGCTTCTTAGATACATCATCAAATGTAAGTAGACAATTCCATAGCCCATCATCTAGGTAGAGCTTGGCATCCACCCTTTTTTCCTTGAGGCTATTTTCTATTTAGTTTCTTTCCTTCATAGATTTCGATCTCTTAGGGACTTTTCCATTGAGAGGAAGAGGTAACACTCCTTTGCACTTTACTCCTCAGAGGCTTTCACTTCAATTCCTCCTTTGGGTTGAGCACGAGGTTGGTTCTCATAGGCATCTCGCCTTCTCTAGTCAATTACTCTCTCCCCAGAGTTCCTTCTCCAATTCAAATTCTCTCTTGATGTGTTGAGCCATCCCTTGCAAACTAGGCAAGAATAAAATAGGACATCAAAGAGGATATCTACAAATTGTGCACTCAAGTCATCTGGACCTCACCTTTGATAAGCCTAAGCTCAAAGATGTCCTTCTACCTAAAGCACCTTTTCGAGTTGTGGGGTGGCATCATCTTCTAACCCCCTTATATGTGAAGGCATTGACTTCAAATAGAGACGAATCACCATATACCACTAAATGATAGGATTTTCCAAGTGTGCCATCTTCAAGAGTTAGAAATGAAGATCACCTTATTTTTTAGTGTCCCTTATACTATGAGATTGGAGGATGTTATCATTACCTCTATAGGGAGTCAGGGAGCTCCCTCCCCACATTCTTTTGATATCAGGACAAAAGATGCATAGTCCTTTTCATCAAGGAGATCTTCTACCATAGATATCATCTCTTGCACTTCATACCTCACCTTGGGATGACTAGAATGATCAACTCATACTTGCTTGTTGATCCATCAAATTGGAGAAATAAATGATTAGCAGAGTTACAAAGTGCACTAGACTACAGAATGGTTAGACCTCAAGTTTCTACTCAACCTCCTCTAGAAGGCCAACCAATACTATCAACACTGACTCAGCAGTACTCATCTATGTTGAGAAATCGAGGGCAGAATTGTTTAGTTTGATTTCTCTATTAGTTGACAATTTCTTGTGATTAATTATTTTTCTTCTTCTTTATTGTTATATTAGTATCATCAAGGCAATTGCCAAAAACACAAGAGACCACAATATATAGGCTCACAGCCAGGGCAAAGCCCCTAGGTAGGAGAAAACCCAATCAAGAACCCTTCCTTTAGTAGATTCAAATCAAAGTGAGACAACCTTGACTCTTTTGTTATAGACTCATTCCCTCCACCAAATCAGCCTCAATTTCTTCCTTCCTGCAACTTCTGTAGTCAAACTCTTATTCCTGTAATGGATGTGAAAAATCGGTTACCCGATTCTTATTGCAATGAACTGATTATATTTCACCTAGTTGTTAAATTACTTGAAGACGTTACTTGCAGTTTTCTACGACAAATACTGAAATACATACACTGCAGCCCACACAAAATAAAATACTGCAGAAAACTAAAAACTGCACTAGAGAGAAAACACACACATATACACAGTTGTTTTTGGACAATGTCCCTGGAAACACCCAATATGGGAAAATCAGTGCAGCAGCTAAGGGTTTTAATTATTATGCAGTAGTAAAACTGAGTACAAATCATTGGATGCCCAAACTGGTTATCCGCTACAGAGAAATACTGGCAAAAAGTTAGTGAGAAGAATCTCACACTAATCCGAGAGATCCGACTCTGATCAGGGGCTTGCTGACTGGCCCCACGTTGCCTTTGCGTAGCTTCTGCGTCAACCCTACGCAGATATACGTCACACTGGTTTGGCTCTGTGTTAATCCCTCCGCTGAACTCCTGTTGTCTAGAAATTCGACTTCCTGGCCCTCTAGTCTCACACCCCGCTTCTGGCACTGAATCTCGTCTCTCCCAGCTGGAATTTGAACTCCCTCTGAAGCTCTGTGTTGCCTCACTGAATTGCTCTCTGCCTTCTCTACCTTGCACTCCCTGGATCTGGAAAACTTCCTCCAGTCTACTATCCCTGCCCCTCTCTCACTACTTCGACTTTACTGAATCACTTCCAGCAACTCACAATTGCTACTCAGGAAATCGATTCTCTAGCAAAATCGAACTGCTCAAGTGTCTTTCTCCAACCACATCGAACTCCTTATAATCTCTCGTTGGAGCTCCAACGGCCAGGATTAAAACATAATCGATGGCTAAGATTAACTTGGAGTTGATCCTCGTCTTCTTCTAGAAGATTCACACCTGATTTAATTAATACCCTTTAATTAACCAGATTTCCTAAGTTTAGACTTAGGGAACCATTTAAAAAAGTTAATTATTTTAATTAAATCATCTCTAGGTGGAATTTCCAGAAACAATTTCTGGGTTTTGGAGAATGCATGTGTCTTAGCCTCTCTGCAAAGTTTCAAGGCTAGAGCACATTCGATGCTACAAAAATCAACACTCCCTCTTAGCAAGGAATGTGCTCTAGTGCTGCAACCCACTGGAGCATCACTCTGACTCTACAACACCTCTTGTTGCACTACTTATGTCTGGCTCTACTGCCCACCAATTATTGCGCAACTCTGATATGAGCTGCCTCTGTGTTGTTGTCGACCCTGCTGAACTGCTGTCAACTACTGCAACCCTCTCTCCATCTGTTGTTGCTGCAACTACAACATTTGCAATTGAAAACCATTGAAAATACTGAACTAACTGTGTTTAGTATGATGCATCTGTCGTCCGAGTTCTGACTACTGCTAGACTTTGCGCTGTCACTGAAGCCTCTATGTTGTCGTTGACTCTGCTCTATGCCAACTACACTACTGCCAAATCTGCTTTGCGCTGCTTAGTATCTAACACTACTAGCCACTGCATCTGTCACTCTGGCACTTGACTGCACCACCTGACACTGGTCCATCCTGCTACTGCTGACTATGGGCTCCTGTAGCAAGGTCTTGATCCAAGAGGTGGACTCCTCAAGGATCCTGCCCATCTTGTAGCTCTCTGAGGCTACAACTCTAGATCACCCCACCTCACCCTTGGAGGCATCTCGACAATCATGGCAAACTCTTCCTCCAGCCTAGAGGAAATCCTGTCAATATCAGCGGATGCAGCTTGCTGATCCTGCTTCTCCTCCTTGTCCCTCTTTCTGAGAGGACACTGAGTGTTGTAGTGGCCCATCTCACCACACCTGAAGCACTTGATCTTTGAAACGTCATTTTTCCTCCTGTGTTGCTCCTGTTGCCCCTTTGATGCAAGGGCCACGTCCTCCTCTATCTTCATGACCTTCATCCCACTACTGCTACTACCACTGATTGTGTGTAGTGTTCCTAACTAGGAAATTCAATGATATGCAAAGCAAATAGACAAAGCAACATCCAAAAATGAGATACAATCAATAAACACCCATGAAAGCACTGGAAATAGAGAACATCTGAGCCATTTTATTAAATCTTTCTGGGGAAAATATAATAGTGATGGAATGGTGCACCTGGGCTTGTCTCCAAGGACAAGCGTGACAAAACCCAAGTGAGCAAATGATCATCTGAGAGTTGCCCAATTGTTGCTCCTGAGGTGATCTACGCTGCCCAGAAAACAACACTGCCTACTAGAAAGGATGTGCTGGAAACCCTGCTTCCTATGCTCAGAAAATTTTACAACTTCAGCTCCCGACTCCTCAACAAAAACCCACCAAAACCCAGGAAGGGTTTGGCCTAGTTTAGACCCCTGAAAATCGACCCCCAAGGACCACGTCCTCCTCCTCACGCTGGCAATCTCGGCCTGTCTGGAATTGGCTGGGAAAGCCCTCCAAATCTGCCCCAAAACACTGAGATGTTATCTCCTATGGCTTTCCTCCCTTCTCTCAACTGACCCCAGCTCTGTAGCTCTCTCCATCAATTCCCACGTGAGCCCCAGAATGGCCCTTTGCGCAGTCCACCAAAGTTGTAAGTCAAGTTACCCAAATGCAGTAACCTCCTACTCCCAAACTCCTCCCAAAGGTTGATCCTCTGCTATACTCCAACTATCCAAACTTTCCCGGTAAGTGATGCCCGGGTGAACTCCCACTCACCTCTGCGTGTTCCAGAAATACGCTTTACTGGTTCGAAGACTGAGTGGTATGGCCACAAAAATCCTCTGGTTCTCCTCAAGGTAGTGTGAAATGCCTTCCTAGGGTGGCACTCGAAGTCCCCCGAAGGAAAGGTTGAGTCTCCCGCCTGAGAAACTCGATGCTAAACAGCCAAGTAACTCGGCTAAGCAGCTCGAGCAACACAAGTAAATTTGATGTGCAAATGAATACCCCAATTGGGGAGCTCTTCCTCCTTAATCTTCATGGGTCTTCCTTCCCTTGTGGGCCCCTCTCCAAGTGCCCAAATGTGTTTTCCCATGTGGGTGGTTCCCACCTTCCACTAGCAATCTAATTCAACCTTCCTTTCTCCTAAGTTCCTAAGTCAAAAATGCTTGGGTTCTTTTACTTATCAAAATTTATGCAAAATTGTGGAGAGACCAAAACTTGTTACAAATTTATTTGGGAAGGGACATGACAATCCTCCCCTCCCAAATGTTGCTTGCCCTCAAGCAACTTTAGCGCTAGGTGCTCCAGAATGTGCTCACCCTCCCATGTGGCATCCTCATCCGGCAGGTTCTTCCAATGCGCCAAAAACTCCCTAATGTTCCTACTCCTCAGCTTCCTCTCCTGGGTCCCCAAAATGGCCTCAGGCTCCAAAACCAGATGGCCCTCATCATCTAGTGGGCGTAACTCTACGGTTGCTGCCACCTGTTGTCCGAACACCTTTTTGAGGCATGAGACATGGAAGATGTTGTGAATTTGGCTCCCCTGAGGCAGCGCCAGATCATAGAACACCTCTCCAACTTGTCTAACCACCCTGTACGACGCATAAAAATGTGGTTGTAGCTTCTCGACCCCTTTTTGCTTCAAGGTGGACTGTTTGTATGGCTGTAACTGGAGATACACCAAATCCCCCTCCTCAAAGTGTCTCTCAGTTTAGTGCCTATCAACATACATCTTCTGTTGATTTTGTGTTGTTACTAAGTTGTCCTTGAGAGCCTTGAGGATGTCTTGGCTCTCTAGGATCCAGTCTTTGGCCTTTGGGGCCCGGTTGTCTCCAAAAACAATGTCAACAAAAGATAATGCATCATAACCATACAAGGCACGGAAAGGAGTCATACTGATGGACATGTGATGGGTGGTGTTGTAGCAATACTCACCCAAGTGTAGCCATCGAATCCAAGCCCTCTGTTGCCCAAGCACATAGTACCTAAGGTACCCCTCAAGCCACTGAGTAACTTACTTGGTCCGGCCATCTGTCTGGGGGTGGTAGCTCATGCTAGGGGTGAGCTCAGTACCAACCAATCTGAAGAGCTCCTACCAGAATCCTCCCATGAACCTGGTGTCCCGATCACTCACTATGTTCTTAGGAAGCTCGTGCAACTGGAAGACCTCCCTGAAGAATAGTTTTGCAACCTGTGAAGCCGAATACTAGGTTGGAATGGCGAAAAAGTGGGCATACTTAGTCAACTGTTCAACTACTACATAGATGCAATCCTTGCCCTTTACTGTGGGGATCCAGTTATGAAGTCCATGGAGATACTCTCCCATTTCCCCTCAGGGATGGGGAGCGGCTGCAATAAGCCGGTGGGGTGAATCAGTTCCGCTTTGTTCCTCTGACATGCCTCATGTTGAAATTTCCAGGTTTGACACATTAGAAATCCCTACTGCATTTTCTGGTTTAGTTTCTCCTACTTGTTTACTCCGTTAACAAGTTATTTATATAAATATAAATACTGAAATAAACACAAATGCAGCTTTAACTCATATACAGATCAGCAACTGAAATATTGAGACAAACACACAAGGGACACTGTTATTTTTGGACAATCGTCCTCAGAAAAACCCAATGCGGAAAACCGGTGCAGTAGTTCTGAGGATTTTATTACTATGCAAATTCTTGAGTACAACTAACGTGCCAGAAATGGCTCACCCAATAGAGATTGTTACATGGCAGTAATACCTCTTCTCGGAGATAGATATTCAGCCTCTCAGCTCTAGTCTGCCCCCTCTTGGCCCTGCGTCAGCCCTGCTAGCTTCAGCTCAACTCCTAAAGCCTCTACGTCGACCTTCTAGTTCTCTGCGTCAGCTCTCTGGCCCTCTGCATCACCCACGTAGGCCCCTCGGCCTTTGCGCAGACCCCAGCTGCCTCTGCGTAGCCCTAGTTGCCTCTGCGTCAGCCTCTTCAGTCACTGCACTAACCCTCTGGCACTATCCCTGCTTATCTGCTATGTATTCACTTCCCCTCGCTGCAACAGACCACTAGCTCGAATTTTCTCAACAAGCCTTGCTCCAGAAAATCGAACTGACTGATCAACTTAGTGTGTCTCCAACTGACCCTCAAGCCTCCTCTTATACTTTTCCTGTTAAGTCTTCAACGACCGAGATTAAGTCCCTAATCAACAGCTAAGATTAGATTTGGCTTGATCCATATCATTTAGAACATTCTCACCCAGTTTTATATTAATACCCATTAATATTTTAATTTTCCTAAGTTTAGACTTAGTAACCAAATTAAAAATATTAATTATTTTAATATCCCTCCAACCAGGTGGAATTTCCCCAAACCATTTGTGGGTCTTGGAGCTCTTATGTGCCTTGGCCTCTCCACCAATTTTCATGGCTAGAGCACATCCGGTGCTACCAAAAATCAACACTCCCTCTTAGCGAGGAATGTACTCTAGTAATGCTCCACCACTGAAACATCACACTGATCCTTCTGCACCGGTACCTGTGCTGATGCTTGGCATGTTGCCCCACATCATTTGCACTATTGCTTCCTGTACTACTACCCATGACACTGCCACTGCCACTGCTACATTTGTACTGCAACTCCCTCTCAATATGTTGCCCCTAGCACTGCCACTGCCAACTGTTGCACTGCAACTCAGTTATCGAGAAGTAAGTAACTAATCTACCAAATACTGACATTCCGCTCAGTCTAGAAGCCTCATGAAATTGAAGCTGCCTCTGTTGCTATCCTGTGCCCCCTCTGCTGCCACTACACTGTTGCATACACTTTTGTGTCTCTCGCACCGCTGCAACCTCCACTACGTTGCCTCAGATTTCTGCACCCAAGCACTTCCCTTGCTGCTCCACTAGACCTCTGTCATCCTGCTATCGTCGTTAAGGGCTCCCGTAGCCAGATATGATCCAAGAGTTTGGGCACCTCAAGGATCCTGCCCCTAGTATGTAGTCCTCCTGACTACAACTCCCGTAGCCGGATATGATCCAAGAGTTTGGGCACCTCAAGGATCCTACCCCTAGTATGTAGTCCTCCTGACTGTTAGCGCTTGAGATTTCACCCTAGGCTGAGGAAGGTAAACCTTCAAGGCAACATCAAACCATTTCACCTCGTAGCTAGCCCTACGGGGTATGAGAAGGCTCTCTCCGGTCAAACTCGGTAGATCTTTCAATAGGATGAGCTGACCCAATTAGGAACACTGATATTAGGCTAGTAAACTGTTTAAAAGGTTGATTTGGGGGTTTTTGGGGTTTTTAATGACGGGGTTTTTGTGGGCTGCATGGGCGAAATCACAGCTTGAACAGAGAAATATAATGACTACACAGATTATTAACTGAGGCAAGGTAGGCAAGCAATTTAACATCAAATCTAGATTTTAAATGGGATGGCAAGACTGGTGAGGAGCTGACAAGGGCATAGGAGATGAATCCTTGTCAAACAGAAGAAAACATCAAACGTGAACAAACTTATAGGAGGAGCATATAATACTATGAATTCCTACCTAAACACTTCATTTGTTCAGCTAGAAATGATCATGAAATGAAATGAAACATAACGGTTTACATATGTAACAGAAGAAAAACTAATGTTAAATTGTCATACCACATGAATCTCAGAAAACAGAGCTGTGAAATTTCATTAAATTCTTTGCCAAAAACTGTACATGAGGCTCAATTCTCCTCCAGCACTCAGAAATTTTCTTCTAACTCTCTGTCCTCTCTCTCCTACTCTAACCTACTGACTTTTTTTTAATACATTAAATAAGACTCTGTTGTAAAAGAAAACAAATCAACCCAAAAACTTCTGCGTTGTTTCACCTGAATTACATAAATAGAACATGCAATAACTTTCTCCTTGAAAATCTATAACCAAAAGCCTAACAATTGGAGCACAGACTCCATCGTATGACTAACTGAGGTCAAAGATAAAAACAAATCTTATTCATCTGGTAACAGGTGTTTTCAGGTGGCTGAAGTGAAGGGCAGGTGTCAATCCCATTTATTGAAGATATAGGCAATCGAATCTTGTGTGCCAGTTTGCAACTGCTCCCCAAATGTCTGGAAATACGCTCTGCTGTTTTACTAAAATACGGGTCAAACTGCCATATAACCAAATGCGCGCATATCGCAATGACTGCCACCTAAGAAATGACCTCTGTATCTGTTGGAGTCATCTTCCGTGATTTCATGTATATCAGTATTCTTTTGAGTCTCTCATATCTAAAAAAAATGATGTTTTCTGCACTTTCCTCGTTGGCATTCAAATGGTTTGTGTTTTCGAGACTCAGCACCTTTAACCAGTTCATGCTTCATCACAGAAGGAAAAAGGAAAAACCACTGGTTTTACTGATGCGATGACCTCGATGGAAAGCCTCCATTTGTGCCTCAAGTTGGGATAGTTTACTAGCTGTTTGCGCACACATGACCCTTGAAGTTTGAAGTTCATCGCTTTTAGTAGTAAGAGTTTGCTTGAGTATTCTGTTCTCTTTTTCCAACGCAGATAACTGCTCAGGGAAAGCGTGCACCTGTCTCAGGCTTTTCTCATGAACATTTTCATGCATAGACACCCTAGTTAATGAAGTTAGACCAACCCCTTTCCCCAGCAAGCCCTCTAAAGCGACCAGGTCTAACCAGGGCCTTATCCAACGACCCAGGGAAATTAGTAGCAGCAATAACTATTATTCCTTCATTTTGCTTAAAAGCATCCAGTCCCACCAGTAGTTGATTTAGAGTTATTTTCATATATTGCTGATCTTTAGGATTGCAGTTTCCACCAATTTTGTCAATATGATACAAGGTGACCGCTTCTTTTCAGCTGCAAAATGATCCCGTACCCTTCGTGCTCCAACACCCACAAAGACCCGCTAACAAATGCAATTCCTCTGCTCAATCCATGTGGGCATCGTCGGAGTTCTCTTCGAACTTATAATTTCTGGAACCCAGGCTTGAAGTCAAGGCGATTTATGACAAATAATATTGCTACAACTACTTAAAAAGTTAAACCTGTTGGAAAGAGCCAAAAGAATGGATCGTGCCAAATCTGACATTCTAAAAATGTCGATAACCAGTTGATCCTCTTCAGCAACACTTGGATGATCCAGACTGAAACGATATCTGAGGCGTATTTGTTCAAGAGATCGTACACTCCATCCCTCCTTTGTTTTAAACAAAACTTCCAAGGCAAACTTGAGGCCGGTCTGAAGTTCTCGGTTCAAACACTTTGATCCACACGGGCACTTGGTATTGCATTCCACCACATCCCGTGAATCATGCCCAAGCTGGAGACGGTCACAACGACCATATGGGAGACGACCTAGCATAGGCTCTCCTTGCCAATCAAGTCGAGCATCTTGATCACGGGTGCCTCCATTCAAATTTACATGGGCAGATATACTAGCCTCGGAATCATCAATGTCAAAACTGTCCAACCATCACATATTTTTGCTTGCTTTTCTTTGTTCCACACTCTCCAGAATAGCAGTAACAAGTGCTGAGAACCTGTTTTCACTGATATACTCAAACAGTGGAACTGACTCACAATGTATATCATTAGTGCATGATATCTTTAATGTTTCTGTTCCACTTGATATGTCATCACCAATCAGATTCCGTCCCAGAAATTTGACATCATTGGCATTATCATCTTTCCTGTATGAAGTCTGTCTAGCTTTCTTTGATTTTCTCTCATCAAATTTCAGGTCACCTGCTATATCCTTTGTTATTGCTGTATCAATTCCTTTTCTCTTCTTGAAACTGTTGAACAAGCGTGGAGTCATTGCATGGTCATCCCGAATGCCAGGAGGTGTCTTCTTTTTGTTATTGTACATGTTCAGACCACCTGTAGCCATAACAGTTTCATTTGTAATTATATCTTCAAACTCACGCTTTCAATTGTCATTTTAAACATAGATATGCTGGGTAGCTTTATTCGACCAAGAAGTTTCCTTGAGAATCTTGTTTCATTTGATTGCGAAGCCACTTCTTGCGGATATCCTTGGCCCTTTGGAAAACCACCAAATTCTACATTTAGAACATCTGCATCAAACATCTGGCCCAGAAATTTGTACAGGCGATCATCATGGATATTTTCTTTCATTGCAACGACTAATTTCATAAAGACTAAAGCATCAAGTTTCTTTTGTATGACAATGCTGAACCACCAGAAACAATACTTTCGTTATTTCTCAAAGCAAAGTGTAAGCAAGGCGCTTCAAAACAAAGGCCTTTGCAGCACTGTGAGAAGTTGAACTGGATTCAATGGAGGCCTCCAAGAGAGGATAACAACAAGAAGAGCAGCATGATATACAGGAATAAATTGCCAGACTTTGATTGTTGATGATGCTTCAAATTGTGCTTGTGCAGGGATAGGAGCTTTGAAGTTTGCTGCTGCCTTTTGAAGAGCTGGAGATGAATTACATAATCTGAAAAGCAACATTTAATGATTTCTTCTTCAAAACCCTGTTTTGAAGAAGAATCAATCGCACACTGTCATGAGACGGAGTCTAACATCGGCTCCATTTGGGATGGCAGCTGCAGCTTCCTGGAGGTGCCAAGAACCGCAGAACTTTGGGAGAGCAGACAGTGCCTCCACCCATTGGGCAATGGAGTCATCATCGACACAACTGAAACTGAACTCAAACTGATTTGATCTCAAGACTGAAATGACTGAAAAAACAACTTAACAACCTTCAAGCCAACTAAAACAAGATGCTGCCCTTATGGCTGCTTATTTATTTACACAACCTACTCTAATCTGCTGTATAAACAAGAGATCAGGTAATGCTAAAATGCCATATTAACCATTCAAGTAAACCTGAAAATGAAGCCGCTTGAGAATGCTTCCGCCAGAACACAGATGCAATTGCTGGCAGCCCTTCATGCACATATTGATCCTGGTCACAGAGAAGACAGCCTGATCGGTCAATCAAACTGAAAAACATGTCCATGTATGCCGCAATAGGATCACGGAAGCCGGACTCTGTTGGCTGCCCCAACTCTGCAATGCATACTTCCAGCTGCACATTGTCAATGTATACCTCTATAGGCACATCTGTTATTGCTTGTTGTGATGGAAGAAGGATTTCCAAGAACTTTTTAGGGTCTTGGAAATCATATGACTGGATCTGCTCATCTAAAGCTTGAATCTCCTTTTCAAGTTTTTCAACAATTAACTCACAGGTAGCAACTTTAGCTTCAGGAGAGAACTCTGGAGATTTCAAACTTTGAAAGAAGTCACTGAAAAATTCTTCATTAGTTTCAATATCCGCTAACCACTCTCTAACGCCATCTAGAGCTTCACAAAGTGCAGGGTCTGCCACATACCCTACCATTGCATGAACAGATCAGCATGCGTTGGAATGTCTGGATCGAATTGGAGTCGCCAGGTGAATGGTTCAGCCTGCATAAGTGTCTGACAGCTGTCCACCATCAGCATCAGATCTACACCTTGATTGCATGTACTGGGACAAAACAATCAACAAGTCGAATGTTCTCCCCAGTATGGTCGCCACTATGTTAGCGCTTGAGATTTCACCCTAGGCTGAGGAAGGTAAACCTTCAAGGCAACATCAAACCATTTCACCTCGTAGCTAGCCCTACGGGGTATGAGAAGGCTCTCTCCGGTCAAACTCGGTAGATCTTTCAATAGGATGAGCTGACCCAATTAGGAACACTGATATTAGGCTAGTAAACTGTTTAAAAGGTTGATTTGGGGGTTTTTGGGGTTTTTAATGACGGGGTTTTTCTGGGCTGCATGGGCGAAATCACAGCTTGAACAGAGAAATATAATGACTACACAGATTATTAACTGAGGCAAGGTAGGCAAGCAATTTAACATCAAATCTAGATTTTAAATGGGATGGCAAGACTGGTGAGGAGCTGACAAGGGCATAGGAGATGAATCCTTGTCAAACAGAAGAAAACATCGAACGTGAACAAACTTATAGGAGGAGCATATAATACTATGAATTCCTACCTAAACACTTCATTTGTTCAGCTAGAAATGATCATGAAATGAAATGAAACATAACGGTTTACATATGTAACAGAAGAAAAACTAATGTTAAATTGTCATACCACATGAATCTCAGAAAACAGAGTTGTGAAATTTCATTAAATTCTCTGCCAAAAACTGTACATGAGGCTCAATTCTCCTCCAGCACTCAGAAATTTTCTTCTAACTCTCTGTCCTCTCTCTCCTACTCTAACCTACTGACTTTTTTTTAATACATTAAATAAGACTCTGTTGTAAAAGAAAACAAATCAACCCAAAAACTTCTGCGTTGTTTCACCTGAATTACATAAATAGAACATGCAATAACTTTCTCCTTGAAAATCTATAACCAAAAGCCTAACAATTGGAGCGCAGACTCCATCGTATGGCTAACTGAGGTCAAAGATAAAAACAAATCTTATTCATCTGGTAACAGGTGTTTTCAGGTGGCTGAAGTGAAGGGCAGGTGTCAATCCCATTTATTGAAGATATAGGCAATCGAATCTTGTGTGCCAGTTTGCAACTGCTCCCCAAATGTCTGGAAATACGCTCTGCTGTTTTACTAAAATACGGGTCAAACTGCCATATAACCAAATGCGCGCACATCGCAATGACTGCCACCTAAGAAATCACCTCTGTATCTGTTGGAGTCATCTTCCGTGATTTCATGTATATCAGTATTCTTTTGAGTCTCTCATATCTAAAAAAAATGATGTTTTCTGCACTTTCCTCGTTGGCATTCAAATGGTTTGTGTTTTCGAGACTCAGCACCTTTAACCAGTTCATGCTTCATCACGGAAGGAAAAAGGAAAAACCACTGGTTTTACTGATGCGATGACCTCGATGGAAAGCCTCCATTTGTGCCTGAAGTTGGGATAGTTTACTAGCTGTTTGCGCATACATGACCCTTGAAGTTTGAAGTTCATCGCTTTTAGTAGTAAGAGTTTGCTTGAGTATTCTGTTCTCTTTTTCCAACGCAGATAACTGCTCAGGGAAAGCGTGCACCTGTCTCAGGCTTTTCTCATGAACATTTTCATGCATAGACTCCCTAGTTAATGAAGTTAGACCAACCCCTTTCCCCAGCAAGCCCTCTAAAGCGACCAGGTCTAACCAGGGCCTTATCCAACGACCCAGGGAAATTAGTAGCAGCAATAACTATTATTCCTTCATTTTGCTTAAAAGCATCCAGTCCCACTAGTAGTTGATTTAGAGTTATTTTCATATATTGCTGATCTTTAGGATTGCAGTTTCCACCAATTTTGTCAATATGATACAAGGTGACCGCTTCTTTTCAGCTGCAAAATGATCCCGTACCCTTCGTGCTCCAACACCCACAAAGACCCGCTAACAAATGCAATTCCTCTGCTCAATCCATGTGGGCATCGTCGGAGTTCTCTTCGAACTTATAATTTCCGGAACCCAGGCTTGAAGTCAAGGCGATTTATGACAAATAATATTGCTACAACTACTTAAAAAGTTAAACCTGTTGGAAAGAGCCAAAAGAATGGATCGTGCCAAATCTGACATTCTAAAAATGTCGATAACCAGTTGATCCTCTTCAGCAACACTTGGATGATCCAGACTGAAACGATATCTGAGGCGGATTTGTTCAAGAGATCGTACACTCCATCCCTCCTTTGTTTTAAACAAAACTTCCAAGGCAAACTTGAGGCCGGTCTGAAGTTCTCGGTTCAAACACTTTGATCCACACGGGCACTTGGTATTGCATTCCACCACATCCCGTGAATCATGCCCAAGCTGGAGACGGTCACAACGACCATATGGGAGACGACCTAGCATAGGCTCTCCTTGCCAATCAAGTCGAGCATCTTGATCACGGGTGCCTCCATTCAAATTTACATGGGCAGATATACTAGCCTCGGAATCATCAATGTCAAAACTGTCCAACCATCACATATTTTTGCTTGCTTTTCTTTGTTCCACACTCTCCAGAATAGCAGTAACAAGTGCTGAGAACCTGTTTTCACTGATATACTCAAACAGTGGAACTGACTCACAATGTATATCATTAGTGCATGATATCTTTAATGTTTCTGTTCCACTTGATATGTCATCACCAATCAGATTCCGTCCCAGAAATTTGACATCATTGGCATTATCATCTTTCCTGTATGAAGTTTGTCTAGCTTTCTTTGATTTTCTCTCATCAAATTTCAGGTCACCTGCTATATCCTTTGTTATTGTTGTATCAATTCCTTTTCTCTTCTTGAAACTGTTGAACAAGCGTGGAGTCATTGCATGGTCATCCCGAATGCCAGGAGGTGTCTTCTTTTTGTTATTGTACATGTTCAGACCACCTGTAGCCATAACAGTTTCATTTGTAATTATATCTTCAAACTCGGGCTTTCAATTGTCATTTTAAACATAGATATGCTGGGTAGCTTTATTCGACCAAGAAGTTTCCTTGAGAATCTTGTTTCATTTGATTGCGAAGCCACTTCTTGCGGATATCCTTGGCCCTTTGGAAAACCACCAAATTCTACATTTAGAACATCTGCATCAAACATCTGGCCCAGAAATTTGTACAGGCGATCATCATGGATATTTTCTTTCATTGCAGCGACTAATTTCATAAAGACTAAAGCATCAAGTTTCTTTTGTATGACAATGCTGAACCACCAGAAACAATACTTTCGTTATTTCTCAAAGCAAAGTGTAAGCAAGGCGCTTCAAAACAAAGGCCTTTGCAGCACTGTGAGAAGTTGAACTGGATTCAATGGAGGCCTCCAAGAGAGGATAACAACAAGAAGGGCAGCATGATATACAGGAATAAATTGCCAGACTTTGATTGTTGATGATGCTTCAAATTGTGCTTGTGCAGGGATAGGAGCTTTGAAGTTTGCTGCTGCCTTTTGAAGAGCTGGAGATGAATTACATAATCTGAAAAGCAACATTTAATGATTTCTTCTTCAAAACCCTGTTTTGAAGAAGAATCAATCGCACACTGTCATGAGACGGAGTCTAACACTGACTACAACTCGATGTCTCCCCACCTCTTCTCTAGAGGTGCATGAGCACTCATGGCACAGTAATCATCAGTGTCGACTTATTTCTCAGCCTTAGTTGGAGCTGCTTTGGAGTTGGAAGCCTCTCCCTTGTTTTTCTTCCTGGGACATTGGAATGCATAATGTCCTAGCTCCCCACAATGGAAGCACTTCACCTTGGAGATATCCTTCTTCTTCCTCTTCCCCTGTTGTCCCGCAGATGCTAGAGTCGCATCCTCCTCCTCTTTCTTGATTCGACCTCCCTTGCCACTACTCCCCACCTTGGTCAACCATCTGATCTCTTCTTGGCAAAGAGCTGCCCACATCTCCTCCCAACCTGGAAGAGTAGCCCTGCCCAAAATACTTTGGACAAATGTCTCCCACTCCTCAAAGACTGCATTCAGAGTTGTCCTCACCATGAATTTCGGATCCGGTGTAGACCCTACGGAAGTAAGTTGGTCATGAATCTCCTGCAATCTGAGGAGGAACGGATCTATCTACTCTCCCTTCTGCATCTGATACGACTGCAGCTGATTTTCCAATAGCATCTTCCACTACACGGAAGAGCCTTGATATAATGTCTTCAAAGTATCCCACATCTCCTTTGTTGTGTTCTTTTCATCAATATGTGGTAAGACATGATCCTTGACCCCGTCAAGGATCATGCACTTCACCCTCTCCATTGCATCCTCATACTTCTCATTCTCAGTTGGGTCGATCGGGATAGCCATGGGTCTCAAGGCAAAGTTCTTGATGCGATGTCAATCCAGGACTGCCAGGATCCTGGCCTTCCAAGTGACAAAGTTGGAAGCCTCGTCCAACCTGTCCTGATCCCTTAGCCTGTTCACTGCCATTTCCGCTCCTCTTATGGACTCCCTTTGAGTTTCAACTTCCCTCCTGGAAATCTCCCTCTAAGTCCTGATTTCTTGGCTAGAAATCCGTCAAGGTAGCGACTCCCTCTACCTTGGTTCTATCCCGTTAGGTACTGTTCTACTTCGAAAAAAACAACATCCCACCAGCTTCCCAACCACAATTTTCCCACAGCTCCCTAGGCCCCGGCAACTGAAGAATCTGAGCCTTCCAGTTCTACGAATCTCGACGAACGCTGAATCGCTCCTCTGGCCAATTGCGTCAATCCTACCTCGCTGAGTAGGATGACATGGCTCTTCGTGAGCCTCTTCTGCCTCTCTCTGCCTTTGTGCTGGCCCTCTCCTTGGCTCGAAATGATGATGCAGGCCCTCTGCGTCACTTCTTCTCTGTTGCCTTCTGCTTAGGAGCAACTCTGTCTCTCGGGACAGCTGCTACTGCTGCAAATTTCCGATATTGTTGATGCCTTCAGTCCTCCTGTGATCTGCAACCCTCTGATACCATGTTGAAATTTCTAAGTCAAACACGTTAGAAATCCCTACTGCATTTTCTGGTTTCGTTTCTCCTACTTGTTTACTCCATTAACATGTTATTTATATAAATATAAATACTGAAATAAACACAAATGCAGCCTTAACTCATATACAAATCAGCAACTGAAATATTGAGACAAACGCACAAGGGACACCGTTATTTTTGGACAATCGTCCAAAAAAAAATTCAATGCGGAAAACCGATGCAGCAATTCTGAGGGTTTTATTATTATGCAGATTCTTGAGTACAACTAGGGTGCCAGAAATGGATCACCCAACAAAGATTGTTACACAACAGTAATACCTCTACTTGGAGACAGATATTCAACCTCTCAGCTCTAGTCTGCCCCACTAAAATCCTTCCGACGCTTCCTCTTGGCCTTGCGTCAGCCCTGCTAGCTTCAGCTCATCTCCTGAAGCCTCTGCGTCAGCCTCCTATCTCTCTGCGTCAGCTCTCTAGCCCTCTACGTCACCAACGCAAGCCCCTCAGCCTCTGCACAGACCCCAGCTACCTCTACATAGCTCATGTTGCCTCTGCGTCAGCCTCTTCGGTCATTGCACTAACCCTCTGGCACTATCCCTACCTTCTGCTATATAATCACTACCCTTCGCTGCAACAGACCACTAGCTCGAATTTTCTCAACAAGCCTCGCTCCAGAAAATCGAATTGACTGATCAACTTAGTGTGACTCCAACTAACCCTCAGGCCTCCTCTTATACTTTACCTGTTGAGTCTTCAATAGCCGAGATTAAATCCTTAATCAACAGCTAAGATTAGATTTGGCTTGATCCATGTCATTTAGAACATTCTCACCTAGTTTTATATTAATACCCATTAATATTTTAATTTTCCTAAGTCTAGACTTAGGAACCCCATTAAAAATATTAATTATTTTAGTATCTCTCCAACCGGGTGGAATTTCCCCAAACCTTTTTTGGGTCTTGGAGATCTTATGTGCCTTAGCCTCTGCACCAAGTTTCATGGCTAGAGCACATCCTATGCTACCAAAAATCAACACCTCACACTCCTGTACGTGCCTCAACACGTCCCCCTTGAGGCCCTTCCATGTGAAACGCTCCCTGACTGCCATGTATGCTTTTCTGAACCCATGATGCCCTAACAATGGCGAGTCATGTTCTGCTTGAAGCACTCTCTCCCTCAACTGCGAGTTGGGAACCAAAAATGTGCGCCCCTTGTAGTAGATGACCTCGTCCATCCCCTGGTAGTGCTCATCTACATGGGTCCCCTCCAGAATCTCGCATGCCCTCCTGTCTTTGGAATACTCAACCAACAGTTGGGTCTTCCAATCATGGCAAATGCTCATGAGTGAGAGGCTTCTGGGTCTCCTGGATAGGGCATCGGCCAATACATTTTGTTTCCCCCGCACATACTCTGTCAAAATCATAGGCCTGCACCTTGCTGACCCATCTTTGTTGTCTGTCGTTGAGGCCCTGCTGCCCCATGAAGTGACGAACATTGTTGTGATCAGTCTTCACGCGAAATCTATTACCCACCAAATACTGCCGAAATTTGGCCAGGGCATGCATGGTGGCCAACATCTCCTTGTCATATATAGAATATGACCTCTCATGGGGTAAGAGCTTCCGACTGTCGAAAGCAATGGGGTGCCCATCCTGAGATAATATTGCCTCGATTCCCTCCTTGGATGCATCACACTCCACGGTGAAGGGCTAGGAGAAGTCCGAAAGTGCTAATACTGGACAACTGCTCATCACCTCCTTGAGGCAGTCAAAACTAATTGTGCCCCATCTGTCCATGCAAAAGCCCCTTTCTTAGTCAAATCCATGAGAGGAGCTGCTAACTGCGAAAACCCCTTGACAAACTTCTGGTAATACGTGCAGATGCCCAAGAAGCCCCTCAGCATTGTCACATCTCTGGGTACCAGCCAATCACGGATAGCTCATATTTTCTCCTCATGGACCTTCACCCCATCTACGCCAATGATATGCCCCAAGTAGAGCATCTCGGTTTGGCCAAACTCACACTTAGACAGCGTGGCATAGAACTGTTGTTCCTCCAAAATACGCAGATTCTCCTCCAAGTGTTGGAGATGCTCCTCCCAATTTTTGTTGTATATCAGTATGTCATCAAAAAACACCAATACAAACCTCCTCAACTGCCTCTGGAACACATGGTTCATACACGACTGAAAGCTAGTCGGGGCATTGGTCAACCCAAAGGACATGACCAGAAACTCATAGTGCCCATAATGGCATCGAAAAGTTGTCTTGGGGATGTCCTAATCCCTCACCCTGATCTGATGGTACCTCGAACGCAAATCCATCTTAGAGAAGTACTTGACTCCTCTAAGCTCATCCATTAACTCATCGATGCGAGAAATGGGGTATCGGTTCTTCAATGTCTTCGACTCTTCCTGTTGAGCGCTCGGTAGTCAATGCACATGTGCAAGGTTCCATCCTTCTTCTTCACCAACACCACTGAAGAAGCAAAGGGACTGAAACTTGGCTTGATGTGGCCCAACGCCAACAACTCTTTGATGGCCTGCTCAGTCTTGTCCTTATAGGCCTTAGGGTGCCTATAAGGGGTGGTAATCATTGCCTGCACACTCGGCTCCAACTTGATGGTGTGCTCAAATCCCCTGTCTGGTAGCTACCCTGGTGGAATATCTCCAAATACCACTAAGTACCTGTCTAGTAAGGCCTGTATGTCTGAAGATGGTGATTGGGCTTGTACCCCAACCTCTAAAACCCTCGACTCTATTTCCCACGCTATGTCTCCATGTCGCAGATCTACCTCCATCCTATGCGCTGGGTACGAATGCATGCCTATGAGGACCACCAACTTGCCATCTGGGTCGGTGAACTCCATCTCCAGCTTCTTCCAATCAGTGGTAACTCGTCCAAGGGAGTACAACCATTGGACACCCATCACCACGTTGGTGTCTGACACATCAACCACAAAGAAATGGTCTATCATGGAGTAGTTCCCCATGGTCACCGTCAAGGCGGGCACATACCGAGTGCACTGCATGGTCTGGTCACTCGGCACCAAGACTGAAAATCCCTCAAACTCGGTCGTGGTGAGGCCCCTCCTCTGAACCAACTGGGCATCTATGAAGTTGTGGGTAGCCCCACTGTCAACTAAGACTGAAACCCGTTGCCCCTGTATCGTGCCTCTAATCCTCAATGTCAGAAATTTGGGGACCCCGCATAAAGAAGCAAGGACTCCCCCGAATGGAGCAAAGGATGCCCCTCCCTGTGGAGGTGGTGGTGGTGGTCCCCTCTTTGCCGGACTCTCACCATCTCCCACACCACACTCCGGCTCCACCTTGTCCTCCTGATCACTATCTGAGAAGACCTCGATGTAGTGGGCTTTGCCAGTTGTGCACCGATGGCCTGGTGCCCAAGGCTCCCGACAAGTAAAGCACAACTTCCTCCTCCTAAGGTCCCTCCGCGTCTCATCATCCAGCTTCCCTCGCCCCTGGGCTGCTCTCTATGGCAGTGGTCTCGTATCACTCCCCTTCTGGGGGTAGAGAGTACGTGCAGGAAAGGATGCTTGTGACTTGGGGATGGTCCCCTATAAATCTCTGGCACATGTAATTGCTTCCTGCAGTGTGGAGGGTCTGCGTGACTTCACTAGTCCATGCAGGGGCTCGAGTAGGCCCTCTATGAAAGTGTACACCCTCCGAGCATCTGTTGGTTCGACACAATCACTGAGACTCTCAAGAACTCCAATATGTATTGCTCTGGGTTACCTGTTTGTTGGAGTTGGGTTAGCTCCTTGAAGTGAGCCTCCAGATCCCTCTGGTCAAAATGCTCCACCACCTTCTTAGTGAAATCCTCATATGAAGTCCCATTGGCATGCCCCAAGGTATCCAAGCCAAGAAACCACCAGTCGTGGGCTTCCCCTTCCAAGTGCAGTGTGGCCATCTAAATGGCCTCCATCTCTGTCATCCAGTTGAGCTGGAAATAAGTGTCCATCTTCTCAACCCAAGCCCGAGTAGTGCACTTGGTAGTGCCATCGTATGTGGGGAAGTACATTCTCCCTATAGTTCGCTGCAACTCATAGCTCTGCATGCCCTGTCCTCCATAGCCCTTGCTCTTCTCATTCTACTTGAGCTTGCATAAATCTCTGAAAGAGAGTACTTCCGTGAAGTCTGCTCCCATGGACTGGCATTCCTTGAAGTGCTCTCCCATCTGTGAAGGATCTTCGATCCCTATTGGTTTATGTGCCAAAGGCACGAAAGAGGGCAATGTAGCTTGAGTTGGCCCACTCGCTAATGGAGGTTGTGCCACAGGTGAAGGATGGTCGAATTATTGAGAGGCCCCCGAAGTCTCTCCAAATAGAAACCCCCTAGGAGTGCTTCTCTCTCAGTTTTGCGTTTTGATCTCCTCTAGCATTTCCTTCTGACCCTTTGCTAAATCATTCAGAGCCTTCAAGAGGCTATCAAAGGCCATCTCCTCCCTGCTCTTGGGCTCTCCCATGTCCTCTACTACTACTGCCTTTCCCCTATCCTCCGTGTCTGGAGTGATCTCCAACTCTCTTTCTCTGCTTCGGTACCTCTGCCTCCTGTATGTAATATTTTGTCGGTCCCCTTCACTCATAGGAGAAACTCCCCACGGTTGAGCCAAGATTTGGGCTCTGATACCACTGTAATGTTCCTAACTAGGAAATTCAGTGATACACAAAGCAAATAGACAAACCAACATCCAGAAATGAGATACAATCAATAAACACCCATGAAAGCACTGGAAATAGAGAACGTCTGAGCCATTTTATTAAATCTTTCTGGGGCAAATACAATAGTGATGGAATGGTGCACCTGGGCTTGTCTCCAAGGACAAGCGTGACAAAACCCAGGTGAGAAAATGATGATCCTAGAGTTGCCCAACTGCTGCTCCAAAGGTGATCTACGCTGCCCAGAAAACTACGCTGCCTACTGGAAAGGATGTGCTGGAAACCCTACTTCCTATGCTCAGAAAATTCTGCAACTTCAGCTCTCAGCTCCTCAACAAAAACCCACCAAAACCCAGGAAGGGTTTGGCCTAGTTCAGACCCCTGAAAATCGACCCCCAAGGACCACGTCCTCCTCCTCAAGCTGGCAATCTCGGTCTTTCTGGAATTGGCTGGGAAAACCCTCCAAATCTGCCCCAAAACACTGAGATATTATCTCCTATGGCTTTCCTCCCTTCTCTCAACTGACCCCAGCTCCGTAGCTCTCTCCACCAACTCCCACGTGAGCCCCAGAATGGCCCTCTGCGCAGTCCACCAAAGCTGTAAGTCGAGCTGCCCAAATGCAGCAACCTCCTGCTCCCAAACTCCTCCCAAAGGTTGATCCTCTGTTGTACTCCAACTCTCCAAACTTTCCCAGCAAGTGCTGCCCGGATGAACTCCCAATCACCTTTGTGTGTTTCCCCTTCTGCGTGTTCCAGAAATATGCTTTACTGGTTCGAAGGCTGAGTGGTATGGCCACAAATCTCCTTTGGTTCTCCTCAAGGTAGTGTGAAATTCCTTCCTAGGGTGGCACTCGAAGTCCCCCGAAGGAAAGGTTGAGTCTCCCGCTTGAGAAACTCGATGCTAAACAGCCAGGTAACTCGGCTAAGCAGCTCGAGCAACACAAGTAAATTCGATGTGCAAATGAATACCTCAATTGAGGAGCTCTTCCTCCTTATATCTTCGTGGGCCTTCCTTTCCTCATGTGGGCCCCTCTCCAAGCCATTCGATTCCCCTCCAAGGCAATTCGAATTGCCCAAGTGCCCAAGTGCGTTTTCCCACGTGGGTGGTCCCCACCTTCCACTAGCAATCTAATTCAGCCTTCCTTTCTCTTATGTTCCTAAGTAAAAAATTCTTGGGTTCTTTCACTTATCAAAATTTATGCAAGATTGTGGAGAGAACAAAACCTGTTACAAATTTATTTGGGAAGGGACATGACATTGTGGCCTTCACAAGATCACGCCTCATCTCCTGCTGTTGCAAATCAACCCATACACATTCCCAATCTGGCAGGTGTTCTCTGCCTAGGATGCTCTCGACAAACACTTGTCGATCTTTAGAAACGCTATTCAGTGTTAATCGAACAAACTCTGTAGGTTGGGGCCCTGACCCTACTGAAGCCAGTTGATCCCAGACTTCTTGAAGCCTCTTAAGGAAGGGGTCTATTCGCTCCCCTTTCTGCATCCTTGTGCATCTCAACTTCTCTTCTAAGTACATCTTCCGTTGCTCGGAAGATCCTTCGTATAGCATGGCTAAGGCTTCCCACATCTTCCAGGTAGTATCCTTGTCGGCTATATGGGATACTACATGATCTTGAACCCTGTCGAGAATGATCCTCTTAGTCTTCGCCATCTCAGCCTTGTACTTCTTGAGTGGATCTGCATCGGCAGGCACAACTACCACACTATTGACATACATCTTGAGATCATGCTCATCTAGAAGGTAGGAAATCTTGGCCTTCCAGATCACATAGTTGGAGGCTTCGTCCAACCGATCTTGATCTCTCAATCTTGCTGATGCCATCTCTCCAGAAAAAGTCGAACTGCTCCCTCTTCTTCTCTGCACAGCTACTGCCCAACTATTCACACTCCCTTCTGGAGTGAGAAATCTCGCACACAACTACTGCTGCTCTGCTAGAAAAATTCGGACTTCTTGGCTGGAAGTCCTC
The DNA here is from genome assembly GCA_031772625.1 of Pinus tabuliformis. Taxonomy (NCBI): domain Eukaryota; kingdom Viridiplantae; phylum Streptophyta; class Pinopsida; order Pinales; family Pinaceae; genus Pinus; species Pinus tabuliformis. The sequence continues at coordinate 763,734,035 of CM062814.1, read as the reverse complement.
TGAGGAAGAAATTCCCTCAGTATGTGCTATTCTCTCCCTTTGATGCTATTCTGCCAGCAACTATTGCAAAATATTTGCGTCCCAGCTGAAGATCTACTCTGCAAGGAAACAATGTTGCTTCCTTCTGCCTCTAGAAAGCTTTGATCTGGAGAATTGAATTTCTTTGTCGACTCACTCAGAGAAATCGATCTCACTCAAAACTTCAACCTCTTTGGCCTGAGGACTGCACTGCCTTCTGGGGTTTCCAATCACTGCCTATGCAGTAAATTCGAACTCCCTCTTCCTTTCTGCTTTGAGCTCTCCTGCTCACGATTTGTGCTCTGATACCATGTGAGGAATCGGTTCCCGATTCCTACTACAGCAAACTGATTATATTTCACCTACTTGTTAAATTACTTGAACAAGTTACTCGCAGTTTTCTACAGCAAATACTAAAAGACATACATTGCAACCTACACAAAATAAAATATTGCAAAAGAATAAATACTGCACTGGAGAGAAATAAACACACACATATACACAGTTGTTTTTGGACAATGTCTCGAAAAAACCCAACTTGGGACAACCGGTGTAGCAGCTAAGGGTTTTAATTATTATGCAATAGTAAATTTGAGTACAAATCATTGGATGCCCAAATTGGCTATCCGATACAGAGAAATATTGGCAAAACGTTAGTGAGAAGAATCTCACACTGATCCGGGAGATCCGACTCTAATCAAGGACTTGTTGAATGGCTCCACGCTGCCTGTGCGCAACTTCTGCATCAACCCTACGCAGATTTGCGTCACATTGGCTAGGCTCTCCGTCAATCCCTCTGCTAACCTCTTGTTGTCTGGAAATTCGACTTCCTAACTCTCCGGTCTCACACCCCGACTTCTGGCACTGAATCTCGTCTCTCCCAACTGGAATTCGAACTCCCTCTGAAGCTTTATGCTACCTCTACGTGGCACTGCGCTGCCTCACTGAACTTCTCTTTGCCTTCTCTGCCTTGCACTCCCCGGATCTGGAAAAATTCCTCTGGTCTACTATCCCTGCCCCTTTCTCACTGCTTCGACTTTACTGAATCACTTTCGGCAACTCATAGTTGCTACTCAAGAAATCGATTCTCTAGCAAAATCGAACTTCTCAAGTGTCTTTCTCCAACCACATCAAACTCCTTCTTATAATCTCTTGTTGGAGCTCCAACAGCCAGGATTAAAACATAATCGATGGCTAAGATTAACTTGGAGTTGATCTTGGTCTTCTTCTAGAAGATTCACATTTGATTTAATTAATACCTTTTAATTAACCAGATTTCCTAAGTTTAGACTTAGGGAACCATTTAAAAAAGTTAGTTTATTTAATTAAATCATCTCTAGGTGGAATTTCCATAAACGATTTCTGGGTTTTGGAGAATGCATGTGGCATAGCCTCTCTGCAAAGTTTCAAGGCTAGAGCACATCCGATGCTACAAAAATCAACAATGGACATATGTTCGATCCCTGTAATAGTCATTCTTTTGATCCATGCAATACTTAAATCCCGCAATAGATGTTCTCGAACTCTCTTATTATAAAACTTTGCTCATAGACTTGTCTTGCTAGGCCTTCATATATCCTTCATGTCTTCTATGCTTAACTTTAGATGTCTTCATGTCTGTAATCTTCAGATGTCTTTATGTCACTCTGTAATTTTCGGATGTCTCTATGTCACTCTGTAATTTTCAGATGTCTGTGTATGTCTTTGTAATTGGTTCAATACATTCCTATATATAGTTGTTGGAGTGTCCCTTAATGGGCTGACATGAGAAATTTGAAGGAGTCGACTTGTCAACTGATTTTAAGGCCAACTTGTTCTCCTTCTGTCAATTGTTTGGAGGTCAACTTGAAGGATAGGTGGTTTTCATCATATGAGGAGCTGACTTGGTGGAGGAGATCCTTTGACACAAAACAATTTTCTTTCTTTTGACTTTGACTCAATTAGAAAAATCTTAAAGCACACATTGGGCACTATGACCTATGAACCATTGTCCCAAGCATGAAACCCATGCTTTAATAAGTCAAATTAATAATAATAAAAAACTCTTTTTTCAAATATATTACATCATGACTCAAGTACAATTATGAAGACCAACACTAGTTACATTCTTCAACACCCTCTTAACTAGGGATGTATTCATAATTACATATATATGAAGGTACATGGAAGATCTCAAAATGAAGTGAACTACGAAGAGTTCTAACTTCTAACACACTCAGTGTTGCAAACTAAATACCTAACCAGGGTAATCTATCCAGGTGGGACTAAGATGGACTCAAGCTTATAGCCAGTCTAGGTACCATCAGACTTACTCACTAACCATCAACCTAGGGATTTAGGCGTGTATCCAAGGTCAGAGCTCCAAGACCAACACCACCCTCCCTCTTCAGGATCTAGACATCAACACAGGCAGGTCAGATGTCCTCTCAAGCATCCACCATTAGATGCTTCAACTCTTCCTATCAAACTAGATATATCCATTTGTCCAAGCATGCTTCCTGAGTGTTCAACCTTCTTATGGAGATATTTTACTTGTACAAACACAATCCCAATCAGTAATAAACTTCCAAATATACATACGAGTAAGCACAAACCTTCAAGGTCCTCAATCATCCTGATGCCACTTATATCAATTTATTTATATGCAACTGGTCAGAAGTTTTTCTTCCTTCATTTCTTTAGATACATTGTAGTACTTTCATTCTTTATTCAATTTCTTCTTCAAGGTATCCACTGTCATAATATGCCCTCCCTCTCAATTGGGGAGATGTACTCTTTTCTTCTAACCATGCTCCCTCTTAACTCAGGGAGATCAACAATTTCTTCTTTTATAACATCAGAGAAGCTTCAACCTTCCATGACTTTATCAAGGTCATCTTGATCATCATCATTCCTATAGCTTCCTTTCATCATGCTCATAAGCATCTTCAATCACGAACCTCTTCAATATCTTGAAGATCTTATACTTGCAAAACTTTAATAGCATGTACAACAAAGTACAAATATACAGAAGCATGAAGTTAACTAAATCATATTACTATAATGGTAGCATTCAAACATTCAAACTTTAGACACCAAATAACTAAGCTTAGTTAGGTTCATAATCAATAAGAGACATACTAATCTTCAATTTCTATCTAGGGTTTTTGTTACAAATCCTAGACTTTACCGTCAAGACAAAGCCATTTTTTCGACAACTTAATTAAATAACAATCCAACCATTGTATTATACATCTAGGGATTCAATATTACTTTCAGAATTGTATGACAAACTCGACTAGGGTTTGTTGCAAACCCTAGATTTTATCATCAAAGCAAATTCATAATTGAAAACAATATCATTATCTCCTAGAATATCAATCTCTATGAGGGTTTTGTTACAAACCCTAGATTTTACAATCAAAACATGAGTATCAACAATTAAGTTAGCATACACGAATATATCTAGGATTTCATACTAGCATCTCACAACAACATCTACTAAGTGAACCCAATATACAAATATTAATACATCAAAGTTAGATATACAACAATTTTGACCAGACTAGGTTTTCGATTAGACAGATGATTATGTACCTAGGGTTTCATTCCTAGGATCTTACTATGACTAATCAAAGGTTTAACTTATAAACCCTAATTTACCAAACCCTAAAGTTCATAACTTAGACATTGACAGCAAACCCTAAAGGGCTAGGGTTTCCATCATAACAATATCAAAATTCTAAACATCAAGAGAATCAGATTTCTAGACTTCATTAACAACCCTAAGTAGACTAGGTTTTCATAAATATAGACATACCCTTAGGTTAGGGTTTTATAGTGAACCCTTTTAGGGTTCCACAAGAATGATAATATAATGAGGGTAGATTCAATCTAATGATTAATCACCCTAACAAGAATCTTTAATATTCAAAACCCTAGACATAACGATTGTTAGTAATGTAAAGCAAATTTTAAAAGAGAATGAACATACCTTTTTCTATGAAGAGAACTTTGTGACAAAACTTGTAGTTTAAGACATACCTTGAATTGTTTCTTTAACAAACCTTGAAGTGCTCATTCTGAATTTAGCCATAATCTTTATATCTGCAATAACTACAACCAAGCAAAATATGTGATACTAAAAGCATGATATTAATTTGACAATCTAGGGTTTCCATAGAACAATGGAGGATGGAATCCTAGGGTTTCCAATTACAAACCCTAGATTTAGTAAGAATCAAGTTATCCTCTTTTTCAATCAATACTAGGGTTTATCCTACATCCTAGATTACCTACAAACGCTAGAAGTCAAGAGTAATGAGTGATTAGGGTTAGGGTTTCTATATGACTAAGGTTTTCATGTGCCATCTAGGATTTACAGTCTTAGATATTAATACCAATATCAACAACTTTCGAACCTTAGAATCATATAAGCAGCTAATCCTAAAACATCTCAAGTTAGATTCTTAAATATATTATACATACCTCATGATAACATACCTTTGTTTTCCATGATCATAGAAGGTGCTATAAGATCTGCTATAAGGCCTGCTATTGGATGCCATGCTCTTCTAACTTGCTCTTCAAGAGTGAAGATTTCAAACAGGGATTCCTTGCTCTACCCAACTTCTGATAGGATTTTCTATTGTAGTTTGATTTTCTTGCTTTATAACTTCAGAGATAATATGTTGTTGCTCCTTTTATCACTGATTGCTATAGGACAATCAAAGAGATTTTCTATCTGGGAGACTATTCCTTCTTATGGCTTAGAGATGCTAATCATTGTTACAACTTCTCCTAGATGTCAGTAACTTCTTCAAAGGATGACCTTCAAATGATAACCACTGTTGTGTTTCTTTGCTTTAGAACAATTGTTGACAACCATTGAGGAGGGTTCAAAAGTTGTTCTAACTGTCCAGAATTCAATTTGTAAACATGATCCCAGGATGACTCTACTTCCAAGGTCGGCCTTACTTCCACTTTTCGGTTCTTTGTGTATATATGTATATAAGTTACAGGACTGCCTCATTTCTACTGTATATAGTACATGTTCTCGGCTTCTTCTTGTTGTAGCAGTAACTTCAGCCTATACCCATTACTTCGCTGGCTTCAAGCGCTACTTTTAGTTACCCTCAAGTATGTACAGACTTCTGCAATTTTCGGAACCTTGAAGTGACACAGTGTTCAGACTTCAATGGTGATTTCAGATCATAGAATCTATGCCCATGACTGCGCTTTTTCTTTTAAGGGACTCGGCCTTGAATGGACAATCGATCTAGCACTTCGGTCCTTTAAAAAACAGAGTTGTTATATTCATGAAATTTCTTTGTCCTCCTTAATTCATGTCTGTGGCTTAGTCACTGGAATTAGTGCTTATCAATGTGCCCATAATTTGTTCTACTATCCTCTGGTAGCTTTTCTCCCTTGTCTTAAAGTCCTTGTGACCTTGTAGTTGCCCTCATACTGATGTCCTTTGCTCTAAAACCATGTTGAGAAATCAAGGGAAGAATTGTTTAGTTTGATTTCTCTATTAGTTGACAATTTCTTGTGATTAATTATTTTTCTTCTTCTTTGTTGTTGTATTAGTATCATCAAGACAATTGCCAAAAACACAAAAACACAAGAGAACACAATATATAGGCGCACAGCCAGGGCAAAACCTCTAGGTAGGGGAAAACCCAGTCAAGAACCCTTCCTTTAGTAGATTCAAATCAAAGTGAGACAACCTTGACTCTTTTGTTACAGACTCATTCCCTCCACCAAATCAGCCTCAATTTCTTCCTTCCTGCAACTTCTGTAGTCTTATTCCTGTAATGGGCATATCTTCGATCCCTGCAATAGTCATTCTTTTGATCTCTGCAATACTTCAACCCTGCAACAGATGTTCTCAGACTCTCTTATTATAAAACTTTGCTAACAGACTTGTCTTGCTAGACCTTCATATATCCTTTCATGTCTTCTATTCTTAACTTCGGATGTCTTCATGTTATCCTGTAATCTTTGGATGTCTTTATGTCACTGTAATTTTCGGATGTCTCTATGTCACTATAATTTTCGGATGTCTGTGTATTCCTTTATAATTGGTCGAGTACATTCCTATATATAGTTGTTGGAGTGTCCTTTAATGGGCCGACATGAGCAATTTGAAACAGTCAACTTGTCAACTGATTTTGAGGCCGACTTGTTCACCTTTTGTCAATGTTTGGAGGCCGACTTGAAGGATAGGTGGTTGTCATCGTATGAGGAACTAACTTGGTGGAGGAGATCCTTTGACACAACAATTTTCTTTCTTTTGACTTTGACTCAATAAGAAAAATCCTAAAGCACACATTGGGTGCTATGACCTATGAACCATTGACCCAAGCATGAAACCCATGCTTTAATAAGTCAAATTAATAATAATAAAAAATATCTTTTGACAAATATATTACATCATGACTCAAGTACAATTATGAAGACTGACACTAGCTACATTCTTCAACAATTTGTACATCAAACCACATGAATCCCTTGAGAGAGTACGTCAACATCAGTCTACATATATCTAAATGCACTAGATCAAGAATACTCTTGGATTTGGTGTCACTCCTTGGAAAAGTTGTTTTCGCAAACTTCCCCAAAACACATCCCCTGCATACATCACCATGCTCTACGCTCCTTCGGAACACATGTCACGGTCTCACGAAGCAATTTGAGTGCTCCATGATGTATATGGCCCATCCTCCTATGTCATAGCTCTCCCTAATCTCTAGGATTATTGTTGTTAATCAATTCCTTAGGAGTATCCATCTGCAACCTATAAATTTGGCCCCCCCAACTCCAATTTCTATGGGTGATTTCCAAGCCCATCTAAAGAGTACATTGTACCCTTTATCTTAAAGGATAGATATGGAAATCAAGTTCATGCCCAAGCCTGGCACATGCAACAGATCATGAATAGGAATCGGCTTGCCATTCTCCCTCTAAAATAGAACAATCCCTCTTGCAATTGGATTGCACTTGGACTTGTTCCCCATCTAAATCTGAAATCTGATTTCCTCCTCTTTGTAATTGGAGTAGTACTCCCTAACTCTTGTCATGTGAAATGATGCCCCACTATCTATATACCAAACACTTTGTGAAGTCGAGCTAGATAGGCAAGAAATAAGTATGAATTCCTATTTCATACTACTAGAGTGCTCATCTAAACTTGTTGAAGTTGTTGCTTGCTTCTTTTCGCTTTTCTTTCTCCGCAGATAATTGCTGACATAGTGGTTGAATTCATGACAGTCGTAGCATTTGACCTTAGAAGGGTCCTTCTTATTCTTCTCACCTTTGGGTTCGGTCCTTTGCTAGACCCCTTCTTCACTTTCCCTTTTCCTACTAGGGCCACAATTTCTTGTTTCTTTTCACTTTTCTGACTTTTATTGTTGTTCCCACTAACAGCGCTTAGTCTAAGCTCCTCCTGAGTGAAATCTAATCCACAGTCGATCCCAACTTGGTAAGGTGTCTTGTCCATTGATAACTTGAATGAAGACATCCCACTTCTTAGTAAACCCATTTAGGGCTATTTGCACTAGCTCATTATCATCTGGTTTATCTCCAACAACATCCAACTTGTCCTTGACAAGTTGAAGCCTAATGAGGTAACTTGACACATCTTCACTCTTGTTCATCGAGGTGTTCCTCAGCTTTTCCTTGAGAATTAGCTTCCTATTCGTGGTAGCATTCCGGTATAGATTCATAATTGTGTCTCACATCTTCTTTGTTGTGTCTAACTCTGCGATATGAGGAACTATATGGTCCTTAACACAATCAAGGATTATCCTCCCTAATTTGGCATCTTCCTTCTTGTATGTAGTGAGTTGTGTTGGATCTACCAGTACAACAATCACAATGGTCGCATATTTCTTCAGACCATTCTCCTCCAAGATCAACAAAATTATGGATTTCCATATGCCAAAGTTCAATGCTCCCTCTGATCTGTCTTGATCCCATAAACCAATTGAAGCCATCTCAAACCCCCAAAAATAACAAGAAAAATCCAAGTAAATCGAACTCGGTTTTGTAAACCCTCTCTTTTCTCTTCCTGTGCCTGCACAGAACCTCTTCTTCCCTCAAATCTACTCGAATACCATGTGAAATTTTAATATTGTTGTAGTTACTAGTTATTATTCACCTATTTGAATTAGATTATTTGTCTTACTACAATTTATATGCGGCAAATACTAAATAAAACACTACTGCAACTTCACGAAAATTAAATCACAAGAACTAAGAAAATATTGCGCACACACCAAATACAATTTATACATAGAAAAATAAAACGATCAGCAAATACTCAATACACACCAAAAATCAAAACCAATTGAGCCATTTTATTAATGGAATGGAGCATGTACAATAGTATGGAAAATGCACCTGGGCTTGCCTTAAGGGCAAGCTTGACAAAACCCAGTGTTGATAATATCGCCGAGATGTCGGCGATATTCGGAAATATCGCGATATTTTCGGTGAGCCGAAATATCGCCGACCAAATATCGCGATATTTTATGGTTTTGAAAATATCGCGCGATTTCCGATACATCGCCGATATTTTGGAAAATATCGCGCGACGATGGAAAATATCGCCCAGTGACAGTGAAATCTTTCCGCACGGCCTATAAAATTTGATTTTTGGTTTTTTTCATGTCATTTTGTTTTTTTGAGCGCTAGAGAAGGAATGTGGTTGCTACCAAGGAGGGTTTGAATGTTCCATAGCCATTATTGCCAATTTTCCACCAAGAACGAAGATTTCTCTAAGCTGCAAGTGCCAAGAACAGTGAGACATCTCATTCTTCCGTACAATCATTTTGCTTGGTTTTTGTTTTCCATTTCAAAATGCAAGGGTTTTAAATTTATCACCATAGTGTGTAGGAGAGAGATGCATTGAAACTCTTTGCAAAACATAGTGATTCTCACTGCTCAGAACAAACATATATTCCATACATTAATTGCTACATCTGTTTCAATAGATTGCACAAGTCATCAAGGTTTGTCACTATGTTTTCATTGCTGCCATCATAGATCACTGTTAGTGTCAAATTATTACCACTGTTAAGATTCTTCAATTGGTGATGGAAGGGAAGGCTATCCTATTCCTAGAGAAAAAGAAACAGCTTCACAGTAGATTAGAATGGAATGAAAACACTGGACAGTGGATAATTAAGTAACGAACTAGTTTACCTGTTCTAATTTTTTGATCCATATATGACCAAAATCAGTAAAATCATGACCAAAATAGGTCCAAAAAATAGAACAGTTAGACAATTCCTTCACATGACAATTTTTTTACCTTCTTGTTGAAGTGCATTTTGAATAATAATTGAAGTAAATGGCTGATCTTCATCTCACTAAAACAGATTGAAAATCCATTTCTATTTCACATCAGATTGGAACTATTAACTTAAGAAACTCTCCATGCCACTATTATGGCCATACATCATCATCGAGTTACTTAGAGGATCATTGTTGTCAGGAGAGTCAAGCTCACTGTGATGTGTCACATCTATATCAGGCCTGTATCATTGTCAAGTGACAAGTCATCATCAGGTTCATATCACTGTCAAGGTAATACAAATACAAAAGAGGTCACTGCTAGGAGGTTGAAACCATTGAATACCGAGGTCTAATAATGCACCTACAGCAACGGTATAATAATTAATTATTAATTAAGTAACAGTGATATAATAAGTGATATACAGTCACCTCATTTCCTTGGCATATCATTTGCAATTTTGCATTGTTAGGCTCTTTCATTGCTTGGCATCTTTGGTTAAAGTGGCAATTATTGCATGATACAAGCTCACTGCCCTCTTAACTTTTAAGTCTGCTCTTTTTTTCATGCCCATTGCAAAATTGCAAATTTGCAAATAATGTAGCAAAAAAAGTTAAAACTGTTTTGTAAAATGATGTGGTTATTTGTAATTTTGTATTACTTATTAAGTTACTAATTCCAATTTTTTTTTGGTGCTCTAGGTTTCCTTTTGAGTTAGCCCACTACAAAATACAAATATGCCAAAAGCCTTGGACCCATTTTGGGAGTATGGGAGCCCTGATGGTGGGACAAATCGTGCATATCTTACATGCAAATTGTGTGGGACCAAGATGACAGGTGGGATTACACGACTGAAATACCATCTTGCTAGACTCAGTGGACATGATGTTGGGGTTTGTACAGTTTCTAGTCCGGAGATTATACAAAAATCTCTTGAGGCAATTGAAGAAAAGGACAAAAAGAAGGAAGAGGCAGAAAGAAACAATGCTGAACGTGCAGGTAGATCTTTCGAGATATGTTCTCCTGATTTTGGTGTTGAGGGTAGTGGGCCTAGTGGCCCTAGTGGGAGGGTCTCCACAACTGGCACACCATCACATGCTACTGCTAGTGTGAGTGCGAGGTCATCATTTTTTGTTCCACGAATAGTAGCTGGAGCACAACTTGGCATAAAATCGCTTGTTAAAAAGAAGGAGAAGCAAGAAGCAGATAGAGTCATGGGGAGGTGTATTTTTTGGAGCGACTTACCTCTCAGCATCACAAAAACCAATCCATTTTGGCAGCCAATGTGTGATGCTATTGTTGTTGTGGGCCCAAGGTACAAAAGTGCCACATATGAGGAGTTGCGGGGGCCAATTCTTCAAGCAGAAAAACAGGACATCAACTCTAGATTGGCGGAGTTGAAAAAGACATGGGAAGTCATTGGATGCACAGTGATGTCTGATGGTTGGACAGATAGGAAGGGTAGGACCCTTCTAAATTTCTTGGTACATTGTCCTAAAGGTACCATGTTTATTAAATCGTTGGATGCATCAGAACATATCAAAGATGCAGCAACGATATGTGAGTTGTTAGATGGATTCATTCGGGAGATTGGTGTGCAGAATGTGGTGTAAGTCATAACAGACAATGCAGCTAATTATGTGTCTGCCAGCAGAATGCTTATGGAGAGGCATCCCACATTGTTTTGGACTCCATGTGCAGCGCATTGTCTCGATTTGTTGCTTGAGGATATGGGGAAACTCTCCTTCATCAAGGAGGCAGTTGATATGGCTAGGAGCATCCCCAAGTTTATTTATAACCATGCTTTTGTTCTTAGCCTTATGAGGAGGTTCACTAGAAACAAGGAGTTGCGGCGTCCTGCCATCACACGTTTTGCCACAACCTTTATTACTCTTTAGTCTTTGCTTCGATGTCAGTTCGAGTTGAAGCAAATGTTTGTGTCTGATGATTGGCATAATTGTAGATACAACAAGAGACTTGATGGGAAAGCCATTGCAAAAATGGTGTACTCTGAGACATTTTGGCATGGAGTAGAAGAAGCATGTGCAGTTAGTGAACCTATTGTAAAGGTTCTTAGATTGGTGGATGGAGAGAAGCCTGCAATGCCTTATTTGTATGAGGGCATGGATAGGGCCAAGGAGGCCATTCGTTCCTATTATGCAGACAAGGGTTCTGCTGGCCTTGATAGGCAGATGATGTTATGGGATGTGATCGATAGTCGATGGACAGGGATGCTTCATCGACCCATTCATGCAGCAGCACTCTTCCTCAACCCCGCATTTTCATACAAATGCAACTTTGATTTTGATGGCGAGGTGATGGAAGGGCTCCATTCCTGTATTCAGAGGATGGTACCTGATCTTGAGCTTCGTAGCAAAATCAATCACGAAATACAGTCTTATCGGGATTGTGTTGGCCTATTTGGCTTTGATGATGTTATTAGGGAAATGACCCTCTTCATGCCACGTAAGTGACAAGTCATCACTCATTAGAAATTAGAATTTTAAATTTAATTATGTTTTAACTTTTAAGTTTTTGAATTTTTTATTTCATTATTTTGTTGTAGATATTTGGTGGCGAAGCTATGGTGCAAGGGCACCAAATTTGCAAAAATTGGCTATACGAATCTTGAGTCAAACATGTAGCTCTTCAGGGTGTGAGCGCAATTGGAGTGTATTTGAGAAAATACACGCCAAAAAGCTCAACATGTATAACTTTGAACTCAAGCCTTCAGTTGAGCAATTACACTTATTGTAATTTTTAATTTTTAATTTATGACCTTCAAGTGTCAAGAGTCAAGAGTCAAGACTCATTACTTTTTTTGACACTCTTACAGGTTGGAGTTCGCATGCCTCAACGATTTGGTGTATGTGCATTACAACATCCGACTTCGAGTGAGGCAAATAGAATCACCAATGGATCCAGATTCCATTTCCTTAGACAATATTGATGTATTGTCTCCGTGGAGGGTGGAGTCTGAGGAGCCCATATTGGAGGAGTCACCTTCATGGTTAGAGCCAGTGGCAGATGATCCATTAGAGCAGGGGCAGCAAGAGGAGGACTCGGAGTCAGAGGAGCAACAACACTTAAAGGAGGAGCAGGAGGAGGAGGAGGAGGAGGAGGAGGAGGACACTGCGGGAGCATCAACATCAACACCATCTACTATAGATATAGGAGAGCATAGCTCCATACCTAGCACTCATTATTTGACATTAGGTGCAGAGGCAGGGTCAGGGCCTTCTACTACTAGGGGCAGGCCTGACAAACAACCCATCATGTTTTCCCGTAAAAGGGGGAGAGGGCAGTAGATAGATAGCTGCTAGTTTTATTTGTTATGCTACATGTAACTCATGATGATGAGATACTTTTATATATGTGATTTTATTTTGTATTGGTTCTCCACATTTGAGTCCTTGAATGGACAATTATCAGGGATCAGCAGGATTTGGTATCGCCTTTGATATATCATTTCTATTTGACATCATATATATTAGTGTTTTCTTCATATTTATGTGCCAATGTGTTTATTTCATGTTGTTATTGCTTTATATGTTTAAAATTCTGAAAAAAAATGAATATATTATGCATTTTTTTATGCTTGCCGATATTTGCCGATATTTTGCCGATATTTTCGTTGATATTGCCGATAAGATATTTTTTGGACCCTCACCGATATTTTCCCGATACCGATATTATCAACACTGACAAAACCTAGGTGTAAAACAATAATCTCAATGTTGGAAAATAATTGCTCCTCTAATGCTTTGCGCTGTCTCCTAGTAACTGCACTGCTTGTTGGAAAGGAACTGCAAGAAACCTTGTCTCTGGTGCTCAGAAAATGATGAAACTTCAGCCCCAAGCTCCTTGGCCAAAACCCACAAAAACCCAGAAAGGGTTTGGCCTGAATCCAACCTCCCAAATTCGGCCTCCTCTATGGCCTACGCCCTCCAAACTGCTCCAAGAATACGGCCTGCAAGGAATGGTCATGAAATCCTCCTCCAAGCTCTGAAAGGGAAGCAAACACCACTCCAAGTATTTCCTCTAACCTCCACGGTAAAGCTCAACCTCAAGGACTGATACTCTACCCACCACGTGAGCTCCAAGTGTTGCCTCTGCACTGGCCCAAGAAGTGCGAAAGTCACACTGCAAAGCAATAAGCTCAACCAACTCCCAAACTCTCCCAAATGCCAACAATCCTCCCTTGCCTCCTCTCTGGAAAATCTCTCACCCAAACTCCACTGCAAGACACCACAAACAAACTCGGCCTCCTCTTCACTGTGTCCTCCAGTAATATGCACCACCTGGAAGTGAATGCCACTACTGGAAATCACAATGAGATCCTCCTCCTGAAGAAATGAAGAAAACCTTCCTAGGGTGGCACTCGAAGTCCCCCGAAGAAAGGGTGAGCTCTTTTCTTGAAGAACTTGTGCTAAACAGCGAGTGACTCGGCTAAGTAGCTCGAGCAACCAAAGAGAAATCGATATACCAAAAAGATGAATGAGATGAGGAGAGTTGCCTTCCTTATATAGATTTTGTGGAGCACTTTTCCCTCCAATTCTTCCTCCATCATGGGCCCTCACTTAACCACCTCCATGCAAATCGAACTAGGGAGTGCGTATTTCCCTAGTGAGGGTGGCCCCCATGTGTAACTTAACCACAACACAAATAACTTTTCCTAAGTCTAATCTCCTAATAAAATCGAATGGGGTCCACTAGCTCCAAAATTGGCCCCATAATACAAAAATTAATCTTGTTCCAAAATAATTTAGGAAGGGACATGACATAGACACCGATATTTTTGGACAAATGTCCCTGGAAAACCCCCAATGTGGGCAAAACCAGTTCTACAAATGAGTATTTTATCATTCTTCAGCAATTTTGTAATTGAAATTACATACATTGTTTGTCGTAAATTAGCAAACCTCCAACAAATTATTTTCTTCACTTCAGCTAAATGATCTGACCTCATGGAAACAATTCAACTTATCAAAACCAATTCGGCCCTCCTCTAGAACCATAAACTGATCCATACATGTGACCTTGGTAGAATACTTTGGCCTCTTTGGCAACTCGCATTTCCCGGAAAAATATCTTGGCCTACACTGGAAAATGTCCCTGGAAAACCCCCAATGTGGGGAAAACCAGTTCTATAGATGAGTATTTCATTATTCTTAAGCAATTCTGTAATTGAAATTACATACATTGTTTGTCGTAAATTAGCAAACCTCCAACAAATTATTTTCTTCACTTCAGCTAGATGTTCTAAGTTCTAACTTCTAACCTCTTGGAAGCAATTCAACTTATCAGAACCAATTCAACTCTCCTTTGGAACCCTAAACTGATCCATACATGTGACCTTAGTAGAATAATTTGGCCTCTACGACAACTCACGTTTCCTGGCAAAATATCTCGGCCTCCACTGGAAAATCAAACTTTACTGGCAAAATCGAATTCCCTCCTACAAATCAACCTTCTCCAAGAATTTCGTTCTTCCTCTGACAACTCGGCCTCTTCAGTGAATCCACACCACTATTGAGAAACATGACCCCTGCAGACAAAATTGATCTCCCATTATCACTGAGAAACTGGAAATTGTTGTGAAGAATTCTTTCTCCGACAACTTGACCTTCAATCATTATTGATCTCAATCGCTAGTGTCCTCCACGCTATCACTACGCTCTTGCTTTCACTGCAATTCATTGTTTTTCGAAAAGCCCCATCGATATCATCTTATAATCTCTCGTTGAGCAATCAATGACCACGATCTAATCACAATCGATGGCTAAGATCATCTTGACTCCTAAAAATGACTTTACTAGATCTCACTAGAGAGAGATCAATTTGTCTCAATTAATCGTGATTAACTAACCACTTTTCCTAAGTTAGACTTAGGAAAATAATTAAACTGGGTAATTAATTCTAATTAAGACAATTTTCCTTAGAAACTTTATTTTGGGTATTGGAGATAACTATACCATCTGTGTATCCAGCCCCATAAACACCCTTTGAGACTAGAAAACTTGTCTGAGCTACACAAACTAACACAAAACCCCCTAGATGAAAGTCCATGCACTCAACCACTCATGCTAGCTTCTCAAGACTTCACAACTTTAGCTAGCAGCCTTCTAATAACTTGTAAGCCCATCATACTACAGTCTTGTTGCACCTGCAGTTCACAACTGCCTAAGTCTTTCACAAGCTTTTGCATCTTTGTAGATTCGACCTCAGAGACCAAACTCAGATCAGTGTTGCATATGCCATATTGACTGATTTGAACATTACGAAAAACATTGAATGAACTAATATGCATATTCTTATTATGTTGGATGTATGTAATGCTGAGAAAGGAAATGGAATTATAATATCCACTATTGACCAAAGAAAGGTCAATTATGGGGTTCAACAGCACTGTTGGTACAAATAGAGAAAGATGGACTTGTTTCTATTCAATATAGAGAGAGTGGCAGAGTTTTGTGTATTCAAGACAAATTAAACAGGAAGGAAGGAAGCGATCCTGTTTTTGGTGCAAGCCAATTAGACGCATTATCAGTAGAGATTGGATAGTTTACTTCATCAACAAAAATTAGATTTTGTAAATATATCGGAAAGCATACAACCCTGCAAACTCTTCGTTTCCAAACTGAATAATCTGAATATTTTCAAAACTCTCTCTTCAAGATTGCTATGCATCTGGCAAAGCTGAAACCTTTTCTCTTGCTTTGTACCATTTTCCTGCTTCCTTTTTATAAATAAAGAGTATGTCTACCAGAGGCTAAGTTTGAACAGCCCAAAGATGCTCCTTTTCTACTTGAAATTTGACAACAATCAAATAGGTGGAGATATCTTTGCCGTTAAAGACCACGTAGCCCTATCCTTAAGTATTAAATGTATGAGTTTTCTTTCAGATTACACAATATTTAATACCAAACCTTTCCTGTTGTCAAGAATTTTTTATGAGGCCAGAGTCAACTTAATTGAAATATCCAAGTATAAATTATGCTTTACTGATGTGCAGGGATTGGAGACAGATGAGGAAGAGGTATATTTGAATATTTTTTGTAAACGAAAGCAGACAGTTAACTGGAATGGTTCGAAAGCTGGGTCATCCTCATTAGAGAAGAAAGCGCATGGAGTCCAACAGAATAAACTATTGAAAAATAAAAAAGTCAGGGTGCAATTTGAACAAGTTGAACCGAATAATGAACATGTAATGCTCCGTCATCAATCCCCCAAGGGGCTCATTGGGTTTGGAGTTCCTTTATATCCTGTGGGGCGGCGTCCTAGGGAGCTAAAGCCATTTATGCGCGGACCACCATATTTCTACTTTGAAAATGTGGCCATGGCACCGAAAGATGTTTGGAAGACAATATCTCGACATTTGGGTAGTATAGAGCCGGAGTTCGTGGATTCTAAATTTTTTTCAGCTTCTAGGAGGCAAAGAGGCTATGTTCACAACCTTCCTGTAGATGGACGATTTCAGGTCTTGCCTCTGCCTCCTATGACAATTCATGAAGCATTGCCTCAAACAAAGAAGTATTGGCCACCCTGGGATGATAGAGAAAAACTGAATTGCATATGCACGGGGCGAGGTAGTGATGTCATATGCCAAGAACTCAGGTCTATAATGAAAACCTCAAATGGAAACCCAACATTAGCTGACCAGTCTTACATTCTTGAAAACTGTAAGAAGTTGAATTTGATTTGGGTGGGGCCAGGTCAAATGGCCCCGCTGGAACCTAATGAGATAGAGCTCTTATTAGGATTTGAAAGGGATCACACTCGTGGAGCAAATTCTCGAACTGATCGCTTACAATGCCTGGGTAATGCATTCCAGACAGACACTGTTGCATACCATTTGTCTGTTCTGAAACCATTTTATCCTGATGGACTGAAAGTACTTTCTCTATTTTCTGGTATTGGTGGTGCAGAGGTTGCTTTGTATCGTATTGGAATAAATTTAAAATGCGTTGTGGCCGTGGAAACATGTCGAAAGAACAGGTTTATTCTTAGGAGTTGGTGGAGGAAAACAGGCCAAACTGGTAGACTGATCGAGAAGGAAGAGGTTCAACATTTGACCAGAGATGTACTGGAGGAGCTAATAGATACAGTAGGAGGTTTTGACCTTGTCATCGGTGGAAGCCCATGTAATAACCTATCTGGTAACAACAGATTTACCAGAGATGGACTAGAAGGGAAACATTCCGCTGTTTTCTACGAGTTTTCTCGTATTTGGAATGAGGTGACACAAATAATGCGCTCCAGAGGCATGATGGCATAAAATTTACTGTGCTATTATGGAATTTTACTGCTACTTATGGCAATCAATCCAAATTTCACACTACATTTTAAATCGATGGATTATTTATTCGTGCATTGTTTTCTATTAATCCAATTGTTTCCCATTCTAAGCACAAGTGTGATATTGAAACTGACCTTGATTTTAAACTGCTTATTCAACGATCAAGAGATGGAATCAGGCAATGCTGTTTGCTTTGTATCTCACACATTCCTGTTATACATATCAAATAAATAAGAGATAAAGAGCTAAAGTAGTTGTTTTCCCCAAATAAATTCAGAAGTACCAGGGATAATGTGCCAAAATTGAAGTTTAATGACCTAAAATTAAGGTTGATGGGGTGGGCAATAGAAATAATATCTTCAAGGTTTACCATCTTTAATTGCCATTTTCATGAAGTGGGCAATAGAAATGATATTTTCAGGGTTTCAAGTCTTCATCGATATTTTCGATAGAAGCATATCATGGGTTTCACGACTATAGCTGATTTTCACGATTTTGTGTTTTCCCACTCGCAGATATAATTTAAACATAATGTCTTCATACACCATATTTGTAATAATGGCCTTGATCAGCGAGTTGAAAGTTTTGACCACTAACGATCTTGATAATTAAAGGTTTTGTTATGGTATTAACTTTTTAAAGATTTTGTCATAGCATTAACTTTAACATTGTCAATAATAATCTAGAAATGAAATGAATAACTCCGTATAGTTTTTGGAAACCCTTAATCTGGAACAATCAGACCCTATAGCTAAAAAAAAAACCTTTTTCCAGTGACAAATGTTTTTAGTCAGAAGTCATTAAAAGCTCAATACGTGTCATTAAAAGCTCAATAGGTTAATTATAGTTATTTATTTTGACCAGATTAAGGAGGATAAATTGCATTCTCCCAAACTAAGGAGGATAATTTGACAAGAGTAAATTTATTATATTTTTTTTAAATAAAATGTATACATTAATTTGGAGCAAACTTTCCTTTCCTTTATAAGCAATTTTTTTTTACAGTGAATGGTTTTTTTTTTTCTAATTAGTATGTATGTGGTATGTTTAATGGTTTTATAAATTATGTCAAAATTATTAAAGTATATGGTATTTATTTTCTTATAATTTTTTCTGTTTTTGAATTACATATAGATAGGATAAATTTGAGTGATAATTGTAGGCAATCCAGCCCTCGACAATGTAAAGTGATAATTACAGGCAGTCTAGCCCTTTCATCACTAGATGCTTCTTCTTGATGCTTTTCCAATTTGAGGGAGGTGTTTCTAGGATTTGTGTATGTTGTTTTCTAATGACTAAAATCCGAGTATAAAACCAGTTTAGCTCAGCACACTTAAGTTTCACTGTAAGGGTGCTGATGCACTCAAGGACAAGCTACGTTTCACTCTAAGGGCCTTGATGCACTCAAGGACAAGCTACATACTATAAATAAAAGTGTATAATGTGGGAACAATCTCTTTAATTAAGTTTTTTGCAGTTAATCGAAATGTATAGATGAGCTTATGCACTTTGAGGGAAAGAATGATTGAAAACAAATGCATGAGAGTAGTGTATTACATGAGAATTGCACATTGAGGGAAAGAATAATTCTAAACTAGTGCATAAAGTTCATTGCAATCCTTGCTACATGATTGCTCTTTGAAGACAACCATAAAACATAAAGTTCAACATAATCCTTGCCACATGATTGCTCTTAGAAGACAATTATAGAATTCAAAGAGTTAGAAAAAACTCAGAAGAGCTTCTATGATATATTATTATAGAGGTTGGAATCAACCACAAATACAAACAAACCGGCAGTGGCCTTGTCAATCTTTGGCCTACCGCTGTGGAAGGTTTGTCAAGTCCAAAAGGATGGAAGAAATGTGTTGAATAAGTGGCCTTGTCAATCTTTGGCCTACCGCTGTGGAAGGTTTGTCAAGTCCAAAAGGATGGAAGAAATGTGTTGAATAAGTGCTCTTGAACTATGTCCAAAAGCAATCCCAATATGTAAGACAATGACATACAACACTCCTTTATAAATACCAATAAAAGAAAAGGAGAGTGCATGTATAGGCAGTGATAAACAAGAGATCAATATGACTATTTTTAAGGTAGTCTTATTTCCAAAACCATGTTGTTCTTCTTAATTATAGGCAAAGGGTACACCTTCATGAGGAAAACTACATAAAAGTACCCTTACTAATTTCAAAAGTATGTTTTTCAACCTCATTGGAACACTATTGTAATTAGGTACTAGTGTACATACGTTAAGATCACGAAACAATAGACAAGGATAGCATTTATTAAAGTGTGTCTTCCTAACCAAGGCACTATATTTAGTTTTTATAACAAGCATGCATGCATGATTCACTATCTTTGTTGACTTGTCATACATAGATAATACGATGGTATACTTGTTCTATAACTGTGTAGAAGAAAACTAGAGTAAACTTACAAGTGAATGATCCTATTCAATAGTTATGGTCATTTTCTTGAAATAAAAAGTCAACATGCATGTGTAGATAAGGATCCATCAATTTCCCTCATCATGAATGAACACTATCCTCTTGAAAAATCCACTGGAGTCAAGTTCAAAACCACCCTAATCAAGGTGTAGTGCTTCCCAAAGTAATTATCCTTTCTAATAACATAGTCCACCTACAAGTTGAAAGTACGCTTTATTATGGTGCCCCACTCCCTCATTGTTGTTTCTTATTAACCCCAAAAACATGTTAGTGAACACTTTGGTTAGAGAACTCCTATCCAAGGCATGTCATTATTCATCAATAATGTTTCAACACTCTACTAGAAATATGTCATGTCCCCATTTTTATCCTTCTTCATAGTGCATCCAGGGTGGATTTCCAGGGCAGGAGATGGCCAGGTTAGTGGAGCAGGTTTATGTCATCAGGGGTTTCAATGGAGTTTTGCGGAGTTTTTATGGGATTTGATGGCATTCACTTGGCATATTCCATCATCCGCACAGTTTTCTCTCGCTCTTCATCTCTAGTTGAACATTATGTTAAAACAAAGCATCACATTCACATTGAGGATGCTTCTATCCTTACTAGGATCTCTCATTTTTATCACAGAAAATGTAGCGAGGCAATCGAGATCGAAAAGGGAGTTGCCAATAATTTGAACAGGGATGACGATTGGAAAATTAGTAGCAATTGGATCTTTGTTATTGCCTCAAAATTATCTTCTTCTTAAGTTCCCTTGGTTCTTGGTCCCTTCCCCTCTCCATTTCATTTTTTTTTTGCTTTTTTGTTTTTGGGATATGTTTTCTTGTATTTTCACAATTAGTTAGTTTGTTTGTTATATATATATATATATATATATATATATATATATATATATATATATATAAGTTTCCCCATTTTGTCCGGTATATTTATTTCTATTTCTATTTATGATTTTATTTAGTTTATTTATAGTTATGATTTTATTTAGATTTTTAGGTTTTTATATTATTAATACAATATTTAATTTTTTTTTTTTTATTTTATATTTTTCCTCATTTTTATCTCATTTTCTTCCCTTAATATTTACTCTAAGGTATTAATAGAATTTTTAGTTGGTTTTTTCCTTGTCTTTATTCTAACCATCTATTTATTTTTAACCTTTATTTGATTATCCTCCTACCCTTAGTATTTATTCTATTGTATTAATATAATATTTAATTATATTTTTATTATTTTCTTAACTTTCCTTATTTTTATGGTATTTTCCTTAATCCTAATTATCATTCCATTTTTCCCCTTAAAAATTTATTCTAAATTATTATTATATTTTTATTCATTTTCTTTATTTTATCCTTAATACTTGTTATTCATTTTTATAAATAATTATATTAAGTATTTATATTAATTTATTATTATTTATTAATGGTTATTTGACTAATTTTTTCAACAATTGTTTTCTTTTGACTTTTTCTTTATAATTCTTTGTTGGATCAAATTTTCTCCATCTTTTCATCAAGATGATGAACCACATTAGTTGGTTCAAAACGCATCGACAATTAATTCATCCATGTGATGGATCTTGAAGACAATTTTCTAAATAATTCTACTCACAAAAGCCTACATTCAGGAACTATTATGCTATTCTCGAACTTTAGCTTCTAGTGTTGATACAACATCTTGCGATGTTTTCCAGACCTTAACACCTTTTTTCTCTCCAAACTAGATATCAACAATAAATCCAACTCTCCATACAAAAACTGTGTGAAAACCTATATGTACTTATGAATGCACCAACATGATGAATCAACCTAGAACCTATCCATCTAATTGCATGTGCAAAGTTGGGGTTAATAATGGTGACTCAAAGGGATGATCATCTCTTTAAGGGATATCAAGAACCATTGAATCTTTGTATTTTACGACTTTCAAAATTTTATCTCTATAACTATGATTTCCATATTGATACTACTTGTTCATTGAGAAATGGAATCTAAAGTGTGGTGCTTTGTTGGTCAACTATAAATAAGTACAAGGCCACACATGCACCCGTCTACACTTGTTGTCTATAATTCACCTAAATTAGTCAATTATCCAAATAGAAAGAGAGCCCAAGTTGACATGCTAGGATAAGTACCAATGATGAGAAGTCATGTTAGATGTAAGATAGCCATAAATGAGGCTAACTACCATCAAACCACTTTGATTTTGGAACCATCTTCAAATAATGTGTTGGAGTTGATGAGGAAAGGTTTGCTAGATGAAGAGAATTGATGTAATCCCTTTGATTACCATAAGTAGAAAGAAATCGATGTAACAAGATGATCCTACATCCCTATGACTAGATGAGGCACTTGGAAACTAAGCCTGACTTGGGTTTGACTCAATGAAAATAGATTATGTGAAATAGTTAAATGACTCAAGGCTCCCCTACCATCTCATCAAATGCTAAATCCCATGACTACCTAACCCAACCTTTGACCAAGACAAAGTTCTAAAAGGAAAGGTGATGTTAGATTCTTTGTGATGCATGATTATATTATATTTGGGAATTCGACTTAAAAAAGAAAATAGGAAAATATGGCCTATGATTGTTCATGCATATGAAAAACAACTTATTTTTCTCAAAACTAAAAAAGGACACACAAAAGACCTTTAGGCTAGAAAAAAAAAAATCTATAATTGAAAAACAATGGGTTCCCAAATAAAAACAAGAAGGAATTTTGAGGTCATGAAAATGAAAAATGCACTAACAAAATCAATTTTAAAAAGGAAATAATAGGATTCAAGATGATGATGTCATCCCTAGGGATAAATATTATTAGAGAGTAAAGAAAAAAACTATTTTTTTTAATTATATTTTCGAGTTACCTCCTTATATGTTTAATCCAATTTCAAGTGTGGGCACACGTTGGATGCGAAATTAGATTTTGCATCTGAGTGCCTACTCTACATACTTTTGAGTAAACCCACACTAAGAAAATTTGAAAATACATGAAAAATGTGTTTCTTTAAAGAAACATATTCTTTTATGCATTTCTCAATAAACTCACACTAAGAAGAATTGAAAATACATGGAAAAACATGTTTATTTGAATAAACATGTTTTTTTTCTAATATTTTTCAGTTTTTATCAACATGGGTCTATTGAAAAGTATGTTGAGTGGTACTCATTGGATGCAGAATCTAATTCTATATCCAACAAATGTCCACACTTGAAATTTGAGTAAACCTATAAGGATATAAGTCAAAAATACAATAAAGAAAAGTAGTTTTATTTCTTTTCGTTTAAAAAAATATCACTCTTATTTCATTATTTTTACTATTACTTTATTAATTTTCTTAGGAGGCTTGTTTTAGACTTAAAAATTCTCATAATGTCACTATTCCATTACAAGAAAGTGCCATAAGAAACCTATTGTTTTTTTCTCCACCTAGTGGACTACTTACAAATCATGATTACCAATGGATGTATGTTGAAATGTGAGGATAGATGTGAAAATCTCGAACTCAAGATGGGTGATTGTCAACTCAAAGCATGTGTGTTGCCATCAATATGAGTGGTTGTGATATAGTATTAAGGGTAGAATGGCTCATGAGGGTTTCACTTCGAGATTATCAACTCAAAGCATGCCTATTTCCATCAATATGAGTGGTTGTGATTTAGTATTAAGGGTAGAATGGCTCATGGGGGTTTCACTTCGAGTGCCATGTGCATTCATATTGGGGGATATATATTGAGGAAAAAATGACATAATATATTGGGGGATATATATGGGGTAAAGGGTTTTGATATTGACAAGTATAAGAAATAGAGCTCAAATTTAATGAAAAATATAGAGGGCTATAAAAAATGTTAATGAAAAAATGGATACCTACAATATCTAGTGAAAGCAAGAGTTTTTTAAATTGGGAAGGTGTATTGTGTTCGTATTGGTAGAGGGTTACATAATGTGATTTTTAGAGATATTTTCCAATATGTAGTCAAATTAAGAGTATTGTTTAATATGCGATGAATGCACATGATATGAAAGAGGTTCATTGAGTGAAACCCCCGTGTAATGGTTATGCACTTTGAGACTAATAACCATGGATTTCAAGGAATTATATATGAATTTCACTAAAGAGGACCGTGTCCACACCCTTCGAGGGCTTCAAGAAAGCCCTCTTAAAATAGTCAATTGTCATTGTATCGAGATGTTATTAAAGAAAGACCACTCTAGAATTATTTCCCAATTTAATGCCATATAGGTTATGGAAAGTCCAACACAATAAATACACCTAGACTTGCAACTAGTCCTTAACAAACATCATCGAGTATTTTAGGCACCAAAGGGTTTACCCCCTTCTCATGGAGAGCATGATATTCCCCCAATTCAACGAAGTAAACCACTAATTGTACATCATTATTCACCCTTTTGCACAAAAGCGTGAAATAAAAAATATCATTCAAAATTGTTGGAAGTGGGGTTCATACATCCCAGTACAAGCCCTTAGTCATCACCAATAGTCATGGTTCTAAATAAGTAAGACACTTAACACAAGTCCTAATTTTAGGGTTCTCAATACACTAACATTCAAGAACAAATTTCATATCCTAGTTATTAACAATCTACTAGATGTACTTCATGGAACCAAGTTTTTCACTAAGCTTTGTCTACATTTAGGATACCACTAAATCAAGATGAAAGAGAAAGACATCCCTAAGTTATCCTTCTAAACATACAAAGGTCATTACAAGTTTATAGTGATGTCTTTTAGTCTTTGTACTGCTCTATCCACTTTCTAGAGCCTCATGAACAATATTTTCAAACCATTCCTACAAAATTTTATGTTGGTCTTCTTCAATGATATCATGATCTATATTAAAGTATGGGAATTACACATAGAGTATGCTGATAAGTCCTTGCAACTCTTGTGGAACAACCAATTGTTCCTAAAGCACTCGAGATGTGATTTTGGGGCTCTTGAGGTCGTATATTTTGGTTAGAATGTAAGTTATGGTGGAGTACGACTCAATCCCAAGAAAGTGGAGCTATGCAAGATTGGCCCCATCCAAAAAATACAGAAGAGCTTGTAAGGATTCTTAGAACTTATGGGATATGATAGGAAACTTGTGAAAAATTATGGAAAAATTACAATTCCTCTAACTTTAATCCTTATTAAGAATGCCTTTGTCTGGAGCAAGGTAGCAAAACATGCCTTAGTTTCTTTAAAGAAATCCAAGTGCACTACTCTAGTATCAACAGTGCCTAATTTTAGTAAGACATTTGTTTTAGAATGTGATGTCTCAAGTAGACTTTTTGTAGTCTTGATGTAAGAACGATGCCCCTTAACATTCGCCAATAAGTAGTTGGATGACCACAATTTGGGAAATTCCACATATGAGAAGGAAAGCATGGCTATCCTTCATGTAATGGAAAACTGGTGCCCATATCTCAATGGGAGGCATTTTCAAATCAAGGCTTACCATAATAGTTTGAAGTACTTCCTTGAATAATGGTTTTCTTCACCAAAGAAACACAAGTGGGTCACCAAGATGTCGAAATATGATTATGAGATCATATATAAGAAGGGTTAAAAAAAATGTTGTGGCTAATTTCTTATCTAGAGAATTTGAGGAGAGTGGATCACCCCTTGCCTTATCCTTACCAAGTCTAGGATGAATTGAGGAGGCCCACATGGAATGGCTAGAAAATAATATCTTAAAGAAATGCATCCAACGACTTTAGGAAAATACCATCCCACCTAAATGTTATACATGGAAACTGAATACATTGTGGTACAAAGGGCGCATTATTTTAGCAAAAGTTTCAATCTTAAAATAATGAATCTTAAAGGAGCTACATTGTTCATCAATAGGTCACTCTAGATTTCATAGAACCTATGAAAGAACTAAGTGCTCATTCTTCTTGGAATGAATGAAAAAAAATATCTAGGACTTCATAACATTAAGTGACATTTTCCAAAAACAAAAAAAACACAAGGGGGAGATAGTGAAGATGTCAAGGGAATTGCAACCACTACAAATCCAAAAACAGATCTAGATTGACATCTTAATAAATTTTATTGTGGGACTCTTAAAAGTGGGTAACAAATCAGTCATCATGGTCATTGCCAACCATAAAATATACTCATTTTTGTGTCTTAGACCACACCTTCACTCCTTCCATAGTTTCTCGAGTCTTCATGGATAAAAATTTTAACCTACATGGTATGACCCCTTTCATTGCTTTAGATTAGGACCCCACATTTGCCAACAAATTTTGGTAAGGGCTATTAAAAATTTAAGGTACATAGTTGAATATGAGCACTACATATAATCCCCAAATTGATGGTCAAATAGAAGTGGTCAACAAGTGCTTAGAAACCTATTTGATATGCTTTGCCTCTAAAAAGTCACACCAATGGGCACAATGGTTTCCCTTTCGTAAATGGTGGTATAATATCACTTATCATGGAGCTACAAAAATGACACTTATGAAGTTTTTAATGGCCCAAAACTCCTATCAGTGGCATGCTATGAACCAAGCACCTTCATGTTTTATGTAATAGATAGAAGGTTTCACACCAAAGAAGCCATTATCCAGACCCTCAAGGGCAACTTGGTTATGGTGAAATATTGATTGTAACAAAAAATTAATCAAGATAGATTTGAACATTCTTTTGTTGAAAAAGATCACATGTTTCTTCACCTACACCCTTATAAAAAAAACATCACTCAAAGATAAAGTTCCTAGAAGTTAGCTCCCAAGTTATATGGTCCCTATCAGATCATACAATGCATTGGGCAGGTAACCTACAAGCTTGCTCTCCTAGTCCACTCCAAGATGCATTCGATCTTTCATGTGTCTCGTTTGAAGAAGGTTGTGGGACTAAATTGCAAATTGTGGACCAACCTACTAGAACATGATGAAGAAGATTTCATTAAGATTTAACCAAAAGTAGTATTGGATACCAAAGAGCAGTAATTTTTCAATGCATGATCAAGGAAGTACTATTCTAGTGGAAATATATACAACCAAAAGTTGTCACATAGGAACTTAAAGTGATTCGACAACAATTTCCTCACTTTCAACCTTGAGGATAATGTTGCTTTTGAATGGAGGAGGCATATAAGGGTCCTACCCCAACCCCCTTAGGATACATTATTAATGCATGATAACACCTTCCTTAAATAATTCCCTCTAAATAGTTAGTTAATAGTCAATCGTTGTAAAAAGAGCCCTCTTTGTTAATAAGGTCCAAATTAGTTAGTAGACCCTCATTATAAGTGCCCATAGGTAGTTAAATTTTTTTTGGTGGCGACTATATATTGAGTAAAAGGTTATTGTTGACGGGTCTCTTAGGCTCATTCATGTCATCAAACATAATGTATGTTAGACATTAGACACTGTATATTGTTATAACGTTCTTTATTTTAATTATTTAGTCACAAGGTTTATATGAAAATACAATAGCAAATAGTTGAAATGTTAAACGAAGAGAGTTGGGATGATGTTAAATGTAACTATCCAAATCAAGGTCTACAACATTATTGAAACAACGTTTTTTATGCATTCAAACAGATATGTTGATTTATTATATTCATTTTATTACATATAAATATATATGTCTATTACATTAAGGATAACAAAGAGGAATACAAATGGAGTACCAAATACTTCTAAAAGTTTCATTCAAAAAGCTATGCTTGAAAGACAAATAAACCAACATCTTCAAAATGTTGAACTTGGTTACACTCTTGATCATTACATTTGGAATGGGCTCGACACTAACCAGTGTCAAGTAATATTATTAGGTGATTGTGAAAATATTTCAAATCTTGTCTAAAAAGAATTATTCCATATTTATTACAGATATTCCTCATGGTTTCAATATCCAAAACATTGGATATGATAATCAACCTTATACTTAATAGGCATTTAATAAGTGGTTACCAGATTTGTAGAAGTCACAACATTGCCACTTTATTTGTGATTTTTCATTCAGACACAATTAAAATTAGTACTATCAAGCTTCAAGAGCAAAGTGAGATCAAGGAAACAATTTTTTGGAAAGACATTTAAATTGTATGTTTAATGATTAAATAAAAAATAAATATTATTTATATACAAGTTCACTGAATTTTTACTATTTCATATTATAGGCAAAAGTCAAATCTTAGTATTTTTTAGAGTGATATATTTGCAAGTGACACTGACATGGTACATGGTGCATGCTTGACAAAAGATAATACTTATAATTCTATTCTTATGAATGGAAAAGATGAAAGAAAACATAGTCAAGTATTTGTTGATAATGTTGCAATAAGAAATCTAGCAGACAAACAATATGTTAAAGGAGAGAGCGTTAACATTTATCAAAATTCACAAGCATTGACTAATTATTTTATGCATACATTTTGCTTTGGATTTGTTCTCAAGTTTAGGTAAGATTTATGATATGAATCAAAATTCATTCTTTATTATTTTTTAATTTGTATGTGTTTACACTAGTTTACTTGATTATTTCTTTTGTTTTTGGTGATTATGTACAAAACTAGCATATTGCTTAAAAGAAAAAATGGCATAGCCATTGAAAATGATCCACTAGAATGCAAATTTATTTAACAAAGAATTAATGCCATTAAAATTCTTCTAAGGGTTTGAGGAAAGGATATTTTAATGAATCACATGTTGCAAAAATATTAAAGGAACCTGAGCCACTATTATATAGATTTTTTGGAAACGAACATGTTCAAGGACTTGTAGACGTCAAAGATCTAATAGAAAAGCAAAATGAATCAACGAAAGAATAAATACCATGGAAAAATTTGATGATGAGTCTCTCGAGAATAATGAATTTGGCATATATGATTTTGTTTATTAATTTTAAGTTGTTCTTGAAAAGCTTAATTTCGCAAATTATTAATAAAGTAATGCTTGTAATGTTTTGACTTTGAAATTTTTTTATAAGAATAAAGATTTATTTATTATTGTTTTTTTATTATTATTTTATTATATTATTCTTACTTTAATTTTTATGTGAAACATTAATCTAAGACAAAGAAACTTTAATATTATCATCTTTTTTACATAAACTATTTTAAAAAATTATTTTTTCTTTACCCTCATAAAAATATTTTATTTGACATAGATATATAAACATTTTATTTGACATAGATATATAAACAATTATTCATTGTATAATGAAGTAAATATAAAGTGTTAAAAATGATATATTCAACTATGTTTAAAAAATATGGCACCTTACGTTTGATAAACAATTATATGAAAAATATTAAATTCAAAATATTAACTAAGAAATTTATAATTTTTACTTTTTAACATTGCTAAAAAATTTAAAATTTTCATTACAAAAAATATTAAAAAAAGGAAGAAACACTTGAGCCATAGTTAAAAAATCAGCATTTGAAAAAAAAAATGTCGATACTTTATGATACTTTATAAAGAACGGTAACCTCTAAAAAAATAACTTAGTAATGTTTTTGTTAAGTTAATAACTTTGTTGTTAGGCGTCATAGTCTTGGATGTTAACTAAGTAGATTTTACTCCATATTCATAATTTTGATGTGGTGGCCATCAATATCCAATTACGATCATCGAATTATAGTAATGATGGTGTTTGAATGCTTGAGAGCAATGTTTGTTTTTGTACGATCCATTTTAACCTGTGATGGTTGGTCATTCAATGCTATGGATGTGTATTAAAAATAAGTAGTACATCCATGCCTCTATGTTCATCCCATGAATTTTTGAAGATAAAAAACCCTTCTAAGCATGCCAAATCCCAAATGCATTTTATGGCCCTCCACAATATTCAAAGCAACAATTGTGGAAACATCTCTTAGTAGGCTTTGCCCTATCATTATATCAAATAAAAGTATGTCTAGTAATGCTCCAAACATGATATTATGTTCAAAGAAATTTGGTATAGAGTGATGTAGGGGCATTAAGGTGAAAATGATCAATTACTGGATTCTCTTCAAACAAGTATATGAGGACATTATGGTTAGCTCTAACATGAAAATGTATCATTTATACATGTGGTGTGATATTGCAATCGTTTCCAGATACATTCAAGGTTGATTAACCCTCAAGGTTACAATGATATAATAAGATATAAGTTGCATTTTTGTTATTGTCTTCTTGATATCAATACAAGAGTGGTAAGGATATAAATTTAAAAGAGTTAAAAGGAGATATTTATTAAAGGAGCATGGGCACTACTTGTTGGAATTAAAGGGCTAATTATTTCAAATGTTATTGTAGAGCTTGTATTTACTATTCACTATTTTAAAATTAATAATCATTTAAATAAAAATAAAAATAAAAAAGCAATGAAGCCAATAGTGGAAAGGCCCTTGGAATTAGCTAAGAAGAATTAACTTACACTTTACACATTAATGAATTTTCCAAAACATAAACATAACATGGGATTGCAAACATTTAGTAAATCTAGGTTGTTTTACATCTAGAAAATTCATCCTCTTTTTTTCGGTCATCATTCATATTCAATCTCCAACCATTTATTCGAGATCATTGAGACTATGTAATGCCCCTTTTTGAATGATCACTCGAAGAGGACAAATCAGTAGCCTATTTAATTCTTGTAGGTTATAGTCAATGAAAAGGGGAATCGATTGATTTAATTGTTTAATGTCACTTGGGAGAAAAACAAAATTATAAGGTGAATAATTAGATTAAAAAGGTGTTATTTTATTTAATTAAGAAAATGACTCATGGTATTATGATGACTCCTGGCATTCTGGTGATAAAAGAGAGATTGGAGCTCACTCTTGGGTATGTTCTTTTATTATTTTCTCAAATCAATTTGAAGAGCTCTTGTAGCTTGTGTATGTAGAGGGTGAAAAACTTGAGTGTAATTTCTTTCGGTGGTGAAACACATCCACCCTCGCTGATTGGAGGGGAAGATCACTCAAAGCTTCCATTGGGTTCCAACGTTTATCAAGTCATACATTCAAATATCGTGGGAGCCAGAGAAGAAGTTTGTCCCATTTATTTTGCAGACCATGGAGATTAAAAAAAGAGGGCCATACTACTCATTTGCAGGTTGTGGCACTTTTGGGGGCGCATTTAAGTCTATATCAGCAGTTCTGAGGGTTTCGTGGTTTGATTTATCCATCAATAGCTTGCGGGAATCAAGGGAGGTTGAGCTTATCCATGTAACACCCAATAGACGGTTAGAGTGGGCCAAATTAGTAATCAACATTCAGTGGGAAATCAAGGGAGGTTGAATCTCTCATTTTATCAGCAAGCTTTGGAGATTTTGGTGGGTCGTACCAACTTGATCTTCTTGCCAATTTCAACATTATTTCCTTCAGCCAAACAAGCCAACAATTGTTGGGTTGTGGCATCCAAAAAGTTGGGGGTTGAATCAACTCCACAACCTTGTCTAGCAAGGTCATTTATAGGGTGTTCGAACATTGCCATCTATAGAACAAAATTTGTGCCATTAGCCAAGTTCCTAGTAAATTGATTTTGTTTCCCAACATGTAATTTCACTATAAAAATTAATAAACAATTAGATAAGTTTGTTATTGTGAATTTTATTTGTATTGGATGATTTTTCTTTTATTCATGGACACTAAGTGACCACTACATCCACGGGAAAATCCAGGTAGATCAACCTAAAGGGATCTACCCGTCGACCAAACTAGCAAGGCCTAACCCCAAGGGCGTCGAGGAGATTTGATCCTGTGAGCTCCCAATAGGCGAGGTACTTAGCAACAGGAACGCGACCAACTGAGTTATCCCTTGGGGCTATTGGATGAGTTTTTATTGTGTTAGAAGAATTTTTCTTACAAGTTACATGTGGTAATATTGTCGGTTTAATTTCAGTATTACCTTCATACTTGATTACCTGCAAAGTGTTTGAAGAAATGTTTGAATGGTAGAAAATCAAGAAATTACTAGTTAATTACAATAGGGGACATTATAGTGGTATCAAAGATGGTTTTCCTGCTAGCATGTGAGTACATGCTACTTTGATGAAATTGGAAAACAAACCATATGTTAGCTACAGGAGACAAAGAAAGGGTAACAATTGTCCTCACTCAGAACCAAAAAAAAAGGAAAAAATGGAAGATATCAATGAACAACTTGGAAGTATTATGAATATCTTAAATGACCTAGAAAAAGGGAAACAACAATTGATTCAGGTCATCACAAAGGATATGGAAAATAATCAAGGGAACCAACACAATGTTGGTCCAAGTAGGTCGAATGGTTATGACGTGAACAATGTTGAGGGGAGAAACACTCATATTTTGGTCCAGAATAACCCTCAAACAACAAGTAGAGCAAATCCTAGACCTCCACTACCTTGGTTCATGGAGGAACAACTAGTAGGGAATCAAGATCAGTAAGGACAAGGTGAAGGGTTCACTGATTATTTGAGGGAGTATCAGGCCCTTGGTGAGGAATTTCATGCAACCATGTGATTACAAGATCTCTATATTATTAAATAAAGGAACAAGCCAAAAGAGTACAACAAGGGCTCACAAAACTATGATCTTCTGCAAAAGTTGGGGAAATTATCCATCCCTTCCTTTGATGGGTCATCCAAATGCACTACCAAAGCAAGGGTTCAAAAGTTGGACACATATTTCCAACTCAACCTGATGTCAAAGACAGGGGCCATCAAGTTTGCTATGATGCATTTGGAAGAAGAAGTTCATGAGTGGCAGTACCATGGGCTAGTCACCTTGGGGCATTCTAGCTAGCATCACCTCGTGCCTAGAATTCACATATAGGTTGATTGATCGATTTGATAAGGAGAACCCAAAAATATGTTTTATATAGTTGACACAACTCAAGGAGACAGGTCAATTACAAAGTTTCATAGGCTCACAGTCATGGTGACAGATGTGTCGGAACACATATTGATTGTTTATTCATTGAAGGACTATTTGAACCCCTACGTGGTTGGATTAAGGCATTCAAACCAGATTCCTTACAAGATGCTATCATTAGAGCCACGAATATGGATGACGCATTACCCAAGAATAAAGTATCTTCCAAACCCTTCCTCAGAAAAATAAAGACAAGAAGCCCTTCCAAAAGGATTGGTCCAAGAAAAACAATCTGGTTGATGAGACTCCGAAGGAATTGAGAAGGAAGAAACTTTGCTTTAGCTGTAAGGAGCCTTCAGAACTAGGTCACAAGTGCATGGGGAAGAGAAATGTGCATTTCATAAAGGTGTTATCAGACAGTGATAGGGAAGAAAAGGCAGGATAGGATTATGATGATAAGCATAGCAGTACAAATGATGAGCACCCGTTGGGGTGAAATTATTGCCACTCTATCAGGCATCCCTAGAGATCACACTTTCATGCGAGAGGAGTAGTACAAGGACAATGTGTCATTGTCTCAATTGATGGTCGATCAACCCACAACTTCATTGACTCGGCTTGGGAATCCAGGAGAGACATTCCTACAAAATACCTAAAAGGATTCAATGTTAAGGTGGTTAATGCGTAACACCCCCTCCCAGGTCTACTCAAAGTAACCATGCCAACCGGGGTAAACATGAGGAGAGATGCTACTACAATCAGATTCGAACTCCTATGTCACCTTAAGGAATTGGAATCGATGGAACATCACATAAAATCATCCAACATCATCAACAGAACCCTTAGGAGACAAGTCAGCCACTCAGATAGCCTATCCATGGGTCCCACTGCTATTCAGCAGCCCTTAGGACATAATCGTTCTCATGCTATGGGCAAGGGAGCGACCAGCAACCCAAAGTCGCTCTCACAGGCCTGCCTGCCAGTGCCTGTGGACCAGAATTGTCAGTTCTACGCCAGCAACCCTGGGATTTAAGCCACTTTTCTAGCCCAAAATCCGGACCTCTGCCTAGAACTTGTTATGACTTCCAAAATTCATTAAAAACATGATAACAATGTTTATCAATCAAAAATCACCCTCAGGACTAGGCCTGAGCATCTCCAACCGGGATTGACATTCTGTCAAACACTTGGCATCAATGTAACCTACAGGTATAAGATACAAGACAAAGCATAAACGACTGAAACAACAAACATAACCATAAGGATCACCTCCTCCTCCTCCATTGAACTACTACATCATCAATTAGGTCTTGCATCCATCCATTTAACAATTACAAGTAAATATACGAAATAACCATGATATCAACCAAACATTCATCCATGCTTATAACCAGCATAAAACCATATAAATATTAGAGATATGATAGCCATTAAATCCACATATAAATCAGTGCAAAAGTAAGAGAACTTAGCTTTTATTAATCATAGGAAAATCCGACCAGGTTCGGGACTTCCACGTACCACCCGACCATAGACATGGCTGAACCAAATCTATCTTTCAATCAGTCACCCTCGTGCCATATTCTAAGCATGAATGTGGGATCTCATAGAAAAACCAATCCAAGAAAAACCAAGGGAATCTAGAGGTTAAACCACCTCCACCCTCACCAAACCGTGATCACACCAAAACTAGTGCTCCAATCACAATCGAACAGAACTTGGAATGCCATCTGGAATCCATCGCTATCCTTGAGGAATTTTCTGTCTTCTCATCTCTCAGGCTTTACCACAATCCAAACCCAGATCACTAGGCCCTAAACCGAGACTGCTCCCTTAGGATTTACCATGTATCCTGCCAAAACCAGTCAAGGGATTCCTAGGCCTTTGGGAATGAACCTTGAGACCACCTCCACCCCGGATTCCGAAATCCATCTAGCAATTCCAAAGTTCTAAAACTGAAATAAACATCCCAACATACAATGGCATCCGAAAAAAGGCTAGGCTAGGAAGAAAATTGTTGTCATAACTCGACAAGACCATGCCACCGACAACAAGAGAACCATACACCAACATGCAAAGCCATGCATGTCCAAACCAGCTAGGAAATCACACATGCAAAAGGTTACCTGCAAGTATTCATGTTGAAGCTGCTTGATCATGCTTTCTTTTCCTTGTTCCTTGCTTGTTTTTCCTTTCCTTTCCTTGCCTTCTCTTTCCTTTGCTCCAAACTAGAGTGCTCCAAGAAACTCTAAGTGATTAAGAGAGTGAGAGAGAGAGAGAATAATGAGAGAGCTCCAAACTTGAATTGCCAAAAGGTTAGCCAAGGCTTGCCCACTGATCCTCAGAAGCCTTTTTATTAATAAGGCCTCTAATTTCTTCATTTTCCATTATTTTCCTTCAATTTCCTCCTCACATGCAACCTGTGACATTTCACCTTCCTTTTCTACTAATTTCCTTTATTTTCATAAATAAATGTACCAAAAATGCCTTTTTTCCTTTTAATGCTTTTGCCTTAGCCTTTGCCAATTTTCCTTAGCCAAAACACACATCCATTGATGCCCACTAGGACATCTCTTCCCAACATTCAGCTTGGAATACATGTCCCTTACCCGTGGACTTATTTTGCCTTTATTAACTTTTATTACATGAACTTTTCACCAAGGTTGTTACAGAACCCTCCCCCATGGGGAAGACCATCCTCAGTGTTAAACCACACCAAGACCTCAGCAACACCGCTAAAAATAAACATACTGCCTATGGAGCTTTATAACTTAGCTCGTTGCAGTATTTACAATGAAGGACCTACTCAAAAGCAAAACATCATGACAACATGACAAGATAATAACCATACCGCTTATTGGAGCTTTATAACTTAGCTCATGGCGATATTTACATCCATATACATATACATATACAAATATCAAAACATCAACAAAACATATGCCAAACATAAACCAACATCAAACCAAAACTGCTTTGCCTCAACCAGCAAACAATGAAGGATATAGGGCCCGCATCTGATTCGTCATCTCCCATGTAGCTTCTTCAGGTCCAAAGTGCTTCCACTGCACTTTAACTTGCTCTATGGCTCTATTCCTAAGCATGAGATGTTTCCGCTACAATATGCATTGAGGCTCCAGCTATAACTCTCCTTCTTGCTCCACCTGCAATACAGACCAATCAATAACATGATCAACATCCTTTATATACTTCTTAAGCAATGAAATATGGAAAACATCATGGACTTTCATTGTTGGAGGCAGTGCAAGTCGATATGCCATTGGTCCAATCCTCTCAAGGATCTCAAAAGGCCCACAATACCGTGGTGCCAACTTGGCACATGAACCAATCCTCAAAGAGATTTTCTTGGGTTTGATGCGCAAATACACATGCTCCCCAACCTGAAACTCTTTGAACACCTTGTGTTGATCTGCATAACTCTTTTGTCTATCATGTGTTGCCTTTAGATTCTTCTTTATAACTTGCATTTCCTACTCCATGTCTGTCAACATGTCTAGTCCAATAAGTACCTTATTCATTGGATCACTCTAGCTGATGGGAGTGTTACAACTCCATCCATACAATGCCTCGAAAGGACTCATCCTCAATGACTCCTGATAACCATTATTGTATGCAAACTCCACCAATGGAAGATACTCCTCCCATTTCCTTTGTTGGTGCATCACGTACATCCTCAGCATATCCTCTAAGATCATGTTGACCCTCTCTATCTGACCATCTGTTTGTGGATGATAAGTTGTACTGAAGACCAAATTTGTACCCAAGCCTGCAAATAGCTCCTTCCAAAACTTGGAAGTGAACTTTGCATCCTTGTCTGACATAATCTTCTTTGGAACACCATGTAGTCTCACTATCTCTTTGATGAACACCTATGCTACCTCACTAGCTGAATATGTAGTCTTCACCGAAATGAAGTGAGTTACCTTGCTCAACCTGTCAACCACGACCATAATAGAATCATGTTGCCTCACTGTCCTTGGAAGCCCTGTGATGAAATCCATGGAAATGACCTCCATTTCCATTTTGGAATCGCAATAGGTTGTAGTAGACCACCTGGATGCTTGCATTCCGCCTTTACCTGCTAACAGTCTAAACATCTAGCCACGAACTCAGCCACTTCCTTCTTCAAATTCAGCCAATAGTAAAACTTCTTCACCGTCATCAATGTCTTTTGATATCCTGGATGACCCGAATACGGTTTCACATGAAACTCCTTCAAGATAAGCTTCTTGAGCTCACTGCAATTCGACACATAGATCTTGTCTCGAAACCTCACCAAGCCATCTGTCGTGAGACGATAGTCTACATCCTGATCCCCTATACCTGTACCTATACTTGTACATGTACATGTACCTGCAAATGTACCTGTATCTGTACTCTGTTGTAACATGTGCATGATCTCCATGTATTTGTCATCCCGTTTTCCTACCTGCAAGATCATATCCTGTAACTCTACCCGATAGGATCTTATAGTTGCTATATGATTTACTTGTACCTTCCTGCTAAGAACATCTACAACTCAGTTCTCCTTCCCTTTGATGTATCTAATCTTGAAGTCAAACTCACCAAGGGTAGCCAACCATCTAGCTTGCCTGGCATTTAGATTCGGCTGGTCAAACAAATACTTCAACCCACTGTGATCGCTCATCAATGTAAACCTCCTGCCCAGAAGATAATGTCTCCACATCTTCAATGCATGTATAATCGTTGTTATCTCAAGATCATGCATTGGATAGTTTTGCTCGTGCTCATTCAGTTTTCGTGAATCATATCACACTACCTATCCTTCTTGCATGAGAACTCCACCAAGTCCCCTCTTGCAAGCATCTGTACACACTACATACTCCGTGTTTGGATCCGCAATCTTTAGCACTGGTGCATTTGTCAACAGTTCGTTGAGCTACTCAAAA
The DNA here is from genome assembly GCA_031772625.1 of Pinus tabuliformis. NCBI lineage: Eukaryota > Viridiplantae > Streptophyta > Pinopsida > Pinales > Pinaceae > Pinus > Pinus tabuliformis. The sequence goes on along the minus strand of CM062814.1, from coordinate 763,696,249 downwards.
CTATATTCACATTCTGTCATCCATTCAAACTTCGTACCTTTCCGCTACAATGATGTGATAGGATATGCAATGCGTGAGAAGTTCCCGGTGAACCTCTTGTAGTAACTTGCCAATCCCATGAATGATCTCACCTCATCTACATTCTTAGGAGTTGCCCATTCCATGATGGCCCTTATCTTTTCTGGATGCAATGCTATGCGGTTCCTCAAAGACAACATGTCCCAAGTAGTGTATCTCAGTCTGAAAGAAGTTGCACTTGCTAAGCTTAGCATACAACTGATACTCTCTTAGCAATCTCAACATTGTTGCTAAATGTTCGGTATGTTCTTCCTCATTCTTAGAATATACCAGTATGTCATTAATGAATACAATAAAAAACTTGTCCAAATAAGGATGCAACACACTATTCATCAAACACATGAATGTAGCTGGAGCATTAGTAAAATCGAATGGAACACAAAAAATTCATAATGCCCATACCTGGTAGTAAACACAATCTTGAAGATATCCTCTTCCTTGATGTGTACCTTATGGTATCCCGATCTCAAGTCGACCTTAGAGAACATTGTTTCTCCCTTTAGTTGATCAAACAAATCATCAATCCTTGGCAAAGGGTACCTATTCTTGATCGTTACCTTGTTCAGCTACCTGTAGTCAATGCACAATCTAAGAGTACCATCTTTCTTCTTTACGAACAACACTGGTGTGCCCCAAGGTGATACATTGGGTCTGATGTATCCTTTGTCCAACATTTCCTTTAGCTGCAACTTCAATTCTACCAACTCAGGTGTGCTCATCCTGTAAGGTGCTTTCGATGTTGGAGCTGCCCCTAGCACCAACTCAATAGAAAAGTCTACCTCCCTGTGAGGTGGCAACTCTGAAATGTCCTCAAGAAATACATCCTGAAACTACTACAATACTAGGTACCTGCTCAACACATCAACATCCTCAACCTCCTTACCCTTGTCACTAGAAATGTGTATTGCAAACATCACACAACCTTTTCTGCAACTACGCTTAGCCTGCATAACGATAACCATCCTCATTGATGTAGGCTTCTTCTTTCCCTACAAGGTCCTCTTTTCCCCACTATCATCCACACACTCAATGGCCTTGTCAAAGCAATCCACTTTGGTTCTGTGAAGGTATAGCCAATCCATACCCAAAATCATACTATACGATCCCAATGGCAATACATTCAAATGCGTTGTTGTAGGCATACCATTTAGCTCAAATGCACAAGCTCTTACCCAATGGTGAACTCACTTCTTTGTACCAGTAGCCAACTGTACCAACCAAGATTTTGCATGCACTTCTTTTCTCAAACCACACTTATCCACCAGGTCAGGATTAATATAACTATAGTTAGATCTAGGATCAATCAAAATAGAAACAACTTGATCACAAAGCTTACCATCCATCTCAATGATCGATGCCTGATGATCCACTTGCCTATTGTCCACAGCTGCATAAATCTGAGGAATGTTATGACCAACATCACCAACTGTATGTGCCTCCTGAGCACTGTAGATCTAGGGTCTACCACCACTCTGATACTGCAGAAAATCCCTCTTACAATGATCCTTACCACATATCCAACACTGCAATGGTTCCCTACCACCGCCTCTAGCCTGCTGCTCTCCATGTCCCTTCTCAACTGTATTGAATCTCTTGTAAGGAACTGCATTATCTTTCTCACTTGCATCTTGAGGTCTTCCTCGCTTTGGTGGCCATTTTCCTTTAGGTTTGTCGTTTCTTTTCAAATCATGTTTCGGCTCAACTTTGCGCTTTGATTGCTCATAACAATTCTTCAACTTTAGGATGGCCTCCTCCAACGATCTAGGCTTGTCGAACTCAATTTGGTATTTGTATGCCACTGACAATCCACTGATGGATCTCTGAACCTTGGCCTTCTCCTCTCTGAGGTAAGGCACATATCTCAACAACTCCAAAAATCTGTTAGTATACTCTTTATCTGTCATAGAACCCATCCGCAAATCATAAAACTCCTTAGCTCTGTCATCATAATACCTCTCAGACGAGTACTTCTTCTTGACGAGTCTTTCAAATGCATGCCAAGGAAAATCATCCTCATGTATGTCCTTGACATTCTTCATGTCTTCCCACCAAATATTCGCTTTACCTTTGAGACTGAAAAGGGCTATCCTTGCTTTCATGTTTTCTGAGTAATCATGCAATCTAAAGAATTTCCTCATGCCAAGCAACCAAGCCTCCGCATCTTGTGATTTCTTCATCTCTCCATCAAAGGTAGGTATCTTTGCCTTCTTGAACTCATCCAGAAAGTATCCCCTATCATTCCTCATGTACGGATGACAATGATGACGATCATGATGTCTATCATAACCAAAACTAGAGTAATACCTGTGTCTGTCACCTGTCCTATCCGGAGTGTCCAACATCCTACCATTTCTGATAGTATCAGATCTATCTGACTTATGTTTACTATGAGACCTGTTGTCATATGCCCCATTAGTTTTGTCCTCATGTCCATGGCTAATCCGAAGAGGTCCATTTCGCTACAAATCTGACAAACTCTGAAGTAATATTGCATTCACCTCTTCTTGTTTCTCTTGTTCTTGCATGATTTTGTCATTGTCTTCTTTGCAACTCCTTATTTCTTCCTTCAGGCTTCTCAATGTGTCTACCAAGTCAGAAGAGTGCCCCACATCTGATGCATAGGGATATTCTATGTAGTCTACCACCTTGCTAGCCATATGATCTCTTTCCTACAAAGAATAATATGTCAGCTAAACCAAATCACCATAAATCAACGTACCTTAGCATACTCGGGGAGGATACCTTGTTTGCAAGATCGTTAAATCAGCATGATGCATGTACAACATAACCATAATAACATATAGACATATATCAATAAGTGCATCAATGCATAACCATCATACTAACTAGGGTCTAGTTATCAATGCAAGGCCATATCAACAATGCATGCTATGACCTCATGCATGACAACAAACACTACTCCAGTATACACATTGCCTCACGCAATTGTCCACATGCATAAGAAATGCTTAATCAACTACACATACGCATAACTACATGTAGTCAAGCATAAGCAATCAATGCTTGTAATCAACCTACAAGACTGAGGCATGTAATCAAATAACCGAAAATGCAACCCAATGTAAAATGATGTAATCAAGCTGCATATAATTGTATAACAATCATATACTCATGACAGTGCATTCCATAAAATCAACATCAAGTTCCTCATGATAACCTTACTACTACCATGATCCATATGATGCAGTGTAACAAGCACATGGAACGCAAGTGTAAGATCCACACACGCAACTGACATGCATGCATGACCAACACATTCACCCATATATGTAGCACCAAATATGACCCAAAGAGAGTGCAACCATGCTCTGATACCAATCTGTAACACCCCCTCCCAGGTCTACCCAAAGTAACCATGCCAACCGGGGTAAACATGAGGAGAGATGCTACTACAATCAGATTCGACCTCCTATGTCACCTTAAGGAAGTGGAATCGATGGAACATCACATACAGTCATCCAACATCATCAACAGAACCCTTAGGAGACAAGTTAGCCACTCAGACAGTTTGTCCCTGGGTCCCACTGCTATTTTGCAGCTCTTAGGCCATAGTCACTCTCATGCTATGGGAAAGGGAGCGACCAACAACCCAAAGTCGCTCTCACAGGCCTGCCTTCCAGCAACTATGGACCAGAATTGTCAGTTCTGTGCCAGCGACCCCGAGATTTAAGCCACTTTTCTAGCCCAAAATCCTAGCCTCTGCCCAAAACTTGTTGTAACTTCCAAAATTCATTAAAAACATGATAACAATGTTGATCAATCAAAAATCACCCTCAAGACTAGGCCTGAGCATCCCTAACTGGGACTGACATTCTGTCAAACACTTGGCATCAATGCAACCTATAGGTCTAAGATACAAGACAGAGCATAAACGACTGAAACAACTTATGAAACATAACCAAAAGGATCACCTCCTTCTCCATTGAACTACTACATCATTAATTAGGTCTTGCATCCATCCATTTAATAGTTACAAGTAAATATATGAAATAACCATGACATAAACCAGTCATTCAACCATGCTTATAACCAACATAAAACCATATAAATATCAGAGATATGACAACCATTAAATCCACATATAAATCAATGCAAAAGTAAAAGAACTTAGCTTTTATCAATCATAGGCAAATCCAACCAGGTTCGGGACTTCCATGTACCACCCAACCATAGACATGGCTAAAGCAAATCTTTCTTTCAGCCAGTCACCCCCGTACCATATTCCAAACATGAATGTGGGATCACATAAAACAACCAATCCAAGAACATCCAAGGGAATCCAAAGGTTAAACCACCTCCACCCTCACCAAACCGTGATCGCACCAAAACCAGTGCTCCGATTACAACAGAGGAATGCCATTTGGAATCCATCACTATCCTTGAGGAATTTTCTGTCTCCTTGTCTCTCAGGCTTTGCCGCAATCCAAACTCAGATCACTAAGCCCTAAACCGAGACTGCTCCCTCAGGCTTTACTGTGTATCCCGCCAAAACTATGTCAAGGGATTCCTAGGCCTTTGGGAATGAACCTTGAGACCACCTTTGCCCCGGATTCTGAAATACATCTAGCAATTCCAAAGTTCTAAAACTGAAATAAACATTCCAACATACCATGACATCCAGAAAAAGGCTAGGCTATGCTGAAAATCACTTTCATAACCCAGCAAGACCATGCCACCGACAACGAGAGAACCATACACCAACATGCAAAGCCATGCATGTCCAAACCAGCTAGGAAATCACACATGCAAAAAGTTACCTGCAAGTATTCATTCTAAAGTTGCTTGATCCTGCTTTCCTTTCCTTGTTCCTTGTTTGCTTTTCATTTCCTTTCCTTGCCTTCCCTTTCCTTTGCTCCAAACTAGAGTGCTCCAAGGAAACTCTAATGAGAGAGCTCCAAACTTGAACTGATAAAAGGTTAGCCAAAGCTTGCCCACTGATCCTCAGAAGCCTTTTATTAATGAGACCTCTAATTTCTTCATTTTCCATTATTGTCCTTCAATTTTCTCCTCACATGCTACCTGTGACCTTTCACCTTATTTTTCTCGTAATTTCCTTTATTTTTATAAATAAATGTGCCAAAAATGTATTTTTGCCTTTTTACGCCTTTGTCAATTTTCTTTAGCCAAAACACACATCTAGTGATGCCCACTAGGATATCTTTGCGCAACATTAAGCTTGGAATACATGTCCCTTACCCGTGGTCTAATTTTTCTTTTATTAATTTTTATTGCATGAACTTTTCACTGGGTTGTTATAGGTGGTCAGTGGCTTATCTCTATAGGGAAACACTTGAAGGACCACTGGATAATGGAGATGGAATTCACTGCAGCAGATGGCAAGATGGTAGTTCTGAGGGGGGTGTCTAATGGTGCTCCTAGGGTTGTTACAACCAAGCAGATGGAAAGCATATTCAAGCATGGTGATGTATCTTGGGCAGTAAAGTGCCTGATTACAACACAAAAACCCTCAGATAGCAACCAACGCTATCATGAAGACATTCAATCACTGATGAGAAAACATGACCAAGATTTTGGAGAGATACCTCTAGGGAGGCCTCCTAATAGAGGCTTTGAGCACATAATTGAGTTAGAAGAAGGGGCCAAACCCGTCATAACTAATCCATGCAAGTACTCGAAAAAGTTCAAAGATGAGATAAAGAAAAAAATTGAGTTGTTAGAGATGGGACATATTAGATGTAGCTCTAGTCCATTCATTTCATCAATAGTTTTGGTCAAAAAGAAGGATGGAACCATGAGGATGTGCATTGGCTATCAGGCTCTAAAGAAGAAGATCATCAAAAACAGGTATCCCATTCCCAGGATCGATGAGTTGTTGGATGGGTTGCATGAGGCAGTATACATCTCAAAGATTGATATTCGATCAGGATATCATCAAATTTTGAAATTTTATCTACTACAAATACTGGAGATTATTCTTCTAACTCAAAAATTAATTATGTTGTTTATTTGCTTACGACAAATAACGAAAAAAATCATAACTGCAATTTTCACCATAAAAATATAGCAGAAAATAAAATACTAGAAACAGAGAAATTTAGCATACACACAATAAATTTGACACAGTTATTTTTAGACAATTGTCCCTGGAAAAAACCCAACTTGGGAAAATCGGTGCAACAAATGAGGGTTTTATTAGTAATGTTTAGCAGCAATTCTGAGTACAATAATTTAGATGCCCAGTTGGCATCTAATCTGAAGAAAACACTAGCAAAAATATTGTGAGAATTTTCTTTCACCCCACAACTATTTTCTGCCTCTGAAATAGCTTCCTTGACCTCTACGTTGAGATGCCTATGTCAACCTCTACACAGTCCCTACGCTGGCCCTCTGAAGAATTTAGCCTTCCTTCCTTCGACTCTTCAGGGAACCCTAAACTTCCTCCCAGAATGTTGCTGCTCTCCTATTCCACCTTCTACTCATCTTGTGGCTCTATCTTCTCTTCTGAGTCGTTGCTACTGAGAAAATCAAACTGCCTGGGCAACTAAGTATCTGCACTGGATGGTCTCTATCACCACATCGACTTTCTTTTATAATCCACTATTGGGGCACCAACGAACAAGATTAAAACTTAATCAATAGCTAGGATCATTTCTGGATCGATTTGTGTCAGTTTCTAGATGATTCCCACCTTATCTCTATTAATATTGATTAATTAACCATATTACCTAAGTTTAAACTTAGGAAATATTTAAAAATCGGCTAATAATCTAATTGAGACACTTATAGGTGGAATTTTCATAAACGATTTATGGATTTTGGAGATCTCATGTATTCTAACCTGTCCACAAAATTTTGTGGCTAGAACATATCCGATGCTACAAAAACTAACACAAATCAGGGTTAGGGAGCAGGATGTTCACAAGACTACCTTCAGGGGTCATTATGAGCACTACGAGTTTTTGACCATGCCATTTGGGTTGACCAACGCAATTGCCACTTTCCTGTCCTAAATGAATCACATCTTTAATAAGCAGTTTCAGAAGTTTTTGTTGGTGTTACAGTCAAACTTGGATCACTTGAGGCATTTGGATGAGATACTAGGTATCATGGAGGAGCAATCACTATATGCCAAGACAAATTGTGAATTTGGCATGATAGATATCTTATATTTAGGTCATGTGACCAGCTCACATGGTGTGCAACTATATTAGAAGAAGATTCATGCCATATTAGATTAGCCAACACCTAGGACTCTTACAAAGTTATGAGGATTCATGGGATTATGCAACTATTATAGGAACTTTGTTAAGGAATTTTCGTAGTTGGGTGCACCCTTAATGGATCTCACAAAGAAAGGAGTGTTCAGGTGGTAAAAGGAAGCTCAACAATCATTTGACAAGCTCAAGGAGGTGATGAGAAGTTGTCTAGTTTTGTCACTTCCTAATTTCACTCAACCCTTTGTGAATGATTGTGATGCTTCGGGAGAAGGTATAGAGTTGTGTTGATGTAGAATAGACATATGATAGCATTTGATATTTGGAATATTAGGGAACTGTTGCACCTATTTTGTCACAAGTCCAAGGAAGCAGTTGTGCAAAGTTTTTCAAAGTTTATAATCATCATCCAACCACCTGCCATATCATTGTAAACCCAATTTTTGCAAATCGTAATGTAAATGATGTTGGTACGGCCATTTAATTATGTAACAACCTAGGTAAGCTTATGATTTTGGCGAAGAAATTTCATCCTAGGAGGTTTTTTAATCTCACCGCATTGTGTGTGTTTCTAAACATGGATAATTGGTAGAGTTTTTCCTCCAACTTAAACCCTAAATCTAGGGTGGAATTCATTTAGAAGGTCTTAGGTGAGTCCTAGTGTTATATCGAGTCTTTGTAAATGTGGTTTGGGAATAATTTAAATTGTTTGGATAAATAATTTTATTATAAATCACTTGGTCTATTAGATCATATTGTATCACAGAATTGGGTAATTATTTTGAGGTCTATATGTAAAAGGATATTCTCCATTTGAGGGTTGAATTTGTAATTATCTAATGTAAAAAATATTTTAGTGCATGGTCCCTTATACTTAGACACCATGGCTAAAATATTTGAGGGTCGAAATAATAATTAATCCCCTCTAGTGTCAATTAATTATTTTTTTTTGACAAAAATAAAATAAAATCCTAAGCTAGAAAATTAATTAATTTAGAGTCAAAAATTTTTTTCAGATAAATTAATTTCAACAAATAGAAAATGACCAAAAAAATTCATGGGTCAAAAATAAGTTAATTTTTTGAGGTCCTCCACCAAGGAAAATTGGAGATTTTAAGAAAATTAAGCCTTTGGACCTTGGTGGTTAAGTCAAAATCAAATTTTTGAGTAAATTAATCCAAAATGTTTAATTTTTTATTAATAAAAACTTGTTTTCAAGAGAAAGTCGAAAATTCTTCAAAAATAAATATTTTCGACGGTGGAGATTAAAAGATCATCAAATTTTGATCAATGGTCGAGATTATTTTGACGTAGATCAAGCCAACTAGACGTTATTTTCCACTTGAAGGATTTATCTATAAATAGAAGCCATTTTTGTTTCTCAAGTCACGATGATGACTCTGGTTTTGGATATATAAATTTGTAACATTGGTATTGATCCATTGATCTGTTGGGAATGTTTGATATCATAATAAAATAATTTAGGGTTCAGTTCATGGTGTCCTTGTCTCATTGATCTGTGGTACGTGCTAGTTATGTGCTAATCCTATATTGTGCTAAATTTTTATATAAACTTGTTATTTCATATATCGGTGATAAGAAAATTCTATTCATAGATTTTGGATCTATCTTAGGTGATCTAATTCACAACATGTTTGACAAGTTTGCTTGAGGAAATATTATAGAAATCTGCAGGTACACTAGCCTTTGGACTCCAATTTCACAGAGTGTGGGCATGGGCTCACCTTGTTTGGGCTCCGGGAAACTTATATGAATTTTTTACTTCGCTAAAGGCTGTGGTTAATACTCTATCTTTCGAATTACATTGAGCCAATGTCATTATTTTAAAAATATTTTTTTCTCAAAAAATATTTTGTTTACAAGCCTTGTATATTTGTAAATATCTTGTAAATATTTTGTTCATAATCTTGTAAAATATATATTTTTTAAATATTTTTCCAACTCTTGTTTTGTAGCTAATGGGGTTGGGGATTTATTTTGAATTTCATATATAATGGGGTTTTGGGAATTTTTTTTATCTCATATGTGCATGTGAGATCTCAAGACAAATCTGAAATATTGGAAGAGTTTCAAGGGTTTCTACCTTTGGAAAATTTTTGTTGGGGTTTCTAGAGATGGGTTTAGGCCTAGGAAGGCAAGATCGGCCATCTATTTCTCCTCCAAACTCAATGTACAAACAAGAAAGGAAGTCGCTAGCCTTGTTGTGGCATTTTGTGGTGAAGTTTTGGCAATTTTATAAGTCTGAAGCAAAATTTGATTCTTTGCAGGGTTTTCAAAGATTTTTTAGGTCTTCTAGGCCTAGCATGGTCCCTTCCATCCCTAGCCACGACCCTCCTTGCTCCTTTGGCTCAGTCGCTGGCCCTTTGTCTCCTCCAAATCCTTATCGTGGGCATCTTCCTCCTTGTTGTCAACCTTCTAGGGCTCACAAGCCCTAGCCGCATGCTTCCCCTTGCCTTTTATTCCCTTGTCTGCCTCTTCCTCTCCTCCATTGCCCTCTCCTTCCTTCATCTGCCCTCCTTTCCCCCTTGGCAAGCCTCCTACCCTATGTTGCAGGCCTAAAGGCCTCTTTCCTTGAGGCCGCAGACCATCCTTGCTTTAGACGATAGGCCTAATGGCCTCTTCTTGGGTGTCACAAGCCTTTAGGAGGCCTTTCCTTTGAGCCGCAGACCCTTAGGGCCTTGATCCTTGGCTACACCCCCCTGTGGGGTCTTCTCTGCCCTAGTGTTGGCCTATTTGGCCTTGCTGCCCTCCTCTAGCCCTTACGCTAGCCTCTTTAGGCCTAGTGTTGGCCTATTTGGCCTTGTTGCCCTCCTCTAGCCCTAACGCTAGCCTCTTTAGGCCTAGCATTGGCCTATTTGGCCTTGTTGCCCTCCTCTAGCCCTAACGCTAGTTCTTTATGGTTGCATCAAATAATCCACTGGTTTTGAGCTGACATTTGTGATTGTAGCTAGTTAGTCCATTGGAGGAATTGTGGGCAAGTTTACTAGTCATCTCCAAGGCCAAAAGGCCAAGTTGTTTGATTTCTCTAACCCTCATTTCCTCACTAATTTATTTACAACCATCTGAACATTACATTAACAGTAGTAAAAAATCTCATTTGGATGCTCTAAAATCATTAACAAATCACTTAAGTTCATCAATTGATTATTGCATAAATTGGGTAATCATTTATGAGCTTGTTTCAATGAATTATTGTTGATTGTCATAAGCTTAACAGGGTCTAATATATAACAGTGACATTGGCATGTAAAGGAGCTTAATATCATTAAGAGTATTTGTAACAGCCCTGGTGAAAATTCCATGTAATAAAGTTAAAAACAATAACCACGGATGAGTGGGTCACTTATTCCAAGCTGAATGTTGGGCAAGACATCTTAAGGGGTGTTCATTTGGTTGTTTATGACAAAGGGAAATGGGCAAAGACAATGGCTAAGGCATTAAAAGACATTTTTGGCACATTTATTTATGAAAATAATGGAAATTAGGAGAAAAGGGAGGTGAAAGGTCACAAGTTGCATGTGAGGAGGAAAATGAAGGAAAATAATGGAAAATGAAGAAAATAGAGGCCTTATTCATAAAAAGGCTTCTGAGGATCAGTGGTAACTTTTTGTCAGTTCAGTGTTGGAACTCTCTCTCATTATTCTCCCTCTCTCATACTCTTGGATACTTAGAGTTTTCTTGGAGCACTCTTAGAGGGTGTGGCATACTTGGATTTTTGAAGCAAAAAGGAAAAGGAAGAGCAGGAAAGCGCAAGAAGGCATCGATATCAGCAGCTACATCAGATTTGCTTGCAGGTACAGAGTTGCGTGTATGATTTCTTCACTAGTTTTGGCATGCAGGGCATATGCATGTGGTTTCTTGGTTGTGATCTGTCATTGGCATGGAGGATTTCCTGGATCAATAGTGGATTGCCTAACCTTGCCATTTCCTGTATAGCCATGGTGATTATGGGTTTACTTTCATTGCTTGTTTTTAGTTGGTTCTCATATTTCATTGGCTTGGGTTGAGTTACTATTCCTGGAGCCTTGGTTAGACAAATGGTTTGGAGCCTTGTACCAGCTTGGGTTGAGTTACTAGTCCTGCAGCCTTGGTTGGACAAATGCTCAGAGCCCTTGGTGAGTTGAGTTACTAGTCCTGGAGCCTTGGTTGAACAAACGCTCTGGAGCCTGGTAAAAGCTGTAGGTTGAGTTACTAGTCTTGGAGCCTTGGTTGGACAAACACTCTAGAGCCCTGGAAGGCTTGGATAGATACCGATCTGATGATGGTTTTGTGATGTTTGACCTAAGGTGGAATCATTGTTTGATGGGTTGAGGTGGATGGCCTCTGAAAGCCCTGGATGAGTTTTGATTGATGTATTTTATGAGATCCCACATTCATGCTTGGAATATGACATTGGGGTGAATTGCTGAAGAAAGATTTGGCTCAAGCATTCTACGGTCGAGTGGAACGTGGTAGTCCCATTTATGGTTGGTCCATTGCATTCATTAATGAGAAATCATTTCCCTTGATTTCCATGTGTAAATGTACTTATGTATTTATGGATTTGATGGTTGTCATATTTATTGTATTTATGTTCCTATTATGTTGGTTATATGCATATTTTATGACAACAATTATGTATGGCTTTCAACATATTTTTACTTGTATGAGAATGGATAGTGTGTCTATGACCTAATAGATGATAATGCAACAAATGGCATGAGGGGACAATGGTTCATAACAATTCTCAGATAAGTATGAAATCCCTACACTTAACTCTGTTATTTACACCTATAGGTTACACGTCGATGATATGTTTGACGAAATGCCTGTCATAGCTAGTAGGAGTCTAGTCAAGGTCTTGAACAAGTATTTTCTTTAATATTGTCATTTCCATGTAACTTTCCTGATTTGAAGAGATGGATCAGTTCTGGGTAGTGACCTGGGCTCTAGGCCTGAAAAAGTGGCTCAAATCCCGGAGTCATTAGCACAACACTGACAATTTTGGCCCACAGTCACTGGCAGGCAAGCCTGTGAGAGCAACCTTAGGTTGTTGGATGCTCCCTTGCCGATAACATGAGAGCGACTATGGCCCAAGAGACCTAAAACAACAGTGGGACCCAGGGACAAGCTGTTTGAGTGGTTGACTTGTCTTCTTAAGGTTTTTTTGATGATGTTGGATGTCTGTATGGTGTGTTTCCATTAGTTCCACTTCCTTAACGTGACTTAGGAGGTCGAATCATATCATAGTGGCCTCTCGTCACATGTTTACCCTGGCTGGTCGGTTGTTTGGGTAGATGTGGGAAGAGGGTGTATAAGAGTGGTATCAGAGCATGGTTCACCCCTCGGACTGGATGGGCTATGTGTTGGTCATGCATGCATGTCAGTTGCATGTGTGTCTCTTACACTTATATACTTGTTACATTTGCTTGATGATTGATTAGGGTTGTAGTATGGTTATCATGGAGAATTTGATATTGATTTCATGAAATGCATTGTCATAAGTATGTGACTAACTGTGTATGGATTGTATGTCACTTACATGTTGATTTTATGGTGCCTACTTACATCCTTGTATGTTAGGTTACATTCTTGAATATTTGGACTACATGTATCAGTCTTGTAGGTTGATTACAAGATTTGATCGCTTATGTTCGACTACATGCATTTATGCGTAGGTGTAGTTGATTTGGCATTGCTTATGCATATTGTTGGTTGCATGTGGCAATGGGTACAATGGAGTAATGGTTGTTGTCATGCATGAGGTCATAACATGCATTGTTGATATGACCTTGCATTGATGACTGGATCCTAGTTAGAGTGATGTTTATGTGTTGATACATTTATTGGTGTATGTCTATATGTTGTTATGATTATGTTATACATGTATCACACTGATTTGGTGATCTTGCAGACAAGGTATCCTCCCCAAGCTATACTAAGGTACGTTGGTTTATTGTGATTTGGTTTATCTGACATATTATGCCTTGTAGGAAGAAATATCAAATGGCTAGCAAGATGGTTGACTATAAAGATTCTCCCTACGAATCCAAAGAGCAGTATGGTGTTGGGAACTCTTTCAACTTGGCAGTGGCAATAAAAGCCTAAAGGAGGAGATAAGGAGTTGTAAGGAAGATAATGACAGAATCATACAGTCATAGGAAAAGTTAGCAAAGGTGAATGCAATAATACTTCAGAGCTTGTCGGATTTGCAGCAACAAGGACCACTACGGATCAATCATGAGCAGGAAGATAAAACTAATGGGGCATACAGTAGTAGATCACATGGTGGTCATCGATCAGATAGAGATGATACAGTTAGAGATGGCAGATTGTTGGACACTCCAGAGAGGAGAAGGGATAGACACAGGTATGATTCTAGTTCTGATTTAGATAGGCACTATGATCATCATCGTTATCATCCTTATAGGAGGAATGATAGGGGATACTTGTTGGATGAGTTTAAGAAGGCAAAGCCACCTACTTTTGATGGAGAGATAAAGAGATCACAGGATGCAGAGGCATGGTTGCTTGGTATGAAGAAGTTTTTCAGGTTGCATGACTACTCAGAGAACATGAAAGCTAGAGTGGCTACTTTCAGTCTTAAAGGTAAAGCAAACATCTGGTGGGAAGATGTGAAGAATGTCAGGGACATAAATGAAGAAGATCGTACTTAGAGTGAATTTGAGCGGCTATTCAAGAAGAAGTATCCGTCGAAGAGATACTTCAATGACAGGGCAAAAGAATTCTATGAACTAAAGATGGGATCCATGACAAATGATGAGTACACCAGTAAGTTCTTGGAACTGTTGAGATATGTGCCTTACCTCAAGGAGGAGAAGGCTAAGATTCAGATATTCATTAGTAGATTACTGGTTGCATTCAAAGACATGATTGAATTCGATGAGCCTAGATCATTAAAGGAGGTCATTCGAAAGCTAAAGCATTGTTATGAACAATCGAAGCGCAGAACTGAGACTAAGCCAGACTGGAGAGGTAATGTAAAAAACAAAGGCAAATGGGATAAAAAGCGAGCAAGGCCACAGAGTACAGATAACAAGGAGAATGTTACACCACCTAAGAAGTTCAATGCATTAGATAGAGAACAGGGACATCAGCCTCAAGAGCAGAGTAAGGAGCCCGTGCGTTGTTGGACTTGTGGTAAAGATCACCTTAGGAGAGATTGTCCACAACATCAGAATGGTAGACCTCATATATACAGTGCACAAGAGGTGCAGACTGTTGGAGATGTAGAACAAAGTATTCCTTGTATCTATGCAGTCGTGGACAACACGCAGACATAGCATCAGTCATCTATCATTGAGATAGATGGTAAGCTCTGTGATCAAGTTATTTCTATTTTGATTGACCCTAGATCTAATTATAGTTATGTTAGTCCTAAATTGGTGGATAAGTGTAATTTGAGTAAGGAATTGCATGCAGAGTCTTGGTTAGTGAAGTTGGCTACAGGTACAAAAAAGCAAGTTCATCATTGGGTAAGAGCTTGCGCATTTGACTTAAATGGTATGCCTACAGCAACACATTTGAATGTATTACTGTTGGGTTCATACAGTATGTTATTGGGCATGGATTGGTTGTATCTACATAGAACCAAGGTTGACTGTCTATGACAAAGCTATTGAGTGTGTTGATGACAATGGGGAACCAAGAGTCTTGCAAGGTAAGAAGAAAGCCACATCAGTTAGGATGGTGACAACTATGCAAGCAAAGTGTAGCCGTAGGAAAGGGTGCAAGCTATTTGCAGTACATATTTCTAGTGATAAGGGTAAGGAGGTTGAGGATGCAGATGTGTTGAACAAATACCCAGTTTTACAGTAGTTCAAGGATGTATTTCTTGAGGACATCACAGAGTTGCCACCGCATAGGGAGGTAGATTTTTCTATTGAGTTAGTGTTAGGGGCATCTCCAACATCTAAAGCACCTTATAGGATGAGCACACCTGAGTTGGTTGAGTTAAAGTTGCAGTTGAAGGAAATGTTGGACAAGGGATATATTAGGCCAAGTGTATCACCGTGGGGCGCACTGGTCTTGTTTGTGAGAAAGAAAGATGGTACCCTCAGGTTATGCATTGATTACAGGCAGTTGAACAAAGTGGCTATCAAGAACAAATATCCTTTGTTGAGGATTGATGACTTGTTCGATTAGTTGAAAGGAGTAGTGGTGTTCTCAAAGATTGACTTGAGATCTGGATGCCATCAGGTATGCATCAAAGAGGAGGATATATACAAGATTGCGTTCAGGACCAGGGATGGGCATTATGAGTTTGTTGTTGTTCCATTTGGCTTAACGAATCCTCCAGCTACATTCATGTGTTTGATGTATAGTGTGTTGCGTCCATATTTGGATAAGTTTGTTAATGTGTTCATTAATGATATACTGGTATATTCTAAAAATGAGGAAGAGCATGTTGAGCACTTAGCAGCAATGTTGAGGTTGTTGAGAGAACATCAATTGTATGCTAATCTCAGCAAGTGCAACTTCTTTCAGAGTGAGGTACACTACTTGGGACATGTTGTTTCCAAGGAGGGCATTGCAGTTGATCCAGAAAAGATAAGGGCCATCATGGAGTGGGTAGCTCCTAAGAGTGTGGATGAGGTGAGATCTTTCATGGGTCATACAAGCTATTATAGGAGATTCAACAGGAACTTCTCACAGATTGCTTATCCTATCACATCATTGTAGAGGAAAGGTAAGAAATTCGAATAGACCAAAGAGTGTGAGGCTAGCTTTGAGCAGCTTAAGGAGTTGCTAACACATGCACCAGTGCTACAGATTGCAGATCTAGACAAAGAGTTCGTAGTATGTACAGATGCTTGCAAGAGAGGACTTGGTGGAGTCCTTATGCAGGATGGACAGGTGGTATGTTATGAGTCTCGGAAACTAAACAAGCACGAGCAGAACTATCCCACACATGATCTTGAGTTGGCAGCAATTATACATGCACTAAAGATGTGAAGACACTATCTTCTAGGCAAGAGGTTCACATTGATGAGTGATCACAGTGGGTTGAGGTATCTATTTGACCAACCAAATATGAATGGTAGGCAGGTTATATGGTTGGCCACGATCAGCGAGTTTGACTTCGAGATCAGGTACGTCAAAGGTAAAGAGAACAGGGTGGCAGATGCTCTCAGTAGACGGATATAGATACATCACTTGGCAACTATGAGCTCTTATGGGACATATTTATAGGATAGGATCTTGCAGGCAGGATAACAAGATGTCAAATATATGGAGATTGTGCATGGGTTACAACAGGGTACAAGTACAGGAATAGGTGATGGTACAGGTATAGACACAGGTACAGGTACAGGTACAGGTGCAGGTGCAGGCGCACAGGGCATGGACTATTGTCTTACAACAGAGGGATTGGTCAGGTTCTGAGATAGGATATATGTACCAGATAGAAGTGAGCTCAAGAAGGTGATCTTGAGGGAGTTTCATGTGAAACCTTATTCGGGTCACTCAGGTTATCAGAAGACACTCACATCGGTGAAGAGATATTACTATTGGTAGAACTTGAAGAAGGATGTAGCAAAGTTTGTGGCTAGATGTTTTGATTGTCAGCAAGTGAAGGCTGAGTGCAAACATCCAGGTGGACTGTTACAGTCGATCGCTATTCCTGAGTGGAAATGGGAGGTCATTTCCATGGATTTCATCACAGGGTTGCCGAAGACAGTGAAGTAGCATGATTCCATCATGGTCATTGTGGACAAGTTAACAAAGGTTGCACACTTTGTTCCGGTAAAGTCTACATTCTCAGCTAGTGATGTGGCACAGGTATTCATCCGAGACGTGGTTAGACTACATGGTGTTCCAAAGAAGATTGTGTCAGACAGGGATGTGAAGTTCACTTCCAAGTTTTGGAAGGAGGGTTACACAGTATTTTGTCACACCTCCTACACTTCCCTGTGTCATACCCTGGAGTGCCAAACCTTGACAATTATGCAGTGTACCCATCTTGATATGCAGTCCAGATCCTCCCTGAAGAACTAATGAAAATTTTCCTTGAGCCTTTCCTGAGGAAAATGATCTCAAAACCTTAATTTATGGGTCAGTGCGACTGTGATTGATTGTCTTGATTAATTTGCAAAATTTGTCTCATTAGCTTCGAAGTGAAATCTGACTGAGTTCTAAGGTTTCTAGTTAATTGGTTATCGCTTGTTGTTTGTTGGTGTCATTGAGATGTCAGTTTCTTGATTGATTGAGTGTTGTTTTCTGTGGAAATAATTGAAAACATCATTGTGCATTTATTTTAGCTTGTCTTTCAAAATTTACTTTTCGTGAAAAGGCATTAGATTAGTTGCATTGAAAAGTTAATTTTTGAGATTCATCATTGAAAATAGATCACATTTTTCAGTGAATGAAAGATAAAAATTGTATTAGGTGCATCAAATCATTTAAAAAAATAAAAGCATAATTCATATAAATGCATCTTAGTAAAGTAAAAATCATTTTGCTTTCGAAAAGTTGCATTTAGGATAGTGAAAAGTGAAAATATTTTTTACTTTTGGCATTGCATTTGGAAGACGAAAGTGAAAGTTAGTGGAAGGCATGTTGTTTGATGCATTATTGATTGAATTTCTTCCCTTGGTTAGTCTAGCTTTCATTGAAGTGGAAAATTTCCTTTTCTCATATAGTTGCATCTTAGGGATTCAGGTGACATCGTTTTGAGCCCAAAACTGAAACATAATTGAAGATAAACATTAAAATTTACTCAATTAACCTAAGGAGCATTTGGAACTTAACGAAAAAATTTAGAGGTCTAGGCTAGAGACGTGTTCCAACATTTATAAACCTAGCAGTTGTCGTTAATTGCCTACATTGTATCCCGGGGTTGAAATCTCGTTCCAGTACGGAAGTATATCAAAGGTTCTCTAGTACTTCTAGGTATATCGAAGACACTTCAGTGTGGCAAGTGTATGGGAATGCTCTCACCGAATGATTATGCATTAGATAGCGCTAACACGGACTTGTGCTCCCCGTACCGTCAATATATATTGGGAGACCCCATTAGGTTGTTATCCTTTAACCACAGGTAACCGAGTCAGTCACCTTGTAAACGTGATACACTGAACACAACATTCGGGGAGATTAGTTGCCGTATGTTAAGTCCTTGGTTTCAGCTAAGATATATATAGCGGTTCACAGATACTTGGTAAACCCTTTTGCCTAAATTACCCCTTTTTATTTATTTTTGTTGAAGTTCTAAAAACAATTAATTGACTATGGAAAACATCCTTCCTGTGGAAATACTCCTTAGTAGATCTTAAGTTGATACCAATGGCAACATTTCCTGAGTCTACTAGTCAAGGAAATCCCTCTAACATGAATCCTAGTCCTTTTCCTTCTTTTGGAAATACTGGTGCTCCTTTTGTGGCAACGTTGTCCCTCCTAGATTGACCATTGGTTTGTCAATTTGGTTATTTTTGGCCTCAGTGATCCTAAATGTCCATACTACTTTTCAACTAAGTTCTCCTCCACCTGAACAACATCAACCTCGTGTTGATCCTAAAGTTGACCCCTCGCCTTCTTCACCTATTTCTTCACCTCGTTCTTCTTCTTCGCCTGGTGAAACTCTGGATTCTAGTAACCAAGAGACTATGAAGAAGAAAAAGCAAAATAAGCAAGGGGGCAACCAAACAACTATTGTTACCGATGCAGCTAAAGAAGAAAAATCTTCCAACCAGCCCCGGAAAGTAAAATTCCCTTGCATGTTATGTAAGAGTGACCACCTTCTTCGAAATTTTCCTAGTATTCTTAAGGTCTTAGAAGTGTGGTTCACAGGTTCACATCAACCTTTGTTGTCAGTGTCTGGAGATCATGCTGGTGATAGACCTTCAACTAGTAATAATAAAGTCCATGGGAAAAAGGGAAAAGTCAAATTTCCCTGTAAGTTGTGTGAAGGTAATCATCCCATTCACCTTTGTCCTCTTATGGATGAAGCTTCCAAAGAGTTGGAAAACCTTACAGTTTCTCAACCTCGTCTTCCAACAAGGTATCGAAAGCTTTCCCCTGATCCTTCATTAATTGATCCAGTGATTGATCAAAAATCATCTTTGGTCAACCCCGCTCTCTCTGAAAGTGAGTCTCATGAGTCCACTCTCGACCAATCATTCGTTGAGCAAACAGTAGACTTGGCTCCACCTTCAGTTAACCGCACTTTTCCGGTAGAGAGTGAATCTTATACCGCTTAAGTTCTTCTACTTTCTTCAGTTTCGAATGAACTAGAGGGAAATCCTCCCGTTCCCGAGGTGCATGAGAGTAGTTCTCCTATTCCCATAGCACAGAGGGCAGCTCTCACGTTCCTACGACACCCCCTCCGAGTAGTTTAGTCACTTCTTTTGATTGGAGTCGACTGGTAGGATATCATCTTTCGTCTTATGTGCCTTTCTAGATTACAGTACAAGCTTACCATATGGTCGTACCTAGCACAGTCATAGACGAGGGCGCATCTGTTAGCATCTTGTCCTCAACTGCTTGGCAAGCTTTAGGTTCTCCTCAACTTGTCCCCATCACCCAGAATCTATTAGCTTTTAACAGAGGAACCAATCAACCGTTAGGGATCCTTCCTAAGTTACCTATTATTTTGGGAGGAAAGATTGTCTATATAGACATGATGGTTGTCCAAGGCCCTTTAGATTTTAATCTACTCCTTGGCCGTGACTATGTTTATGTCATGGGAGCTCTTGTCTCTTCTCTCTTTCATGTGATGTGTTTCCCGCATGAAGGAAGAATTGTGATCATTGATCAACTTACATTCATTGGTCCTGAATCAACTCCCAATCAACCATCATCCCTAAATGGTTCTTATGTACAAGCGGTATCACCCCCGCCACAGGTTAATTACGTGGCCACCTGTTCCATGTCCACATCTACTGATGATCTAGTAGGTGATGTAGTACGCCATGTACTGGGGCATTAGAGCCCGATTTTTCATTTGGATCCCTAGACATGTATCCCTTCCAGAGTGTTGTTCTCCCATCTGATGAGAACCTCTTGGAAGCCATGGCCTCTTTTGGTATGTGATCAAAGAGTTGGAGCAGAGTTCTTTGTCTTGTGTCAAGCTTGTTAAAAAATGAAACAAGGGCCATGAGGATAGTTCTTTTACTATGTCAACCTCGTTAAAAAATGAAATAGGTTCCCATGAAGATAGTTCTTTTACTATGTCAACCTCGTTAAAAAATGAAATAGGTTATGAGCGTGGTTCCTTTGCTTGTGTCAAGCTCGTTAAACAATGAAACAATGTGTCGTGAGCATGGTTCTTTACCTATGTCAAGCTGATTAAAAAATGAAACAAATCCCCTTCCAATTCGAGTCTTTGATTAGATCTCGTAAAATCTCAGTCGAGTCTTTCATTTGATCTCGTAAGTGAACCTTCATTCCATCGACCTCTTAGTAACTAGTAGTCTACTTAGGTGAATGAAATGAAGCTTGGGGGGCATGTACCTCAAATTGAGTCTTTAAGCTGGGGGCATGCAAACAAACTCAAGCATAGTTTATCTTCGTTTCAAGTTTGTGTAAAAATAAAACCAAATCCAAGCATAACTTTTTCTCATGTTTCGAGCTTGTGAAAAATGAAACCATCTTCAAGTATACTCAAGCATAGTTTCCCATGTTTCAAGCTTGTGTAAAAATGAAACCATTTCCCTTTTTACCGCTCGTGATTGTCGTTTTATCAGCCTATTTTGCTAGATAAGCCTTGGTTTTTTCCTTTCCATCATCACAATCTCTTTGGCCGATCATACGCTTTCACTTGATTGTTTTATCCTTGCCTGAGGAACATCTGCGATGAGTGGTCTTATTAGCCAACATCTTGACCATTACATGTTTTGAGCAGTTCCATCATTACTGGAACCAGTTGCTATCCTTTCTTACCACTCGTTCCTCTAGGAGGAGTCATTTTGTAGAAATTTCTCATTTCCCACCCCGGTTTTCAGTTTCTCCTTATTTCTCCCATATAGTTAAATGCCCTTTCCCATAACCATACATTTAACAAGCTGGAAAAAAAATAAATTTGCTGAAAACACAAATTTTGGAAATTTTACAGAATGCTGGAAATTGCAGAAATAAAAATCAACAGTAATAAACAGCCATTAAAACACATTTAAACACTGAGATTTTTGGTCAACTTGACCCTGGAAAAACCCCCTACAACTCTTGGGGAAAACCAGTTCGAGAGCTCTTCTTTATTTCTGAAAATGACTTTTTTCACAGTGAGAAATATTCAGCAAAAAAATCAGCAAGCAAATTTACAACTTATCTCTTTTCCCATGCCTCACAGCAAACTGGAAATTACAGCAAACATGACAGCAATAAATGTTGTACGGCCTCCTCGATTTTCGTGCCCACTTTCAGCATTAAATGCTGCTGTACGACCAAAATTAAATGCTTTGTACGGACTGCAATAAATGTGTTGTACGACCCTCGTTTTGCGTGCAGAAAAATCAGCAAACTGCTCGATTTTTGTGCAAACCACTCCTCGAAAATCGTGCCAAAATCTGCCTTTCACTGTGTGTTGAACCAGCTTTACAAATCTGCTCAATTGCTGCCTTGAAATGTGTGCCAAGCTGTTGTCTCCTTCTCCTCCCTGCTCAGAAATCTCTCTTGCTCTCTTGTTCTCCTTCTCCCAATCTGCTCATGAAAGAATGAATGACCTTTTCTTCCTTTAATATAACCCCAAGTGACTTTTGGGTGATCCCTAAATCCAATGGTTGAAATAGATTGAGATCTAAGGCTGAGATTAAATGCTCATTTAAATCTCACTTTTTATTTTTTAATTCACCCCACTTTAATAAAGACCCACTTAGTCATTTATTTCCAAAGTCACTTTTCCTTTCTAATTTTTCATTGACTTTATAAAAGTCACTTTAAAATTAGACTTAGTAACTTTATCACTTAAAGTCACTTTTAAATTAGATTTAACTTTATAAAAATTATAAAGTTACTTTAGGAGAAAATTAAATTCTTTTGGACACTTTTCCCTAGGCCAAAGATCAAAGCCTAAGGGAACCACCTGTCCTCCGTTACCAAATTTCAACACTCCCTCTTACCGAGGAAGGTGTTCCTCACCACACCCATCTTGTCTCTGAAGTAGACATGCTTGCCCCGTGGTAAGGCTTTGGTAAGAATATCTGCAACCTGCTCATCAGTGGAAATTTACTCAAGCTTCACAGCTCCCTTCTGAACATAGTCTCTGATGAAATGATATCTGATCCCGATATGCTTTGACTTGTCATGAGATACTGGATTCTCCGTGAGTTTAATGCAACTCTGATTATCATAGTAAATCACTGAAGGTATCAACGACTGACCAAATAAGCCAAACAACATCTTGCGAAGCCAGATAGCCTCACAACTAGCTAGACTGGCTGCCATATACTCTGCTTCCACTGAACTCAGTGCTACTGACTGCTGCTTCCGGCTGAACCATGACACTACTGCTCAACCCAACCCAAAACAACACCCTGAAGTGCTCTTCCTATCAGAAGCACAACCTGCCCAATCAGAATCAGTGTATCCTGCCAATCTCACTCCATCTCCCTGCCTGTAGTCCAGACCATAATCCATTGTCCCCTGCAAGTACCGCAAAATGTGTTTTGCAGTCACCCAGTGAACCTTCCTAGGCTCACACATAAACTAACTCATCGTGTTGACTGCAAAACAGATATCTGGTCTAGTGTTGACCAAATACATCAAGAAACCAATCAGCTGCCTGTACAATGTGGGATCCACCAACTCAGAACCCGAAGCATGAAGCTTCTTCCAGTTGGTGATCATCGGTGTCGACATGGGTCTACAATCCTCCATGTGGAATCTGCTAAGGATGTCCACAATATACTTCCCCTGCCCCAGGAAGAAATGCCCCTCCTCCTGCCACACCTCCAAGCCCAAAAAGTAATGCATCAAGCCGATGTCCTTCATCTCAAACTCCGTCACAAGATCTCTCTTGCAGTGCTCTATGAGTCTCTCTGCACCTGTAATGACCAAGTCATCCACATACAGCACCAGAATGAGAGGCTCCTCACCAATCACAATAAAGTAAAGGTTCGGATCTGCCTCACTCTTTGTGAAACCCATCCCCTGCAAATATGTATCTATCCTGGAGTACCAAGCTCTGGGAGCTTGCTTCAGGCCATAAAGGGCCTTCTTCAGTCTGCACACATGGGACTCCTTCCCATGCACCTCAAAGCCCTGTGGCTGCTCAATGTACACCTCCTCCTGTATGAAGCCATTGAGAAATACAGTCTTCACATCCATCTGGTGGATCTTCCAACCCATCTCTACTGCTATCGATATAATGGAGCGGATCGAAGTATATCGAGCCACGGGAGCGAAGGTCTCCTCATAATCAACTCCCTCTACCTGGGAGAACCCTCTAGCCACAAACCTTGCTTTGAATTTCTCAATGCTGCCATCTGCAGCATGCTTTACCTTGTAAAGCCATCTGGAAGTAACCACGGATTTGCCCTCAGGCCTCGACACCACCTCCCAAACATCATTCTTCATGATAGAAGAATACTCCTCCTGCATGGCCTCTCTCCAGACCTGCTGGCTAGCTGCCTCCTCATAACTAGAAGGCTCAGAGTCAAGGATGCTGGTAACCATCGCCATATAGCTACAAAACCTCTCAGGTGGTCTACTCTCTCTGACCGGCCTCTTCGGCTCAGCAACAAATGTGGCATCTCTCAAGGTGTCCTGAAGCCACTTGGGCTTCCTCTTCCCTGAGCGCACTTCTCCCACCGGAGAATGAAACTCCTCCTCCTCATCATCATCAGGAGCCTGAACTCCTGACTGTCTGTTTGTTGTCCTCCTGCCTGCACCTGAACCTGTAGAAGCTGAGGTACCGTGTGAACTGTCCATCAGTGGACTCCCTAGTGAACTGCTCTGCATGCTGCCCGGAGCACCACCCCTCTGGCTCGGCGAGCCACTGCTCGCTGACGGACCTGAAATCCTCATAGATGTACCTCCGGATCCTCCTGATCCTTGCCCACTGGATCCCTGCAACTGACTCAACTGCTGATGAGGGTCTGGCTGATCCAGATACTCTAACTCCCGTGACCTCCTAAAGGCCCTGTCCTCCTCGAACTTCACATCCCGTCTGACAACAACTCTCCTCTGTGCAAGAATGTAAATCCGAAAGGCCTTTGAGGTCTCACTGTAGCCCACAAAGATACCCTTCTCTGCGGTGGGCTCTAGTTTGGTCCTCTTCTCCTTGGGTATATAGGAGTATGTAATGCATCCAAAGATATGAAGATGACCAATATCAGGCTTCTTCCCAGAGAAAGCCTCCTCCAGAGTCATGTGCCCCAAGGCACGATGCGGACTCCTGTTCTGCAAGTAAACAGCTGTGTTGCAGGCCTTTGCCCACAAGAACAATGGCAACCCCTGATCGTGTAACATGGCTTTGGCAGCCCCTATAATGGATCTGTTCTTCCTCTCTGCAACCCCGTTCTGCTGGGGGTTGTAAGGAACAGTGAACTCCCTCCTAATGCCTGCCTCCGCACAATAGTCAACAAACTCTCCAAGGGTGTACTCTCCTCCATTGTCCGACCTCAGGGACTTGATCTTTCGACCTGTCTGTGTCTCCACAAGAGCTCTGAACTCCTGAAACCGCTTGAAGACCTCACTCTTGGTCTTCAAAAAATAAATCCAGGTCCTCCTGGAGTGATCATCAATGAATAAAACATAGTACTCATACCCACTCAAGGAAACATGAGACATCCGACCGCTCACATCGGAATGAATCAAATCATGTATCCCAGTCGCTCTGCTGTCATTGCTGGGAAAAGGGGATTTGGCAAACTTGCCCATCGCACAACCTCTACAAGTATCAAAGTGATCAGTACTGAAATCTGGCACACTTGTAGTGATCTCCCGCAATGTCCTCAAGGCTCCATGATACATATGTCCCATCCTGCGGTGCCAAATCTCACACAGCTCAGAACTGCTAGCTCTGTTGTCGGTACTACTGCTCAATGCCAAAAGGGGCTGGAATGCAAACTTGTACACCTTTGCATGGCGTACACCTATCAGTCTAGCTGAATCAGCTGGAGTGCCCCTGGGATACATCAACACCTGTCCTCCCCTGAACAGTACCTCATATCCTCTGTCCTCCAAAGCTGAGACAGATATGAGGTTCTTCCTCATCCCTAGCACATAAAGAACATCTGACACTTTCAAGGGAGGTTTGGACTCCCTTTGAAATGTCAGTGTCCCCACCCCGACTACTCTAACAACTCTGTCATCACCGAGTACTACCTCAATATCAGTGTCACTCTCTGAAAGCTCTGAGAAGTACTCACGGACTCCTGTCATATGACATGAAGCCCCACTGTCCACATACCAGATACCTGAAGATGCTCCGCTAATCGAGGGAAAAGCATGCTCCCTCTGAACCTGTGTGGCAGGTGATCCTACACTAGAGGACTCACACGTAGTGAACGCAAACTCCCGGTCAAAACGACCTGAAAAGTCCTCAATCTCTGCTGAAGCTGCGACGTCCTGGTTCTTCCCCTTCTTTTTCTTCTTCTCCGGACACACAACTGCATAGTGTTCCATCTTTTGACAATTCCAACACTTCACCTTGGAATAGTCCTTCTGTGTGTTCCCCTGTTTACCTTTACCTTTGCCTTTGCCCCCACCACTGCTTGTGGAAGCCTGCTTCTTCCCTTTGCCTTTCTTGCCTCCTGCCACCAGTGCTACATCCTCATCCTGCTCAACTAGCTTGGTTGCCCCAAGCTGACCTTTCCTGATCTCTGTCTGAATGCAATCATCCCAAAACCTCTCCCATGTGGGAAGGGTCTCACGTGCACAAACCCCATCAGCAAAGTTCAACCATGAACGGGGGAGGCCATTCACTACAATCCGCACCAACTCAGTGGGTGGAATGGCCTCTCCAATCACTACCAACTCATCTCTCACATTAGTAATCTTTGTGAGATATCCAACTACACTATCATTACCCATCTTAATGTTCTTCAGCTTCTCCTTCAGGACCATCTTCCGGTTCTCATTGGTACTCTGGTAGAGATTGGACAATGCTGTCCACATCTCATGGGCATTGCTCTTTCCTCTCACATGAGGAATGCAATGGTCTTTGATTCCGTCTAGAATCAGCCTCTTACCCTTATTGTTCTTCTTATTATACTCAACCAACTGAGTAGCATCAGTGGGCACAACAACAGGGTTCTGTGTGGTATGCACCATGATATCCCAGACTTCTGCCTCCTCAAAGATACTCTGCATTCTCTCCTTCCAAACGCTGTAATTTGTATGCCCATCCAGCCTATCCTCCACCCGCAATCCCAATGACACCCTGCTGTCCTAAAACTGAAAAATAGCACTGCTGTAGTAAAGATAAAACTGTTGTTTATGAAAAAATCAGCTTGCTGGAATTTTCTGAGTGAAAAATCAGCAGCTGTAATTTTTCTTTTTGCTGTCCCAAACTGCCCTTCAGCACTCAAGCTCTGATACCATGTAGAAATTTCTCATTTCCCACCCCGGTTTTCAGTTTTTCCTTATTTCTCCCATATAGTTAAATGCCCTTTCCCATAACCATACATTTAACAAGCTGGAATTTTTTTTTTTGCTAAAAACACAAATTCTGGAAATTTTACAGAACGCTGGAAATTGCAGAAATAAAAATCAGCAGTAATAAACAGCCATTAAAACACATTTAAACACTGAGATTTTTGGTCAACTTGACCCTGGAAAAACCCCTTACAACTCTTGGGGAAAACCAGTTCGAGAGCTCTTCTTTATTTCTGAAAATGCATTTTTTCACAGTGAAAAATATTCAGCAAAAAAATGAGCAAGCAAATTTACAACTTATCTCTTTTCCCATGCCTCACAGCAAACTGTAAATTACAGCAATAAATGCTGTACGGCCTCCTCAATTTTCGTGCCCACTTTCAGCATTAAATGCTACTATATGACCAGCATTAAATGCGTTGTATGGACTGCAATAAATGCATTGTACAACCCTCGTTTTGCGTGCAGAAAAATCAGAAAACTGCTACTCGATTTTTGTGCAAACCACTCCTCGAAAATCGTGCCAAAATTTGCCTTTCACTGTGTGCTGAACCAGCTGTACAAATCTGCTCAACTGCTGCCTTGGAATGTGTGCCAAGCTGTTGTCTCTTTCTCCTCCCTGCTCAGAAATCTCTCTTGCTCTCTTACTTTCCTTCTCCCAATCTGCTCATGAAAGAATGAATGACCTTTTCCTCCTTTAATCTAACCCCAAGTGACTTTTGGGTGATCCCTAAATCCAATGGCTGAAATAGATTGAGATCTAAGGCTGAGATTAAATGCTCATTTAAATCTCACTTTTTATTTTTTAATTCACCCCACTTTAATAAAGACCCACTTAGTCATTTATTTCCAAAGTCACTTTTCCTTTCTAATTTTTCATTGACTTTATAAAAGTCACTTTAAAATTAAACTTAGTAACTTTATCACTTAAAGTCACTTTTAAATTAGATTTAACTTTATAAAAATTATAAAGTTACTATAAGAGAAAATTAAATTCTTTTGGACACTTTTCCCTAGGCCAAAGATCAAAGCCTAAGGGAACCACCTGTCCTCCGGTACCAAATTTCAACACATCTTTTAGCGTTTTTTTGACTCCTGAAAACTAAAAATATTGTCGAGTACTTGTCGTTTTGAACTTGTAAAAGTAAATGAAATGACGTCTACTCAGTATATGTTTACCCCTTTTTTGGGTTGGGATTGACTATTTATGAAAAATGAACACCTTGATCAACTTGGTCCAGAGGTTCTCTCGAATATAGTTTTCTACATTTTCGGGTTCGAGAGACAAATTACGAAAATGAACTTGATGGAGTTTTCTTTTTCGTCTCTTTTTCAAACTCTCTAAATATGAAAAAGACACTGAGTTACATTTCCATCAAACTCATAACAATTAACCTGCGAAAAACTTGTTACCATGACGAGACCAAGTTACTCTTCCGTTGAGCTCATAAAAATTAAACGACGAAAGACTTGTCACCATGACGAGACAGAGTTTCTCCTTCCCAGGACTCGTAAAACTTACTAGGATGGATTCATTCGAAGAATGAACTTATATGGCAAGCATATGCTATCCCCTTCAAGCTTGTGATTAAAAATAATTGGGGTACTCACTAGAAATAGTGGAGAAAAAGTGAAAGTAAAACATCTCTTGTATAGGCAACATGTCACTCTTGAACATGACACTCATATGTTTCTCGTGTTGGGTTTGGGATATCGTCACTTAGTCACTTGTCCTTCCGGGTTTGGGTAATCCATTTTGCCTCTCATCTGACTATTCCACTTCGTCATCATGACCGTTGGTCCTATGTTGGATCAAATGCTGCCACACTCTGGAGTCATGTCGTCGATATGTTCAAAAGAAGTCCTATCTACAGTTTTTACTACCTATACATTATCTGACCTTTTGCCATAGTCTTGGATCATACTCGTTTATTCCACTTTATTCCTTGTTTCGTGTCAATGATGAGGGAATCATTATGGCCCTCCTTTGATGGGTCATTTCCTGTCGACTTCAACTCATTATCCAGGAAGATGACTTAGAAACTCCCTTTCAGTACCTTAGAGATTGCATGCCTTAATGGCAATTTCTTTGCATTCGACAATAAGTTTTCATCATTAGCCTTCGATCGGATGATTCCACGAGTGTTCAACTTCAGCTTCATTTTCACATTCACGGATTGTACTGTCATACCTTGAGAGCCATTATCATTATTGGTGGTTTCTCTTGTGCCTGTTAATGGTTCACATCATTGGCCAGTAATCAGGTGGTTTTCTAGCATGTTCGACTTCGACACATTCATTCGCATGTTAGAATTCGTACTTTGATCGGGTTGGGATGGAGCGCAAGACCCTAAGTTTTATCTGATATAACTCAGGCTGCATGGAGTTATGTATTATTCATGATTGTATACATGTTTCCTCTATATGGATGGTTGTGACCATATCGTGGGACCTTATATCTATGATGATGATGATCCTTCTACATCGGGTGGTTGTGCCCATACCGTGGATCTTTTCACATGGTCCTTTCTATCCGGATGACTGCGTCCATGCCGTCGATTCATGGTTTGTTCTATATGACAAAGATATCAAATATGTATATGTATATGTATATGCGTTCTTGATTACAGGTCTCCTAACATTGTTTGTTCTAGTCCTTGCACTATCTCGTAAAGCATCTCAACCGCCACTCCCTGTTCTTCCATCATGCTTTAGGGGGCATCTGTTACACAGTATTTTGTCACACCTTCTGCACTTCCCGGTGTCATACCTTGGAGTGCCAAACCTTGACAATTATGCAGTGTACCCATCCTGATATGCAGTCTAGATCCTCCCTGAAGAACTAATGAAAAGTTTCCTTGAGCCTTTCCTGAGAAAAATGAGCTCAAAACCCTAATTTATGGGTCAGCGCGACTGTGACACTGCCCTCTCGTGTTGATGGCAAGTTGCACCATATGAGACTCATGCTGCCAGCGCGGATTTTGCCTGTATACTTGCGCTAAACCCTTAAAGGCAAGTTTTCCCAAGTGGAGGAGAAACTTTGTGATCTAGAGGCTTCCAGAACGGCGAGCTCAATGATGTTTGTTGTGGATGTGGTCGAATTCTCCCAATATTACCCTTTGATCTTATCCTTATGAGCTTCCTCCTTGAGATGAGGACCTTCCCCTATCTTTGGTGAGATCCTAACTCCCTCTCCCTGCCTATAAATTCATTCCCCTCCATTCCCAAATGGTTGGTCTCTGATTATTTGCACCCTTATGTTGAGATAGTGCCTACATGCTATTCATTTTGGCTTGGAGAAGGAGTGCTTGGAGAGCTTGAGCTTGGACTTGGACATTCACTCAAGGAGGGCTTACTAACATCAAGGTCTGGGTTGTATGCTTCCTCTTTTATTTATTAATATATACAACTACTGGTTCACTTTCCATAAATGCTTGTGTCAATGCTTCATTTATCTTAATGCTCCTTGATCTGTTAAGTGGATTACATTCGATTATGCTTGTTGTACTTGTATGCTTTGTTGTCTTCGGCCTCTTGTGCAGGTATTCAAACGCTGTGAGCAATAAGGACTGAGCCTGAGGGGCAAGCAATCAAGATCTTCAACAAAGGAGTGCATCATAGCATCAAAACGAGGTAGGTCTCCTTCCTTTTCTCTCATTTCAATTGTAATTTAGGAAAGTGTCTTGTAGATTGTCTCATTTGTTGCTAAACTCACTCATTGGGCTAGAGGGATCGTCTCTGTCCATAGAGAGGATTTACCTACACAATAAGGAGTTATTTGCAAGTTTGGGCACAGGGTTGGCTTTCAGCACAACTTATCATCCATAGACGGATGGACAAACATAGAGGATCAACGGGATATTAGAGAACATGTTGAGGATGTATGTGATGCATCAATAGCGCAAGTGGAAAAAGTATCTTTGTTTGGTCGAGTTTGCATACAACAACGGTTATCAGGAGTCACTGAGGATGAGTCCTTTTGAGGCATTATATGGGTGGAGTTGTAACACTCCCATTAGTTGGAGTGATCCAGTTAGCAGAGTATTGATTGGACCAGATATGTTGGCAGACATGGAACAGGAGATGCAGGTGATCAAGAAGAATCTCAAGGCAGCACAGGATAGGCAGAAGAGTTATGCAGATAAGAATAGGGTGTTCAAGGAGTTTCAGGTTGGGGAACAAGTGTTCTTGCACATCAAATCAAAGAAGATCTCCTTGCAGATTGGCTAACGTGCCAAGCTGGCACCACAGTTTTGTGGACCCTTCAGCATTATTGAGAGGATTGGGCCAGTAGCCTATCGACTTGCACTGCCTCCGACAGTGAAAGTCCATAATTTTTTCCATGTATCTTTGCTTAAGAAGTATGTTAAGGATGTTGATCATGTGATTGACTTGTTTGTATTGCATGTGGAACCAGATGGAGAATTCCAGCCGAAGCCTCAGTGTATATTGCAGAAAAAGGTGCTCATACTCCAGAACCAAACAATCAAGCAAGTTAAAGTGCAATGGAACACTTTGGGCCCAATGAAGCTGCATGGAAGATGGCAGATCAGATGCGGGCTATGTATCCTTCCTTGTTTGTCGGTTGAGGCAAAGAAGCTTTGACATGGTGGTTTGGTGATTGCTTATGGTGGTTTAGTATTTACTTATGATGGCTTGGTATATGCTTCATGGTGGTTTAGTATTTGTTTTATGTTGGTTTAGTATATGCTTTATGATGGTTGATATATCTTAAATGATGTTTTGATATATGCCTAGATATGGTTCTAGTATATGTTTGATATATGTTTTGGTATATGATTTGGCATGTGTATTTTTTTTTATGATGTTGTTATATGTACCCATGTGTATGGATGTAAATACCGTAACGAGTTGTGTTATAAAGCTCCACTATGCGGTATGGGTATTATATTATTATGATTATGTTGTTATGTTACTGTGCTATCATGTGGTTAATGTTATCATGATGTCATATGAGTCGGCACTCAGCAGGATGATCATTGTAAATACCCTAATGAGTTGTGTTATAAAGCTTCACTATGTGATATGTTGTCATGTTGTCATGATGTTTTGTCTTGAGCAGATCCTTCATTGTAAATACTACATCGAGTTGTGTTATAAAGCTCCATAAGCAGTATGTCTTATTTCAGTAGGTTGTTGAGGTATACGTTCGATTGAACACCAAGGACGGTGTCCCCCAAGAGGGAGGGTTTTGCAACGGCCTTGGTGAAAATTCCATGTAATAAAGTTAAAAACAATAACCACGGATGAATGGGACACTTATTCCAAGTTGAATGTTGGGCAAGACATCCTAGGGGGTGTTCATTTAGTTGTTTATGGCTAAGGGAAATGTTAATCTAGGTTGTCATTAATGTCAATATGGCACTAGACGAGATGGAAAATATTGTTGAGATGTCTAGTTCCAAGTCATAACTCGTGTTTCATAAGAATGTCATCAATTAATATGTCAAGTCACTAATGAAGAAGTCTTAAGAAGTGCCAAGTATTTAGAAGCCCTTGATGACATATGGAGGACTACATTTGATGATGTCATATTCTTGATGAATGACCACAATTGATGATGGCACTTGATGAGGTCTTGATAACATGGTTGGAGATCATTTGATCGTTAGAAGATTATTGTGGAGTTATCTTAATGATGTTGCACTATGACTGCACTAGTATATCATGACATTGTTCATGCGTCATGCTACATGGATGTTGCACTCCTACATAATGACTCTATGATCCTATGATGACATTGATAACAATGGAGAAGCCAAAGAATGAAGAAGCCACGCTGTCCCAAACATTCCTCATGTTGTCCCAAACTTTTTATGCATAAAATTTAAGGACAGTCACAAAGAAAAATTATTTTGGACACCTTGGAGGCATCCTTTGAAAATGGATCCTAGACCATCTTAAAGAGGATTTTTTCCTCTTTCTAACGAGCCTTTATTTGCCCCGAAACTCCCAATAGTTTGTGAGATATTGAATTTTTAAGTTAAGGAAATTATTCCTAACAGTGAGCCGACCTACACTCAGTCATACAAGTCGGCCTCACTTCAAATAGACGTGTCCCTTCAGTTATAAACGAAATCTCTATAAATAGACGTCTAAACACTTCATTTTGATCAGCAATTCAAGCAAGAATTCAGAGATACAAAGTACAAGAGAAGACAGAAGGTCGAGGAGAACAAGGAGACTATTGTTTAAGATGGAAAAAATAATAATTCTGTTTGGGCATAAAATCTTGGTCGAAGCTATTGTATTTTCCATGGTCGAAGTTGCCGTAATTTTCGTGGTCGAAACTGTCGTACTTGCCATGGTCAAAGCTGCCGTGGTCAAAGCTTCCATAGTTGCCGTGGTTGAAGCTGTTGTAGTTTCCGTGGTTGAAACTGCCGTATTTGTCGTGGTTGAAGCTGTCGTAGTTGCCGTGGTCGATGCTGCTGTAGTTGTCGTGGTTGAAGCTGTCGTGGTCGAAGTGTTGATTTATTAGGATTGGACAAATAGAGCTTGTTGAAGTCTTCTCTTGAGAACATAATAGGGCAGAGTTGGAGAACTTTGTGAAGCAGCGTATTGAAGATTTGTGGAGATCATTAAAGACCATGATGCATTGAAGCCATTATGAGGTGACCTTGAAGAAGTTTTGTTTGGGTAACATGAAGAGCAGTGGTGACACCTTCATGTGAAGAACAAGGTTGTCATTGATGATGTGACGTGGAGACTAAGTGAAGGCGTAGCTAAATATTGATAGGGCTTGTTGAAGAAAACATTGGGAGTCGTGAAGTATAACCAAACATACCTTGACAAAGTGAAGCTATAGGGTTGGAGCCCTTGGGGTTGGTGCCTCAAAATTGACAAGGTTGGTGCCTTGGATAAGATAGGGTTGGAGCCCTAGAGGATCGGAGTCCTCAAGAAACCAAGTCGGAGCCTGAACCAGATATAGGGTTGGAGCCCTTGAGGTTGGTGCCTCAAAATTGACAAGGTTGGAGCCTTGGAAGTCCAAGTCGGTGCTTGGCAAATACAGGTTGGAGCCTGGGAGATTGAAGATCGGTGTCTTCACCTAGGGTTGGAGCCCTACATATATTGTACTTGATTTATTGAAAAAATTAATAAAAGCATTTATTCTTATTGTTCATTTTGTGTTCTAAATATAAGTGATCTAACTGGTAAAAGTAACAATTGAAAAGAAATATTGATTCACCCCCCTCTCAGTATTTCCAACAATTGGTATCAGAGCCAGTACCTTCACTCAAAGCCTAACAACTTGAAGGTTGATCATTAGAACACAAATGGCAAAGCCAAGGAAGAAAGTCTCCAATCCTCCTAAAGATGTGTCTCCCTCAACCACCGAAATTGAAGTCAATCAATTTATGAAGGCTCCATTGTTCAATGGAAACTTTGATATATGGGAGGCAAGAATGAGGAATTTCTTAAAGACTCAAGGCATTGAAGTTTGGAAATCGGTGATTGCTGATAGCATGATGGATGGAGAATCCAAGGAACATAATACAAGAGCAATGAAAACAATCTTGAATGGGCTACCTGATTCTATGAAGGCCAATTTTGAAAAATGTTCGTCAGCAAAATACATATGGGATAAAATTCATGATCTTCACTCAAAAGGAGCATTGACAATGATCTCTAGTCAAGAAAATGATGGAAAACAAGAAGGAAATCCAGAGCCCGTCAAGGAAGGTGAAGATAAGAGTGATAACATCAAGGCTAAAGAAGACCTAGAAGATGAAGAGAATGAAAAATATTTTGAAGATCTCCTCACTAAACTTATGGCTACCATGGAAGAGATTAACAATTTGAAAAAGGAAAATGAGGAACTTAAGAAGAAAGTGCAAGTTGGTGACCAGGACAAGACAAGGAAGGAAGTTGACCTTGTCAAGCTTCAAGTACAAGAAAGAGATGAGGAGCTCGCCAAGATTAAGGAAGAATTTCATCAAAACAAGAGAAAGCATCATGAAGAAGTCATATCCATGACAAATCAATTGGATAAGGCAAAGAAACAGGAAGATACCTTTTCAAGCCACCTTGAACAAAGGCACAAGAGTTTGAAGAAACTTGAAGCAGAGATTGGTCAATACAAGGAAGAGGTCTCCTCCCTTAGATCTCAACTAGAAGAAGCAAGGAAACAAGCACAAGGAGCTGAGAAGGTTATGGAAGATTTGACATTCATAGAAGGACAAGTTGATGAAGCAGAAAAGGAGAGAAACACCATGATATGCCAACTAGAAGAAAAGGATGATGACATCACCAAGTTAAAATCAGAAATCACTTCTCTTAAGGCCCAATCGTGTGAAGCAACCAAGATGATGGAAGAAATGAAGAAGCAACTAGTTATGAAAGATGAAGATTGTGAAAAGTTGAAAGGAGAAATTGTCTTTCTTAAAAAGGAAGTTGACTTGTTGAATAAGAACTTGAAAAGTTCTCAAAGCTTAGATGACATCCTAAGTCATCAAAGGTCTCCCCTCGATAAGACAGGTCTTGGCTATGCAGGTGAATCCTCGAGCAAGAATGATGCAAACCCTAATGTTTCAAACAACAAGGATGTGAGGAAGCCTGGAAGAAATTTTGATGCTCCTAGTTCCAGCAAAGGCAAGGAGAAGAGTCAAGACAACTATGGAAGAAACCCTCCTCCAAGAAGACATGCAGATGGTGTCAAGGATGCAAGAAGCAATGGTTACAATCAAAGGATCCCAAGGAAAACAAACTTCAGAAGTACATCATGGAAACCTTCTTCTCCCAGGTACCAAAGTATATTTCTTGGTTATTGCTATTCTTGTACAAACTTTGGGCACATGGCAAAATATTGTAGGGCATATAATGGTCCCCGTCAATCTCCGAGAAGCAATTTTGTAAGAAGTCATGAATTCTTATCAATGAACAACATAGAGTGCTTCAAGTGTCATAACATTGGACATATGGCACATAATTGTAACTTGACTTGGGCACCTACTCAAGATAGAACTATGCTAGAAAAGAAATTTACACAAGTATGGAGAAGGAAGCAAATACAATCCGAAAATCTCTTGAACTCTCTAGCCAACAACACATGTTGTTGACCTGATCTTCGACAATCTAAGTATTTGATGGGGAGACTCTGCCAAAAGGAAGACCATGCATACAGTTAGGGGGAGCTTATGATGATTAAGCATTCTTGCAGAAGCTATCTATGAATGGGCCCTATGAAATCCTTGATGAGCCACATGGACAATCATCCTTTGATAGATCGTCTCTCGAGAGAATTTCTATTGAAGAACATGATCCCTTATTCATCCATGAACTACTATTGAAGATCTCTTCCACTTGATCACTAAACAGGTAATCTTTCATGAGCTAGAGGAGGTCGTGCAGATAGGGGGAGTTGGTTCATCACATGAAGGAATTTAAGCACATCTATCATGGACCACATTGCCAGAAAGAAGAGCACCATGACAGGGGGAGTAACATACCTATGAAGAACTACTATTCGTAAAGAAAAGAAGCAGCTTGACAGGGGGAGTACTTGGGCACCCCGTTTGCCATTGATGTCAAAGGGGGAGAGAATGTTGAAAGGGAAAGAATATTGCCATCAATGACAAAGGGGGAGATTGTTAATCTAGGTTGTCATTGATGTCAATATGGCACTAGCCGAGATGGAAAATATTGTTGAGATGCCTGGTTCCAAATGATGATGTCATAACTCTTGTTTCATAAGAATGTCATCAATTAATATGTCAAGTCACTAATGAAGAAGTCTTAAGAAGTGCCAAGTATTTAGAAGCCCTTGATGACATATGGAGGACTACATTTGATGATGTCATATTCTTGATGAATGACCACAATTGATGATGGCACTTGATGAGGTCTTGATAACATGGTTGGAGATCATTTGATGGTTGGAAGATTATTTTGGAGTTATCCTAATGATGTTGCACTATGACTGCACTAGTATATCCTAACATTGTTCATGCGTCATGCTACATGGATGTTGCACTCCTACATAATGACTTTATGATCCTATGATGACATTGATAACAATGGAGAAGCTAAAGATTGAAGAAGCCACGCTGTCCCAAACATTCCTCATGTTGTCCTAAACATTTTATGCATAAAATTTAAGGACAGTCACAAAGAAAAAATATTTTGGACACCTTGGAGGCATCCTTTGAAAATGGATCCTAGACCATTTTAAAGAGGATTTTTTCCTCTTTCTACCGAGCTTTTATTTGCCCCTAAACTCCCAATAGTTTGTGAGATATTGAATTTTTAAGTTAAGGAAATTATTCCTAACAGTGAGCCGACCTACACTCAGTCATACAAGTTGGCCTCACTTCAAATAGATGTGTCCCTTTAGTTATAAATGAAATCTCTATAAATAGACGTCTAAACACTTCATTTTGATAAGCAATTTAGGCAAGAATTTAGAGATACGAAATACAAGAGAAGACAAAAGGCCGAGGAGAACAAGGAGACTATTGTTTAGGACGAAAAAATGATAATTATGTTTGGGCATAAAATCTTGGTCGAAGCTGTTGTATTTTCTGTGGTCGAAGCTGTCGTAGTTGCCATGGTCAAAACTGTCGTAGTTGTCATGGTCGAAGTTGCCATAGTTGCCGTGGTCGAAGCTGCCGTAGTTGCTGTGGTTGAAGCTGCCGTAGTTGCCGTGGTCGAAGCTAAGTTGCCGTGGTTGAAGTTGTCGTAGTTGCGGTGGTCGACGTTGTCGTATTTGTCGTGGTTGAAGCTGTCGTAGTTGCCGTGGTTGAAGCTGTCATGGTCGAAGTTGTCATGGTCGAAGTGTTGATTTATTGGGATTGGAAAAATAGAGCTTGTTGAAGTCTTCTCTTGAGAACAAAATAGGGCAGAGTTGCAGAACTTTGTGAAGCAACATATTGAAGATTTGTGGAGATCATTGAAGCCATTATGTGGTGACCTTGAAGAAGTTTTGTTTGGGTAACATGAAGAGCAGTGGTGACACCTTCATGTGAAGAACAAGGTTGTCATTGATGATGTGACGTGGAGACTAAGTGAAGGCGTAGCTAAAGATTGATAGGGCTTGTTGAAGAAAACATTGGGAGTCGTGAAGTATAACCAAACATATCTTGACAAAGTGAAGCTATAGGGTTGGAGCCCTTGGGGTTGGTGCCTCAAAATTGACAAGGTTGGTGCCTTGGAAAGTCCAAGTTGGTGCTTGGCAAATATAAGATTGGTGTCCTTGGAGTTGGTGCTCTTAAACTCAAGGTTGGTGCCTTGGATAAGATAGGGTTGGAGCCCTAAAGGATCAGAGTCCTCAAGAAACCAAGTCAGAGCCTGAACCAGATATAGGGTTGGAGCCTTGGAAGTCCAAGTGGATGCTTGGCAAATACAGGTTGGAGCCTGGGAGATTGAAGATCGGTGTCTTCACCTAGGGTTGGAGCCCTACATATATTGTACTTGATTTATTGAAGAAATTAATAAAAGCATTTATTCTTATTGTTCATTTTGTGTTCTAAATATAAGTGATTTAACTGGTAAAAGTAACAATTGAAAAGAAATATTGATTCACCCCCTCTCAGTATTTCCAACAGGAAATTGGCAAAGGCAATGGCTAAGGCATTAAACTACATTTTTGGCACATTTATTTACGAAAATAATGTAAAATAGGAGAAAAGGGAGGTCAAAGGTCAAAGGTTGCATGTGAGGAGGAAAATGAAGGAAAATAATGCAAAATGAAAAAAATAAAGGCCTCATTCATAAAAAGGCTTCTGAGGATTAGTTGGTAACCTTTTTTCAGTTCACTGTTGGAGCTCTCTCTCATTATTCTCTCTCTCATACTCTTGGACACTTAGAGTTTTATTGAAGCACTCTTGGAGGGTGTGGCATACTTGGATTTTTGGAGCAAGAAGGAAAAGGAAGAGGAGGAAAGCACAAGAAGGCATCAGCATCAGCGACTACATCAAATTTGCTTGCAGGTACCGAGTTATATGTATGATTTCTTCACTAGTTTTGGCATGCATGGCATATGCATGTGGTTTCTTGGTTGTGATCTGTCATTGGCATGGAGGATTACCTGGATCGACAATGGATTGCCTAGCCTTGCCATTTCTTGGATAGCCATGGTGATTGTGGGTTTACTTTTATTGCTTGTTTTTTGTTGATTCTCATGTTTCCTTAGCTTGGATTGAGTTACTAGTCTTGGAGCCTTGGTTGGACAAATGCTTTGGAGGCCTGTACCATCTTGGATTGAGTTACTAGTCCTGCAGCCTTGGTTGGACAAACACTTTGGAGCCCTTTGTGGGTTGAGTTACTAGTCTTGGATCCTTGGCTAGACAAACGCTCTGGAGCCCAGTAAAAGTTGTGGGTTGAGTTACTAGTCATGGAGCTTTGGTTGGACAAACGCTCTGGAGCCTTGGAAGGCTTGGATAGATACCTATCTGATGATGGTTTTGTGATGTCCGACTGTGAGGTGGAATCACTGTTTTATGGGTTGAGGTGGATGGCCTCTGGAAGCCCTAGATGAGTTTTGATTGATGTGTTTTATGAGATCTCACATTCATGCTTGGAATATGGCACGAGGTTGAATGGCTGAAGAGAGATTTGGCTCAGCCATTCTATGGTCGGGTGGAACATGGTAGTCCCATCTCCGATTGGTTCATTGCATTCATTAATGAGAAATCCTTTCCCTTGATTTCCATGTGTAAAGGTACTGATCTATTTATGGATTTGATGGTTGTCATGTTTATTGTATTTCTATTCGTATTATGTTGGTTATATGCACATTTTATCACAACAGTTATGTATGGCTTTCAACATGTTTTTACTTGTATGAGAATGGATAATGTGTTTGTGACCTAATAGATGATAATGCAACAAATGTCATGAGGGGACAATGGTTCATAGCGATTCCCGGAAAAATATGAGATCCCTACACTTAACTTTGTTATTTACACCTATAGGTTACATGACGATGATATGTTTAACGAAATGCTTGTCATGGCTAGTAGGCGTCCAGTCATGGTCTTGAATAAGTATTTTCTTTAGTACAGTCATTTCCATGTTACTTTACTGATTTGAAGAGATGGATTAGTTCTGGGTAGTGACCTGAGCTTTGGGCCTGAAAAAGTGGCTCAAATCCTAGAGCCGCTAGCACAACACTGACAATTCTGGTCCACAGTCACTAGCAAGCAGGCCTGTGAGAGCGAATTTAGGTTGTTGGACACTCCCTTGCCCATAGCATGAGAGCGATTATGGCCCAAAAGACCTAAAACAACAGTGAGACCCATGGACGTGTTGTCTGAGTGGCTGACGTGTCTTCTGAGGGTTTTGTTGATGATGTTGGATGTTTGTATGGTGTGTTTCTGTTGGTTCCACTTCCTTAATGTGACTTAGAAGGTCGAATCATATCATAGTGGCCTCTCGTCGCATGTTTACCCCCGCTGGCTAGTTGCTTGGGTAGATGTGGGAGGAGGGTGTTACAATCTTGTGGTTGCTAAAATGGGTTTTCTCATTTGCACTTTTGCTCTCATAGACATCACATATTTTGCATCTTGAGTGCTCTAATTGGAATTTAGGTACTATTGTCATAACATTTGAAAATAAGTGACATAAAGGCATTCATTTGTTTATGCTCTATTGGTAAGCATAGTTCATTGTGGAAAAATTTGCTTACATGATCGATATTGTTTACATTGAGTAAATTAGCAATTGGTCAAGTTATTTCATAAGTATACTAACATATTTCATAAGCTTCAAAGTCATAATTCTACACTTAATAAGCTCACTCACTTGACACACTAATCTCAAAGATCTAATATCTTGTTGAATGGTTAGTATCA
Organism: Pinus tabuliformis; assembly: GCA_031772625.1. Classification (NCBI taxonomy): domain Eukaryota; kingdom Viridiplantae; phylum Streptophyta; class Pinopsida; order Pinales; family Pinaceae; genus Pinus; species Pinus tabuliformis. The sequence continues at coordinate 763,655,613 of CM062814.1, read as the reverse complement.
CAAGGAATTGTTGAATATTGGCATTTATTGTTCTACATTAAGATCTAATTGCTATACATCTAATTGGCATTGAGATAATTACATAATTGTTAATTGTGCTTAAAGAACATCTAAATTTTGAGCAATTTCTTGGCGACGTCCTTTTCATTCTTGTGTCATTAAGAACCTTGGTTAATTGTTCTTGGTAACAACTTGGTAACAAGTGCTCTAATCTATTTTTCTTGCCACCATTGTCCTTATTGTTTCATGATTAATATCTTTTGTGGATGATAACTTTATCTTGGGCATATTGATGATCTATTCTTAAGATCATCTATCTTGATTAATATTTGGGCAATTATATCTTGTTTATCTCTTGTGTCTTGTGGGCACTAGTAAAATTGGCACTTTACTTTGTGTTTAAGATTGTCTCTTAATTCATTGTTAAGTACTCTTTGTCATAAGATAATCATAACTAAGTACTTAAAGTCATAAACAATCTTAACTCAAGATCACTCAAGCATCTTGCATTGCATTCTAGGCCTAGATTTGCATTAATCAACTTACCTCCAAGCCTAAGCTTGGTTGATAGAAAGATAGGGCCACTCTTCATCTTGTAGCTTGAAAAGGATAGACCCTCTCTAGTGGTTAAAATGGTGACCTTGCAGTCGTCAGAGCCACAATCTCTGCAACGTTGAAGCCATCAGGTATGTTAGATTTCAAGAAGAGGTATTGTTAACCAAGCCTTTGTTTGCTTCACCTTGACTTCTCTCTACCACCTACTCTTGAGACTAGCCTCAAAATAGCTAGGGATTAAGACATTTACTTAGGCATCTAATTAAAATAAACCAAGATCTTGTGTTTCACCTAGATTTTAGATCTTGCATTTTATATAGGATAGATAAGCATTCCTTAAGCAGTGGTTGTTCATCCGGTCACCTGGTATTTAATTGATCTAAAGCAAGTGTTGGACTCCATAAGGCACTGGTCTCATAAATAATTCAATCTAATCCTTTAACTTGTTGTAATCAATCAAGTGGCTAGGTCATTCAATCGTGTCTCCTGGACTTGTCGGTTGCCAATAGGTCTTGCATTTCCATCTTCCATAGGGACTACTCCCCTTAGCCTGTTGTTGGGAGACAGTTAGAACAGAGAGGTCAGAGATCAGAGTGACAACCCCCAACTTGAGTCGTCGTCGCATTGTGCATGTACGATCTGAGCGACAACAAGAACCAAAGACATTCTACTCCATTTATGACAAGAAGATGCTCGCCATCATGCATGTTTTGGGGAAGTTCATACAGTATTTGGTAGGTGGCAAATTTGTGGTTAGGATTGACCACAACAATTTGTTATACTTCTTGGAGCAGAAGGACCTAAATGAGAGGCAACAAAAGTAGGTAAGCAAGATATAAGCTTATGATTTCAACATTGAGTATATGAAGGCAAGAAAAACATTCTGGCATATGCCCTTTCCAATAAACAAACATCATGCTCTCTTACAGAGATTTCAGTTAATTGGAAATGACACCTGCTAGTGGAGTATTCCAAGAATAAGTTTGCTTGTGAGTTGATGGATGGTCACATCTAGGACGACAGTTACGGAGTGGTGGATAATGTTATCTTATACGAAGATAGAATATATTTAGTCCCTGAGTCCACTCTCAGAAAGAAGATTATGAGAACGGCTCATGATTCACCATTAGTAGGGAACCCTAAATATTTCAAAATTTACAGGGAAATTAGAGAGAGGTTCTCATGGAAGTGCCTTCTAAACCATTTTATTATGTAGCAGAAAGAAATGATAAATATTAACTTCATGGAAATAGTTATTAGTAAACACAGTTATCTATAACCCTTTTATTTTGTAGCTTTCATCCTTCAAAATACATTCTACACATTAGAGATGAGTTGAAGGTTCTCTCTTAAATACATTTTATATAATGAAACTATGTATGTGAACCCTACATTTAATTTTTATTTTTAGGTTCATCAGTTCCACAACAATCTATATAAAACACTAATTTATTTAGTAATATTGCATCTTGTACTTTGGAGATGTTTCAAAAACAATGGCTTAAAAGGTATGTATGTGTGTCTCAATACATTAGGAAGTTCATTAGACTCATAATTTCGCTGCATCCATGTATTCCAATAAATAACTAGAATAGTAATACAACAATTTAAAAATGAAGCTACCTAGTAAGAAATCAATGAGGAAACAACAATGATAAACAAAGGAGATCCAAATTTTGAAAGCAATGCATATGGCATCTAAGGCATTATATTTGTATTGTTAAAACTTATAGGATTATGGAATGATAAGCAATTGAAAATAAAGCATATGGTCTTTTGTACTACTACAATGTTCCATTGGGGTGGCAAGAGGGGGAGGGATTCTCATTAATCTCGAAGGAATCGTAGAAGATAGCTATGCTTGGGGTCTGGGAAGGAAGAAAAATAATCAAGTTGAGGCTTATGGGTTGTTCCTCGGGCTTTCTCTGGCTCAAAAAACGGGCATCAAGGACATGAAAATTCTAGGTGACTCCATGTTGATAATAAAGCATATGAGATACAACTCATCAGCACAAAACATGATACTAAACCAGATCATAAAGTGATCCCAAGGCACGATCCCTCTCTTTGATCGAGTTACATTTTTCCATATCCTAAGAGGGAACAATAAGGAAGCAGATAGGCAAGCCAATTTGGCCTACCAGATGAATGAGGAAAGTAGTAATGTGAATGGTATAGAGGAAACGATATTCATTCCTTAATCATTGTTATGAATCTCAATATTGTGATCATGGAGTGTACTCCTCGTAGGATCAAGAAATTTGGTAAAAGAGACAATCTGGATTTATTTTGCTTGCATTTTTATCCCCCCTGCTCCCCCCTCATTCCCTTCGCCATTTCGCTCATTCCCTCCCCCCATCCTCCCCCTTACCCTCTCTCCCCTGCTCCTCCCCTTCCTTTTCCTCCATCACCCTTCTCCTCGGCCACTCTGGACAGCACATTGCAACGCTCCCTATCCCTTATCCCCCAGCCCCTGTCCCATCTCCCTTCAATTCTCCGGGCCCATCGTCCCGCCTCGTGGCATCTTTATGTTTGCGATTATGTTGCATCATGGCTGCTTTCATCATGTTTGTCCTACACTTGGATTCGAGAGGTTTCTCAGCATGAGAACACATACATCATGTCCTTGTACCAGTTGCAGCGATTGGCAAAATAGCAAAGGAACCATGCGAAATTTGGGAGGGTGAGGAGCATTTAATCCCTCTGGTCTGGGATGGTCAGTCCGCACGAGGGAAGAAGGCGTGGGACAAGATGATGGACACATCGAAGAGAAGAGAAATTATGGTGGAGCATTGGGATTTCAGCATCACGAGTACCCCTCATCAAATATGCATTAGAGTTCAGACCAGCATCTCCTTTAAATTGAGTAATAGGATGGTCATTTGTTTCAGGATTTGGTTTGTCTCTACTCGAGGGTAAATTGCTAAGGCCCAGCAGCCGTGGCAAGGGATCCTGGGCAGCCAGTGTAGTGTCAATGCCAGAGTTATAGGCACGGTGGAGGTGAATTATACAGAGGGAAGTCGGGGGAAGGTGTTGGGTGTCGGAAAGGGTGGAAACACAGTCGCTAAGCTCGACGGCGACTCGACGTTTTTGTAAGAAGCAAAATTGGAGCATTTTCGGGTCGGGGGTTCGCAACATCTCTGTGGGTAATCGTTCTAGTCGCTCCCCTGCTGTCAAAATGAATGCAGTGAGCAATTCTGAAGAAGAACACTCGATGTTTGGTTCTTGGGGCCGCTGTCGGCCTCAGCTGGGCGAGTTGCTGGGGCATTTGGCGCAAGTGGGTGGCAGGCTTAAGCATGCTTGTGATAGCTGCAAGAAGGAGCATCTGGAAATCAAGGTAGGTCTGCTAATTGTTCAGAGGTGCATCCACCAGCAACAGAAGGAGGCGCTGGAAATGCAGGAGCCGCAGATCGAGAAGAATGAGCGCATTTGTGATATTCCCACTTAGCAATATTGCTAAGGGAAATATCAATCTTGCCCAATTTTGTCTTATTTTGTTCGCACTTAGGAGATGTGGGTTCAGAGCTCCCACATGAATTTTGGGATTAAGTGGGGGCCCCAACATTAGGAAGGAAGGGAAATATTGCGGCTCTAGTGGAGCGTGGGGGCCACCCCATGCAGAATTATGACCCACATGTGGAAGACACTCTCATTGGAGCGAAGTTGGTGGGGAAAGTCGAGCTACACCTACATGGGCATCTTGGAGGCTCTTTGATAAATAGAGCAAGAGACACTCATTTTGGTCATTCATTCATCTATTCAGAAATTGTGTCTTTGACATAGCATGCTTGAGTTGAAGCCAAGTCTGCAGTGTTGTTTAGCACACGAGTGTCTCTGAGTGGAGATCTCAACCCTTGCTTCGATGGACTTCAAGTGCCAGCCCAAGGAGAGAGTCCTACCTATACCAGTTCATACTAGCAGCAGGAAGTGCGAGTTTGTGAAGAGAATTGGCAACAGCAGTACAGGGACTGTGTAGCTCTTGGAAGAGACACGCTTGGAGGTTGTGGAGTGAAGGGAGTTGGGGGTTGAAACTTTAGGTGGAGTCTAGGGAATTGTTGTGGGGGATTTTCTAGCATTTTGGCAGAGAAGCAAACGTGGCATTTGCTTCAAGTTACATCTTTTGCTTGTCGAGGAGGGCCAAGCATCTGGGGATCAATTTTGGAGCGTCAAACTAGGACAAACCCTTTCTGGGTTTTTCTAGGTTTATTGAGGAGAGGCCAAGATTACTTTGGCAGAATTTTTTGGGCAGATTTGAAGGGTCAAACAGGGGCCCCAACTCAGCCAGCAGCTAGAGGAGCTAGGGGAAAATTGGGCCGAATTTCAAGGTCAACATTTGGCCAATTCCTTCATGGGTTTTTGTGGGTTATTGGTGGAGAGCCTAGGGTTAATTTCCCAGAATTTTTTGAGCATCCGAGGAGGCCCTAGCAACAATTATTTGCAGCCAGCAGCATATTTTCTAGGTAGTTTTAGCGCAGAGCCAGGAGAGAGTAGTAGCAAATTAGAGAGGGAATTCTTATTGTTCATTTTGGCTTAGCTAGCTTGCCTTGAGCAAGCCCAGGTGCACTCTTTCCAGTACCATATTGTACCCTCTTATTTATTAATAAAATGGCTCAAATCAACGCAGCTCATGGAGATTTCTGGTTGTTAAATGTGTTGTAAATTTTGTATGTGTTTCTGCTATGTTTGCATTGTTTAACATTGTATATTTCCATTAGGAGTATTACAACATTTGGAAATTGGAGGATGAAGTGGACGCTCTGAGACAACAAATTGAGCACCTGAACCTCAAAATGGTCGAGAACAGCCCAAGCACAGACAGAGAAGCCACTAGAATCGATCTCATTAGCCCAATGCTGATGGAGGAGTAACATGTCCTTTCTGTCTTTTTCATGCATGTTTTTTGATGACAAACTTTACCTGTAAATATTTTTTAAACCAGTACTACATAATGTATAGCCATAGGCTAATAGCAAAGGGAAAATTTTATGGATTTTTGGGAAAGAATACTCTGGGATGGGATGAAAAGCATATAATTTCAGAAGCCCTTAGCAGGCTCTGCACTTTGATGTAAATTTCCCAGTTTTTGGCCGCGTACGGGCGCGGATTAATATATATCTACTACTCTTTCTGGTTATATATATATATATATATATATATATATATATATATATTACAATGTTCCACCAAGTTTCCAAGACATGCAAATGCATGAACAAGCAAAATATGTTTGGGGGACATGTGGAGACACCCCAAAATTTTAGGACACATCACCCAAATTTTAGGATACATCATGGAAAACATCTAGGACCTAGGTATCCAACATTTCTGACATAAGGGACTTTTTTCAACATCCTAAGAAAATAAAAATGTAAATATATGACAAATAACGGCAAGTCACAAACATGAACAATGAAAGCATGAAATAAATATTCACACAGTGAAGGTTTTCTTATCTTTTGTGTGTGTTTTCTTAATTTCACTTTTTCTAAGGTCATTGGGAAAAAATCATTTGATAAGGATGAGGGGGTGCGAGCTAAGGATGGCGCATACCCATGAGTTCCCTTTTCGGAAATGGGGATGAGTAGGAGTCCCCAAAAAAAGGAGAAACGTTCCCCTATATACCTATGCATTACCCCAAAAGAGAGATGAGAGGAAACATTCTTTACTGGGTTTCCTCATCCTAGAAGCATAGGAAGAGTCGAGGATGCACCCTCAACCAAGGGAGAGCACCTCCATGTAACACTGATATTGTGCTCATCTTTGTAAAATTTTGAAGCTTTAAGTTCCACATATTTTAAGTATTTTGTACATTCACTCTTCAACAGCCATGTTGTACAAAATTCAAATAATGAATGATATGATGCCTCCTGAGTCCTGTAACCATGATGTTTATGTTCTATGTCGATGTCTGACTATGCCCACAATGTCTGTTAATGCACGTGTTGGTCGTTTTGCTTTAAACGATATAAGATTTTCCTAAGTATCACTCCATGTTTGTCTCATGCCTCACAACTCTATCTGCTTGCCAGCACGCCTTATCTTTGTGTTGTATGCCTATCGTGCTTTCTGCATCTATCAAATCTTTGAAATTCCATTTAGATTTTTATTAATATTTTATCAAAAATATATCTAATATTAAACATGTGCAGAAAGTGTCTCCAATTCTATAATGTTCACACCTTCAATGGAATGTTTTCAACAATTTCACATTCAGATCTCATAACAATAATAAGTTCCTACCCAACCAATTTTTTGCAAGTCTCTACTTTAAACAAAACCCAACTCCAATGTGCCCTAGAACCAGGATCTTATACCATATAAGCATAAATAATAATATAAAATCACAGAGAATGAAAGAGATAAATTGTGATATTTACCAGCACAAATCCATCTTAGCTCTGTATCTATCATGCACTGAGAGGAATTAAATCCCTTGAAGTGCAAACATTTCCTCAAGATTTTTCAATTTAAAAAAAAAGAGGGTTTTCACCTCAAGGGACTTGATTTCTCTTTGTGCATGATAAATCCAGAGCTAAAGCTAGATTTACACTAGTTCTTTGTATATATGTGTGTGTGTGTGTGTGTGTCAACTCCATGTTGAAGACAAAAGGAATTACACAGCTCTTTCATATTGAGCAGAACTCAGGTATAAGAATCTTTTTATTTTGAATTTCTTTATATATAAAAGTGATATTGAAATATTTTTTTATTACTGTATTCTTTTAAATGCCACATATCAACTCTGGAATATGTAAGGTGACAGTTTCGAAGAATTTCCAAATGCTTGAATTGGAAGATTCCTCTCAAGTGACACCATGCTTATGTTCTCCTCAACAATACAGTATTACTTGTATGGCAGCATCTTCAATGTGAAAAAAAATGGATGATCATGTGCTACTTCTTCAAAATCATCACCTTGGGGATTGTGAGGCTATTATGGATACCATTTCTGCAATTGCCATGCTTGATGTCAAGCCTGGAGATTCAATACCGAGTAAATTAACTAAGCTGGGAATGCCATGTGTCTCCTTACCCTGGAAGTTATCATAAGGACATGCCCACAAACAATATTAATGGACCTCAACACTGTTCAAAATAATGTTAGCTATTGAATAAACGTTTTTCAAAACACTGGCATTCTATTACACATTCCTAAGACCAGAAAATGATCACAAATTTTCAGACAGCTTGCAAGAAATAACTGCATCTATGATCCATGAAACCAATTCCAAACTGTAACCTTCAATCACAAGGAAACTAAATATCGCCTAGCATACACAGAATATGCTGTTAATTTAACATATTGGTATTGTTCCGATTGAGTGAAGACATGACTGCTGGCACCGTGAATTTGATGATCAGGAGAAAAGGGATGATATATCCCTAATCCAGATCAAATAAAAACGTAAGGAATGACAAAGAGAACAATTGATCAAATGAAATAAAGAAATGAGGTAATTGTCTTCATTAGATATGACCTCACAGCCTATTGAGAGTTATGTGACTACAAATGGTTTCCAGTCAAGGATTATATGCCTATAGCAGAATGAGAAAGAAAATTGATACCGAGAAACCGTCTGAAAGGGGAAAAAAGGCTCCTTGAGTCCAGACTGCTAGCGCAAACTTAATTCCAAGGCATCCATGTACTGTTTGCAGCTACCAATCAGATTTGGAATATTGGATAAGACTTTTAGACCAACAATGCTGATTTTCCATTGATTGTAACAAATTATTGATAATTTTCTACTTGATCCCATCTCAATTTAGAGAATGTTTTGGAACAATGTAAGCCATAATTTTTCCAGCTCTTCATGTATTTAGGGCCACCACGGAGTTCGGTTGCAATCAATAACTCTGACAAGCATATATATGTGCATACACATTTAAAAATGATAAGTAATTTGAAAATCAAAGTAGTTTTTGATGGAGCATAAAGAACAGAAAGAAAAATGGTTCCACAGCACATTTGAATAGAATTGTAAGGAGCATTTAGGATCAAGTATAAGACAATTCTCAAGGTTCCCTCTGGGCCTCTACTAGGATGCATGCATGCAGTTGGTGTGAGTCAACTGCACTCTACTAGGATGCATGCATGGCTCTAGGAGTGACTTGGCACTTGCTTGACCTAACTAAGTCACATGCATGCATGAAGGAGTCTATGAGGTTTTCTCCCGAGTTAACTAAATGCATGCATTCTCTTTTCTCCACCACACTTTGGTCCTTTTCCACTTTAATATATTTCCACTTCACTCACCTATCTCTTTAGTTGACTAATGCGCACCTCTACTTACCCATGTGCAAGAGTCTCTCTTACCTTTATACCAACTTCACTCCACCTAACCATCACATCACCCAAAGCACATGGCTTCCTCCCTAATTTTTGACAATTTAACTGAGATTGACTCTTTATTGAGCTCTGTTAATACTTCAAGATACTTCAGCTTGTGTTGACTCAAGTACTCCCTAGTTTAACTAAGAGCACTTGACACTTTACTCTTCTCCAAGAATACAGTATTCACACTCACTTGGACTAGAAGCAGCTCCAATTGGATGGCCAGTTTACTAATCAATGCGCATGGGCTGTTCTTGCATGAGGAGTTCGACCTCTCTCTCCCAATGTGCATAGGATGAAGGAATCATTAAATATGTGTTGGCTATTGGCAGAAAGGGGGATCTTCTTCAGAAGAAGCACATACTTTCTTTCTCTTGGGACTCATTTCTTCTTCTCTCTTCTAGCTTCTTTTTATTGTGCAGGAAAAACATTGTCTGGATTCTGTAACAGTCTTCTTGGCACAACCAACCTCCTGGCTTTTGCAGAATAAGGCTCGATTTGATCTATTCAGTTTCTCTGGGTTTGTCGATATTCTGATGGATTTCTTGTGCAATATTGTAGAAGTTATGAGCCTTTTCTTTGGTTAAAAATCTGCCATTTAAAGCACTTTCTATCTATTTTATTTCTTCATTTAAAAACTAACACTGGAGATAATTCCACCATTTCAAACATAAATTATTTTATAGCTTTTTTGGCCACTAAATTTGCAGCCAAAAAAAACTTTTGTTTTGCAGACTTACAGGAAGAATACTGCATGCAAGACTAGAGACACCCCCTATGGTTGGCAAGGGCCAGCTCAAACAGAGAGGAAAGTTTGTATGTGACACAAAGGGCAAATTTTCATACATGTTGCATTCAGATTTCTTATCCCAGGTCTACCAAGCAATCCACCTTCCGAAGGGGTAAAAATTTGTACTAACAAATCTTTGCACTATCACCCTATGACTAGCCAATAAGTCTTGGATTATTGAGCTGAACAGAACTAGTAAAATATGCCCACTTGACCAAGAGCAAACCACTAAACAATCCATCAAAATTCATTAAAAGAATAATTAAATTCCTTAGCTGCAGATTAGCATAGCTCTACTCATAAGCAAATTGGAATTACAAACAAACCTGTATGACAAAGTCTGCTGCCGGTTGTCCACGTCCACAAAGCTTTGGTCGAATTCCTGAATAACCTGGTGTTAAAGTTCCATCTTCTAAGTTGGGATAATATTTCCTAATTTCAGGATAAAACCTTTCTTCACGTCTCGCATCAACTGTATAGTCAAACCTGCCAAAAAGACAAATTTTGAAACACCTTATTATTCTATAAATTTCATATAGAGGTGTTTGAATATACACAATACTCACTAATACAACCCCCACAAGGATTCCAGAATGTCCTTTGCAACAAAGATTTTCAAAATTAGTCGTAAATCTCTTTAATAGATTGTGGAAGAATTAATGACTAGATATAGCAAAACTATCAGGACGTGTCAATCGCATGGCTGCAATTAACAATGTTGCCAATATTGTTTCAGGAAATATATCAGCAAGGGTCCAGGAAGAAACTTATCGGAAATATTGGGGAAAGTATCAGCAAGAATAAACTTAAACCTGAATAATTCTGAAAATATCAGACAAATCAGCGACCCGAAAATCTCAAGAGAATCAGGGAAAATTCTAAGGGCTAATATTCGCAGGTGGGGTAATTTTCCATGCTTTCTCTGAAAAAAGATTCACCAAATCCTTTTTTTTCCAAAAATGATTGGCCCAAATTTTATAGTATAAAATTATTTTATCTTAAAAATCACCAAAAATGTATAGAGGCTATAAAATCATTACAAATTTGAATATTTTTACAAAAATATCGCTTAACATTTTACATTTTGCATATTAGGGATTAATAAGATTCACCAAGGTTTCTAAACCTCAATATAAATTTTCATTCTTAAAATTTTCCCTAGAGAGAATATGGAAATATTGGGAGAAATCAGAGATATTTGCAACTTTGGCAATTAATTCATGCTAGCAATTATTCAAATGTAGATTCTGTCAGAAAGGTTTGTTGGTTTGCATGCCCGTTACTTACATAGCACCTTGCTGGGAGTTTCCATCTAGTGGAAACAGATACCCTTTTTGAACTGATTATATAAGAAATATGTGTGTGATTCTTCGAAAAGATAGATATAAAAAACTGTGGACAACTCTCTGTCCCAACTGGATTTTTACTGTTTTGGCTCTCTCATGCATGACTCAAATAATGTGTATAAACTTTATTCTCTCTACGTCTTCAGGTTATCTTAAAATTTGGTATCAAAACTAGGTTGAGTGTTTGGTTGATACAAGTTCTCAGCACAAGTTCCAAGAAGGCCAATTTTGAATTTTTCATTGGATTGGTGCAAGAGAGCTTGATCCTTGAGAATAAAGATTGAAAATTTCAATGACCAAAACTTCAACTTATGAGAGTTAAAGATGGTGGATGTGTTGACAGAAAAAGACAACTGGACTATCGTGGGAAGTGTAAAAACTCATGGGATGGCTGATGAAGACTGGAAAAAATTGGACGTCAAGACTAGGGCCTCTATCCAGTTGAGACTTGCTGACTCTATCTGAATGTTTCAGCCTCCAAGACTAAAAAAGATATCTGGGAAAAGCTACAGACTTTGTACAAGACAAAATCACTAATAAATAAGTTATTCTATGGGAGAATCTACATCCTCCAAAGATGGAGACAGTGTAACTGGTCACTTGAATACCTTCAATACGTTGGTGTGCCAGTTGGCAGCAAATAATGATTCGCTGTCAGAAGATCAATGCATCACCTTGTGTAGTTTGTCAGATTCATAGGATAAAATGGTCATCGCAATCAGTGGCAAAGCATGTAATAAACAGGAGATGGAGGAGGTTGTGGGACAAGTGTTGCATGAGGAAACAAGAATGAAAACTTCAGAAGTGTGTTATGAATTGAAGCCTTGACCACCAGAGGTTGTTCAAAGGATCAAAGTAAAAAGACATATAGTAAAATAAATTCTAAATCTGTAACATTAAGAGGAGAGTCTCTCGGAAGAAGAAGAAGAAATGTGCAGTGCTGATCCAAATGGAAAGTGGTATCCACCCATGGTATTGAATGATGTAACTCAAGGAGGCACCGAAAAATACTAAAAATAATGGGCCTCACCTTTCAAAAGGACATTCAGAGTTCCATGATGTATTTCTTTTCTCATTTAATAAAGAGTTGGATTTTCATTGTATTATCTTGTGCTTAGTTTCATGGTAGAATTTATGTTTTCTCTTCTCCTCTCTCGACATTCAATCCTTCTCGATCTCAGCCCCTGAGGTCTGGATCAGTGGTATCAGAGCAAATGTGTGGATAATGAAAAAGGGTGAAATTTAAGTGTTGTTTTGTGAGCGTGAATGATTCTCGTGGCCTTCCATACAAGTTGAATGAAAGAGAGGTCTCCCATTTGGATTTGTCTTCTACTTGGAATGGGAGGGACATTCATCCAATGAATTCGGACACAAAAGTGTGGATTCAAACATTAAGCTCCTCCAAAGCTCCCATCTCAGGTTCCTACAACTACTACACCTACCATTGGCACTAGAACAATGCAAACAGATGCATATGCATATGGTCAAGCAACATCCAATTTTGTTGGAGGAAATAGCGTTGAACATGTTATTCAACAATTTCTTGACATGAGTGGGGGTAGCTGGGATAGACATACAATCGTTAATGCCCTGCATGTTGAATATCTGTATTTTGATATTCCCAAGACAACAGATGAAATTCCTCTTTTAACTCACCCAACACCTTCTATTGGTCAAGTTGCAACCCCTACTTCCAGAGTTCTGCACATTCCACCACGTAAATTTCTTGTTTGTGATCTTGCTTCAAACCCCAATTGACTCATTGCCATGGAGTCGTAACCCGATTTGATACTACTAATCCAAATCTTGGGGGCTAAGATCGAGAAGAGTTGAATGCCGAGAGAGGAGGAGAGAAAACACAAAAATCTACCATGAAACTAAGCACAAGATAATACAATGAAAATCCAACTCTATATTATATGGGAAGAAAAACACATCAGGAACCCTAAATGTCCTTTTGAAAGGTGAAGCCCGTTATTTATAGCATTTTTGGTTCCTCCTTGAGTTGCATCATTCAATACCATGGGTGGATATCACTTTCCATTCGGTTCAAGTGCTAGCTTGTTGGAAATGAGGGTAAAAAGGGTCATGAAGTGTCATTGTAAATCGGAGGGTTCTAATGAGAAGAATTAATCTTTTGCATCAGCATCCAATGGACATGAAAGTGAAGGTGAAATGCACATGACATCTACTTCCATTAACTTTGCATAGAGATTGGCTAATAAATTATGAAAAGTATAATGGAGAAAAAATCATCTTGGGAGATAAAAGGTGCTACCATGTTGTTGGTCGTAGATGTGTCAAATTTTGGTTTAGAGATGGAAGAATCAAGAGGATACCTAATGTGATGCATATCCTAGGTTGGGCTCAAAACCTTCTCTTTGTTAGTAAGATTCTTGACATGGAAGTGATTGTGCATTTCACAATGGATGAGTGTAAAGTCATTCAAGGTGCCTTAGTTTAGGCCATGTTGACCACTTAGTGTCAACTATCCTATAGTAGTACACTTTTTCGCAGAGGGATTCCAACATGTTCGAGCATTCAGATCATCCTGGATTCATCATCATCAGTGATCAGTTTGTCAGAGTTGTAAACCCATTCTGCAAAATGTTAATGTAAATGATGCTAGTAAAACCATGTATGTATGTAACAACCTAGGTAAGCCTATTATCTTGACGACAAATTTCATCCTAGGAGGTTTTTCGTCTCACTGATTCATTTATGTTTCTAAACATGGATGATCGACAAAGTTTTTCTCTCCAACCTCACCCCAAAGCTAGGGTGGAATTTATCATCAAGGTCTTAGGTGAGTCCTAGTGTTTTAGTCAGGTCTTTTGTAAAAGTTATTTGAGAATAATTTAAGCTAATTGGCTAAATTATTTTATTACAAATCACTTGGTCTACTAGAACATATTGAGTCGCAAAATTGGGTAATAAATTGAGGGTCTATAACGAACGGGTATTCCCCCTTTAGGGGTTGAAATGTAATTATTTTATGTAAAAAATATTTTGGTGCATGGTCCCTAATAATTAGATACCATGGCTAAAATATTGGAGGGTGGAAAAGATTATTAATCCCCTCATATGTCAATTAATTAAATTTTTTGACAAAAATAAATTAAAATCCTAAGCCAGAAATTTAATTAATTAAAGTCAAAATTAAAAACTTAGATAGATTAAAGTCTCCAAGTGGAAAAATTCTTGGGTCTTAAAGAAATTAATTTTTTGGACATCCTTCACCAAGTGAATATTGGAAATTTCAAGAAAAATTAGACCCTTGGGCTTTGGTGGTTAAGTCAAAGTCAAATTTTTCAGGAAATTAGTGTAGAACCCTGACTACAAAATTCAATTAGACAGGAATCAAAATTTGTAATTTAAATTTGCAGAAGAATACTTGAAATTAGTTGAAGGTGTTTTAGGCTGTGGTTGTTCCCGTTGTTGTAGTTACCAAACCACCCTTACCTCCCAGCCTATCTGGGGTCTACCTGTACGATCCCCAGATCCAGAAGACAATCTTCTAGCCCCATGCCCAAAATTCCAAGAACAATCAAGCTCAATCTCTGTAATTTTGTTAGAAATCATCATCTCTTCCCAAAATGTCCTCTGCTTTCACAGAATTTTCTCTCTCTAAAAATGAGTTCACCCTTCCTGAAATGCCTTTCCCCCCATCTTATATAGAATCTTGCTCTGCCTCCAAATAGTGACTCCCTGTTCGAGGTTCCTCCAGCCAGGGGATAAGGTGATAAATTTTAGCTGAAGTCTAAGCAGGCATTTGCCACCTGCGTTAACAGTTGACAGCAAATTCCCTTTTAATGTAAAACATTTATACCTTTATTGTATTCGTTGCTTACTTTATGATTCCTTTTGACTTTATATTATGTTCCCTTCTGACTTTATATATATTATGGATTCTTTTAAGTTTGTATAGTTTGTAGATTTTATATTCTCCTTTTAGTTTATATAAAATTTAATATATATATAATTCCTTTATATATTATGTATTGTATTCCCCTTGCTATTTGTATAACATGTATTATATTTAATTTATTTTTGCACCATATATATATATATATATATTCCCTTTTATTTTGTGCAATACATTGTCTTTCCTTTTTATCTTGTATAGTTATATATATTATAATAGTGGTACATACATTAAGTACCTCACTCAATATATTTAATATTTATGTGCGTTAGGTATTCACTTAGAACTTTCAATAATTAATTCGTTTATCTTTTCTTGACAATTTTCATAATAAGTTAATATGTATACTAGCGCAGTGCATGCGATGCATGCATATGTAGCTATCATATGCATGTTTCGTATACATGCTAATATTCCTATGCTGCCTATAATTTGAGATGGCCATTACAATTATCTCAAAATAATTATTTTTGTGCTAATAAAAAACAATTTTTATGAGAAATTTGAAAATTCCTCAAAATAAAAAATTTCGACGGTGGAGATTAAAAGATGATCAAATATCTATCAACAGTCGAGATTATTTTGACAGGGATCATGCCAACTAGCCGTTATTTTCCACTTGGAAGATTTATCTATAAATTAGAAGTCATTTGCTTCTCAAGTTACAAGAAAAATTTGGAAAAAAAGCTCTGAGTCAAGCTTTGCTGTAATATTTTTTTGGAAATAATAAAGAAGACTTTGGGGTTTATTCATGGTGGTGTTCCTCTTCTACTTCTTGTGGTAAATTTTGGATCATGTTCTTAATGCTCTATTGAATAATATTTTATAAGTTATTTTTTCTTTAGCCATTGAGTGGATTAACTATTTGCATAGGTATCTTGCATTAGTTACTAGGTTTAGACAGGCATTATAACTTGATTGATCTAGTAGGTATCTCTAGATCTTGAGGGTTATGGTGTTTATCTAGCCCCTATTGATCTAATAACTTGATCTTAAATGTGTAGAGATTTCAGAGATCCAGATCTTGGGCGTGTGGGGAAGCCTTCGGCTGGACCAGACAAATGCCAAGACAAGAAAGCTTAAGAGCCCACTTTGTTAAATTTCAGGTCTTATTTAATGATTGGTTTTTGCAGAGATCTTGGCCATTGCACACCCATTTCACTCATCTATTTTTATCTATTATGCATTTAACAAATAGATCTACTTATAAGAGCCATAAATCATTGTGAATTTTGTGATATAAAAAAAATTGTAAATAATTTTATTTTCTAACCCTTGTTTGTAGTTGGGCTTTTGGGGTTTTGGGATTTAATTTTAAATTTTGTATATATTGGGGTTTTGGGTATTTTATTTTTTACTTGTGTAGGTGAAGATCTAAGCTTATTCAAGAAAATGTGTTGGGGTTTAAGACAAATCTAGACCCTGGAGGGCAAGATCTAATCTCAAATTTGTTTGCAAGGCTAATAATAAAGGATTATTCAATGAAAATTGATCAAATTGAAGATCTGAAGTTGGAGGAGATTTTCATGAAAGTTTTGTGAAAGTTTTGGGCCTCTAGTCTTAGTCGTGGGTCCATCTACCCTTGTTGTTTGGTTTCAAGGTTCACCGCAACCCTGGTTTGCCACCCTCTGAGTCGCAAACCTATTCAAGACTACTGCACCCTCCACTGCCCTCTTCCCCTCCTCGGCTTGCTCTCCAAGCCTTGTTGTGGGCCTCCTTAAGCCCTTAAGGCCTTTCTCTACCCTCCAACCCTCTACTACCCTTGTTTCTCCAAACTCGCCACTCACCCATTCTCCTCCATTGAATTCCCTTTCCTCCTTATCTCTACCCTTCGCTGCCTCCCATTTTCCTCTATAACCCTTGCGGCAACCCTTCCCCTCTCTCTCCAACCTAATGCAGACCCTAATTTGGGTTGTGTTGCCCTCAAATCTCCCTCCACTCCTCTCAGCCATCACTGTCGTGGCCTCTAAGGCCTTTAGCATCTCAATGCAACTCTTTTTTGCCCATTATCTAAGGCGACAGGCCCCTATTACCCTAGATGGCAGGCCTTAAGGCCTCTCCAGCCCTAGTCGTGGGCCTAATTAGGCATTGTTGCCCTATTTTTCTCACTGTTTGGTAATTGACTTATTTTTGGGCTAAAGACTGTTGAATTTTGCATAAATATTTGGGTGAAAATTGTGTTTACAGGTGGGTCATCTTTGGAAGAATTTCGCTGACAAGTTGCGCAAGTGTCTCCAAGCCTAAAGGGCTCAAGGGTTTGATCTCTGAACCTTAATCATCTCATCTTTCTCACAATGGTTGAATACATACCTAAGTGGCATTAAACACGTTGATAATTTATCTAATACACTAAGGGGTCACTTACACATTTTTGGGCATTATTTGTTTTAATCATAAGTTTTTTATCACTGTCATAAGGATTACAGAGATCTGAAATACATCAGTGGTGCAAGTATATTTTCTCTGTTTTCTCTCTAATCCAAGAAAAAAAGAAGAAGAAAGCAATCTTTTGTTTATAGAATGCCCTCTGAATGAAATGGGCATCTAGGAAAAGGATTCCCCCAAAGAATCATCCAGGGCGCAAGAAGACCATGAGGGTTTTCAAGAGGTATCCTACAAAAAACGGCTAGCAAAACTCCCTCAGACGAATACCCAACCACCATAGTGGCGCTTTCAGGAGAATCAAAATAGGTTTGAGGCTCTGCAGGATGAAGGTGAAAGCTCAAAGGAGGGGGCTATCAACAAGGCAATGTAAATACTAGGGTTTCGGCAAAGAACACCACAAAGACAAAACGGAAAGCTCGAGGTGAACCATCGAATAAGGAGGATAATGAACCATCTAAGGGCCAGACGAATATGGAGATTGATGGATCAAAGGAAGAACTAAGCACAGAGGAATAAGTGTTGAAGAGGCTTTTGAATGAATGGCGGAACTTGGATGAGAGATTCATACCAGAAGATCAGAAGAAGTTGTATCAAGACATATTTCAGCAATATCAAACCAAACTAAGCTAGATCCCCCAAGATCAACCAGATCTGCCTGGTCATCAACCAGGTAATAGCATGGATCAGGGGGGACATGGAAAAGGAGGGAAGATACGAGGCCGCAAGAACTTACAGGAATCAATACAGATGGTTGGAGATCTGTTGGTTAACTCAGGAAGGGTGGTACCACTTTCGGCGGTATTCCATCAAATTAATAAATCTTCTCAATGATTATAATCTCCTGGAATGTAAGAGGCCTCAACAGTCAAGGCAAACAAAGATATTTGAAAGAAAGATTAAAACAAGAACGACTAAGTATTATGATGCTTCAAGAAACCAAAGTTTCTGAGGAAAGATTGAAAGTAATTGTACGAGGTATGAGACCTTTGTATGAGGTGATGGCCCTAGACGCAAAAGGCAGTACGGGTGGGCTAGCCATTCTTTGGAATCCAAACGAGATCCTTTTTGAAAACTGGGTCAGTATGCCTCATATCCTCTTGAGGAGATTCAAACATATCGATACCCAAGATTGGGCCCTATTATCGGCTGTCTACGGCCCTCACATTCTAGGAGAGAAAGTTGCTTTCTTCCAAAACATAGGAAAGCTTAGAAATCTATGCTTGGAAGAGCTTTGGATAATTGGTGGAGATTTTAACCTAATCTCCTCGATTGAGGAGAAAAAGGGGGGATCAAGGGAATGGATCCTGAGATGGAAGCATTTAGAGATCTGATCACAGATTTGAAATTGGTAGACATTCAAACCATTAATCGAATGTACACATGGAATAATCATTGGGGGGGATCTCACCAATTTGCCTCACACCTAGACCAATTTCTGGCATCGGAAAATCTTATAAGCAGGGATATCTTCTTCGAAGCCTCTATTCTTTCGTGCTTAGGATAAGATCATTGTTGATCAGACTAGAAATGGATCTAAAATTGGCCCCCAGAAATAGGCCTTTCAGATTCGAATCCTTCTAGCTCCGAGACCCCTCCTTTCTTAGCAAAATGGAAAGTTGGTGGAAATCTAGCTCAGTGCAAGGTAGGAACTATATGCATACTTTTCAGCTTAAACTAAAAGATATCAAGCTTCAAATCAAACGGTGGAATCAATCGGAGTTTGGCAATATCATGAAGGACAAGCAACATCTCCAAGAACGAATGCAAAATATTCAACAACGAATGATCAACGAAGGTCGTTCAAGGGAATTAGCAGTAGAAGAAGGTAAAATCCTAAACCAGATTGAGGAAAGGAGGAAGAAAGAGGAAATCCTCTGGAAACAAAAGTCAAGGATCCAGTGGCTTAGGGAAGGGGAGAGGAACACCCGCTTCTTTCACAAAGACATGATTCAACACCATCAACATAATCGGATCTTTTCTTTAAAAGATGCATCAAGAAACCATCTTATTCACCATGAAGAGATGGAAAACCTTTTGGTGGATCACTTTCATTCCCTCCTCTCGAACCCAATTCCAAATCGTTCGGAGGCCATTCAAAGAATAACCAGTCATATCTCCCAGTTGGTTAGTAGGGACAGGAACTTGGCCTTGATGTGAGCAATCACTCTAGAGGAAGTAGAGGATGTTGTCAAAGTGATGGCCAAAAATAAAGGGTCGGGTCTAGATGGGTTTACGGCAGAATTCTTTCAGGCAGCCTGGTAATTCAATGGACAAGATATCCTGGATGTGGTGGAGTCACGCAGATACCAAAAGGTACACCCTGCCCTCAACTCTACTTTTATTTCATTAATTCCTAAATATGCCCGCTTTGAGGACCCTCAAGGCTTCATATCTATTGCGCTGTGTAATGTCATTTATAAAATCATCTCCACTATTATGGTCAAAAGACTAAAGTCTCTTTTGCCTTTCCTTATATCCCCTGAGCAAACTAGTTTTGTCCAAGGGCGTCAAATTTTGGATGGAATCATAACAACTCAAGAAGTTGTCCATTCTCTTAAACATATTAAAGCCCTCAAAATGGTGATCAAGCTTGACCTCTCTAAAGCCTATGATTTCCTTAGTTGGCCTTATCTTCTTAATATCCTGAAGGCTTTTGGTTTTGACCCTCGATGGATCAATTGGGTTTCTTTCCTCATCTATTCCCTGATTTCTCGATTTTGATCAATGGCTCCCCCTCTAGAACTTTTAACCCTTCAAGGGGCATTTGACAGGGAGACCCCTTGTCTCCCTTCTCTTTATCCTGGCAGCAGAAGGTTTGGGCTGATATATTAAATCAGTTGTTCAATCGGGCCACATCAAAAGCCTTCGCCTCTGGGGTAATGACCTTCCGATCACCCATCAACAATTTGTGGACAACATTATGTTCTTTTGTCAAGCTTCCATCCGAGAACTCATAAAGATCAAAGGTATTCTCAATGATTTTATGCAAGCCTCAGGAACTATGATCAATAACGATAAATCAAATATTTTCTTCTTTAATACCCATGTCCCTACTCAAACATTCTTGCCCTGCTCCTTGGGACTTGGAATCGACTCTCTGCCCTCCAAATACTTGGGCATTCCTCTGGTGGTTAATTATTTAAGAACTTCTTGCTCGAATGATCTTCTTAAAAAACTCCAACCGAGGCTTCATGGATGGTCCTTTAGGGCTCTCAATTTAGCAGGCAGGGTGGTTCTTCTAAAAGTTGTTCTTCAATCAATTCTGATTTACCATCTTTCGGGTTTGGCTGCTCCCAAATCCTCGTGCTCTGCCATGGTAGATATCTTTAAAAAGTTTTTGTGGAGAAGAGTTCAAGAGGCTAAGAAATGGGCCCTAGTTTCTTGGTCCAATGTCATCAAGCCTAAACTAGTATGAGGTTTGGGTCTTAGGGATCCCTATATCCTCAACCAAGTCATGGGTGCTAAATTATGGTCAAGATGGCTATAGGGGGTTCTGAACTGTGGAAGCTCATATGGAACATAAAATATCGATTGCCAAATTCTCTGGAAGGAAAATTAAGAATCATGGTGTTAAAATTGGCAACTAGGGCCAAACTCCATGTGGGTCTTCTTATTTATGGCAGTTGGTATTTTTCTTGGATTCCTCTCGTCGAGAGGTATAGGATTGATCTAAAGATCATCCAATTCCGACATGTATTCATGGAGATATGAATTTTTTGTGTTATGAGACAATTCGTCAAGGTCGGCCAGCAACCAAATTACCCCACTTGTCCTCAATGTTTTATTATAAATAGAAGAGGTCTTCAAGTCATTCTACACACATCTCATGTGATCTCTCTCCACTTGTTTGGGTTTTGGTCGTAGGAGAGATCTATAGGAGAATACGCTACCCTAGAGAAGATCTAGCCCTAGCCCTAGACGCAGTCGAAGAAGGCTCTACGCAGTTCTAGGAGGAGACACCTCTACGAAGTCAAGGAGGGTTTTACATGCAGTCAAGAGGAGGCTCTTCTAGCAGCAAGGAGAGGGTTTCTATACGCTATCTAGGGGAACTTCATCGCTGTCAAAGGAAGCCCTAGATGCTGTCAAAAAGAAGTCTAAAACACAGTCAATGAAGCATGCCCTAGTCGCAGTCACAAAGGATGTATAGTCGTTGTCTTGGAGGTGCCCTTATGTTCTAAACGCAGGCCTTATTCTGCAGCAACTATAGGCCTAATCAACTGCCCTTATACGTTGTTTAAAGAGGCCCTTATACGCAGTCCCTTGTGCCCTCAACACAGGTCAAGTTCCGCAGCAACAACTGCCCTAATCTGCAGTCAAGAAGACACATACGCAGGTCAGAAAGGCTCCTTATTGCTGTCACAAAAAGGCCTTATACACAGCCCTCCTAACCGCAGTTTCTGAGGCCCTAATCAGAAGGTTGAACCTAGTATTACAATGTGAAGGATCTGTGTTGATTTGTTGTAGGTGACAACGTGTTCAATCAAGGTTGTTTGGGCATGTTAGTATTGTTCTTGAGCTTGACTTGAAGGATAGAAGAAGTCGCTGAAAGCAGGAGCAAGAGACTGTAGCTTAAGGGCTGCTTGAGGCACTAATCAAAGGGACCTAAGTCTTAGCCCACTGCTGGGCTAGGCCGCAGGCCATAGCCAGTCATTGGAAGCATTTAAAGTGTTGTGTTAAGAAGGATAGCAACCCCTCAGGCAGCAGACAGTTGGAGCAAATGTGTGAAGGCAAGCCACAGCCAATAGGTGGACTGTGGGGTTTGTTTAGAGTGTTATAGCACACAACATTTGTGCCTTATCTAGTGACCAGGTTTGCCATGAAATGCATCAGTCCTTGCTGCATACAAAAGGTGCCAGATTAGCAGCGTTGACATGATCAGTGAAGCAGCAAAGGAGGAAGAGTTTTATAGAAGGAAAGCTTCAGTATTCTGGGTAATTGGTTGAGCTATTCTAGACCTATCATCTGTTGCATATCTTTAGTCCTTGGTATCAGATTTGCTATATCAGTGTATCATCTTCATAGTGAAGATCTCTGATGTCTGATCTTCTATTTGGCAAGTCATGTATTGACTTCAAATCATTGTACTCTATCTCTATCTCTTTGTTGAACTATTGAAGACTAAAGAAGATTTGATCAAGGGTTCCCCACATTGGGGTTTGTCCCTGGTGGGTGCCACATCTTGTGTCCTCTTGTCTTGGTTTTTTTTTTTGCGATTTATGTTTATGTTTTATCTGCACTTTACTATCATGCTGATGTGATTGCTAATCTAAATATTGTCATTCGGCTAATATGAAAAATTGAAGTAAATTGCTCTAAGCATAGAACATACCTAAAATTAACATGGTATCAGAGCTAAGGTGAAGACAAAGCCCAAGCAAGAGTGAAAGAGCAATCACCGAAGACAGTTGGAAAGGACAAAAGGCTTAATGGGTTCCTCATCCCACTTCCCAGCTGAATTGAAAGAGCAAGAAGTGCTGGATTACGTGAAGGGTAAAATCCCTGAGCCTCCATCAAATGCACCGGCTGCTCCAAAGATCAAGTACACCAAGGGTGAAGTCGAAGCGAAGAAGATTATCAGAGATTCCATTGACAAGCGTCTAGTGGTCTACCTAAAGGTCACTTCAATGGAAAGTCCAGATCTAAGGGTGGAAGGAAGGGCAGGTGCCTTGCTTGTAATAAATTTGGCCATTATGCGAGGGAGTGTCCAAAGAGAAGGGACACATCACATGATGATGATCATTCCAGGGGCATCTTCAATGATCGAAGGAATGATAGGTACAATGGCAAAGGAAAAAGGAATGCAGGACATCAAGGAAATGGTCGACCCTCCAAGAAAGTAAGGAACTCCAGGTATGAAATCAAATGTTGTTTTTGATAAGCAAAAGGAGTATTATCTTATATCAGCCCTCTCCACTACCTCTCCTCTGGACTCTTTGGGAAATTGGCTTATTGATAGTGGTGCCTCAAGGCACTTCACCGGATACAAGGAAGCGCTCTCTAATATGATAAAGAAGGAGACTATCTTTGGAGATGATGCCACCTATCCTGTAAAGGGTATAGGGAATGTTACTCTTCAATTGAATCAGAGTAACTCGATTCATTTACAAGAAGTTCTTTGTGTACCTGATCTCAAGAAGAACCTAGTGTCCATTTCGACAATGGAAGTCAAAGGTTTCAAGGTGGCATTCATCGATGGAAAGGTACGTGTTTGGAAAAGGAATTTTGAAGATGCTTTTACTCTTGGGTTTTAGGTTGACACTTTGTATCAAATTGGAGGAAGTCTAATGAGGACCATTTCATGTCTTCAATGGCACCGGAGGTCTGCCCATCTTCAATGTAAGGCCCTTCCTGATGTGAGACAGATGATGACAGGGATGCCTGAATTCAAAGAAGAGCATGAAGGTACATGTCTGAGATGTAACGAAAGAAAACTTACAAGGGGACCATTCCCCTCATGTAATAGTAAGACCACAGATCTGGAACAACCCGAGGTGTTTGAGATTCATGATCGGGAATCTCATGTATGCAGGTTAAAGAAAGCTCTCTATGATTTAGAGCAAACACCCTGAGCTTGGTATGAGAGGATTGATAGCTAGCTGATGAAATTGAGATTCACTAGGAGTGAAGTCGATCCAAACCATTGCTTTAAGGTTGTGGATGATAGACCTCTCATACTGGTACGTTATGAGGACGACCTCTTTCTGACAGGTACAGACCCTCTCATTTGCAAAAGTAAGAGGGAGTTGGATTTCTAATTTGGAATGGTGGATTGCAACCCTATGACTACCCCAATGGAGCTTAACTTTAAAAAGTTATGTGGTAGTGTTACCGGACCTGATTTGGGAAATGCCTCTAAGTTTCATCTACTCATAGTAGCATTGATGTTCTTGGTGAACTCCCGTCTGGATATTTGTTTTGCAGTTAGCATGTTGAGCCAACATATGGCTGAGTCTCATCTCTCTCATTGGATTGGTGCCAAGAATCTTCTGAGATATCTTCAGGGCACAATCACTCATGGACTGAGATACATTGCTAGAGCTGTGAGGCTGCATTGTTATTCTCTATGTTGCCAGGAAACGTGGGTTCGGGGACGGGTACGGGTGCGGGGACGGGGACGGGTACGTCATTTTTGGAAATAGGGTGCGTGGGTTCGTCGGGGGTATATTATCATATCTATATATATATATAATATAATATAAATATTATATTTTATAAATTATAATATATATGAATTTGTATATTTTTCAACTTTAAACAAGAAAACTAAAATATTTATAATTTAAACTTTAAATATTGAAACATGCACATCATTGAACATTCAACATTCACAATGAAATTTCAAAATTTCTAGTTAGATATCAAGTGCAAATTGGAGTTTAGATATTAATAAGAATCATGATATATGTCCATCGTCATACTACATTCAAAATTTGTCTTAATGCATCTCCAAACAAGAACTGGGAAATTTTAAAATAGTAAAATAAAAGTATCTAATAGTGAACAATGGCTTCCTTAAGTGATGTCATCAACATCACTCAGATCTTCAGTTAGCATGCTCTCTAGGTAGGGATCACTCTCATCTTGAGGCTCTTGCTCATCCATAGCAATTGGAGGTAGCTCAATAAGGCAATCTAGTTGTATCTCCTCATCCACACACATAGCATCATTTGTGTATTGGTCCCATCTCTTGAAAGGACCCTCGTATCCAGGGTCGTTTCGAGATATGAGACAAAGTGTGCTATGAACGTACACTAAGTTCTCTACCTTCTTTGAGCCCAACATATTTCTCTTTACTAAATGGATAAAGGCATAAGTACTCCAATTCCTCTCACAAGATGAAGAACTAGCTACCTAGAATATTAGGGGAAGCCCATTAAATTAATTAAAAAATAGAATATAAAAACTAAAATGAACCCCAAAGAACCCAAAAGAACCTGATTTTGGGGTTCCAAGTACCCATCATTAGGGTTCTCCGTACCCATCAAGACAAAAGAACCCAATTTTTTTTTAATGAAGAACCCGGTTCTTCATAGAAGAACCTGATTCTTATGGGTTCTTCTCAGAAGTACCCGAACCCGAATCCGGTACTTGGGCACTAGAACTCGGGACGGGTTCGAGAACCCCACCCCGGGTTCGGGAACCCATGCAACATAGGTTATTCTGATGTTGATTGAGCAAGAAGTGTGGAGGATGGCAAGATCACTTCTGGGTGCTAGTTCTCTTTGGCTTCTGCTTCGATATCCTGGATGAGCAGGAAGCAAAAGATGGTTGCTTTGAGCACCGCTAAGGCCGAATACATAGCTGAGAGTATGGCCTCTTGTGAAGCTGTCTGGTTGTGGAAGCTCTTCTGTGAGCTGTTTGGACACGCGCTGGATACCATCATGATCTTCTGTGAGAACCAGAGGGGGATTCGATTGTTAAGGAATCTCGTGTTCTATCATCGCTTTAAGCATATAGACATCACGTACCACTTCATCTGGGATATGGTACAGTGACAAGCAATAGGGCTCCATCCCTTTGGGACTGATGTGTAGGTCACCAATATTTAGATGAAGCCCCTGGGACAGGTAAAATTCTTGACTTTCTGAGAGCGACTAGGAGTCGTGGAGAGACCCTCTCCTGAGGGTCCTGTATGATATATCGAGCTCTAGGAGCTCTGGGGGGCTTGGGGTACTTCTTGGAGCAATGAGCAACCATAGGGTGAGTGGTTCAGCCTTCCCCTAGTGGTCTGCTATGTAGGCAGGATGAGTGGTTCATCCTTCTCCTACTGAGACACAATCATAGGGTGAGTGGTTCAGCCTTCCCTTAGCGATTTGTTGTGTACAGGGTGAGTGGTTCAGCGTTCCCCTGGGGTACCCCATGGCAACATTTAGGCAGGATGAGTGGTTCATCCTTTTCTTGTTGAGACATCCAACCCATGCAGTCTAGGACTCATGGGAAGTACCTCTCATCTAGCCAATGAGCAGGGAAATGAGGATAGGGACCATAGTACTACCGATGGACGCATCGTGTACTACCGTACTCCCTATGCTAGGATGATATTGATCTGGGATCAATTGGAACTGACTTCGGGTCAGTAAGAGTGGTATGATACACTCTCTTTATTTGGAACTGATTTCGGATCAGTAAGAGTGGTATGATACACTCTCTTTATTTGGAACTGATTTCGGATCAATAAGAGTGGTATGATACACTCTCTTTATTTGGAATTGATTTCGGATCAGTAAGAGTGGTATGATACACTCTTTATTTGGAACTGATTTCAGATCAGTAAGAGTGGTATGAGACACTCTCTTTATATGGGACTGACTTCGGGTCAGTAGAGAATGGTATGATACATTCTCGATCACTTCTTCTTCTTCATAGTTCAATAGAGCAGAGCAGTGCAGGGCATTGCGTTGATGGCAGAGATAGTACAGTCTGGCAGATGGATTAGCAGATGGAGTTCTCCCTAGTTGAGAGGGAGTGTTAAAATTGGCAACTAGGGCCAAACTCCATGTGGGTCTTCTTATTTATGGCAGCTGATATTTTTCTTGGATTCCTCTCGTCGAGAGGTGTAGGATTGATCTAAAGATCATCTGATTCCGACATGTATTCATGGAGATATGAATTTATTTGTGTTATGTGACAATTCATCAAGGTCGACCAACAACCAAATTACCCCCACTTGTCCTCAACGTTTTATTATAAATAGAAGAGGTCTTCAAGTCATTTTGACACACATCTCTTGTGATCTCTCTCCACTTGTTTGGCTTTTGGTTGTAGGAGAGATCTATAGGAGAATACGTTGCCCTAGAGAAGATCTAGCCCTAGCCATAGACGCAGTCCTAGGAGGAGACACCTCTAAGCAGTCAAGGAGGGTTTTATATGCAGTCAAGAGGAGGCTCTTCTAGCAGCAAGGAGAGGGTTTCTATACGCTATCTAAGGGAACTTCAACGCTGTCAAAGGAAGCCCTAGATGCTGTCAAAAAGAAGTCTAAAACGCAGTCAATGAAGCATGCCCTAGCCGCAGTCACAAAGGATGTATAGCCGTTGTCTTGGAGGTGCCCTTATGTTCTAAACACGGGCCTTATTCCGCAGCAACTAGAGGCCTAATCAACTGCCCATATATGCAGTCCCTTGTGCCCTCAACGCAGGTCAAGTTCTGCAGCAACAACTGCCCTAATCTGTTGTCAAGAAGACACATATGCAGGTCAGAAAGGCTCCTTATTGCTGTCACAAAAAGGCCTTATACACAACCCTCCTAACCACAGTTTGTGAGGCCCTAATCATAAGGTTGAACCTAGTATTACAACGTGAAGGATCTGTGTTGATTTGCTGTAGATGACAGTGTGTTCAATCAAGGTTGTTTGGGCATGTTAGTATTTTTCTTGAGCTTGACTTCAAGGGCAGAAGAAGCCGCTGAAAGGAGGAGCAAGAGATTGTAGCTTAAGGGTTGATTGAGGCACTAATCAAAGGGACCTAGGTCTCAGCCCACTGCAGGGCTAGGCCACAGGCCATAGACAGCGGTTGGAAGCATTTAAAGTGTTGTGTTAAGAAGGATAGCAACCCCTTAGGCGGCAAACAGTTGGAGCAGATGTGTGAAGGCAAGCCGCAGTCAATAGGTGGACTGTGGGGTTTGTTTAGAGTGTTGTAGCACACAACGTTTGTGCCCTATCTAGTGACCAGGTCTGCCATGAAATGCATCAGTCCTTGTTGCATATGAAAGGTGCCAGATTAGCAGCCTTGACATGATCAGTGAAGCAACAAAGGAGGAAAAGTTTTATAGAAGGAAAGCTTTAGTATTCTGGGTAATTGGTTGAGTTGTTCTAGACCTATCATCTACTACATATCTTCAGTCCTTGGTGTCAGATTTGCTATATCATTGTATCATCTTCATAGTGAAGATCTCTGATGTCTGATCTTCTATTTGGCAAGTCAAGTATTGACTTCAAATCATTGTACTCTATCTCTATCTCTCTGCTGAACTATTGAAGACTAAAGAAGATTTGATCAAGGGTTTCCCCACATTGGGGTTTGTCCCTGGTTGGTACCACATCTTGTGTCCTCTTGTCTTGGCTTGTTTTCTGCGATTTATGTTTATGTTCTTTGTGCACTTACTATCATGCTGATGTGATTGCTAATCTGAATATTGTCAATGGGCTAATATGAAAAATTGAAGTAAATTGCTCTAAGCATAGAACATACCTAAAATTAACACATGGAAACCCCCAAAGGGTCTTCAATATGGAATCTAGCATTGGTTAATAGAGATCTTATTAGAACCCATACCTTCTGGGAAATCCGTGATGGAAAAAGAGCACTTTTTTGGCAAGAATCGTGGCAACAACGAGCTAAGTTATTCACTTGCCTTGTGCAAGACGAGGTGCTATCTTTCTGATCACCTTTTGTACTCTTTCCATTACTCAGTATAATAAAATGGCTTAGCATTTCTCTCTGCATTTCTCGAGTATCTGCTTATATTCCAAGTATACATTATTGTATGTTGCACTACTGTCATTTTTTTTTCTCTTTGAGCTCCCTGGCTACCATACCACTAGTGTGTTTTTCTCCTATACTCTTAGACAAAGTCTGGAAAGGGCCAGGTAGCCTCCAGATCTCGTCCTCTTTTCAGAGGCGACATATCTAGTAAATGCCCTCCCAGTCCATCTTTGGTTGGAGTTTACTTGTGTTTGAGGGATACCCCTGATAAGGGATATTACATACAATGATGGAGAATCTTTCACTGAATTATAAAATCTTGTAAGATCTTGGCAAATCTTTTATTGAATAATAAAACATTGTGAAGTCTTGGCGAATGTTTTGTTAAAGTATGAAACCATATATGATAATAAGAAAACATATTCATTAAACTGTAATATACTAACATACATGTTTGGAAAAAAGAAACATAATTTTCTCTTCCTACAAACAATGTTCCAAGTTTCAGTGGCCGTGTTTGTCAAGGTTCTTACAATACACTCTTTCATATCCTTCTATTAGTTTTGGTAATATTCCACAACAAAGTTCTTGTAGGCGTTGATATTGACCACGAGTTCTGTCAAGGTAGGAGAGATTAATCTTTTCTCTATAACTTTTGTCAAGCTATCACTTTTTTCAAGTTATCAAATTTCTTTCTTATTCCATAGACTCCAACTGCGAGATAAAAAAAACACATCAGGTTTGTTTACCCCAATAAGCCAACAAGTAGCAAGCCCCAACTATATTATATAAGAAAGTATTAGGTATCCCAAAGGCTTGAAGGGGATCTAATTGAAAGAAGTGACCATTGTGAGAAGCCTTCCAATCAATATATGAATATATAAATGTAGATTTATTATTATTTTAATTGGAAATCTTCAAGTAAATAATAAAATTTAATTACATCTCTCCCAATCTAAATTGCTTATTAGCATAATTCACTACCCTCATATGTCTCGCATTTTTAATAGCGTTGTAACATGTAGATTAATTTCCTTTTTGGTGAACACTCTCCACCTTTTAGGAAAATATGGTGCAGTGGCTCCAACCCCTACAGATCATTAGGACAAACTAAGAATAGCAAAGAAGATGAAAGGTTGTACAAACCAGCTTATGTTTCAAACAACTAATCCAACATCAGTACCTAAATTTTTTCATGAAGATATCATATTGAGAATGTTTGAAAAATGGTGGGAAATCTTCTGCGAGGGTGATGTGGAAAGAGTGATAAGGTTTCACTGTTTTGAATTTTTTTTGTTAAATGAGGAAAACCAATATTAATGGAAATATTGGTATTTTTTACAAAATTTTGTGAAGTGACTAAATATAGCTTTAACCATTCAACTTAAGATGTTTTTACAATATAATTTCCTAAGTCTATTTAATATCTTCATTATCATAAAAACCAACCTATATCCATCTTAACTCGACATCTACCACTCTTAGAGGGATGAAATCTATTTATCCCTTTGAGCACTTGGTAGACCCAAAATTAAGATGGATCTAAGATGATAGAATTTCCCCTTTAAATAGTCTATGCTCACATGAATACCATGGTATTACCATGGGTCAATACCATGGATTATCATAAACCTGGAGCTTAAAAATTACTATTAGTAATTTATAAAAATTAATAAAATTAATAATTGATTTTTATTTTATTTTTTATTTTAACTAAGTTAAAATGTTTAACATACATTAAATTACAACATCCATTTTTACTCTTGATCCACCAAGCCCCGAGAGGGATCAAATATTTTTTCACTCTATGCTAGTTTGCATATCACGATATTTGATCCCTCTCGGGGCTTAGTAGATCCAAAGTAAAGATGGATCTATGCTGGTTTAATTCCCCCCTTTAAATAGGCTACATTCCACGTGAATACCATGGGTCAATACCATGTGCCATTTTTATTTTTATTAATACTAATATTAGGGTTAATAATGTTTTTTTGCATGGTATTAATAATAATCTAGCCCATGTTATTTGGCCCATAGTATTTTGCCCATAGGTTTCACCTAAATATAACGCATTTTTTGAGTGTCCTTAAATATAAGGTGATGTATGGAGTAAATATAAAAAAATGTTTTATTTATTTACCATACTTCTCTTTTATTTATATTTTTATTAATTTACCACACCTCTTTTACAAATATGGTATTTGGCCCATAGGATTCACTTAAATAAAACCTCTTTTTTGAGCGTTTATAAATAGAAAGAGGGTTATGGACTAAATATAAAAAGAGGTTTTATTTATTTACCATACCTCTAGTTTATTTATATTTTTATTTATTTACCATACCTTTTGAGTAAGTATAAAAATAGGTTTTATTTATTTCCCATACCTCCACTTTATTTATATTTTTATTTGTTTACACCCTTGCATGTATATAAGGTGACTTATGGAGTAAATATAAAAAATATTTTATTTATTTACCATACCTATCATTTATTTATATTTTTATTAATTTACCATAGCCCTTTTATAAATATGGTATTTGGCCCATAGGATTCACTTAAATAAAACCTATTCTTGAAAATTAGGGCAAATGGAAGGTTGTAACTCCTAATTTCAAGGGCTAAATTTACCTATTTTACCCTCTCCCTTAAAATAAGGTGGACTAACCTCCATACCTAATTTTTTTATAAAATAAATTTGAGGCGATTTGTAAAAATGTACTATGATGCAAAATATTCGCCCACTAAAAATTTAAAACCCCTTAATTTCGCCTAAGGGCGAAAATTCGCCCCTAAAATTTTCTATGCTAATGTTGTTCAAATCACACAGATAATGCCTCCAACTATGTTCTTGCTGGTAAACTATTAGAGGAAAAACACAAAACCATCTTTTGGACCCCATGTGCTGCACATTGCATAGACCTCATGCTTGAGGATATTGGCAAATTAGATTGGGTCAAGAACACTGTAGATCATGCCAAAAGCATAACAAAATGTATCTACAATCATTCATGGATTTTGAGCCTGATGAGGAGACACACAAGGGGCAGAGATATTATTAGGCCTACCATCACTAGATTTGCAACTCATTTTTTGACATTGCAATCTATGCTTTCCCAACATAGAAACTTGCAAAAGATGTTTTCCAGTGATGAATGGAATCAAAGCCAGTGGTCTAACAAACATGATGGCAAAGATTTGAAAAAGAAAGTTAATGAAGAAATATTTTGGAAAAAGGCAACAGAGATTGTGAAGGTTGCTGAGCCATTGGTTAAGGTGTTGCGGTTGGTGGATGGGGAAAGATTGGCTATGGGCTTCATTTACGAGGATATGGATCAAGCAAAGGAGCAAATAAAGACAGCATACAAGGATAGAGTGGCTAAGTATGGGCCCATTTGGGCAATCATTGATGAAAGATGGAACAATCAACTCCATCGCCCTATACATGCAGCTGGGTATTTTTTGAACCCAAGGTATCATTATAAAGCTCTGGAGGCAAGAGCTTTGGGTGGGAAACTATGTTGCACGAAACTTCTAGAAACTCGGCGTTTCGGGCCATACCCGTACCTGAAACTCGACCATCATGTAATCATCTATGAGACTTAATATAGACTTGTTTTTCCTTCTAAATTGTCATCTATGGGTCGTATTCCCTTTTTTCTTGCAAGATAATGTGTTATTCACTTATATATATATATATATATATATGATGTTTCAGCTGAAGTTTCGGCCGATGCTTCCATTTTTGGGAGGTGGCGTTTCTTAACGTTCCTGTTTCGGGAACTCCGAAACGTTTCGGCGTTTCGTGCAACTTAGGTGGGAAGGTTAGAGATGGATTGATTGACTGCATTGATCGCATGATCCCATTGGAGAGTGATTAGCTGGAGATACACCAACAAGTCACTTGTTTCAGCAAAGCCACAGGTACCTTTGGCAAGAACCTAGCAAAGATTGCAAGGGAAGCAGATGAGCCAGGTAAACAAAAATTTCAATTTTCAAATTCTTATTTTGTTAAATTGTTTATAATTTGAAAGTTGACTGTTGGATATAATTTGTTGAGCTAACTCTTTACACTACTATGTTTTTTGCAACACAATGGTGGGAGGCTTTTGGTAGCCATTATCCTCAATTGCAGAAGTTTGCAATTCGTATTTTGAGTCAAACTTGTAGTGCTACTGGGTGTGAGCGCAATTGGTCTGTCTTTGAGAGGATTCACACGAAGAAGAGAAATCGTTTGGATCAAAAAATGTTAAATGATCTAGTCTATGTCCAATACAACCTCCAACTCAAACGCAACCAATTGCTGAATAAAAGATTCAGATCCCATTGTGTTGGAAGAGATTGATCTAACATAAGATTGGGTAGTGGAGAGTCATCTAGCAGAGTTTGATTCTGATGAGGATCTTGATTTGGATTTACAGATGGAGGCGTCACTTGAACAAAATGTTTAGTTGAATGTAGATCCACTTGTACTAGCCTCAGGCTCAGCGCCAACTCCTCCAGTGGCAGGGGCTTCCTCTGCTCAGCCACGCCAGAAGCGCATATCTCGTCTATCTCACTTGCAGCTGCTGCACAAAGTGCTAGTGCTACAATTTCTACAGTTGCAATTGGAGATGATGGTGAGGAGGAGCCATGGGTTTCCTTGTCTGACTCTAATTTAGGGTCTAAGCCAGATGATGTTGGCTCCTCTAGCAGTAGCCAGTAGTACTGGTGACTAGTGATGTTTTACAGTTTACTTTTGTTGTAGAGGCCATTTAGAGCCTCTTTGGTTATGTGTTTTTGTTTTGATCTCTATATCATGTATGTATTGGACAGTGCACTGGGTGCCATTTTGATATAATGGATATATTCATGAGCCTACTTTGATCATATGTTGTCTTCTCTCTATATTCTAAAGCTTTGTGTTTGGAAACATGAATGAAAATCTTTAAAATTATGTTTTTTATAAAAAAATAAATATTTAATGTATTTTTTACAACAACTGAGTCATTGAAATCAAACCGGCCGAGTTGATACCAAGTCGGAGTCGGAGTTGGAGCCGACCCTCGGCCTTTTCTGAACCAGAGTCGGAGTTTTAAAACACTAGCGTGTACTAGGAGGCATCCAAGTAGCTTGGTTAATCCCACTCCGGATCCTGAAAGGGTTCTTAGAGTTCGATTACACAAGCTCTCTTCCCGTACACTTCTTGTTAATCTCGGACAAGAAGCTCTCCGATATCCATTTTCTTTTCCCTGACCCGGCTGAGCAAGACATCATGGACGTGTTCGCCCCTTGTAACTTTGCTAACATTCAAGGTTATCCCCATGATCTCCCAGAGAATGGTATTGATAAGTTGCCCTCTTTCCAAGGCAATAATGCAGTTAGTGTTAATGCTCATCTAAAAGCTTTTGGTTCTTGGTTGGGTAAATATGCTAGAGGTGCTGACTATAATCACGAAGATGTAAAGATGAGCCTCTTTGTTCTTACCTTGGAGGAAGATGCTTTGGATTGGTTTACAAAAAAGCCTAATAATTCGTTCAATTCATTACAAGCGATTATTAATGCCTTTAAAGACAAATATGGAGATAAGAGAGAAGAAAGACATCTGGTTAAAGCTATCAGCGTCATAAAGAAGAAAGAAAATGAAACAGTAGAGGAATTTAATAAGAGGTTTAATGGTATTATTAAGGAATTACCTCAAGATTATAAACCTCCCGACAAATCTCTTTTGGACTTTTATATTGATGCCTTTAATGCTGATACTTCTTATGAATTGAGATGTGCAAGAACTAACGATTATAAGGCTGCCCAAGTTTTAGCTCAGGAAATTGAAAAGGATAAGAGAGCATCTGGGAAGTCTGAAATTCCAGGTTTTGATAGGGGTCCAAGTAAATCAAAAGAATCTAAGGGAAAAGAAATTAAAGAATCTGATGATGACCCTATGCAGAAATTATTGCAGAAACTTGAAAGCATGGAGCTTAATCAAGCAAAGTTAATATCAAACCATGCTAAGGAAATGAGTGCCATGCAGGCTAGGTTGGTCCAAATGGAAAGATCTCAAGCACAGAGTTTCCAACCTAGGAATAATAATAATCGAAATAATAATGCTTGGCAGAAGAAGGGCCCATCTAATGAGCAGAGACTGCCAAATCCACTTGAATCTACCAATCTTGTGGATGAAACTTCGCCTTATTGTAGGGCCTGTGATGCTCTTCATGAAGAAGCTACTTGCCCCACTGTAAAGAGGATCATGGATAGTGGGATGCTTGGGGCAAGTAATCAAATAAATGTTGTTGGCAAGGAGTATCATTTATCTATGGAGGATTGGATGGAAGTTAAGGAAAATAGTCATGATGTCAGGACTCTTACATCCTCCTATAGTATCAATAACTTTAGTCAGGAAAAAGATTTGATGGTTGAACTATTTGGTGAAATCCTTCTCCAGAGCAAGTCTTGGAGATTGCGAAAGATAAAGGGTTAACTTATCAAAGGAATAAGGATCAAAGCAATAATCAGATTACCCCTCGAAGTTCTAACCTTGGTTCAAGCTCTGGATTGAATATTGATTTGGGAGGATGGTTGAATAATGCAAAAATTTGGGTTCCTGTCACCGAGATATTGAAGATTCCCTCCCAAAAGGCTAAGTTATTAAATGCCATTGAAGCTCCTCATGTTAATGTTTCTCAGGAAAAGGCTCCTGAAACTATCTATCAGGATGCCCCCATATATTTGCAAAGTATGGATTCAGATAACAAAGAGCATCAACCATTTTTTATTACTTTGTTGGTTAATGGTTATAGATTATATAACTGCATGTTGGATTTTGGTGCCTCGGCTTGTGTTATGACCAAGAGGGTCATGGAGCAGCTCAATTTGAGAATTTCTAGGCCTTACTACAACATATGTGCCATGGATTCTAAGAAGATTGAAGTTCATGGGTTAATCAAGGATTTACAAGTTCATTTATCAGTTTACCCTGACATAATGATTGTAATGGACATAGTTGTAGTTGATGTACCAGATGCTTGGGGAATGTTATTGTCTAGGAAGTGGGCCTCTGATCTAGGAGGAAGTATTCAAATGAATTGGTCATATGCTATGATTCCTTCTCCTACAGGTTCTGGATTTCTTAGACTTAATAGAGAGCCTGAAAGAAGATTCCATGTTGAAGATCCCAAGAGCCCCCATAATGAGATAATAAAGGAACAACCTAACCTTGGGAATTATGCCATTTTGTCTAACTCCATAGTTCCTTTAGATGTTAAGGTTGATGAAAAGTTGGGTGATTTAAAGGATAAAGTATGGTCTATGAATTTTGATGGTGCATCTTCTAGGCATGGTAAAGGTGTTGGAATAGTGTTAAAGTCTCCCCTTGGTCACATTTTCAAATTTGCCTATAGATTGGAATTTGAAGCAACCAACAATGTTGCCGAGTATGAAGCTTTATTGTTGGGTCTTGAATTGGAAAAGGATTTGAAGATTAAGTTGCTTAGTATCAAGGGAGACTCTGATTTGATTATCATGCAGATTAAGAACAAATTTACATGTAAAAATCAAAGATTAAAAAACTATCGAAATGTTGTATGGGATACTATGGAATATTTTGATGCTCTTGACCTCGAAGCTATCCCAAGAGAAAAGAATAACTTGGCAGATGAACTTGCTGTAGCGGCATCTACCTTGTAGTTGTCTGATGAATTGCTGAAGGATAAGGTTAAAATGGAAATTATTTTTAGACCTTTTGTACCTGATAATATGGAGCATTGGCAGGTCTTCGATGATGAGAAACAGGTGATTCGCTTTCTTAATAATTTGGATGAATTTGAGAATTTTCAGATTAGTTGTAAGGAGGATGGATCTGATAACCATGAAGATATAACAAATCCTACTCCCAGGAACATTGTAGCTTTGGAGCAACATTTTGATCGACATGATGCCACAAAGAAGAAAGATGAGAATAAGATGGATCCAGGGGAGTTCATTGAAGTAAACATTGGTACCTCTAGTGACCCTAAAATTGTGAAAATTGGTAAAGGTACTAGTGATGAAGAGAGAAAAAGGTTGATTGATTTACTTCATGAATATAGGGATGTTTTAGCATTTTCTTATGATGAGTTAAAAGGTTATAGGGAAGATGTCATGGAACACACTATCCCTTTAAAAGATGAAAATGCTAAACCCTTTCGTCAAAAACTTAGGCAGATAAATCCTAAGTTGGCTCCCTTAGTCCAAAAGGAACTTTCAAAGATGCTTGCAGCTGGTATTATTGCTCAAACTAGGCATTCAACATGGTGTTCTAACTTGGTGATTGTTAGAAAAAAGAATGGGACAATCAGACTTTGTGTCGATTTTAGAAACCTTAATCTAGCATGTAAAAAGGATAATTACCCTTTGCCAAACATGGAGACTATGTTGCAAAGAGTAACGGGTTCAGGAATGATGTCATTGCTAGATGGTTTTTCTGGATATAATCAAGTATGGGTTAAGAAAGAAGATCGACACAAAACTACTTTCACCACACCATGGGGTACATTTGAATACATTAGAATGCCTTTTGGATTAACTAACGCTAGAGCTACCTTTCAAAGGGCCATGGACTATGCTTTTAAGGGTTTAATTGGTAAAATCATTGAGATATATCAAGATGATCTTACGATTTTTTCTAAGGATGGTATCAGTCATATAGATCATCTTAGGCAAGTTTTTGACAGATGTAGAGAGTTTGGAATCTCCTTGAATCCTGCTAAATCTGTATTTGGAGTAACTGAAGGGAAGTTGCTTGGTCACATCATCTCCAAAGATGGGATCAAGATAGACCCTGAAAGGGTTGAGGCAATCCAAAATATTCCTCTTCCTCATAATCTCAAATCCCTTCAGTCCTTCCTTGGAAAGACAAACTTTCTTAGGAGATTTATTCCAAATTATGCAGAGATAGCTAAGCCTATTCAAAGTCTTCTGAAGAAAGATGCTAAGTTTTTATGGAAAGAAGATAGTAAAAAGGGTTTTCAGGAAATCAAGGGTGTTATTGCAAAAGCTCCTGTTCTAGCCAACCCTGATTATTCAAGAGATTTCATGGTTTTTTCTTTTGCTTCAGAGGATACAATTGTTGGTGTCTTGTTACAAAAGAATAAGGAAGGTCACGAGCAGCCTATTGCTTTCATGAGTAGAGTGCTTCAAAATTCTGAGTTAAATTATACTACCATGGAAAAGCAAGCATATGCCTTGGTCAAGTCCCTTAAGCATTTTAGGACTTATGTGGGTTATTCCAAAATCATTGTTTTTGTCCCACATTCTGCTATTAAAGATATATTAACTCAGACTGATTGCTTAGGGACTCGTGCTAGGTGGGTTACTAAGATCCAGGAATATGACTTGGAAATTAGACCCACTAAGTTGGTCAAAGGTCATCGAATCGCTGAGATGTTGACTGAGGGTAATGAAAAAGCTCTTGGTTTGATTTGTCTAAATGATTCATCTTCACCTGAGCTGCAAAGATTAGGAGAGCATGATTGGTACAAGGACATCATTTATTATTTGTTAAATCTTACATGTCCTGACCATTTAGTTGCTCATAAAAGAAGGGCTCTTAGATTGAAAGCAACTAAGTATTGCCTCATGAAGGATGACCTCGAATGGAGGAATCCTGAAGGTATAGTACTTAGGTGTGTTGATGAAATTGAGTCTAAGAAGTTAACTGTCATCTTATCTCTGTATTGAAATATTGAATGTATCAGTGAGTAGGCCACTCAGGTTTCTTTTGTGTCTGATGCAAAACAACTGTCACCTTGTCTTTGCATCGATAGATTAGATCTACAAGTTTCTTTACTGGTTGCAGCCGGCCATCACATGGTTGTGTGTATCTGCTGGTGTGGTCAGTATTCTCCATATTCACCTAATTCCCAAACTGTTGAGCATTGGTGGTCTAAAGCCTTGTAGTCTGAGGGTGTTCATGCATGTCTGGAGTGAAAACAGAGTAGAAGTGGTTATCCGGCTTGAACCAAACCATCATCCCTTCCAATAAACTTCCGCAAAAATAGTTTAATTTATATGTTACTAGGCATCTCTGAGCTACAACCTAGGAGAGTTTCCTGGAGAGCTAACATAATTGGCGCTGTTGCCGGGGAGAGGAGATTGAAGCTCAGCTTCCCTGGGAGAATGACACAGATCCAGCTTTGATGATAGACAAAGTCTGGACACATTTTTTGTTGTAATCATCTATCTGGAGACTCTACTGGAGGCCGAACCTCTTGGCGACTCCACATCATAGTTCTGGCTTAGTTTGTGAGGCACACTCGGAGAAATCCTCAGAAATCACCAGCTGACCCAGTACCTGACCTTGAGAAGATTATCAAGGAAAGAAAGACATCACAAAAGGGAGCATCAAGATCAGGTAAACCTAAAAAATCTTATGCATCTCTGCAAGAAAAGCTTGTAACAGAGCACATACATATTGAGAATATAGCCTCTAGTACTAGCAATGAAGAGAAATTCTCAGAGATTCATAAAGCTCCCTATTCTTTAGGTCCTCCTTTAGATTTCAGCACAAAGGAAACCTCCCCTCCAGTCCACCATATTCCTTTAGCCCTGTCAGTCACCCCTCAGCTTTCTATCATTCAGACTGCCAGCATTCTTTCGTCTACCCCAGTCATGGCAGGCCCACAAGCACCCACCAAAATGGAAAGAATCATAGCTGCTAGGTATGGGCCCTTGGTTTTGCCTACTCCTTTGAATGCCATGCCTGTAGGAGAATATCAGAAGTACATGCCTAAGTTCACTGGGACAGAAGGAGTCACAGCAGAAGAACATCTTGAGTCTTTTTATAGCTATGCTGATAATCTAGACATTAGTGAAGATGATGTGTGGATGAGGGTATTTGTCCAAAGCCTAGATGGAGAGGCTAGAAAATGGTTCAGAGAATTAACCCCTAGGTCTATCGCAGACATTGAGACCTTAGATGATGTGTTCCTAAAGCATTGGGGGGATAAGAAAGCTCTGCTCTATTATCATACTGAGTTTGGAAACCTGAAAGGGAGAATGGGGAGTCATTGTCTGATTTCAATAAAAGGTTTAACCACATGTACAGCAAGATACCAGCTGAAGTGAAACCTACCCCCACCTCTATCAAGCTCACTTATGCCAATGCCTTTGATTCTGACTTCTGCCTGCTATTGAGAGAAAGAAGATGTGCTTCTCTCGCTGAGATGTAGGATGCAGCTTTGGAGGTAAAGTCTAACATCATGGCTGCAGAGAAACTCAAGGGATATATTGACCGAAGGAGACAGAGGGGTGAATCTTCTTCATCCTCAGACCCCAAGATAGACAAAATGACCAAGATGATAGTGTCATTGGCCTCAGAAATCTCCAAGTTGAAGGTTGAGCAGCATTCAGGAAAGGAAGGGTTCCTAACGCATTTGCTCCTAGAAATCCAAACCCGTATAGAAGAGCAAATGAACAATTGCAAATCATGCAAAGAGGCAAAGAGGCTAGTGAAGAACAGAAAGTGAAGACTCCTTTCTAGAACGTAGTCATGGAGGAGGAGCAGTTTGATGAAGAGGATGAGATCCACTGCATGGAAGACAAAGGAAGTGCTTCCTTTTTGACATTAGCTGCCTATGAGGAGTCATTACTCAAGGACCAGACTAGCCAGGAGTGGGACAAATAAGTTGTTCTACAAACTGAAGATCAGCAGAGATATAACCTGAGGTCAAGGATGAGTAATGACAAAGAAAGCCTTGTCCACAAGACCACTGTTCTTGCAGAGCAGTACATTAGCAAGCAGAAGCGACCAGCAGTTGATCCCAGCATCCTCAAAGCACCTGCTCAAGAGGTAAAAGGCCATGAAAAGTCCCCTTACCTTTTCAATTTTGAATCAGAAGTCCAAAAGTTGAAAATATTTGTACCTCTGATAGAGCTAGTAAAGAACGAGGCCTTTAAGAAACCCATCCTTGATGCCTTCGAGCTGAAAGCCACACAAGCATCAAATGACTGTGTCAATTTGCAAGATGACAAACCTGCAGTTGTGCTTAGCCCAATGACTGAACCTGCTGATGACAATTCCCCATCCTTCTATGTCTCCTTGACCATTCACGACAAAATCCTTCACAATTGTCTGCTGGACACAGGTGCCAGTCATAATCTAATGCCAAAGGCTGTCATGGATGAGTTAAGCCTTGACATCATTAGACCCTATCATGACTTGTTCTCTTTTGACTCAATAAAGGTGAAATGTTTGGGGCTAATCAAAGATCTAGCCATCACCTTATCCCAACTGCCCATGAAGAGCATGATGGATATTGTGGTAGCAGTTGTCCCCCTCAGGTTTGGCATGCTACTTTCCAGAGGATGGATTAAAAGGTTGGGTGGGACATTGCAAAATGACCTGTCCTATGCCACTATCCCAGTTTTTGGGGGAGAAAGT
Source organism: Pinus tabuliformis (assembly GCA_031772625.1). Taxonomy (NCBI): domain Eukaryota; kingdom Viridiplantae; phylum Streptophyta; class Pinopsida; order Pinales; family Pinaceae; genus Pinus; species Pinus tabuliformis. Next base: position 763,614,465 of record CM062814.1, on the reverse strand, counting down.
AGAAGGTTATACAGGGAAGCCCAACTAGCATATGTCATCAGTGATGAAAAGAATCCCACTAATCATCCTATTTATGTTGTGGACACTGATTTTGGAGCATGTATTCTCCAAACTGAATAATCCCAGTTGGCCTCAGTGCAGCTCAAGAAACCAGTATGCGAGGTCACAAAGAAGGAAGGGCCACAGATTTGGGATATGTTCTTTGATGGAGCTTGCTCTAGGGAAACCGCAGGAGCAGGTGTGGTACTGATATCCCCAACACGGGAATGCATACATCTGTCTTTCAAGCTAACTTTTCAGGTCACTAACAATATAGCAGAGTATGAGGCTTTGATATTGGGCTTAAATGCTGCTAAAGAAATGGGAATTAGAGACATAAAGGTGTTTGGAGATGTTGATCTCATCATTCAGCAAGTGAACAAAACATTCCAAGCAAGGCACCCAAGGCTGAAAGCGTACAGAGACGAGGTATGGAGGCTCAAAGATTCTTTCAATAGCTTTTGTATCTCATATATTCCTAGAGTAAAAAATCAGCTTGCCGATTCACTTGCTGTGTCTGCTAGCATGTTCATCCCTCCCATGCCCCCTAAATTGGCTTATGAAGTTCAGGTAAAATATAGACCATCTCTGCCTGATAATGTCAAATACTGGAAAGTTTTTGAAGATGATGATGAAGTCAATAGGTTCCTGCAAGTCATTGATGAATTCTTTGAAATGCAAATTGATCAAGAAAATGAAGCCATAGAAGAATGTCACCAGTCTCAGCTAAGAAACAAAATTGGTCAGGACAGCATTGTGCAATTACCCAGTAACTATATACCTAAAGGGTTGGTGCCTTTAGAGAAGTTGTTTGACCATAATGATGTGCCTTACCAGACTGCCCAAAAAGAAAATGAGTCTGCAGTCCATAGACATAACATAGGGAACCCAGATCATCCAAAGTATATAAATCTGTCCACTCACTTGTCTACTGCCCAAAGTTCTGAATATTGCACCCTAATGAAGCAATTTGCCATGTCTTTGCCTGGGAATACAGTGACCTTAAGACTTATGACAAAAGCATCATTCAGCATAAGATCCCACTAGAGAAAGACACCATTCCTTTCAAACAGAAACTGAGACCCATAAGCCCTCTGCTTCTCCCTTTGATTGAAAAGGAAATTAAGAAATTGTTGGTGGCCAAGATCATAGTTCCCCTGAGGTATTCAAAGTGGGTAGCCAACCTGGTAGTTGTGAGGAAGAAGAGTGGGGAAATCAGGCTGTGTGTTGATTTCAGAAACTTGAACAAATGCTCTAAAAAGGACAACTATCCCCTGCCCAAAATGGAACATTTGCTGCAGAAGGTTTCAGGGGCTAAAGTTATGTCTTTCCTGGATGGATTTTCAGGGTATAATCAAGTGGTTGTACATCCGGAGGACCAAGAAAAGACTGCCTTCACCACTCCTTGGGGCACTTTTATGTACTCCAAGATGCCCTTTGGACTGATGAATGTTGGGGCCACCTTTCAGAGGGCCATGGATATAGCTTTTGTAGGAGAGAAGGACAAGTTTGTCCTTATCTACCTTGATGATATAACAGTTTACTCCAACAGTCATCAAGATCATTTGCAGCATTTGAAGAGAGTGTTTCTGAAGTGCAGAAAGTTTGGGATTTCAGTAAATCCTAAGAAGTCACAGTTTGCTCTAGAAGAAGGCAAGCTCTTAGGACATATCGTTTCTGCTGCAGGTGTTAAGATTGACCCAGAAAGAGTCAAAGCAATACAGACATTGTCTGTTCCAAGGTCAAAGAAGGACATTCAATCCTTTTTGGGTAAGATAAACTTTGTAAGGAGGTTTATTCCAAATTTTGCAGAACTAGTGAAGCATATCACCTCCATGCTGAAGAAGGGATCAAAGATCAAATGGACAGATGCAACAAGAAAATCTTTTGAAGCCATCAAAAGAGCTATTATGGAAGCTCCCACTCTAATCAACCCAGACTATAACAAGGAGTTCCATATCTTCTCTTTTGCTTCCTGTGACACCTTGGCAGCAGTCTTGTTGCAGAAAGATGACGAAGGTACAGAGTACCCAGTGGCCTTTTTCAGTAAAACTTTAAGAGATGCTGAATTAAGATATGACATTATTGAAAAACAGGCTTATGCTCTTATTAAGTCTTTGAAGGCATTCTGAATCTACATTCTGCACTCCAAGGTAATTGCCTATGTACCCTCTACCTCAGTAAAGGATGTCCTAACTTAGCCAGATGTTGATGGAAGAAGGGCTAAATGGATTGCAAAGCTCATTGAGTTCAACATAGAATTGAAGCCCACCAAGCTTGTCAAAGGCCAGGGCCTAGCTAAGCTTATGGCTGAGGAAAATTGCAGTCTGTTGGACATAAATTGCATAGGTGCAAATTCAAAGATTGAACAAGCAGAGGAGGTAACAGAGGAACGAGGGCAGAAGTAGTCTCTAGATGAAAACCTGGCTTCTTGTGAATGGTATTCTAGTGTAGTTCATTTCTTGTTGAAACTAGAGGTTCCCCCAGGCCTCAGCTCAAGTCAAGCCAGGACCATCAAGCTCAGAGCAACCAAGTTTTGTATTAATAAGAACCTGCTTTATTGGAGGGACCCAGTTGGAATCCTCTTAAGATGTCTAGACAAAGAGCAATTTGTGGAATTCATGCACCAGTTTCATTCTAGCATCTGTGGAGGACATCATTATTGGAAAACCACAACCCACAAGATCCTGAGAGCTGGGTATTATTGGCCCACTCTATTCTCTGATGTGTTTTCATTTGTGAAATCTTGTGACAAGTGCCAGAGATTTGCAGGAAGGCAACAGCTGAAATCCTTGCCCCTGAAGCCAATACATACCAGTGGCCCTTTCCAGCAGTGGGGTTTGGATTTCATAGGGGAGATTAATCCACATTCCAATGGCCAGCATAGATGGATTTTAGTAGCCACTGATTATTTTACCAAATGGATTGAAGCCATCCCCACTAAGAAAGCTGATCACCAAGTTGTCATGAAATTCTTGACAGAAAACATTTTTACCAGGTTTGGCTGCCCAAACAAATTGGTTACAGACAATGCAATAGCTTTCAGGGCAAAAGAATTGGTGGACATGTGTGACTCAATGGGCATTAAACTAGTGCATTCCACCTCATATTATCCTCAAGGCAATGGCCTAGCAGAATCATCCAATAAGAGCCTGGTAAGGATAATTAAAAAGCTGCTGGAAGACAACAAGCGGAGCTAGGATTCCAAACTAAAGTTTGCATTATGGGCTGACAGGGTTACCACCAAGAAGTCCACAGGGAATTCTCCATTCAAGTTGGTATATGGCACTGAGGCTGTATTCCCAATCCAATTGACCCTCCCTGTGGCCAAATTCTTGCAAGAAGAGCAGAATGAGGAAAATGACATGGCAAGGAGGATGAGTGACTTGGCTGAAGTTCATCAGATCAGAGATCAATTGATTGAAAGGTCTACAGTACATCAAAGGAAAATCAAGGAAGCTTTTGACAGAAAAGCAAAGATGGACAATTTTCAGGTTGGTGACTGGGTTCTCAAATGGGATGCACTGAAGGAAAAGAAAGGCAATCATGGTAAATTTGATGCTCTATGGACAGGACCTTTTGTCATTTCTCAGGTCCAAGGGAACAATACTTTCATGCTGCAAAGTTTGGAAGGAGAAACAGTTTTTGATGGCCCAGTAAATGGGTGGTTTTTGAAAGTTTATTTTGTTTAAGGCTTTCAGGCCTCCACATTGTAAATATGTTATTTTGAAGTTTTAGTGTAGGCTTAAATAGACTCCATGCCCAATGGAATACTAGGCAATGTTTTTGATCTTGTTTTTATGTAGAAGGCAGTGGTCTATGGTTCTTGAAACCTCACAGGGAGGATTTCATCCCCAGAAGGAGCCAGTGTTAGCCCTGAGGTTCAGTGCTGACTTTTGGAAGGCCAAGGAAGGGCTCGGTCTGCTCTACTACTATCAAAAGGGGCCCCACCTGGGTCATTTTCCCTTTCTCCCCTTACCCCGCTCACTTTCTACCCTTCCCGTTCCTTCATTCACCTTCTAAACCCAAAAAACCCCCTTTTCTGGCCTTAGCCCCAAGCACAAAGCTAAATTACCCATAAAACCTTACCCATGTGCCTTACGCACTCATAACTCATCGCACAACATCTCCGCTGTCGATTTTCTCCCACCGATCCAACGGCCCATATTGCACCCAATAAAGGCAACCTGCCCGATCATCCTCCACCGTCAGATCACCTCTGCCAGATCTAACGCTCCTCGCACATATCGCGAGGACAACTAGCACGGACAATACCCGCGCGATATGGGCGGTTTTTTTCTCTCATCCGCCGCTACGTGTCAGCCGCTGAATGGAATCGCGCGACTTCTGACACTTACCATTTACCGCCCGATGTCCGCGCGATGAAAACCATTACCGCCCAAGCTAAACCACCCCGCCCGTTATCGCCCGCACATCTCCACTGCCTGATAACTGTCCGATCTACCCACTGAAGATCTAATGGCCCGGACACATCCCGCTCCCACCGCGATCGCTAGCCTCTGTAAAACGATCTCCGCCACTCATCTCCCTTGATCCGACGGCCACCATCCACGATCATCCCAGCCGTTCATCTGCCCATGCACTCCATGTCCCACGTCCTGTCTGTTACCCGAAGGAGAAGATGGCCGACTCCGTCAGTCTGGCGACAGTCTGACCATGAAACTGAATTAAATGAAGAGCATGGCCGAAGGACAAAAGGACACAGCACGACTCAGCAACTAAATTAAACAGTCACGGAACTCCACTGCCGTGAATCAATCCAACCACCTAAAGGACAACAAAGTACCAGAACCGATCAGGTTTTCGTAGTGAAGAAACCAACTGCGTTCAAAGACGCTATCAGACAGTTAATGGTAGTTGGTGGTCAATTAAGACCCCTCCATCCCTAAAATGGCTAAGAGCCATTGTAATGAAAAATTATAAATAGCCACCAGAAAGATGTAATCAAGGTTGGCATTTGATGTAAGGTTCAACTTCTGGAGATTGTAGACACTCTGTAACTTGCAGCGTCTCATCTTCATTTTCAGCAATGCAAGCTTCTTTTGTTGTTACATGCTCACTGTCCATTTCTTCTCTGTTCTAAGCTTGTGCCTATGGCACTATATTCATGATTGCTTCCATGTTTAATACTAGATAACTGTCATCTTATCTCTGTATTGAAATATTGAATGTATCAGTGAGTAGGCCACTCAGGTTTCTTCTGTGTCTGATGCAAAACAACTGTCACCTTGTCTTTGCATCGATAGATTAGATCTACAAGTTTCTTTACTGGTTGCAGCCGACCATCACATGGTTGTGTGTATCTGCTGGTGCAGTGAGTATTCTCTATATTCACCTAATTCCCAAACTGTTGAGCATTGGTGGTCTAAATCCTTGTAGTCTGAGGGTGTTTATGCATGTCTGGAGTGAAAACAGAGTAGAAGTGGTTATTCGAGTTGAACCAAACCATCATCCCTTCCAATAAACTTCCGCAAAAATAGTTTAATGTATATGTTACCAGGCATCTCCGAGCTACAACCTAGGAGAGTTTCCTGGAGAGCTAACTCTACTTCTATCTTCTCATCATCTTTCTTCTACCCAAATTCCACACCCTGTGGGGATTGTAATAAGTGATACTAGTAATGATGAGTTTTTCAGTCTATAACAGGCGTAGGATGTTGGGACTCGATTAGCAAACAAGTACACCTTGGAGTGTTTTTTTATCTTGTTAATTATCCCTTCTTTTTCAGAGGCGGATAATTTTCTGGGTTTTTTCACTCATTTTTTACCCCAGAGCCGGGGTGATGGTTTGAAGGTTGAGCCCCTAACACATCTTAGTGTCTAGAGTCGATGTATATTACCATACTAGATCACACAAAAAATTTCATGGAATTTGACTAGGTCTAAGTAGGATTTTTTAATAATTAAAAATTTCCCGCAAAACGAGATTTTTTAATTATTTTCTATGTAATGATGTAAATAAGTGGCCTTAGGAAATGTCTGAGGCGTGTGACTACTCGAAATTCATCCTCAGAGGCCCAGCATTATCCTAGGACCCACTTTGGGGGTCAAAAAATGACTTATAGTCCCTCAAAAGCCGATTTTTCAAATGACAGTAGCAAAAATGAGGAAAAAAATAAAAAAAAAATGAATAATTGGAAAAAATTATAAATTTTTCCAAAGTCAAAATAAGTCAAATTTTGACATGGAAATTATGTGGAGAATCAAGGGTGATGTGGCAAGCATGTGGGACCCACCTCATAAGGTACAACAGGCTCAAGTCAAAAATTCAAGTCAAAGCAAGTCAAAAGGATGGTCAAAGGCATCACGTAAGGTGCATGAAGTGCTACGTATGGCTAATAATTTACATGTGATTTAATTCAAATATAATGGATTTGATTTAAGCCAAAGTCTTATGTTAAAAGTGTGAGTGGGGAGTGGACCCCACCTCACCCTCCTACTCTACGTATGGGCAATTAAAAGAGAAATATGCACATGCCATAAATGTCAAAGGTTTCAAATGCGGCAAGGGAAATCAACGGAGGGAAAACGTCTATGAAAAATTTATGGTACATGTTTCTCCGAAGTATAGTAATTGTACACGGATCAACTCAACGCAGCAGTCAAAAGGGACAGCGTGGCCAAGTAAGACAAGTCTTGTCCCCCACTAATCCGTTGCCAGCCAATCAGAAAGTTAAGTGCCAGTTAAGAGGCTTGAATTGCCTTTGTTACAGCTCGATTCATCAGAGATCTACGCAGATTTGGAGGGTTGAATTAAGTGTGAGATATTTCAGATTTAGTGGAGTATGTCTCCACTTTGGTCTCCATGTTGCTCCACCTAGTAGTAGTCACTTATCACACAGCCTCACACTTGTAATCTGCCAGCTGATAAAGACTCCTACGCAGTCAAGGAACAGTCCACAGATTTCTCACGTTGACACATCAGTTCAGCTCAGATTTGCAAGGGATATGTGTCTTTTTACTCCAGGTTTTTCACACATGACTCACTCCACTTCAAGCTAAAGAATACGCTGCCACTAGAGAAGAATCAGTGTTGATTCTCAAGGAGGAATACATAGGCCAACAAGGCTCTATTGACTGCCAGCTACAGGATTACAAAACAGTCATATCAGCCACTTGTACAAATTCGTTTTTACATTGGGATTGTCATCAAGTTACACTTGTCATTTCATTTTTCATTGGGATTGGCTCCCATAGTTCTATTTAAATGAGCTTTTGGCTCTCATATTGTATCTTTAGAAAGAGTTGTTGGGCTTGCGGAGACTCTGCTGGATTTTGTATTCATCTTTCATATAATAAAAGAGACTTTGGGGTACTATTGTGTTGGTGTTCTCCTTCCATTTCTTGAGGTGATGTTATTTCAATTGTTGTGCTTTACATTCTACATGTATGTTGGATTATGCTAGTTATCATTTTGCTACTTGTTTGGATTAACATATGCAAGCTATCTTGTATGGTTTTTGGGTTAGAGAAATACTCTAGGAAGAAGAGCACTAGAAGATTTTTGGTGAAATCTCTAGCCTTCTCCTCCATTGTATAATCTAATCCCTTTATGATTGCTGACATCTTTTTCCAAGTGTGTAGAGATCTTTAGATTTGGTTGAAGGATTTACTTGGGCGTGGTGTAACTCTCCAATAGACGAAATAACTCCCAAGATCAAGAATAGAAGGACCCAATCGGTTTGCCTCAAGGATCTCATCAAACGATTTTGAAAGAGGGAGTTTCTTTTCCTCTAGCCTACTAAGATCACATAAATTTAAATTAAATATTTTTCTTGATCAATATCTTGTGCTTTCAAGGATTTTATTTGCTACCTAGAGCATGGTTTTAACTAGACAAATATGGAGTTCTACTTGCATGTCTTGATCTAGTTCTTGTACACTAATTGTAGATTATCATTTTGACTCTTTCATGTCATCTTTGTCTTCTTTTCAGGATTATTTTGGCTTTCCATTTGAAAGCATTTCACTTCATTTTAAGCAAATACAATTTCATTACTTAAAGAGCAATACTTTGAAGGCACTGGTTGTTTATGTATTTCAGGCTTATCTTGTGTATTGATGGTTATTGCTCATATCAGTTTTTTGCTTATAAATCTTAAAGAAATAATTTGTTTAACTCTAACAATTCTCCTAGAAACTCACATCTCTTTAACTTAACTTTTCATTAGGGACCACCCCCCTTAGCTAACCTAGGAGATAGCTTAAAAGGAGGGAGAGGGGATTTAGTGTGACAACCCCTTCTCTGAGTTCCTTGCCACCAACCACACCTTGTGGGGTTGAAGGCTTTTCTCACTGACTTGTAGGTAGGTGTAGGCGGCAGGGTCAACAGGTTTTAAAGAAATTAATTTTTGGAGGTCCTCCACCAAGGGAATATTGGAAATTTCAAGAAAAATTGGACCCTTGGGCCTTGGTTGTTAAGTGAAAGTCAAATTTTTTAGGAAATTAGCTCAAAATAATTATTTTTGAACTAATAAAAAATGGTTTTTATGAGAAATTCGAAAATTCCTCAAAAATAAATATTTCCGACGGTGGAGATTAAAAGATGATCAAATATCTATCAACGGTCAAGATTATTTTGACGAGGATCAAGCCAACTAGTTGTTATTTTCCACTTGGAAGATTTATCTATAAATTAGAAGTCATTTGTTTTTCAAGTTACAAGAAAAATTTGGAAAGAAGCTTCAAGTCAAGCTCTGCTATAATATCTTTCTCGAAATAATAAAGAAGACTTTGGGGTTTATTCATAGTGGTGTTCCTCTTCTGCTTCTTGTGGTAAATTTTGGATCATGTTCTTAATGCTCTATTGAATAATATTTTATAAGTTATTTTTTCTTTAGCCATTGAGTGGATTAACTATTTTCATAGGTATCTTGCATTAGTTACTGGGTTTAGACAAGCATTATAACTTGATTGATCTAGCAAGTATCTCTAGATCTTGAGGGGTATGGTGTTTACCTAGCCCCTATTGATCTAATAACTTGATCTTAAGTGTGTAGAGATTTTAGGAATTCAGATCTTGGGAGTGAGGGGAAACTTTTGGTTGGACCAGCCAACTCCCAAGACAAGAAAGCTTAAGAGGCCACTTTGTTAAATTTTAGGCCTTATCTAACGATTGGTTTTTGCAACGATCTTGGCAATTTCACACCCATTTAAAATATTTCACTCATTTATTTTTATCTATTGTGTATTTAACGAATAGATCTGTTTATAAGAGCCATAAATCATTGTGAATATTGTGAAATAATTTTATTTTCTAACCCTTGTTTGTAGTTGGGGTTTTGGGATTTAATTTCAAATTTTGTATATATTGGGATTTTGGGTATTTTATTTTTTACTTGTGCAAGTGAAGATCTAAACCTATTCAAGAAAAATTGTTGGGGTTTGACACAGATCTAGAACCTGGAGGGCAAGATCTAATCTCAAATTTGTTTGCAGGGCTAATAATAAAGGATTATTCAATGAAAATTGATCAAATTGAAGATCTAAATTTGTAGGAAATTTTCATGAAAGTTTTGTGAAATTTTTGGGCCCCTAGCCCTAGCTGTGGGTCCATCTACCCTTGTCGTCTGGTTTCAAGGTTCGTTGCAGCCCTACTTTGCCTCCTTTCTCTGAGTCGTAGACCTATTCAGGGCTACTGCCCCTCCGCTGCCCTATTCCCCTCCTCGGCTTGCTCTCCCCACCTTGTTGTGGGCTTCCTTAAGCCCTTAAGGCTTGGTCGCAAGGCCTTTCTCTGCCCTCCAAGCCTCTGTTGCCCTTATTTCTCCCTGCGGCAGCCCTTAATCCTTCTCCAAACCCTCTACTCACACATTCTCCTCCACCGCAGCCCCTTTCCTCCTTATCTCTGCCCTCCGCTGCCTCCCATTTTCCTCTGTAACCCCTGCGGCAGCCCTTCCCCTCTCTCTCCAGCCTAATGCAGTCCCTAATTTGGGCTGTGTTGCCCTCAGACCTCCCTCCACTCCTCTCGGCCATCACTGCCGTGGCCTCTAAGGCCTTCAGCATCTCAATGCAGCCCTTTTCTGCCCATTATCCAAGGCAGCAGGCCCCTGTTACCCTAGACGGTAGGCCTTAAGGCCTCTCCAGCCCTAGCCGTGGGCCTAATAGGGCATTGATGTCCTCTTTTCCTCACTGTTTGGTAATTGACTGATTTTTGGGCTAAAGATTGTTGAATTTTGCAGAACTATTGGGGTGAAAATTGTGTTTAAAGGTGGGTCATCTTTGGAAGAATTTTGTTGACAAGTTGAGCAAGTGTCTCCAAGCCTAAAAGGCTCAAGGGTTTGATCTATGAACCTTAATCATCTCAATGTTTGCTACAGCTGCATAAGATCTTTCTAACAGTGGTTGAATACATATCTAAGTGGCATTAAACAAGTAGATAATTTATCTAATACACTGAGGGGTCACTTAAACATTTTTTGGCATTATTTGTTTTAATCATAAGTTTTCTTATGACTGTCATAAGCATTACAGAGATGTGAAATACATCAGTGGTGCAAGTATATTTTCTCTATTTCTCTCTAATCCAAGCAAAGACAAAGAAGCAATCTGGAATATTTTGACTATTTAACATAAAAATTGCTCACTGCTGTCTTAAAATTATTTGCTGCTCTTGTGTTACTAAAGCATAAGTAGTTTTCTGCTATCCTAGGTTACTCATTTATGATTTGAATACCTAAGTGGCTTTAAGTGCTCTCATTAATTCATAAGATTGCTAACGGTAGGTAAGGAACATCTTGTTGGGCATCTTATTTACATCATTTGTCTTTAAATATTTTTCGTCATTCTAATTGATACAAGAGCCTTGGTATAATTCTCATTTTGATTTCATTGCTAATACATCTTGTTGAAAGATAACTTTACATTGGCACCTTAAGGGATCTATGAATCTTTTTGTTTAAATTAAATATCTCTTAAGTTGAATGGTCATTGGCATTTTCTTATTTGACTAAAAGGCATTGGTTACATTGTCTAATAAGCTTTGGCTAGGTAAGTGTTACTCTTGGCTTATATCGTTGCTATCTTGAACATCTTGGTAAAAAATTAATCTTATTTGGCATATCTTGTTAATTTGGCACATTCTCTTATGGTTAAGATTGTCTTTTGATATCATCGTCAAGTACTTGTTTCTTTAACTCAAGATTATAATCTAAGTACTTAATCATTAAGAAAATCTTAGCCTAAGACTCACTCTCATCCTTGCATCACATCCTACGTTAATTTGCATTAATAACTTACCTCCAACCATAAGCTTGGTTGATAGACTTCTGGGGCCACCCTTCTCATCTAGCTTGAGGGGCTTACCAACTCTTCGGTGCTTAACACGGTGACCTTGCAGTCGTCAAAGCCACAGTCTCTACAGTGCCGGAGGCACCAGGTGATAGGAGCCTAAAAGAAGGTATCGTTAATCAAGCCCTTGCTTTCTTCTTGTTGGACTTCTTCCCACAACCTACCTTGGAGCCTAGCTTCAAACACAGTTAAGGGAAAGTCAAACTTAGATTAGGCATTTAACTAAAACTAACCGATATCTTTGCATCGTATCTAGAATTCTGGATTTGCATTTCATTTAGGTTAGTGAAGCCTTAAAGTAGCAGTTGTCCATCTGGTACTTGGTCTCAATTTTATAAAACAAGAGTATTCACTCCATAAGGCACTAGCCTCAAATATAAATTCAATCTAATCATTAAAATCTTGCTAAATTTAAACAAGTGCTAGGCCATTCAATTGTGTCTCCCAGACTCGTTGGTTCCCAACTTGTCCTTCATCATCTCATTTCCATAGGGTCTACTGCCCATAACCTGTTGTTGGGAGACAGTGAAAACGGAGAGGTTGGGAATCAGGGTGACAGCCCCCGGCCTAAGTCGTTGTCGCAGTGCATGTACGCGAGAACAGGCCAAATGTACTATCCCTTTTTCCGGACATTGGGAAAGAAGAGTATCTCATTAGCCTGTGTTACAAATTAAAAATTAATTATGGGCTATAGGAAAGTTAATTAATTAAAATTTAAAAGTGACTAAAGAAAAAAGAAATATTACAAGTCACTTTAATAAAAGAAGAAAAAGACCTATGGTATTCGAATGACCCATTGTATTTTTCCATGGTATTCTAATAGTCCATGACTATTGAAGGAGATGAGAGCTCACTCCTTAGGCATGCATTTGGGTATATTGTTTTGTTGTTATCGAGTTGAGATCTTGGAGCTTGTCTAGGTGAAAGCCCACATTATGTAGAGGGTTAGTTTTGGTGGTCAATGTGTTGAAATGTGTAGCTTGGGAGGTACTCCAAGGTACTGGGTTTGTGAGTAGTTGACTCATGAAAATGGAGCTTCATGGGTAATGTACCCAAGCAGTGGGATTTGTACCCAAAGTTGTGTTGGAAAATCAAAGTAGTTGTAGGTCAAGGATGATTTTCCTTAGCTTGATAATTACTTGTGAAGTTTATGTCTTCTTATTAATTATTTAGTTTTTCTTTCATCAAGCAATTACCAAAGTGACAAATACAAGAGACAAAAGACACAAATGTAGGCTCCTCACCAGGGAAAAACCCCACTACTTGGGAAAAACCCAAAAAAATCTCCTCCTTATAGAATTAGATCAAAATGAGACTTTTATGACCCAATGACCAAGTCAACCAACAAGCTAAAGGTCAATACAAGAAGCTTCCTCTTTCTTGCAACAAAGTAATCCTTCTTCAACTGTAATCTTAGGATACTTCTGCAATTCGGACTTACTACAAGACTCCTTCTTATACCTTCATAGTTCTTGTGATTTTACTGAATCTCTCAGACCCCCGTGATCTCTCTACAACCTCTTCGGTAATATCAAACCCTGTAACTCAACAGTTCCTTCGAACCTGTAACTTTTTACTTCACCTTTCGGACCTGCAACCTTGTATTTTTGGACCTGTAGCCTTATTTTAATCTTCGGACCTCTAGCCTTTTTGAAATCTTCGAACCTATAGCCTTCCAGAAATTTTCGGACCTATAGCCTTGACTGCTCCTGTAATCTTCGAACTTGTTGTCTGCTGCAGCTTCTTTTTAGAGATTGATTTCTTCTATGTTTTTTGTTTTTTTTATCCTTCTTGAGTTTGGTCTTAACTGTACTTATATGCTCTGTGGTGTGTATCCAAGATGATCGAATATGCTCCAATATATACTTGTTCCTGTGATTCGAATAGACATGATTATAAGGCCAACATGATAGAGATATGGGCAAACATGATTGTTGGTGTTGAGGCTGACTTGTAGTGCTTATCATGGACTATTTTGTAGTGTTGACTTGTAGCTATAGGTCTTGTTGTCACCTAAATTTTATAGGAAAGATGTGACAACGCTCAGGACGAGGGCCATCACTCTGATCCCCTCCCTCTTTGTTCTAGTTATCTCCCAACACCAGGCTATGGGGGGTAGTCCCTATGAAATGTGAAGATGAAAGACCCATCGACAACCGGCAAGTCCGAGAGAAACAACTGAATGGCCTAGCAACTAGGTTAATTTAGCAAGTTTGGTGATTAGATTAAATTACTTTGAAAGATCAATGTCTTAAATGGAGTCAAAATACATGCTTTACATGAATTATCTACCAAGCCACCGGATAAGCAGTTGCTGATTTTAGGATGCTTCATTATCCTATGTGAAACGCAACACCTAAAACTAAGTGAAATGCAAGATCTTGGTTTATTTTAAATTATATGCCTATCTAAATGAATCATTCCTCAACTATTTTGAAAGCTAGCCTCTAGTGTAGGTTGTGAGAGAGAAACCCAGGGGAAGATAGCAAAGGCTATATTAACGATACCTCACCTAGAGTTCTAATCACCCAATGCCTCTAACGACGTAGAGACTGTGGCTCTGACAACTGCAAGGTCACCGTGTTAACCACAAAAGATGTTGAAGTTTCTACTTTTACTTAGAAACCCTCCATGCACTTTCTCTGATTTATTCCTACCTACTTGTTATTTTCCTTAACAAGTTATTTACAATGTAAATACTAAAAATAAACACTAGTGCATGCTCAACATATTACAGATCAGCGACTAAAAGAAACAGAAACAAACACGCCATATGACACCTGTAGGAATTTACAGGGTAAGTTCCTCAGAAAGAATACCAAGAGGACACCGCTCACAACTAGATCTCAAATCAATACACCAGTATTTTTGACGTGGTTAAAACCCTCAGAGTGCAAGGAGGGAAACAGTCCACGGCCTGTCCCAACGTGGGTACAGACAATTTATTAATCAAAGAATGAAAATTTACATAAGCTTCTCTCATGCACGGATTACCCGAACAATGACCCTCCATGCGCTTTAAATAGAACTCATGGACCAATCGGGTGTCAAGCCACGGATCAAGTGTCGGTAATACCGAGGTGAGAGTGAACCGTCGGATCACTACATATCGTGACCGTCGGATTGTAAGTTACAAAATGTACAACGGTAAAGAAACACACTTTACCTAACTCTAACCTAACTCTATACTAGACCAAGTTGAACTTAACTATATCCTATGTGTCGGAATATCCTAACATCCCCCCTTAAGAACAACTTGGGATAGGATTGAAGGATTTACAAATATGACACAATAGGAGAAGGAAGGAGGCACTAGAGCCTATCCCCCCTTAGTGACAACTTCCTGAACTCCAAGCATATATCGAAGTTTAGTGAACTTCGCCTCTGTGAGAGCCTTTGTGAAGATGTCTGCAACCTGATCATCTGTTGGACAATATTGCACTTCAAGAACATGGTCATGAATGAGCTTTCTGATGAAGTGCATGTGTAGTTCAATGTGTTTGCTGCGCTGATGCTGGACTGGATCTTTGCATAGCTGAATGGCACTTTGATTATCACACCAAAGTGTGGTTGGATGCTGCTGCTCAAAGCCAAACTCTGATAGGATCTGACGAAGCCACAAGGCTTCCTTACTAGCTTCCACGGCACCACGATACTCTGCTTCTGCTGATGAAAGAGAAATGGCAGCCTGTTTCTTACAAGCCCATGTAATAGGTCCTGAACCAAGAGTGAAGACATAACCGGCAGTAGACTTCCGATCATCAAGGTCACCAGCCCAATCAGAATCAGTGAAACCAACTAACAGAGGAGCTGCTTTGGCACTGTAATGAATCCCAAACTGTACTGTACCTCGAACATAACGAAGTATTCTTTTAGCTGCTTTCCAATGACTTTCACGGGGGTTTTGCATAAAACGAGCAACAAGGCCAACAGCAAAGGAAAGATCAGGACGAGTATGGGTTAAATACAAGAGTTTTCCGACAAGTTGACGGTATAAGGTAGCATCAACTTCAGGAGAAGTACAAGAGACTGAAAGTTTGACTCCAGACTGAAAGGGAGAAGTGGCTGGCTTACAGTCTTCCATGTGAAAATGACGAAGAATATCACAAGCATACTTGGACTGGGAAAGGAAAATACCCTCTTGGGATTGCAAGACTTGAAGACCGAGAAAATAGTGTAAGTGTCCTAAGTCTGTCATTTCAAATTTCTTTTTAAGGCTGGACTTCACATGGTTTATAAGGTTGGGATCACTACCAGTAAGAATAAGATCATCAACATAAAGAACAAGGATGATGAGAGAGTTGCCCACTTTCTTGGTGTAGACAGTATTGTCAGAATGACACCTAGAAAAGCCAGATTCTAAAAGAAAGCTATCCATTTTGGCATACCAAGCTCGAGGAGCTTGCTTGAGGCCATAAAGGGATTTCTTAAGTCGACAAACGAGGCTGGAGTCTGTTTGTATGAAGCCAATGGGTTGTTCCATATAGATTTCTTCCTGCAAGTCACCATGCAAGAAGGCAGATTTAACATCCATTTGATGGACTTCCCATTTTAAAGAGGCAGCAAGGGAAAGAACAAGGCGGATAGAGTTCATTTTGGCAACTGGAGAGAAGGTTTCAGTGTAGTCAATGCCTTCAACCTGTGAAAAGCCCTTAGCAACTAGACGAGCTTTATGTTTATCAACTTTCCCATCTGGTCCATACTTGGTTCTGTAAACCCATTTGCATCTAACAAGTTTGCGTCCCTTTGGTAGAGGAACAAGATCCCATGTATCATTTGTCATCAATGAATGATATTCTTCATTCATAGCTGTTTCCCAATGTGGATGGCCTGAAGCTTCTGCAAAAGTGTCAGGATCATGATTTACTGGAGCTTGAGCCAGTAAAGAAGAGGCTCTTTCAAACTGAGAACGTGTACGTCGCTGATCTGTAGGATCACCGGCAAGATCACCTGCTGCATCCCGAGTAGCACGGACCCATCTTGGAAGTTGAGGATCCTGAGAAGGTGGGGAAGGATTATCATCCTCGCTTTCATCATCAGAAGAAGAAATGTTTTCAAAGATAGAAGAGATAGGAAGAGGTGGCACATCCGCCGGACTAGGCTCGCAGGCCGATTTATTTTCATCAAATTTTACATCTCTTCTAATGATAACATTTTTGGACTTAAATGGAATAAGTCTATAGCCTTTTACATCTTCAGAATATCCAACAAAAGTACATTTCTCACTCTTAGGTTCTAAGGCTTTATGCTTTTCATCTGGAATATGGGCCCATGCTTCACTTCCAAACACACGAAAGTGACTTACATCTGGTTTAATGGAACTCCAAGCTTCTTCTGGAGTGATATTCTCTAGAACCTTAGTAGGAGTGCGATTGATTATATAATTTGCACAATTAATTGCTTCGGCCCAAAAACTAAGACTGAGTCCTTTAGATTGCAGCATACAATTAGCCATTTCCTTTAAGGTGCGATTTTTCCTTTCAGCTACACCATTTTGTTGTGGAGTGTATGGAACAGTATGTTGCATTTGAATTCCATTTTCGGTGCAAAAGTTGATGAATGCATTTTTAACATATTCTCCACCATTATCAGTTCTTAGCTTAAGAATTTGATGTCCAGATTGTTTTTCAACGAATGCTTTGAAGGCCAAAAAGGTGGTAAATACTTCGCTCTTGAGTTTTAAGAAGTATACCCAAGTGCGTCTGGAGAAATCATCAATGAAAGTTAAGAAGTACTTGCAGCCAGAGAATGAAGCAACAGGAAGAGGACCACATAAATCACTGTGCACAAGCTGTAAAGGGGCTGAGGCGTGCCAAGAGGCACGTTTGTCAAAACTGTCCCGATGATGTTTTCCGAGTACACATCCGGAACAAACACCATCTTTGCAAGATACCATAGGAAGACCTGTCACCATATTTTCTTTACATAGATGCTGAAGGGAGCGATAGTTTAAGTGACCATACCGCTCATGCCAAAGTTTGCTCACTTCATCATTATGAGCAACAAATACTGAGGGAAGATGGGATGACCCAAAGTTGTGAAACTTATACAACCTTTTGGAATCATCAGCAAGACCAGTAGCTAGAATCTGTTTAGGATCTTTTAGATCCTTGATTACAACATCATGAGGTGAAAATTCAACAATTTTACCTTCACCTGAATGAGTTATCTGATAGACAGATAGAAGGTTGCAGGATAAGTTTGGAACACATAATACATCATTGAACTGACCATTGTCTAGATGAACAGTTCCAGTCCCTACAACATTAAGAGATCTATCATCACCAACATATATATTTTTGGTGTTACAATCATTTAAAGAAGAAAACATGGCTTGGTTTTTGGCCATGTGACAAGAGGCTCCAGAATCAATGAGCCACTCATGAGAATGAGAAGAAGAAGAAGATACATTTAATGCATAACCAGACTGAGATGATTGACGATGACATGCAGAAAATGCCGTTCCGGAAGTTGAAGTTGAAGTAGGCTCCAGATGGATGTTATGTTTCTTCATTGCGGCTTCCAAGGCTTCCATCTTCTTAAAGCATTTAGATTCTAAGTGGCCATCTCGATTACAAAAGTTACAATGTCTGTCAGTCTTCTTCCATTTGTTTTTATTGGTCTTGTCATATTGCTGAAATGATCTTTCATCTTGAGGCTGAGTTGGTTTAGGACCATTCCTTTGAGGATAAGACTTCTTAGGATTCTTTGAATTTGGTTGCTGCTGGGCGGCTAACGCTTTCGAGGAAGAGTTTCCAAGATTAAGAAGACCAAGGTGTAAGAGTTTTTCTTGTTCTCTTATTAAGGAATCACAAAAGGAGTCAAAGGAAGGGGGCTTGTAGTCTTTGCCTTGACAAATGAAAGCTTCCCTGGTAGAATGGAAAGTGGAAACAAATACAGAGTAGGCTGGTCCCAACTTAGTAAGGATGGAATAAATAAGGTTACCATCTTCTTTCTTAACTTTAACACCTTCCAAGAGATATCTAAGGGTCTTGAATTTGGACAAGAAATCTTCAATGCAAGAAAAATTATTAGGATCCAAAGTAAGCAACTCATTCTCAAGTTGATGGGCTCTAATTTCATTTTTAATCCCAAAAACTTTAGCAAGTTTTTCTAATGCTTCATGAGGAGTTTCAATTTCTGCAATGTGGAATCTAAGATCAGGAGAAACAGACATTCCTATCAAACCACGTGCTTGATCTTGTCGATTTTCCCATTTTTCGGCCTTGTCTTCATCTTTGGGTTTCTTCTCTTGGTCTGTGGCTATTCTGAAGAGACCTTTACTTCTAAGTAAATCTCCCATGTAGGCTACCCATTGGAAGTAGTTAGTGCTGTCAAGAATGACTTGGCATGGACTTTCCATTTTTTGAAAAACAACTGAAGCTGAAGATGCTGAAAGTAAGTGGTCCAATGGATAGATCTCGAAAAAATAGGCGGTTTTAAAAAAAACGGCTCTGAAAAAGGCTTCCGGATGAAGAAGTTATGGCTTTTTGAAAAAAAATTGTTGACGTTGCCGGCAAAGTGCGCGAATGTGCGGGAATGAAAAAATCCGCCCCCACAAAATGGAGACTTGAACCCAAGACCTCTACTCTCTTAAAAGGTCTTTGAACCAATTGATCTATACAAAATATTTGAGAGAGAGAGGGGGGGGGGGCCTCGATTTGCGTGCTTGCCTTGGGAAGACTCTTTTTCCCTACAAAACACAAAACACAAAACCCAACACGAATATCCAAAGAAAAACGAACCTTACGGCTCGAAGTTAGCTTTAGCCAAAAAACTAGAAATTTTAAAAAAAAAATCTCAAAGTTAGCTTTTAGCCGAAAAACTAAATATTTTTCTCAATGTTTCTGATTTTCCGAGATCACACTAAGGTGCAGGGAAAAGAGCATACGCATGAGAAAAATCCTTTCTTTCTGTTTCTGATTTGCCCAGATCGCACAGAGTCGCAGGGCAAAGAGCATACGCAGAAATGAAAGGTATAGATCCGGAAAAAAAAAGGCTAAATAAACCGAAACCGAAATAAGCAGAGAGAAAATGACAGTAAACTGCAAAAAAAACACTGTATACCTCCCGATCTGAAAAATGACGCAGCTAGGGCTACCGGAAACCTTTTCGCGTGAAACGAAAGGGGTTCCTCACTGAAACAGATGCTCCGAACGCAACAGAGCAGTCCTCTCGGCCCGAAAGCAGTCAGAAACAGCAGATCTAGGAAACGACAGCCGCATGCAGTTCTACCGGCTTCAGATTTGGATCACCAACGGACGCGGCCCTCAAATAGCTCTGATACCATGTAGGAATTTACAGGGTAAGTTCCTCAGAAAGAATACCAAGAGGACACCGCTCACAACCAGATCTCAAATCAATACACCAGTATTTTTGACGTGGTTAAAACCCTCAGAGTGCAAGGAGGGAAACAGTCCACGGCCTGTCCCAACGTGGGTACAGACAATTTATTAATCAAAGAATGAAAATTTACATAAGCTTCTCTCATGCACGGATTACCCGAACAATGACCCTCCATGCGCTTTAAATAGAACTCATGGACCAATCGGGTGTCAAGCCACGGATCAAGTGTCGGTAATACCGAGGTGAGAGTGAACCGTCGGATCACTACATATCGTGACCGTCGGATTGTAAGTTACAAAATGTACAACGGTAAAGAAACACACTTTACCTAACTCTAACCTAACTCTATACTAGACCAAGTTGAACTTAACTATATCCTATGTGTCGGAATATCCTAACAACACCATTATTTTTGGATTAATGTCCCTGGAAAAACCCAATGTGGGAAAACCAATGCAACTATCTGAGGGTTTCCTTATTAAGCAATATCACAGTACAATCTGGGTGCTGAAACTGGCCTATCCAACAGAGAATTTCCTTGGCAGTAATACCTCTTAGTTTCTGACAAATCTCTTGGCTGAAACCCCAGATAATCCTTCCGGTATCTACTCAACACAAATCTGCCCCAGAAACCCCAGCGTCAGCCTCTCTTTGGACTGCGTCAGCCCCTCTCTGCCTCACGCTAGCTCTGCGTCACCTCGGATGGGTTTGCATCGGCCTTAGGAGGCCCTACATCAGCCCTCTGGCCCTCTGCATCAGCAACGCTGGCCTCTCTGAGGCTCTGCGCAACTCTTGGCTGGCCCTATGTGATCCCTGCCTGGCTCTACGTCACTCTCCTTGGCTACTGCCCTGCTCTCTTGGCACTATCTCTGCCTCTTTGTCTCTCTGTATTCAAATTCCCCTCAACTGCATCTCCCGATCACTAATTCTATCTCTCTTAGCAAACCCCGCTCTAGAGAATAGAATGACCGATCACTCTGGTGTATTCTCCAAGTGACCCTCAAGCCTCCTCTTATACTTTTTCTGTTGACATATCAACGGCCGAGATTAAGTCCCTAATCAACAGCTAAGATTAGATCTGGCTTCATCCATGTCTTTTGGACCATTTTAACACAGATTCATATTAATACACATTAAAAATTTAGTTTCCCTAAGTTTAGACTAAGGGACTCCATTAAAAATATTAATTATTTTAATATATCCTGATCTATTTAGAATCTGCCCAAACCCTTTCTGGGTATTGGAGATCTCATGTGCCCTAGCCTCTCCACCAAATTTCGTGGCTAGAGCACTTCCAATGCTACCCAAAATCAACACTCCCTCTTAGCGAGGACTGTGCTCTAGCAATACTCCTTACTAAGTATTACTCTAATCATCCGGCATCAGTACCTGTGCTGATGCTAGGCCTTCCTGCCCAATATCCTCTGCACTGCTGCATCCTGTACTTCTGCCCATGGTTCTGCCACTACCACTGCTGCATTTGTACGACAACTCCCTTTGCATCCGTGTTGATACTTGTCCTTTCTCCCAGCACTACATCCGCACTGCACCTCCTCTCATCATGTTGCACCAACAAATCGATTAGTTTAGCACGTCTTATCTCGTAAGAGGTATCAACAAAAAATGCTTCAAGAAACTACTCTAGTAAGGATTTGTCAAGAGGCTTATAGTCTTGAGTCATTTCTTTGACAATGCCATTGAACCTTTGATTGAATTCTTCCACTGTTTCATTTTCATTCTTCTTAATCCCTGTTGATAGCTTTGAATAAATATCTTCCTTCTCTCTTGTCCCCATATTTACCTTTAAAAGCATTGACGATAACTTGCAAAGAATCGAAACAGTTATCAGGTTTATCCAAGAACCATTGCAATGCATCATCTTCTAACGAAAGAACAAAGAGCTTCATCTTAACATCCTCATGATTATATGTGGTTGTGTGAGCATGTCTTAGCAGGAAGGATGTGAATTTCTTGAGATGAGCATCAACATTGATTGCATTGTTCCCCTGAAACATAGGAATCTTATCCAAACTAGAATCTGGAAAATCATGAGGATATCCCTGAATATTGGCAAAGTTGCAAGCTCTGTAATTCAAAACCGTTTTTAAAAACCGGTTACCGGTCTAACCGGCCGGTTAGCAAGGCCGTCGGTCTAAACCGGCCAAAAAACCCGGTTGGAAAGGCTATTTCGCCATTTTTTTGCCCTAACCGGTGATTTAGGCACGCCCACCGTAAAGTTAAAAAAGCATATTTTTTACTGTGTTTTAGGGGTTTTGGGGGGAAACTAAGGGTGTTTCATCCCTAATAATGTTGGAAATTAATGGTAATGTTAAATTCTTAAAGTAAAAGTTCCTTTTACTTAAATTTTTAACATTACCATGAAATGACTCAGGATGTTTGAGAGTGGTTTCGACCTCATTGGATTTCATATGGAGAAACTAGAATTTTAGATTTCACTCAAAATTCAGCAGACTTAATGGTTTTCAGGATTTCATGGTTTGGGGGTAAACAATAAATGCAATCGGAGCTCCAAATGATGAGCAAAACTCCTGATCTAGATCCCATTGTGTTGGACGATATTGATCCAACATCAGAATGGGTGGAGGAGACTGAAGAACCTGTGTTTGAGGCTGATTTTGATATCGACATGGCTTTAGCAGGGGATGAAGCAGATTATGTGGTGGCATCAGAACCAGGATCAGTAGCGGCATCAAGGAAAGGCAAAGAACCAATGGAAGGCACTAGTCATGCAGGTCGACAAACTCGTGCTTCCATTAGGTCCACTTCTATTGTCATTGGTGGCATTGATACTGAGGTTGCAGATCAGGCTGAGGCATCCTCAGACTCTGAACCAGATGATGTCTATGTAGCTCCTGATGATGATCCTGTGTCTAGTAGTGGTGATGAACTTGATGATTGATCATGTGTACACCGTAGACTTGTAGTAGGCCAATGGCCTCATAGCTTGCAGCATTGTTTTTGGACTTTATAGGCCATTTAGAGCCTCATTTCTTATGTATTTTGCTATTTTGTCGATGATATGTATTGCACTCGGTGCCATTTTGATATATTCGCCTTTACATGGTATATAAATGAGCAAACTTTGCAGATTTTGTCTCTATTGGCTTGGAATCATGGTTTTACATCTTAAAAATAGTTTTGTTTCATTAAAAATTAATTATTTAATGTATTTTTTTAAAACCGGTTCGTTTAGACCAAACCAGTTCCAGTTAGACCGGTTCTGGTCGGTAAACCGGTTCATTAGGTGGGCCGGTCCGGTCACCGGTTCCGGTTTTAAAAACATTGGTTCTAAGTGACGGGATCAAGGAAAAGCAAGTGGATATCAGGGAGGGCTTCTTGTCTGAGAAAGATTAAATGCTTACTAGAATGTAATTTGTTTAACCGAGCCCTTAGAGCCTTTTCAGGATCGGGAGTGGGGTTAACCAAGCTACCAAGATTTCTTCTAGTATAAGCTCTTGTGAATGGATGAATAAGTGGAGTCGCCACCCAAACAAGAAACTAACCCAAACGTCCAGGTGATAAAGGTGCAGATAGAAATGTGATGGTGAACAAGGTGATGAGAAGATTGGTGAGATGTCGCTAGGACATGTGTCGCTTGACGGGTGAAAAATGAAATGATGAAAAGATCGAGAAAATGTCGAAGAACCGGGAAAAAGAAACCCATCCCCAGTAACGACGCCAAAAAATGTTGTCGCCCAAATAATACAGGGAAGAAACGACAACACTCAGAATGGGGGTTGTCACTCTGATTACCGCCCTCTCCATTCTAGCTATCTCCCAACAACAAGCTATGGGGGGTAGTCCCTATGAAATGTGAAGATGAAAGACCTGTTGGCAACTGACAAGTCCGGGAGACACAACTGAATGGCCTAGCAACTTGGTTAATTTAGCAAGTTTAGTGATTAGATTAGATTACTTTGAAAGACTAGTGCCTTAAATGGAGTCAAAATACTTGCTTTATGTGAATTATCTACCAAGCCACTGGATGAACAGTTGCTACTTTAGGATGCTTCACTATCCTATATGAAATGCAACACCTAAAACTAAGTGAAATGCAAGATCTTGATTTATTTTAAATTATATGCCTATCTAAATGAATCCTTCCTCTCAACTATTTTGAAAGCTAGTCTCTAGTGTAGGTTGTGAGAGAGAAACCCAGGGGAAGATAGCAAAGGCTATATTAATGATACCTCCCTTGGAGTTCTAACCACCCGATGCCTCTAGCGTTGTAGAGACTGTGGCTCTGACGACTGCAAGGTCACCGTGTTAACCACAAAAGAGGGTCTAGGCTTCACAAGTTGAGTGAGAAAGGTGGTCATGGTCATATCTCTCTATCAACCAAGCTTATGCTTGGAGGTAAACTAATTTGTGCAAGGCTAATCCTAGAATGCAAGTGCAAAATATGAGTAATTACTTGAGATGAGATTGTTAAAGGTCTTAAGTACTTAGAGATAAATTACAATGATATAAACAATGTAGTACTTAACAATGCACAATGACAATCTTCACCACAAGATAGTGCTCAATAAAGTTATAAACCAAATAGATGACACCAGAAAATGTTATCAAGATCACAATTGATAATTACTCGTGAAATGAAAATAAATCCAATGCTTCTTTCAACAATGCCAATTAGATGATCTTTAAACACAATTAGCAATTCTTCAGATTACCTTAAGATTACTCTTATCACGATTATGATTACCAATTAAGTGATTTTAAGAGTGACTTGATTTGCAAGATTATAAAATTTAGATGTGAAGCTTACTTGCAATAATTTAGTAAATCCACAAGAAACAATATAATCAATTATCCAATTATCCACCTCTTTAGCAATGTGATAACAATGACAAGTAGAGATACTTCAAAGACCAATGTCACAATAATGATAGCTATCAATGAGAGAAAGAGAACATTAGTCCACAGTATTATTCCTTAGAGCAATAAGCCAATTTTATCAATTCAATTAGCCTTTTAGAGCACTTATGTCAATGAGAATGCAAACAGTGATATGCTTATGCAAGAATGCAATGTATGCAAAAATGCAATGGACACAATGAGATGGCAGCCAAGAAGATAATGAAGACAGCAATAAGAAAAACACCCAACCACACAAGAAAACACTTATTTAAGATGCTCAATATGTTAGGATTGAATGCCTAATGAAATTAGATGACTATCCACTACTTTTTGACACCACTGCTATGTTTATATCAGACCTTAATATGCATCTATCAGACTTCTGATTTTTATGACAGTCCTCCAAAATGATAAGAGATGCCAAGAAGTGCAAGCCCAATGAGTGCAAATGATATGCCAATGAGAAAATATGACTGCAAGCTACTTATTATGCCACTGTTATGTGTTTTTATCACTACTATAGGTTATTTTTTATGGTTGTAGCAAACATATCAGATCTTGAATTTTTTAATGCCTTAAGTGAATGATTAGTGAGATTAGGATTATTTTAGGTGTGTTTAGGCCCTGTTATAGCTCAAACTAGCAGGGGGCCTAAAAGGGACTCCTAAGGGGACAACTGCTAGATCAAGGGCAACAATGGAAACTTAGCCCACTGTCACCTTAGCTAAGACTCCCTACTCTTTATGGACTTTCATCGATGGGAGGAGACCCGGTATATAGAAAGTCACTTGTAAAGGATGGATCAACAAATGGATGTGACGTGACCCCGATGATCCTTTTCCCAGAAGTGGGTAAAGAATGGAGCTTACTTGCTTTTCAAGCAAGGTACAAAGATTTCTAGGATAAGGAGGGGAGGATTTGAGGGTTAGGTTAGAGGAATATGCCTTGTAAAGGAGTTTCCCAATCCTAAAATCCTTATTGAACTTGGCTTCCCGAATGGTTCTTGAAGAATTGACCTTTCAAAGGTGTGGGACCACACGAGACCAAGTGGACCCAGCCTAGGTTAAGGAGAGAGAATCTAGCAACCAATGATGTTCTTAACCCAGACAAGGAAGGGGAAAGGATCAAAGCAAGAATTTCCAATTAAAAGTGTCAAATTGATCCTATGAGGTGCTAGCCTAGGGAATACCAGGGCAAAGTTTGATCTCAGAGCTAGGGCTTGGGTTATCTCACAACTCCATCATCGAAATGGCTTCAAAATTGGAAGAATCCTTGAGGACACACCAACGTAGTAGAGGTTAGGATATCAAACATCTTTAGCTATTTTGTCGGGAAAGTAATGCCCTAGGTGACCCAACTTGGCTAGACCTAGAAGAGAAAGGGAGAGGCGGAAAAAAAATGTTCTTTGAATGATCACCTATTGGGGGGACAATGCCTAATCCCTTGGGGAGAATGGTGTCTAGGAGAACGATGTGAAAGGAACCCATGTTTCAATCAAGGAGGCATTAAGGACCACTTCGCTTGGCCTTTAGGGCAAGAAGAAGAGACCTCAAAGCTTTTATACTTCGCTTTGCAAAAGGAGATGGCTTATCAAGATAAATTCGCCAGTGGAATTATCCCTAGGAGATTTCATTCACATACATGGCCCAAAAATTGAGAGATGATATATAGAAACAATAATTCCACAATTTTGCAGCTATGTAATGTAGCGATTAGCCCTAATATAGTGAAAATCCCATACAATGCATATGACAAAAGTAAAACAATAATAGCATTAAACGTGTGTACTTACATGTAATAGAACATATCCAATCATCAACAATTTGACAATAAAGAAGCTCCAAGCTAAAATACTCCAATCCAAACATCAAAATTCATCCATGCTCCAATTCATCATCCAAGAAAAAGTGTGAAATTCTCTAAAGAAAAGAATGATCCAATCCAAAGTGATGATACAAATGAATTCATGTCTCTCCTAATTATACACTAATTAGGAGTTTGAATTACCTAATTTGAGCCTACATTAGCCCATCAACTAAAATAATGCGCAAATAACTATCTATTGGTGACAAGCCCACCAAACTAGCTCATAAATAAAATAATAAACCTCCCAAGAGGTCGAATAATCAATGATGCATGTCGTGGGGCTCTCTAAGAAGCTTGATGAAGTCCATAAGTGCCAAAATGATGAGTTGGACTTCCAAAAGTAATGGACAAGGGGTTGGCCCCTTGTTCTCCATATAATAAACTTGTGGTGCTCCCAATGGTTGTGAGGGCACACAAGTGACCTTATGGGTCTCCAAATAAGTCGAAGATGCATGTAGACCATCTGTAAGAGCTCAGATGATGGTGTTAGCGACGCCACATCAACATACAAGTCCTGGGTCACCTGCCAAGTTCATGGTACAACTGTGGGGCAGGCTGGGAAAAGGTGAACCAAGTGCATCTTTCTCGTCCAATAGGTGAATCTCGAGCAATCTCCGAACATCTCTCGGGATCCATGGAGTGCTATCTACTGTTGTGGAGGCCCATGGCTCTCAACACACACCCTACATGTGCCAATGTAGCCCTCTAGAGGGTTAGCACCACATATAGGGAGACCAAACCCAAGATGGAGACCACCTGCAATCCTGCATAAGATCTAATGTGTACCCTATCCTTCCAATACAACAAGTCATCGAGGAAATCGAGTAAAAGAGCTTACAAACCATGAACCACAGGTGGGGAATTCATAATGGCCTACCCTTCCATAATGAGCTTTGGCAGGTGCTAATGTCTCCAAGTTCCAAATGGGGTTAACCAAGTATCCCATTAGCTGGTTTATACTTCTAAAGGGGGCAATATGTCCAAGGTACATCCTTTAAAAGGTGGTGGCATGGGATAAAAAGATGGATGGAGTAGGGAATGAAAATGGGCATCCCTGGGCCACATGCTGGGGTACAAGGGTAGCTAGTAAAAGGGAAGCCCATACTTGGGTACATAATGTATAAGAGGGAGCAATCGTGGTACATGAGGTGCTCCGACCTTGATTTTTCCACCCTTCTTTATATGCCTTTTCCTTTTTATGATTTTTCTTTAATTAACTACTTGAGGTTCAAGGGGTAAGAGCATCATGTGTGAGATATAGCAGTGGATACCCCCTTTTTAGGTAGGATGGTTCATTTCCCACCAAGGGTTGGGACAATCATGGGTTCCTATATGATGAAGGAGGCTCATAGAGCTTGTAGGAACCAGGGTGATGGCCATCATGATGGGGTAGAGCTCATGTATTGGCTTTTGGCCACGTGCTAAATGTGTTTGTCCTAACCATCTTTTGCATTTTGTGGTACATTTCTTGTTGAATGTGGCCCATTATGCTTTTACTTTTCTTTTTAGCTGCATCAACCGTCGAGGCATCATTCCAGGCCTGACCCAAGGTGTGGGCATGCGGAAAGGGAGAGCTAGCCCTATGTGGACCCAGCAGAGGAATGTGGACCCAGGTGGCAGAAATGATAAATGGGTTATAATGAGTGGAAAGGAGGCAATATATGTGGATGAGGAAGCGGGACCGCACAACCAAAATCAAGGTTTCCTAAAGCCAAATGGTCAGTAAAAGATATCCCTTGGGACTAGAATCCAAGGTTAATATCCAAAATGTGTCTAAGAGACAAGAGCACCAACCTAGCCCATTCTTTCCGTCGAATCCCCCCATTATTTCAGGCGCAGAAGTGTCCATGATAAGCAAACTACAATACTCAATTACCAAATGACAAAGGCATACCTTTAGCTTCGAGAAGCCCACCTTCAAACATACAATCATGGCAGATGGGTGAGGGCCCACATCATTGACTCAGGTGGCAGAGAAATGGCACAATGAACTAGTTGATGGGTGCAAGGGGTTGTTGGCTGCCAGCTGAGGGCCATCTTGGAGAAAAAAATTGTTAAAATTGGCAACTAGGGCAAAACTTCATGTGGGTCATCTTATTCATGGCTGATAATATTTTTATTAGATTCCTCTCATCGAGAGGTGTAGGATTGATATAAAGATCATCCGATTCCGATAAGTATTCATGGAGCTATGAATTTATTTTGATTATGGAATTATTATCACGCTAACCTACAACTCATGTAGGCTCAGAAGCCCAACAGTGGCATCTATTCAAACACCAACATTGTGTATAAATACAGGACGACTTTTCCTCATTTGGACTCACTCATCTCATCACATCTCTCTCTCTCTCTACTGCATAGAAAAGAGTCTCTTCTCTACTGCGCAGAAAAGGGTCTCTCCCTCACACATGTGAAGTCGGAAGCTGCTGAAACTGAAGTTGCAACTGCAGAAGTAAAAATTGACCTGCGTGAACTAGAAGATCTCCTCATTTGAACTGCACTGTAGGTTTATCTAAACCTCCTGAAAGCCACAACTTTTGGTGGTGGAATCAAGTCAATCCGACGGACGGTTTGCAAGATTTCAACTGCCCTAGTTTGAAGCCGGAAGCTGCTGAAACTGAAGTTGCAACTGCAGAAGTAAAGATTGACCTGTGTGGACTAGAAGATCTCCTCATCTAAACTGTGTTGTAGGTTCATCTGAACCTCCTCCGAAAACCGCAACTTTTGGTGGTGGACTCAAGTCAATCCGACGGATGGTTTGCAAGATATCGACTGCCCTAGTTTGAAGCCAGAAGCTGCTGAAACTGAAGCTGCAACTGCAGAAGTAAAGATTGACCTGCGTGGACTAGAATATCTCCTCATATGAACTGCGTTGTAGGTTCATCTGAACCTCCTCTAGAAGCCGCAACTTTTGGTGGTGGAATCAAGCCGATCCGATGGTCGGTTTGTGAGATATCGTCTGCCCTAGTTTGATGATGAAGCCGCTAATGCTGATGCTGCTAATCTAGGGTTTGCTATTGCTGATATAAATCAGATTTATTGTACTATTTCTCTCTGCTGAATTATTGAAGATAAAAGAAGATTTGATCAAAGGGTTTCCCCACACATTGTGGGGTTTGTCCCTGGCTAGCCGCCACATCTTGTGTCTCTTGTCTTGGCTTGTTTTCTGTTGATCGTTTAATGTTCTATCTGCACTTTACTTTATGTACATGTAATTGCTAATCTGTGCAATATAATAAGAAAAGAAGTAAACTGTTATAAGAATAGAACATACCATAACTTAACATGGTATCAGAGTTGAGGTGAAGACAAAGCCTGAGCGAGAGCAAGAGCAATCATTGAAGAGAAGATTGGCAAGGCTATGGGGTCCTCAACACTCTTTCCTGTCGAAGACAAGCTCCATGAGAAAGTTGACTATCCTGGATGGAAGATGTCTATTGATCTAACCCTAGAATATCAAGGAGTGTTGGACCGTGTAAGAGGCAATATTGTTGAGCCTCCATCAAATGCATCCACTGCTGCCTGGAACAAATGGAAAAATGGAGAAGTCAAAACAAAGAAGATCATCTGGGACTCTATCGACAAGCACTTGGTGGCCTACATCTCTTGACTGGACACCTCCAAGGAAATCTACGATAGACTGGTGAGTTTATTTAAAGTTAATGATGCAAATCAAGTTTTGTTTCTTAGAAATAAGCTGAAGGAAATTCATAAGGGTAAAGATGAGAGTATGCAAGCATACTTCTTAAGAATCACCGAGATCAAGAACGATCTCCTATCTATTGGGGAGACTATTACTGAGAGAGAAATGGCACTCACGACTCTTGGAGGATTACCATCCGAATGGTACATGTTTAGGATTACTCTTCTGAACAATAATGTAATTCCTGGTTTCGAGGAATTAATGGCTAGATGCATTCAAGAGGAAACAAGGGTAGAAGAGCAAGAAATGCCCATGCCTAAAGGTCCTCCTGCTGCCTTTTTTTTCTCATGCTAAGAAAAGAAATAATTCTGGGACTAAATTAAAAGGAAAGGCTGGACCTAAGGGTGGATGTTACATCTGCGATAAAGCAGGTCACTATGCAAGGAAGTGCCCTGATAGAAAGGACTCACACCGGGACGATGATCAAAATCCCTCTGATGGCAATCAAAGGAATGACAAATTCATAGCAAAGGTAAGAGGAGAGTTGGGAATCAAGGAAGAGGACAACCATTCAAGAAGGCTAGAAATTCCAGGATGTATTAAATGCACCTAACCTCAAAAAGAACCTAGTGTCCATCTCGGCGATAGAAGACAAAGGCTACAAGGTAACCTTCAGCGATGGCAAGGTACGTATATGGAAAAATAATGTTAAAGATGCCTTTACTCTTGGGTTTCGTGTTGATTCATTATATCAGGTCAATGGAAGTCCGCTAGGTGTCATGTCTTATGACACATCTCTTCAGTCCAAACTTTGGCATCAGAGGTTTGCCCCCCTTCATTATAAAGCTCTACTCAGTGTAAGACAAATGGTGACAGAGATGCCCGAATTCCGAGTAGAGAAAGAAGGTGTATGTCTAGGATGTGCCGAAGGAAAGCTCAAAAGGGGACCATTCCCCTCAAGCCTAAGCAAGACCTCTGATATATTACAGTTGGTTCACTCAGGCATACCTGAGGTTGGCATTAAGAGGGAGACTACTACACCACATACTCCAGAGTAGAATGGTGTGGCACCGTACGATTATGGAAGCTGTCTCTATGGGTAGATGATGTAAAAATGCCTGATGTGGAAGAACCCATGGATCCTATTTATCCACCTGAGCCTTCCTCTTCTAGGAAGAGGCCTTCATGGCTTAGGGAGATAGTTGATGATGCTAAAGGAGATGTTGCACCCCGAGGAACCTTCTGTAAAAGTAAGAAACCTAATAGGTATCAGGGATACCTGACCATCATGAGCACGATCATACAAAATAAGCCTTCATCATTCTCAGATGCCGTCAAGCATCAAGTATGGAAGGATGTTATGACCAAAGAATATGAGTCTATTATGGAGAATGATGTCTGGGAAGTAGTTCCCAGACCCCAGGACAAGACAGTTGTTACTTCCAAATGGGTTTACAAGATAAAGCATGCAACAGATGGAAGTACAGAAAAGTATAAGGCTCGTTTTGTTGCTCGTGGTTTCTCCCAAAAAGAAGGTATAGACTATGATGAGATATTTGCACCTGTTGCCAGATATACGACCATCCGCTCGATCATAGCCCTTGCCGCTTCACAAGGATGGAACCTACGTCAGATGGATGTCAAGATTGCGTTCTTGCATGGCTCGATCAAAGAAGAGGTCTACGTGGAGCAACCCGAAGGATTTGAGATTTATGATCGAAAATCTCATGTGTGTAGGTTGAAGAAGGCTCTCTATGGGTTGAAGCAAGCACCCCGAGCATGGTATGAGAGGATCGACAGCTACTTGATGAAGCTGGGATTCACTAGGAGTGAAGCCGATCCTAACCTTTACTTTAAGGTTGAAGATGACAAGCCTCTCATACTAGGCGTTGTATGTGTATGACCTCTTTCTAACAGGTGCATACCCTCTCATTTACAAATGTAAAAGGGTGTTGGCTTCTGAATTTGAAATGAAGGCCCTAGAACTGATGCACTATTTCCTAGGACTTGAAGTGTGGCAAAATCCAAGGGAAATTTTCCTATCTCAAGGAAAATATGTGGTGAAGATTCTGTAAAGATTTGGTATGGTGGCCTGCAAGCCTGTGACTATCTCATGGATCTTAACTTTCAGAAGTTATATGGTAGTGATGTCGGACTAGATTTGGGAAATGCCTTTGAGTTTCAAAAACTCATTCACGTTGATGTTCTTGGTGAACCTCCATCCGAACATATGTTTTGCAGTTAGCATTGTGAGCTCATATTTGGTTAAGCCTCACTAGATTGGTGCCAAGAATCTTCTGAGATGTCTTCAGGACACAATCTCTCATGGATTGAGATACACTGCTAGAAATATGAAACTGCATGATTATTCGAATGTTGATTAGGCAGGTAGTGTGCAGGATCACTGGAGCACTTTTTAGTGTTGTTTCTCTTTGGACTCTACTTCGATATAATGAATGAGTAGGAAGCAGAAGTCGGTTGCCATAAGCACCGTCGAGACCGGATACATATCTACGAGTATGATCTCGTATGAAGCTGCTTGGTTGGGGAAGCTCTTCAGTGAGCTGTTTGAACACATACCACTGTGATTCTCTGTAACAACCAGAAGTGGGATTCGATTATTAAGGAATCCCATATTCATCGATTGCTCCAGCAGATAGACATCATCTAGGATATGGTAAGTCGATGAGCAAGGAGGCTCCATCGCATTAAGATGATGTACAGGTCGATACACCTTGTCAAAGCCCCGAGGAAAGATCTAATCTATGATTTTCCCAAATGACTTGGAGTCGTCAAGAAACCCTTGTACAAGGGTCCTGCATGTTGAATACATTGAACTCTGGGAGCTCTGAGGGCTTGAGGTTCTTACTGGAGCAACATACGACCATAGGGTGACTCACCCTCCCTTGGTGGTGCGCACTAGAACAAGATGATTCGCTCTCTTGTGGGACAAGATGATTCGCTCTCTTGTGGGACAAGATGATTTGTTCTCTTGTGGAACAGGATGATTCGCTCTCCTGTGTAGCAGGATGATTAGTTCTCCTGTGAGGCCTGGATTGATGTGTTCTCCATGGCGATTGTAGCAGGATTGATGTGTTCTCCTGTGAGGCCTGGATTGATGTGTTCTCCATGACGATTGTAGCAGGATTTATGTTTTCTCCTGTGAGGCCTGGATTGATGTGTTCTCCATGGCGATTGTAGTAGGATTGATGTGTTCTCCTGTGAGGACGGGATTGATTAAGTTCTCCTGTCAAGGCATCCTACCCATGTAGTCTGGGACTCATGGGAAGTACCTCTCATCTAATCAATGAGCAGGGAAATGAAGTTAGGGACCATAGTAGTACCGATGGACGCATTGCTGTATCTACCGTACTCCCTACGCTAGGATGACCTCCATTGATCTGGGATCAATGAGACTGGTCTGGGACTAGTGGTAGGAGTTGTACCATACTATGACGCTGACTTCAGGTCGGTTGAGACTGGTCTGGGACCAGTGGTACATACTCTAAGACTGACTTCGTGTCAGTGCAATAATGGTCTAAGACCAGTGAGAGTGGTACATACTATGACGCTGACTTTGGGTCGGTTGAGACTGGTCTGCGACCAGTGGTACACTCTCAGAGACTGCGACACTGGTCTGGGACCAATGGTAGGAGTGGTACCTACTATGAAGCTAACTTCGGGTCGGTTGAGACTGGTCTGGGACCAGTGGTACGCACTCTGAGACTGACTTTGAGTTAGTGGAGGATGATACTGGTCTGGGACCAGTGGAGTTGTACTCACTATGACGCTGACTTCGGGTCAGTTGAGACTAGTCTGGGACCAGTGGTACATACTCTGAGACTGACTTTGAGTCAGTATGATACATCCTCGATCATTTCTTCTTCTTCATAATTCGGACAAAAGCAGAGCAGAACAGAACAATGCAAGAGCAGAGCAGAATAGAGCAAAGCAACACAGATCAGTACAGGGCAGATCAAGACAAAGCAGAACAGGCAGAATAGAGCAGAGCAGGACAAGGGTCAGGCTGTACAGGGCAGTGCATTTGATGGATGAATAGTAACGACTGATAGACAGATTGCAGATGAAGTTCTCCCTAGTTGAGAGGGAGTGTTAAAATTGGCAACTAGGGCAAAACTTCATGTGGGTCATCTTATTCATGGCTGATAATACTTTTATTAAATTCCTCTCGTCGAGAGGTGTAGGATTGATATAAATATCATCCGATTCCGATAAGTATTCATGGAGATATGAATTTATTTTGATTATGGAATTATTATCAAGCCGACCTACAACTCATGTAGGCTCAAAAGCCCAACAGTCGCATCTATTCAAACACCAACGTCGTGTATAAATACAAGAGGAATTTTCCTCATTTGGACTCACTCATCTCATCACATCTCTCTCTCTCTATTGTGCAGAAAATAGTCTCTTCTCTACTGCACAAAAAAGGGTCTCTCCCTCACATGTGAAGCCGAAAGCTGCCGAAACTGAAGCTGCAACTGTAGAAGTAAAGATTGACCTACGTGGACTAGAAGATCTCCTCATCTGAACTGTGTTGTAGGTTCATCTGAACCTCCTAAAAGCCGCAACTTTTGGTGGTGGAATCAAGTCAATCCGACGGATGGTTTGCAAGATATCGACTGCCCTAGTTTGAAGCTGGAAGCTGTTGAAACTGAAGCTACAACTGCAGAAGTAAAGATTGACCTATGTGGACTAGAAGATCTCCTCATCTGAATTGTGTTGTAGGTTCATCTGAACCTCCTCTGAAAATGGCAACTTTTGGTGGTGGAATCAAGTCAATCCAACGGACGGTTTGCAAGATATCGACTACCCTAGTTTGAAGCCGGAAGCTGCTGAAACTGAAGCTGCAACTGCAGAAGTAAAGATTGACCTGCGTGGACTAGAATATCTCCTCATATGAACTGCGTTGTAGGTTCATTTGAACCTCCTCTGGAAGCCGCAACTTTTGGTAGTGGAATCAAGCCGATCCGACGGTCAATTTGTGAGATATCATCTGCCCTAGTTTGATGATGAAGCCACTAATGTTGATGCTGCTGATCTAGGGTTTTCCACTGCTGATATAAATCAGATTTATTGTACTATTTCTCTCTACTGAATTATTGAAGATAAAAGAAGATTTGATCAAAGGGTTTCCCCACACATTGTGGGGTTTGTCCCTAGCTAGCCACCACATCTTGTGTCTCGTCTTGACTTGTTTTCTGTCGATCGTTTAATGTTCTATCTGCACTTTACTTTATGTACATGTGATTGCTAATCTGTGGAATATAATAAGAAAAAGAAGTAAACTGTTATAAGCATAGAACATACCATAAC
Organism: Pinus tabuliformis; assembly: GCA_031772625.1. Classification (NCBI taxonomy): domain Eukaryota; kingdom Viridiplantae; phylum Streptophyta; class Pinopsida; order Pinales; family Pinaceae; genus Pinus; species Pinus tabuliformis. The sequence goes on along the minus strand of CM062814.1, from coordinate 763,579,043 downwards.
TTAACAAAAATTCTCCTACGGATATCACCCACAAAATGGTGGGTAATAGGCCCTAAATACATTGTTGCCATAAAATGCTTCAGAATTCAAGTGAAACAGTGATGAGGCAAAGAGGCTTAGCGGGCAAACCACTAGGCCTAATGGCCTTGTAGATGAGCGAGGATTCTTTCAAGGCACTTGACCACCTGCAACCATCAGGTTAGCTCCAAAATCGTTGCAAAACAAAACGTTAGTGACCACAAACCAATACCAACTCAATCGATGATTGAAGAATGGCTAAAATGAGGGATAAAAGACGGTTAGAGGCCAACGATGAAGGGTTAGAGGCTAGGAACAAGGAACGATGGGGAAGACAAGCCCTATAGGGTTGACGTCTAGGCTAAAAGAGGCCAAATGAGGGCTTAAAAGGCCAATCTAGGCCTGCAACTAACGGATGGAGGCCAAAGGAAGGGGGACGAGAGGGTTAGAGGCCTTCTGGAGGCTACAACAAGGCCAAAAATGGTCTGCAGCTAGGAGAAAAGGCATAAAAAGGCCACTGCAGGGGTAGAAGAAGCCCTATAAGGGTTGTCGAGGGCTGGAGGAAGGCCCAAAAGGGTTGTCATCCAAGAGATAAGCCCTTTTAGGGCTACAACCAAGGGAAATAGGGTTGCAACTAGCTTTAGGGGGGGGAAGGAGGGGCATAGCTAGGCTAGGATAGGTCACGACTAGGCCTTAGAGGCATTAAAAAATTTGGAACCCTACAATCACGCAAAATTTACCATAAAAATGTTGAAATTCACTTCCTTGAGGGTCAGTGTCTTCCCTTCTTGGCTGGACATTTAGCTTGGATGAGGTCTAGAGGGTAGATCTTGCCTTCCTAGGCCTAGATCAACCTCCAAAACCCCAACGATTTGCTTGAGAGGGCTAGACGTCTCACTTGGAAGGGTGAAACCCTTCAAACCCTAGCTCTAGGGCTTGATCCTCCACAAAATAATTCAATTTCCTTTGAGGATCCACCTACAAAAAATGAATGAAAGGATTCCAAAGCCCCAAATATATACAAAAATTTCAAAAAAAAACCCAAAAACTCCAAGTTCTACAAAATAAAACAAGGGTTAGAATAATTTACAAATATTTACAATATTTACAAATTAAAATTATTAGCTCTCATTAGTAAATTAATTCTTTGTAACCCAAGATCAAAATAAAAATTTTGAGAGATTTTTTAAATAAATTGCATGGATGAATAATTTTGAAAGATAGACCAGCCAAAACCCTCCCACAAAATAATTCGTCACAATGAAAGCTTAGAGCCCAAACAAGGTCAGCCATTCCCCAAAATCTGTGAACTTGGAGCCCAAGGGTTAGCATACCTATAAATCTCTATTAAATCTCCAGATAAACTGTTAGATCATATAGTGGATCAGAGCACCTAAGACAGCTCGTACCAATAGAATGTTCTTATCACTGACAAATGAAATAATAGTTAAATAGATATTCAGCACAATATAGGATAAACACATAGTCAGCACATACAACAGATCAACAGATAGAAAAACAGCATGAATTGAAACCCAAAGTCTTTCTATTATGAGAAAAATGTTTTCAGTAGAACAACAGCTCATTACATGCATTACAAAATCACCTCATCCAAAGATGGGAAATAGAAGTTAAATGGTCTCCTTATATAGAGAAAACCCCTCTAAGTGGAACATAATGGCTACTTAGTTTGATCCTCGTCAAAATAATCTCAAATGTAGAAAATAACTTGATCATCTTTTAATCTCCACCATCGAATTTTTTATTTTTTAGGAAAAAATCGATTTTATCTTAAAAACCATTTTTAATTAATCCAAAAATTTATATTTTGGATTAATTTCCTCAAAATTTTGACTTTGACTTAACCACCAAGGTCCAAGGGCTCAAATTTTCTTAAAATATCAATTTTTCCCTTGGCGGAGGACCTCCATAATTTGACTTCTTTTTTACCTATGATTTTTTTTTTTTTTCCACTTTGAGATAAATTAATTTCTCTATAATTATTTTTTGGTTTAGGAATTTTATTTAATCTAGCCAGAAAAATTAATTAATTGACTCTAGGGAGAGGATTAATAATTTTTCCACCCTGAAATATTTTAGCCATGGTTTCTGATTGCAAGAAACCATGCACTAAAATATTTTGTACATCAAAATATTACAATTAATTCAACCCTTAGAAGGGGAAATGCACATTTAGACCTGTTGCACCGATTTTGTCACAAGTCCAAGGAAGCAATTGTGCAAAGTTTTTCAAAATTTAGAATCATCAGCCAGCTACCTGTCATATCATTGTAAACCCAATTTCTGCAAATTGTAATGTAAATGATGCTAGTACGATCGTTTAATTATGTAACAACCTAGGTAAGCCTTTGAATTTGGCGATGAATTTCATCCTAGGAGGTTTTTTAACCTCACCGCATTATGTGTGTTTCTAAACACGGATAATCAATAGAGTTTTTCCTCCAGCTTAAACCCCAAAGCTAGGGTGGAATTCATAGTCAAAGTCTTAGGTGAGTCCTAGTGTTATATCAAGTCTTTGTAAAAGTGGTTTGGGAATAATTTAAGCTATTTGGCTAAATTATTTTATTACAGATCACTTGGTCTACTAGATCATATTGTGTCGTAAAATTGGGTAATTATTTTGAGGGTCTATATGTAAAGAGGTATTCCCCCTTTGAGGGTTGAATTTGTAATTATCTGATGTAAAAAATATTTTAGTGCATGGTCTCTCATACTTAGACACCATGGCTAAAATATTTAAGGGTGGAAAAAATAATTAGTCCCCTCTTGTGTCAATTAATTAATTTTACTGGCAAAAGTAAAATAAAAACCTAAGCCAAAAAATTAATTAATTTAGAGTCAAAAATATTTTTAGAGAAATTAATTTCTCCAAGTGGAAAATGACCAAAAAATTCGTGGGTAAAAAAGAAGTTAATTTTTGGAGGTCCCCTACCAAGGCAAAAATGGATATTTTTAGAAAATTTGGGCCCTTAGACCTTAATGGTTAAGTCAAAGTCAATTTTTTGAGGAAATTAATCCAAAATATTTTTTTTTGATGGATAAAAAATGGTTTTTGAGAGATTCAAAAATTCCTCAAAAATAAATATTTTTGACAATGGAGATTAAAATATCATCAAATTTTTATCAACAGTCGTGATTATTTTGACGAGGATCAAACCAACTAGACGTTATTTTCCACTTGGAGGATTTATCTATAAATAGAAGCCATGTTGCTTCTCAAGTCATGATGATGACTCTGGCTCTAGACTAATGTAAAATTGTAACACTGGAATTGATCCATTGATCTGCAATGAACGTTTGAATATCATAATAAAAGACTTTGGGGTTCAGTTCATGGTGTCTTTGTCTCATTGATCTGTGGTACGTGCTAGCTATGTGTTTTCCTATATTGTGCTAAATTTTATATAAGCTTGTTATTTCATTTGTCGGTGATAAGAACATTCTATTGGTAGATTTTGGGTCTATCTTAGGTGATCTGATTCACCATATGTCTAACAAGTTTGCTTGAAGAAATATATAGAGATTTGTAGGTACACCAACCCTTGGGCTCCAAGTTCACAGACTGTGGGCATGGGCTGACCTTGTTTGGGCTCTAGGAAATTTATATGATTTTCTTACTTCGCTAAAGACTGTGGTTAATACTCTATCTTTCGAAATATATTAAGCCATTTTCATTATTTAAAACAAAAATCTCAATTTTTTTATTTATTTTATAAACCTTGTATTTTTGTAAATTCTGTACATATTTTGTAAAATATGTTTCTAACCCTTGTTTTGCAGCGATTGGGTTTGAGGTTTTATTTTCTAAATTTTGTATAAATTGGGGTTTTGCGAAATTTTATTTTCATTTCTACAAGTGAGCTTCAAAGTTGATCAAGAAAATTTTGTTGGGGTTTGGAACTAGATCTAGGACCTTGAGGTAAGATCCAGTCTCCATTAAATTTGGGTCTATCTTAGGTGATCTGATTCACCATATGTCTGACAAGTTTGCTTGAAAAAATATACAGAGACTTGTAGGTACACCAACCCTTGGACTCCAAGTTCACAGACTATGGGCACGAGCTGACCTTGTTTGGGCTCCGGGAAATTTATATGATTTTCTTACTTCGCTAAAGACTGTGGTTAATACTCTATCTTTCGAAATACATTGAGCCATTGTCATTATTTATAAAAAAAATCTCAATTTTTTTATTTTATAAACCTTGTATTTTTTTAAATTTTGTACATATTTTGTAAAATATTTTTCTAACCCTTGTTTTGCAACAATTGGGTTTGAGGTTTTATTTTCTAAATTTTGTATATATTGGGGTTTTGGGAAATTTTATTTTCATTTGTGCAGGTGAGCTTCAAAGTTGATCAAGAAAATTTTGTTGGGGTTTGGAACTAGATCTAGGCCCTTGAGGGTAAGATCTAGTCTCCATTAAATTTGCAAGGCCAGCATTCAAGATTTTGCAGTGAATTTGGGCGATTTTTGAAGATCTGAAGTGAGATTCATTTTTTTCAAGGGTTTCGAAAAATTTTAGGGCCTTCTAGGTCTAGTGTTACCTCCAAACTCTAGCCACAAGCCTAATTTGGTCTCCTAGGCTTGGTCGTGAGACTTTTAGCCCCAACTGTGAGCATCTTTAGGCCTTTTAGGCCTGGCCACAAGCCTCCAAGGGCCTCGGCCTGCCTTCCTTTCCCTGGTCGTAAGCTTGGGAGTGCTACAGATGGGCAGGATTCTTGAGGAAGTCCACCTCTTGAATCAGTACCTTGCTACGGGAGCCTACAGTATTCAGTAGCATGATCGATCAGTGGCTGTAGATGCAATCAGATGCCAAAGTGATAGTTGCAGAGTCTAATTGCAGTCAGATGTTGGGGAACGCAGTGCAGAGTTGGCAGCAGTGTAGATGGCATAGTGCAGAGTCAGCAGCAGCGCAGATGCCTCAGTGACAATGCAGATACTAGCAGTAGTCAGAGACTTAGGAGACAAATACATCATACTAATCACAGTTGATTCAATATTTAGGATGCTTCTCAGTTGCAATTGTTGCAGTTGCAGTAGCAACGGAAGAAAGGGAGTTGCAATGCAGATGCAGTGTCGGTAGCAGTTCAGCAGAATCGGCAGCAATTCAGCAGAATCATCAGTAGTTCAGCAAAATCAGCAGCAGCATAGATTCAACATATATTAGAGTTGCGTAGTAGTTGGTGAGCAGCAGCAGCCAAACATCAACAGTGTGACAGGAGATGATGCAGAGACAGGGTGTTACTACAGGGGGCAACAACACTAGAACACATTCCTCGCTAGGAGGGAGTGTTATTTTTTGTAGCATCGGATGCGTTCTAACCTTGAAATTTTTTGGAGAGGCTAGAATGCATGAGATATCCCAAACCCAGAAATCATTTCTAGAAATTCCACCTAGAAATGACTTAATTAGATTATTAGTCAGTTTTTAAATATTTCTGAAGTCTAAACTTAGCGGATATTACTAATTAATCAGAATTAATTAAGTTAAGGTATGAATGTTTTAGAAACTCACACAGATCGACTTCAAGTTAATCCTAGCCATCGATTAAGATCTAATCTTGGTCGCTGAAGTCTCAATAGAGGATTATAAGAAGAAGCCGATGGGGCTTGGAGAAATCATTTATGCAGTTCGATTTCATGAGCAGATCGATTTCCTGAGTAGCAGCATTCAGTTGTCGGAGAGAGAGCCAGAGAAATTGAAGTAGTGAGAGGGGCAAGGACAATGAAGTCGAAGGAAGGATTCCATTTCATGTGAGTGCATTTGCAAAGAGACATAGGAGCCACAGTGAGGCTGATGTAGAGCAACACAGTAGCCTCTAGAGGCAATTTCAATTTTGCTGGGGAGAAGCAGAGTTTTAGTGCCAGAAGTTGGGTAGCGGTTCCAGAGGCCAGGAGAGATGCAGTGATTGCGCTAGGGTGATGCAGTGATTGCGCTAGGGTGATGCAGTGATTGCGCAGAGCCAGTCTGGATGGCTCAATTTGAGCTGAGGTTAGAGCCGGATTTGCTTGTGGAGTGAGGATATTCCTCACTAGACTTTTCTTGCCAATTTTTCCTCTGTAGGATTGCCAGTTTCGGCATCCAATTGTACTCAGATTATTTCACTGTTGCATAATAATAAAACCCTCAGTTGTTGCACCGGTTTTCCCGAGTTGGGTTTTTCCGGAGACATTGGTCCAAAATAACTGTGTTATCTTATGTGTGTGCTAGTATTTCTTCCAACGTTTATTTCTTTTGTAGTTTATTTGTGTAGTTTGCAATGTGATTGATTCAGTATTTGTTGTAGCACACAATAAATAAATTGTTAAAAAATAATTTAACAATTAGGAGAATTATTTCCAGTTGCTGCAATAGGAATCAGGTTTCCGATTTCTCACATGACCCTCAACAAGACCACCAACCATAGACATTCAAGATGGCTTCCAAACTAAGATACCGGAAATGTTGCCCCCAAGTCCTAGAAACATGGTCCAGCATTTCGTATACTGAAACACATACGAAATGGTTTAGAAACGACATCAAAATGTTTCTGACACATTTCACTTTTTCGAAAATGGTCAACCCGAGATCGGAAATATTTCAAAGGAGTTTCAAGACAATTGGATCCGTTTTCGGAAAATATGGATACATGTCATGATTTTTGGCAAATGTCAATGTCTCAATATTAGGCTACAATATTAGCCTAAAGGTTTCCGGGTTTCTAATGTGCCAGGAACTTTATTGCAAGAAGATATTCCAGGTTTGTTTATCAAGAGCATGTAAATCCAGTTGATTTCTTTACAGATCTTATATCCATTGATTACAGCTCATCTGAAAGTGAACATTTATCTCGAAAAAGGATTGATGACATGATAGAGGTATTTGCCAACAAGTTTTCAACAATGCCAAATCTAAAGGATGGAAACCTGGCATTTGGAATGGAAACTGATAAGGTATCTATGAAATCAAGAAGGAAAGTTGTTACCTACAAAGTTGGCTGGTGGAAGCAGTTTCGGCTATTATTGAAGTGTGCATGGATGCAGGTTGAATAACTATCTAAGTCTGCATTTTCTAAAATATATTTTCTCATTTTGCATTAGGTTAAATTTCTCAACATTTCTTTACTAGTATCATACTTCACAATACTTAATTGCTTAAATTGTGGCATCTTGATTCTTGGTCATATGATCTTAGGTTGTGAATAAATAAATCCAGCTTACTTCTTTCTGTGAATTTCAGAGCATCTCCTGTTGTAGCTACTGGAATACAGTCCAATTTATAATGCGTAGATGTTGTTCTTTACAATGATTAAATTTACATCATATTCGGTGATACTAAACAATATTTCTATGCAATGACTCCTTTAGTGTCTAGACAGAGATACTGTGCAGCATACTATTTACAAAGTCAAATTCACTATGCTACCTTTGTGTTAGTGTTGTCAAATTCATTAGAAAAATATATAAATAAAGTATGGTGTGACTCTAAAAATAATCTCATATTCCTTTAAACTAAGTGGATATTGACATTTTAATCAAAGGTGCCAACATGAATGTCATAATAATCATTGATGATAATGACAATGCTTATGTTGAATTGATCATGATGATTATGTATTTTTAACTATAGAATCTAGATTCTAAAGACTTAAAGACTAAAAGATGAATGGTAATATGAAATTTTTAGTCATATATCTATATATATATATATATATATATATATATATATATATTGTTTCCTTGTTGTATCATATCTAGATTTTTTGAAAATTTGTCGTATTCGTTTCAAACCTTGTATTCGTATCCGTTTCAGTGCAACTTAGCTTCCAAATATGCAGCTAGGGCTTGAGTTTTCTCCATGGGAATTGCTCCAAACTTGTAGGATCACTATAGGAGACACCAACGCAGTAGCCTATCCAGATGGTTTTGCAAGATCAACCCTCTAATGCAACTCGCAAGCAACCCTAGCTAGCCATCTAGGGTAGGGGCTGAAATTTAGAAAAAGGAGAAAAAGAGAAGGACAAGGAGGGTGACCACCAAATTTTCTTGGACTAGTGCCTTACCCTTGGGCTATGGAGTCTATGTGATTTGAAATTTGGCCAAAGTTGTCCTCAAGGAGGCTAAAAAGTGATGCCCTAGCACCTACCTTTCAACAATTACCCACCCAAGATCTATGGACTTTTATGGAAGAAAATCATATTTCAATCCACTAGGAACATTCATCTACTTGTTATTCAATGAGTAACATGCACAAATTTGCAATCTAACAATTTTTACAATGATATTCAATAATTAGGGCACAAGAAGAACTAGCTAGTTGCAAAATTTCCACACATTAGACATTATTACATGAAAAAATCTTCAACAAAATCACTTACAAGATAACAAGAGATATATCCAATCCAAGATCAAGATAGTGGCTCCAAGAAAGAACAAGACTTCAGCTTCCAAATATATTGAAATGCATCAAAAGAGCTCCAATAGACATCCAAAGAAAAGTGTGAAATTCTCAAGAGAGAGATATCCAAGTGTGATGATGATGATCTCTCTCAATGGGAGAGATCTAAATATATATGATCCTCTATCCTATTCGAATTATCCTAAGATGCACCTATAATTATTTTAATGTGCAAAATAACATATCTTTGGTGACAAGCCCACCAAATAGCTCATAAAGTGAAGAATAAGCCATCCAAAATGAAGCTGAAATGATGAAATAATGGTGTAGGAGGGTCGTTGGAGGGCCTCATTGAGTCCTCAAGGTGCCATAATGAGAGTGAGGGCTCCATAAATGATAGTAAAGGGGGTGGCCCCTTGATCTCTAAGTAAAACATCATGTGGTGCTCCAAATTGGCTCTAGGGCACAAGTAGTGGTCTCATGGGTCTCTTGATGAAAAATAAGCCTATAGACTGCTCCAAATGTGGGCACAAAAGATGGTGATTGCCCTCCCATGTCTCAAGGATGAGACAAACCTCCTTTGGGCCTTGGATCAGTTGCCAAACCCTGTATATACTGTAAAGCCAATCAGGGGCACTGTTGGTCCAAGTGCATCATCTCGCATATAATGTGGGGCAATGAACAAGTTGTTGAAGGTGCTGAGGTTGCCCATGGCATGAGATAATGCTCTGTCACATGATGGAAACCCATGGCTCTCAACGCTTCCCCTACAAGTGTCAATATGATCCTTTGGTGGGATTGGGCCCCAGTTAAGTTGCCCAACCCATGATGAAACCACTTGCCAATCTTGTATAAGATCCAATGTGTCTCCTCACCTTTAGACACAATAATTCATTAGTGAAATTGAGTGAATAAGTTTGTTAATCAAGGGCAGAAATGAGACTTCATAGTGGGTTTCCCTTTTAAATTTGGGGCTTTGAGCATGTAATGGTGTTACCTCCCTAGGTAGAAGTGGTTAATAAACAACCCTATTAGGTGTTCCCAGCCCCTAAAGGGAAGGACATGTCCAAGGTACATCCTTCAAGTGGTAGGTGTCATGTGGATAATGATGAGGTGGATGGGGACATAGGGGTCTCAAGGCCAAATGCCATGGGCTCAAGGGTGGTAATGGTGAGGGATGTCCACATATTTGGGTGTATGAATGTAGGAGGGAGCAATCATGGTACATGAGTTACCCCGACCTTTGTTTTTCCACCCTTCTTCATTTTCCTTTTGCCTTTTATTAATTTTTCTTTTATTTTACTGCTCGGGGCTCCGAGGGATGAGAGCATAATGTGTAAGATATAGCAGTGATTAACCCCTTAAGGTGGGGCAGTTCATCACCCACCAGGGGGTGGGACATGCATGGGTTTCTTAATGATGCATGGGCATTCATAGGGGCCATAGGAACCAGGGTGGTGGCCAAAATGATAAGGGTTGGAGCTCATGTTTGGCTTTTGCCCATGTGCTAAATTTATTGTCTCAGTTATCTTTTGCATTTTGTGGTATTATTTCCTTTTGTAGTGGCCATGATATGCTTTTGTCTCTTTTTTTCCTAGCTGCATCAACCTTCAAGGCATCATCCCAGGCCCAACCCAGACACGTGGACAGGGGGGGAGTGCCAGAGCCTTGTGGACCCAATGTTCATGTGGACCCAGAGAGGGAAGATGATGAAATAGGGCATGTAATGTGCGGAGAGGAGTGAAAAATGTGGAATGGGAAAATAGGACCACGCTACCAAAATCAGGGTTTCCCAAGTAGTGCCCATCCTAAAGCTGTAAGCCAGTAGGGGAGATCCCACGGGACTAGGGTTGAGAATTAGCCCCGCCCCCCCAGTAAAGGTGAGGGAACAAGACTACGGTCGAAGCCCTTCCTTCTTCCAAGTCACCCAATAATCCATACCCAAGTGTGCCCAAGAAAAACAAGCATAAGCACCCGATTACATAATGAAAAACCATACCTTTAGGATTAGATGGCCCACCTTCAAACATATGATCTCAACAAATGGGCGAAGGGACATATGAATGGCTAAAGGAGCTGAGACATCCAGCACAATATCGGTTACACTGTTGGTTGTCAAGGGCTGCTGGCTGCCGGTTGAAGACAAATCTAGGAGAAAATTTCTCCTATGGGGTCACCCATTGGTGGTGGGTAACAAGGCCAACCAATATACAAAATCTTGATATGATAAGGGTAGGAAGATCACAGTCTTCCAGACAAGCAACTACTATTGATACACTTCCAACCAGTAATCTTAGAAACCACATACAATCTCATAGATTACTTCCGTTTGCAAACTGCAAATATTGCATGGAAGCTACAGAAAGGAAATTTGTAGATGGAAAAAGACCAAGGTATGAAGTAGCTGGAACTTATTCCTCTTTAGAAGGTCATAATGGGCAGTACTCATTGTATTGAATGCAAGCAAATGGTTATTCCTATCAAAGATATTAAAATGATCAGTCTCCCTAGGGAAAAGCCTAATCAATAAAGAATCTATTTTGATGAAAGAAAGCTTGGACCTGGAAATTACATTCCCAAATTCAAAAATGGTTCAATAGTCGCAGATTTAGAATTCCTTCATTATAAAAAGCCTTCAGAAGCAGAACTAGTTGAAGAAATCAAGCTTCAAAATTATTCTAATTATTAGTATGTTCGTTTACTTCAAAATTTAGATGACTTAGCTCAAGATGTTTTCAAGACTAAAGAACACATGGCAGAAATACATCCAATAGTTAGTTCTATCCAACAAAGTCACACACAAGTTGTCAAGGAAGTCTATCATCGGATGTGTTCTAAGGAGAAGGATGTGGACCCCATATTATACAAGAAGTTGATGGGCTCTCTTATGTATTCATTAACACCACACGAGATATATCCTTAAAGTAAACTCTCTGAGTTAGTTCATGGTTGAATTCAAGAGGGTGCACTAGACAGTAGCGAAACATGTGTTGCATTATTTGCAAGGTAGAATCGAGTATGGGATCAGATATACTCAAGGTGATGGTATCAGGTTGATGGGCTATACTGATGCAGACTGGGAAAGCAGTACAGTGGACAGAAAGAGCACTTCAGGGTGTTGCTTTAGCATGGGATCGGGAGTTGTCTCTTGGTACAACAGGAAGTAGAAGTTCGTGGCACTAAGTTCTGTGAAAGCAGAGTATATAGCAGCTAGCATGGAAACATGCGAGGCCATTTGGCTTCAGAAGCTGTTAGTATCCTTGTTTGGTCAAAGGGTGGAGACGACAGTGATAAACTGCGACAAGCAAAGTTGCATCAGGCCGTCTAAGGATTTGGTGTTTCAAGGCAAGTCTAAGCATATATACATCAAATATTATTTCATTAAGGATTGTGTACAACACAGGTCGGTTTAGCAACAATATGTGCCTACAGATCAACATGTGGGAGACATCCTAACAAAGGCATTAGGGAAGGCAAGATTCATCTTCTTCAGAGATAAGTTGGGTGTTATATAGAACACCTTCCTTGCTAAGAGCGAGTGTTAGTTTGTGTAGCCCGGATAGGTGTTCTAGTTTCAAGAGGTGTCAATGAGGATAAGAACACAAGGATAAATTATCTTCAAGCCCATTTTATTTTTTAATTTTTTTTTAAGGGAAAATGTCTTAATTAGATTATTAACCAATTTTTAATTATTTCCCTAAGTCTACCTAAGGAAAATAGATTAATTAATCGGTATTAATTGAGACAAGTCGATTTCTCTCTAGTGACTTCTAGAAAAGTGATTTGATGGAGTCAAGATGATCTTAGCCATTGATCGTGATTAGATCTTGGTCGTTGATTGCTCAACAAGACATTATAAGAAGAAGTCAATGGGCATCTTGGAGACACGCAAATTTGATTGAGCAAGGGTGCAGTGATAGTGTGGGACACTAGCAGAGGGTTTTAGCAGTGATTGAGGAGAGATTTGTCGGAGAGATTTCTTCACAATGATTTCTAGTTTCTCAGAGACAAAAAGAGGTCGAATTATTTTGCAGAGGGTCAGTTTTCTCCAGTGGTGTGAATTACTAGGAGGTTGATTTGCCAGGGAGAGGACAAACTTGCCAAAGAGGTCGATTTGTAGGAGGAAAGTCGAGTTTTCCAAAGAAGATCGATTTTCTAGTGGAGGCTGAAATATTTTTCCAAGGGTGCGAGTTGCTAGTGGAGGTTGAGTTTTCTCCAGGCCGCACGTGTGGGCCAAGTTGAAGAAGTACAGGAAGGCCAAATTTCTTCTAGGAAGTCAAATTTACTTCCAAAAGTGAAGAAAAATAATGTTGGTGCTTTGCCAATTTTATGACAAGTCGTTTATGTAATTTTCAATAACAAATTTGTTGAAGAATAGTAAAACCCTCATCTACAGAACTATTTTTCCCCACATTGGGGTTTTTCAAGGGACAATTTATCCAAAAATCTCGGTGTCTATTTTTATGTGTGGTTTTCTCAATTCCTGTGATTTATTAATTGGTGAATATTGCAATAGTGTTTTTATTCAATATTTGCAGTAAATTAAATTGTTCGGACAAATAATTTATAAAAGGATAGGAGAATAATTACCAATTAACTGCAATAGAATTTTCACACACAAGGGACAACAGCATACAACCCAATACCTCTAATAAATGAACATGTCACTGGCAATAATAAACTATTCAACTACTCAACCTTACAAGAATGATAGTATGAGACTTTGATTTTCATGGCCACTCTGTGTTTTACCATCACTGGAACCTACAATAGCTTACCACAACCTCTGATATACCCTTGTAATGTGCCAAGGCTAACACACACTATTACAACCAGTGAAAATTCAAAATTTTCTTTGACAAGTTCTATCAAACATATAGCAGTCAAACATTTCTACAAACACTAGGTGGGCAAGAGATGCATAGCAATGAAATTCAAAGGGACACCACTAATATTTATTGACTAGAACAAAGATAAATCCAGTATGCAACCTTATCAATTGCTAATCCAATTCGGCCCAATAGAGAAATGATCTCGGCCCTGTAAAAAGAGTACAACCTCTAGCAATCTCCAAGAATGATAATATTCGACCCTTGGAAGAATAGTCACTTCAGCAATTTGGTCCTCGAGAATAATTTTCACCTCGTAGTGAATGATAGATCTCTTGTGCAAAACTTGGCTCTTGGCCCTCAATCCTTAGAAAACTGTGAGCAATTGTATATTGATTTGTGCCTTTGGTTACCAATTAATTCAACCTTTCTCTAGATTCTAGAGTAGCTCAACCCTTGAAACAATACAATGGAAGTCTGAGGGCACTTTGTAACTCACCTTTCATCCTGGTGGAGATCAGATTACTCCTCTCTGAAATCAGACTCAACTTGGCAAAGGAAATGACTCGGCCACTTCAGCAAATCAATCAAACACTCCATAATTTCGACGTCCAATAATTACCAGAATTTGGCCTATCAAATGATGATTGATCAAGTGAGGAACTCGGTCTCCTAGTGAAGAAGTTTCGGCCTCCACTACAATCAACTTGGTCTCGATAATCTGGCCTTTGAGAAGAATATACTCGGCCTCCTGATGAATCTTGGTTTCCTCAATAACAAACTCGGCCTTCAACCTTCAAATAATATACTCAACCCTCAAGGAAAAGGAATTTGGTCTCCATAAGAAGAAGAATCTGGCCTTCTTGAATACGTTGATCTAACCTCCAACAATGGATGAATTTTGATCACCAGTAGTAAAGAATTTGGCCTCCTTAAAGTTTAAAACTCAGCCTCTCTAAATAGGATGAACTCAACCCTCCTAATGTATTCGGCCACCCTCCAGCAATTTACCTCAATCTCCTAGTAGAACTATTCGGCCTTCTTGTGAAAGTATGAATTTGGCTATAGAGAATTCAACCTTCAATAATTATAAATTCATCCCCCATATCAAAGATAATGAACTCATCAAATTGCCCTCCCAAGAAATACAAATTGACCTCCAAAGAAGGTTCTCGGCCTCTCCAAATTTAGAACAAATATTCATCTTCCAAATAAATAGTGCACTCGATTACCCGCCATTTTGTGGGTAATATACCTAAGAGAAAAGTTTCTCCAAGATGGTCCTCAATCGGCAGCTAGCAACCCCTTTCAACCACCAACTAGCTCGTTGTGCCATTACTCCACCACTTGAGCCAACCATGTGGTCCCTCATCCATCTGTCATGATCGTTTGTTTGAAGGTGGGCCTCCCAAACCTAAAGGCATGCCTTGTCATTTGGTAATTGAGTATTGTGGTTTGCTTATCATGGACACTTTTGGGCATGGATTAATGGGGGGATTCAGTGGAAAGACTGTGCTAGCCTGCTAGGTCTGTGCTCATGTCCCCTAGACCTCTTTTGGATGTTACCCTTGGATCATAGTCCCGTGGGATCTCCTTTACTTACCATTGGGTTTTAGGGTGGTACTACATGGAAAACCTAGATTTTGGTTGCGTGGTCCTGCTTCCCCATCCACATATATCACTCACCTTCCATTCATTATAACCCCATCCATCATCTTTCCCACCTGGGTCCACATTTCTCCATGTTAAAATTTCTAAGTCTAACACGTTAGAAATTCTCCCTGCATTATCTAGTTTATTTCACCTACTTGTTTATTACTCAACAAGTTATTTAACCATATAAATACTGAAAATAAACACAAATGCAATCTCAACTCATATACAAATCATCAACTGAAATAGTAGACAAACACACAAGGGACACCGTTATTTTTGGACAATCATCCCTAGAAAAACCCAACTTGGTAAAACCGGTGCAGCAGTTCTGAGGGTTTTATTATTAAGCAGCTTTCTTGAGTACAACTAGGGTGCCAAACTGGCTCACCAAATAGAGATATCTATTTCGCAGTAATACCTCTCTTCGAAAGCAAATATTCAGCAAGTCTGCTCCACGAAAAGCCTTGCAACGCTTCTCTAAGACTCTGCGTCAACTCTCCTGGCCCCTGCGTAGCTCTGGACCCCCGTGCATCAGCTCCCTGCTGCTCTGCGTTGGTTCTCTAGCCTTCTGCATCACCCACGCAGGCCCTGCTAGCCTCTGCGCAATCTCTCTAGCCCTCTGCGTGGCTCATGCTGGCTCTACATAGCCTCCTCAATCACTGCACTGTACCTCCGACACTATCTCTGCCTCTCTGTTATGCACTCACTGCCCCTCGCTGCAACTCAAATCACTTGTTCGATTTCTCTCAGCAAACCCCGCTCCAGAAAATCGAATAGACTGATCAATCTTGGTGTATCTCCAACTGACCCTCAAGCCTCCTCTTATACTTTTCCTGTTGAGTCTTCAACGGCTGAAATTAAATCTCTAATCAACAAATAAGATTAGATTTGGCTTGATCCATGTCATTTAGAACCTTCTCACCCAGTTTTATATTAATACCCATTAATATTTTAATTTTCTTAAGTTTAGCCTTAGGAACTCCATTAAAAATATTAATTATTTTAATATCTCTCTAACCGAGTGGAATTTCCCCAAACATTTCTGGGTTTTGAAGATCTCATGTGCTTTAGCCCCTCCACCAATTTTCATGGCTAAAGCACATCCGATGCTACCACAAATCGACACTCCCTCTTAGCGAGGAATGTGCTCTAGTAATGTTCCACCACTAAACATCACATTGATCCTCCAGCAGCAATACCTGTGCTGATGCTTGGCCTACTGCCCAACATCCACTGCACTGCTGCCTGTAGTGCTGCCCATGGCTCTGCCACTGCCACTGCTACATCTGTACTGCAGCTCCCTCTGCATCTGTGTTGTTGTTGGTCCTTCCTCCCAACACTGCATCTGCACTGCAACTCTCTCTCAACATGCTGCATCGTGCTGCCCATAGCACTACCACTGCCACTGTTGCACTACAACTCAGTTACCGAGAAGTAAGTAACTGATCTACCCAAGTACTGACATCCTTGTCAACCTAGAAGCCTCCTGATGCTGAAGCTACCTTTGTTGTTATCTGGTGCTTTCTCTGCTGCCTCTGCGCTGCTGCAAACACCTTTGTGCCTCTCGCACCACTGCAACCTCCTCTGTGCCTTTCTGCACTGCTGCAACCACCTCTGTGCTTCTCGCATTGCTGCAACCTCCACTGCGTTGCTACAAACCTATGCACTCTAGCACTGCCTTGTCACTCCATCGCATCTTACTTCTATCGACATCTATCATCCTGCTACCGTCATTCGGGGCTCCCGTCGCCGGATATGATCCAAGAGTTTGGGTACCTCAAGGATCTAGCCCCTCATCTTCTGTAGTCCCCCTGACTACAGCTCGATGTCTCCCCACCTCTTCCCTAGAGGTGCATAAGAATTCATGGCACAGTGGTCATCAGTCTCGACTTCTTTCTGCGCCTTAGCCGGAGCTATCTTAGAGTGAGAAGCCTCTCCCTTATTCTTCTTCCCGGGACACTGGGTTGCATAATGACCTAGCTCCCCACAATGGAAGCACTTTACCTTGGAGATGTCTTTCTTCTTCCTCTTCCCTTGTTGTCCTGCAGATGCCAGAGCCGCATCCTCCTCCTCTTTCTTGATTCATCCTCCTTTACTGCTACCTCCCGCCTTGGTCAATCGTTTGATCTCTTCTTGGCGAAGGGTTGCCCACATCTCTTCGCATCCTGGAAGATCAACTCTGCCCAAAATGCTTTGGACAAATGTCTCATAATCCTTGGAGATTGCATTCAGGGCGGTCCTCACCATGAACTCCTGATCCGGTGTGGCCCCTATGGAAGTAAGTTGGTCCTGAATCTCTTGCAACCTGCTGAGGTATAGATCTATCTTCTCCCCCTTCTGCATCTAATACGTCCACAGTTGATTCTCCAACAACATCTTCCTCTGCACAGAAGTGCCCTGATACAATGTCGTCAAGGTATCCCACATCTCCTTTGTCGTGTTCTTCTCGGCAATATGCGGTATCACATGATCCTTGACCCCATCAAGGATTATGCATTTTGCCTTCACCATTGCATCCTCATATCTTTCATTATCAGTTGGGTCGACTAGGATAGCCATGGTTCTCAAGGCGAAGCCCCTGATGCGATGTCTATCTAGAACCATTGTTTTAAGATCCAGCCGGCTCGGAACCGACTCGGCCGAGTTGGTCCGAGCCAGAAAAAAAATTTCAACCCGGCAGAAAATTCGGTTCGGTCGGCCGAGTTATGACTGACCCGGCCGAGTCATAGCATGACTCGGCCGAGTCAGTCATAACTCGGCCGACTCGGCCGGATCCGTAACTACTCGGCCGGGTAGCTGACAGTGGCCAGTGAACCATAAAAACACGCCTTTTTTTATTTTTTTTTTAATTTTTCTAAGTGTGGGGGACTCCAAAGGGGTTTATGAATTAGTTTGCTGGTCTTTGGGGTCCATTCCCCTCTCCCAAACCCTAGTATTTGATCATATTGCCCTACTAAGGCTATGCTATTCATGGTAATGTTAAATTCTTAAAGTAAAAGTGACATTCTCCTTAATCTTCATTTTCATCCTTTTACTTAAATTTTTAACATTACCATGAAATGACTCAGGATGTTTGAGAGTGGTTCCAGCCTCATTGGATTTCATATGGAGAAAGTAGAATTTTAGATTTCATTCAAAATCCAGCAGACTTATCGGTTTTTCAGGATTTCAGGATTGGGGGATTGCAATGTTTCCATTGAATTTTGTCATGTATTAGGGTATGGAACTCGTATTTAATCAAGAGCACCAATCCCTCTATGTACCTTGATGTTAGTGACATTGGTTGTCGAACTCCTCCGGGATTCGCTCCCAAACCGGGAGCTTCCGAAAATGTCGCTCTCGCTCCTGTTTTCACTTCTGCTCTCCGCTTTTCGCTCCCGCTCCCAAGTAACACTGAGCCAAATGATGTTGGCAACTCTAGCAATAGCCAGTAGTACTAGTCACAAACTTTTGTTGTAAAGGCCATTTCTAGCCTCCTTGGTTATGTGTTTTTGTTTTGATCTCTATATCATCATCGTGTATGTATTGGACAGTGCACTGGGTGCCATTTTAATATAATGGATATATTCATGAGCCTACTTTGATCATATGTTGTCTTCTATTTATATTCTAATGTTGTGTGTTGGGAAACATGAATGAAAATCTTTAAAATTATGTGTTTTTATAAAAAATAAATATTTAATGTATTTTTTACAACGACCGAGTCATTGAAATCGAGCCGGCCGAGTCGATACCGAGTCGGAGTTGGAGTCGGAGTCGACCCTCAGCCTAGTTGGAGTCCGAGTCGGAGTTTTAAAACATTGTCTAGAATAGACAGGCTCCTGGCCTTCGAGATGACAAAGTTGGAGGCCCCGTCCAACCTATCCTGATCCCTCAGTCCGTTCATTGCCATCTCTACTCTTCTACTGGACTCCCTCTGAATCTCGACTACCCTCCTGGAAGTGCTCTCCTAGACTCCCTCTCAGTCTCAATTTCCCTGCTCGAAATCTTCCCACCAACTTCGATCCAATCCTCTTTGCAACTGCAACTCGAATCTGGATTTCTTGGCTAGAAATCCCTCAAGGCAGTGACTCCCTCTACCTTGGTTCTGTCCCATTAGGTACTGTTCTACTTCGACCTCAATAGCACCCCACCAGTTTCCCAATCCACAATCTGCCCACAGCTCCCTAGGCCCCAACTGCTGAAGAAATTGAGCCTCTTAGCTCTGCGTAATCCCGGCAAGACTGAATCGCTCTTCAGGCCAACTGCGTCAAGCCTACCTGACTGAGTAGGATGATGCGGCTCTTCGTGAGCCTCTTCTGCCTCTGCGCTAGCCCCCTCTCTAGCTCGAAATGATGACGCAGGCCCTCTGCATCACTCCTTCTCTGCTACCTTCTGCTTAGGAACAGTTCTGTCTCTCGGGACAGTTGTTTCTGCTGCAAATTTTCTGATTTCTGTTGGTGCCTTCAGTTCTCCTGTGATCTGCAATGCTCTGATAGCATGTTGAAATTTCTAAGTCTAACACGTTAGAAATTCTTCCTGCATTATCTGGTTTATTTCACCTACTTGTTTATTACTCAACAAGTTATTTAACCATATAAATACTAAAAATAAACACAAATGCAGTCTCAACTCATATACAGATCATCAACTGGAATAGTAGACAAACAAACAAGGGACACCGTTAGTTTTGAACAATCGTCCCCAAAAAAACCCAACTTGGGAAAACCGGTGCAACAATTCTGAGGGTTTTATTATTAACCAACTTTCTTGAGTACAAAGAGGGTGCCAAACTGACTCACCCAACAGAGATATCTATCTAGGAGTAATACCTCTCTTCGAAAGCAGATATTCAGCAAGTCTGTTCCACGAAAAACCTTCCTACGCTTCTCTGAGGCTCTGCGTCAGCCCTCCTGGCCTTTAAGTAGCTCTGGAACCCCCTATGTCAGCCCTCTGCTACTCTACGCTGGCTCTCTAGCCTTCCGCGTCACCCACGCAGGCCCTACTAGCCTCTGCGCAGTCTCTCTAGCCCTCTACGTGGCTCCTGCTGGCTCTGCATAGCCTCCTCAATCACTGCATTGGCCCTCCGGCACTATCTCTGCCTCTTTGCTATGCACTCACTGCCCCTCGCTGCAACTCAGATCACTTGTTCGATTTCTCTCAGCAAACCCCACTCCAGAAAATCGAACTGACTGATCAATCTTGGTGTATCTCCAACTGACCCTCAAGCCTCCTCTTATACTTTTCCTGTTGAGTCTTCAATGGCCGAGATTAAATCTCTAATCAACGGCTAAGATTAGATTTGGCTTGATCCATGTCATTTAGAACCTTCTCACCCAGTTTTATATTAATACCCATTAATATTTTAATTTTCCTAAGTTTAGACTTAGGAACTCCATTAAAAATATTAATTATTTTAATATCTCTCTAACTGGGTAGAATTTCCCCAAACCATTTCTAGGTCTTGGAGATCTCATGTGCTTTAACCTCTCCACCAATTTTCATGGCTAGAGCACATCCGATGCTACCACAAATCAACACTCCACTGGGCCCACATAGGGTTAGCCTCCCCTTCGCTTTGCCCACACCTTGGGTTGGACTTGGAACGATGCCCCGGAAATTGATGCAACTGAAAAGAAAAGTAAAAGCATAATTGGCCACACTCAACAAGAAAATGTACCACAAGATGCAAAAGATGGTCGGGACAAAAATATTTAGCACGTGGGCAAAAGCCAATGCATGAGCTCTACCCCATACCCATGGCCATCACCCCGGTTCCATAGGGCCCTAGATGAGCATCCTTATCATTTAGAAACCCATGATTGTCCCAACCCCTGGTGGGCAATGAACCGCCCTACCTTAAAGGGGGTTATCCACTGCTATACTTTACACATCATGCTCTTATCCTTTGAGCCCCAAGCAGTTAATCAAAGAAAAATCATAAAAGGAAAAAGATATATAAAGAAGGGTGGAAAAATCAAGGTCGGGGCACTTCATGCACCATAATTTCTCCCGCCTATACATTACATACCCAAGTGTGGGCTTCGTTGTTCTAGCTACCTTTGTACCCCGACATGTGGCCTAGGATTTCCCCTTTCATTCCCTACTCCATTCATCTCTTTATCACATGCCACCATCCTTTGAAGGATGTACCTTGGACATACTATCCCCTTTAAAGGTAGAAACCACCTAATAGGGTACTTGGTTAATCCCATTTGGAGCTTGGAGACATTAGCACATGCCAACACCCACTATGGAAGGGCGTGCCATTATGAAGTGCTGACATGTTGTCCATGGTTTGTAAGCTCTTTAACTTGATTTCCTTAAATGACTTGTGGTACTAGAAGGCTAGGGGACGCATTGGATCTTATGCAGGATTGCTGATGGTCTCCATTTTGGGTTTGGTCTCCCTATACGAGGTCCTAACCATCCAGAAGGCTACACAGGCACATGTAGGGTGTGTGTAAAGAGCCATGGGCTTCCACAACAGCATACAGCACTCCATAGATCCCCAGAGATATTCAAAGATTGCTCGAGATTCACCTACTGGACGAGGAAGATACACCTGGTTCACCATGCCCAGCCGACCCCACAGTTGTACCATACACTTGGCAAATGACCCAGGACTTGTACACTGATGTGGCATCACCTACACCATCATCTGAGCCCTTATGGATGGTCTACAGGCATATTCGATTTACTTGGAGATCCATGAGGCTACTTGTGTGCCCTCACACCCATTGGGAGCACCACAAGTTTATTATTTGGAGAACAAGGGGCCAACCCCTTGTCCACTACTTTTGGGAGTCCTATTCATCATTATGGCACTTATGGACTTCATCGGGCTTCTTAGAAGGCCCAACGACATGTATTATTGATCATTCAACCTCTTAAAAGGCTTATTCTTTTGTTTATGAGCTAGTTTGGTGGGCTTGTCACCAAAAGTTAGTTTTTTTCACATTATTTTATTTTAGGGGCTAATGTAGGCCTAATTAGCTAAATCGAACTCATTAGAGGTGTATAAATAGAAGTGATGAGGATTCATTTTAGCATCATCACTTGGATTGGACTTGTATCTCTCTTGAGAATTTCGCTATCCTTCTTGGAGGACGAATTTTGGAGCATGGAATGAATTTTAATGTTTGGATTATTTTCCCTTTTCTTGGAGCTTCTTGATTGGCAAATTCTTGATGGTTGGATATACTCCTAATACATGTAAGCACAATTTAATGCTATTTTCTTTTATATTCTTGTCAAATGCATTGTTGCTGGGTTTCCCTATACTAGGGCTAATTTACTGCATCCATTGATGCGAAGTTGTGGAAATTCAGTTTCCAGATAGTGATGCTTCATGTGTGGGCCATGTATTATGAATGAATGTTCCTAGAGATGCTTCTTCATTGAAATTCATCTTGATAAGCCATTAATCTTGCAAAACGAAGTACACAGTTCTTGAAGTTGCTTTTGTTGTTGCCCTAATCTTATGGGAAGTTGTCTTTAAGGCCTCCTTGACATAGAAAATTCAATGTCCATAGTCATAATTACTCTTGACTCCAAATCTCCCCAAAGGATTAGACATTGGTCCACCATAAGGTGATCACCTTAAACCTATTTTCCTTCTCCCCTCTCCTCTTCTCTAGGTCTAGTCCTCCAGGTCACTTAGGGCATCAATTATCTCACAATCTAGCCATCCAAATACTTCAATTTTTGGCCCACAACTTCGCTAGTGTGTCCTCAAGAAGCCTCCAAATTTCATGAGATTATGACAGTGGAATCTTCAGATATTGCAAGCCCTAGCTCGAAGACCAATTCTTGCCCTTGGTTTCCCATAGGCTAGAAACCTCACTAGGATCCTTGCATTGCCTTTCATTGAAAATTCATTCCTTGATCCCTTTCCCCTCCTTAATTAGGTCAAGCATATCATTGGTTGCTAAATCCTATCCCCTTGACCTAACCTCGGGTCCACTTGGTCCCATGCACTATCAAGGTTAATTCTTCAAAAGATCACCTAGAACCCAAGTTTCCACAAGTATTCTAGGGCTTAGGGATCTCCTTTATAAGAGACATACTCAAAACCTCACCCTTGAAATTCTCCCCAAGCCCTTCCTTGACAGCCTTCCATCTTGTCTTCCAAGACAAGAAAGCCACATATTTGAGCCTCTTTTGTGAATAGGCTTCCAGGATCACCCCTCGCCCTATCATCACCCCTCGCCCTATCATTGGTCCATCCATTTCGTGATCCTTATCATAACAGGTCTCCTCCCATCGATGAAAGTCTGTAAAGAGTAGGGAGCCTTAGCCGAGGTGACAGTGGGCTATCGCTCCATTGTTGCCCTTGGCCTAGTAGTAGCCCTTCAAGGATCCCCTTCTAGGACCCCTGCTAGTTTGAGTGGTAACACACTCGACTTTCAAGGGTTCTGATCTGGCAATCAAATTCAGCCTTTATAGAAGCACTGACTCAGCCCTCAAGGGATATAAATTCGACCCCAATGAGAATGTTGGAAGAGACAAGCAATTTTTGGCCTCCAAGAAGTATTTGACTCTCAGCTACACTGGATGAATTCAATCTGATTATAGCTCCAGCAGCAATGGATCAACTCATCCAATAGGAGAAAAATGCACTGGAACTTCAGCAGCTTGCCCTTTTTGCTTAATGACCCAGCCAGCTTGAATATATAATGTTGCTTCAACAAGAGCTCGGTTTTTGCACAGGAACTTGGCCTCAATGATCCACAAATATTAAAAGATTTTGTTTATCTTTCGTCAAACACTAAATACAACACAAGACAAATGCAGCAAATCTCAGCTTGATTATATTAATTTAAATTTTGATATTACATGCCAATACAAACAGATAGAAAATGGCTGAGATGATGGCCACCCAATAGCTCCGGAAATACAACTCACGGCCTCCCAAATAGAAACTTGGCCTGCCAAAGGAATTGCAATTTCGGTCCTAAAGAAATAATAACTCGATCTCTCAAAGAAATAACTCAGTCTTCAAGATAATTACAGCAAATAATTGCGGCAATAATATGGCCTCAACAGCTACAATCGTCTTCAACAAATATAACCCACGAACTTGGTTGAAAATTGATCTTCAGGAAAACGACAAAACTTGGCATCACTATGACTTAGACCCACAGCTGGCCAAAATCATGCTCTTATACCACTGTGATATCCCATTTGGATATTTTCATTAAATTATCTGGAAATTTTTCTTCTGAAAATTATGTCGTACATTTTATCGAAAATATCATGAAAATTCATCAATTTTACACTAGAGAAATTGCCAGCAATTAACATATAAAACCCAAAAATAAGTGTTGCTATGACAGTAATTTTAATAAATACTGTTATTATACATAGAACAGGGAACATATGCAATAAGTCAGCTTTATTATATTAATTTAACTAGAGGATGATTACAAAACAATACAAAATATTTGGAAATAGTTGAGATGATGATGGCCTCAAACAACTACTACAAACTGGTTCTGGCCTCCCAAAATATCTGCTGCAACATTGGATCTAACCTCCCAAACTGAAACTGGAACTGATATGCGCACCTGTGAACTTTAAATGAATTCATCAAGGGATGAGATGGGTTTCCATCCAATCTCACCAAAATACCCAAGTGTTTTTGTCCTGGGGTTTTTGAAGCTGAGAACCAAGTTCTCCAAACCTCACTAACAGAAAATTCAACCAATCCAAGATGTCACAAATGATTTGCCTTCCCTCCTTTTAAAAACCTGATGGATTGCTCTCCAACCTTCTAGAAGCACTTTATTTTATTATTTTATTCCCTTCTAGAGGCCTATCCCTTTTATTTTATTAAAGTGACTCTCTTTCAATTTATTTTAAGTCAATTTTCTCCTTTTAGCCTTTTCTCCAATTAAGCACCATTTCCCTCTTATTTTAATATAGTGACTAATTAAAGTTTCTTTTAATCCAGGAAAATGGTAAATTCACTTCTACGATTTCTCAGGTTACTAAAAGTCACTTTTCACCATCCCATCCTGTAGCTCTCTTCATTTTGATTCCAATGAGCTATTACACTAAGGTGTTTCTCCAAATAATCCCCTCCAAACAACACCTTTAGCGTTTTTAATTAAATTATGCTAATAATAACCCCGTTTTACAGGACTCGTCAGAATGCAATGGAACCAAGAACGAACTATGCGAAACAGGCCCTGACGATGAAATACAACAAGCAAACTCCATCGGACCCCATAAAACTCCTCCAAAACCCTCAGGCCCTCCGATGTCATAATCTCACTCCTGTGACCTGGTTGTCACCAACCCTAAAAGTCCATCCTGATCGCATCATAAGGGAAACTGAAAATGGGGACATTACAATCTTGAAGAAACCCTCAACCAAGAAGAGACACAAACTGTTACTCAACATTATTCTAAAAAATCACAAGACATACACCAAAACGAGGCAAGAGGTGAATGACATGAAAGCATCCCGATCCAAACTACTACATAAATAATTAATATTATGGAGAAGAATGAATTTTAGAATTTATAAGCATTGCAAACCAATGTGCATGCCAAGAAAATCGAAAGAAAGAAGGGCAGTCCAAATCAGAATGCAAGACCCAATTTGATAGCAACATGTAAACATGAGGGTTCAAGTCCACAGTAAGGAGTAAAGGAAGAAGACAAGAGGAATAGAACCAAAAATAATCCATTTGGAAAAAACCATGGAAAAGGCATAGTATCAACTGAACAAAGGAATGTTCTTGACAACCATAGAAAAAGATTGAGAGAATTCATAGGCATAATCTTGACAGTATGAAGAGAATACAGGAAATATTAAAAGTTAAGAGTGTAGCATCATGAAAAAATAGGAATCATTGAAGGCAAGAAAATTGAGGATCCAACACAGATAAAATACAGAGAGATGAGACAAATGGGACAAATTTTACAAAATTTAAAAGTAATTTAAAAATATGGTTTCCATGACAGAGAAGTGGCAATTTTCAAGCTACAGATTTATAAAAAGACTAAATACATACTGAACAAACAATCACAAGGGTAATGAAACACCTGATCTTGGTGATAATAACTACTCAGTAAATTATTTGACTACGAAAGAAGCATCATGACTAATTCAGTTGTAGAATGCAAAAATAATGGAAGCCTATTAAATTGCATCCAAAATGTAATGATGCTATAATGAAAGGAACTGACAAGGCAATGACGGATTTGCACTTCTAGAAAATTGTAATCCTTAACAAAAACAGGGGAGAGAGTCATTGTAGACTTCAGCTTTCAAACAGTAAATTTTAAGCCACCTATTTGAGGATCCCACCCCATTATTTGAATATAAGACTGCCAAGGAAAGGACACGAAATTAAAAGGGCAACTCAAGTGAGAGTCTGTGGATGTTCAAAATCACATCATTTCACTACTAACAATACACTAATTACTGTATGGGCTTTGGTGAGTTTGAAGACTGTCAGCCCCAAGGAATCTGTAGGCTCTAAAAGATGAATGAATTGACAAGTTTCATGGTTTTACTTCAGTTCTTTTACACATGTTCCAGGTTCAGATGTTTGAGAGAAGGTTCAACACTCTTTTGTGCTGTTGCCTGTTTTGACTAAACACAATCTTAAGCAAAGCAATGGCAAAGTTTGTAATAAAATATATAATGATCATACATGTTCAAAAACCTTGTTCTGTCGTCAATATCATCAAGCCATTCAACATCTGGTCCAAACCTTAGTTGGCCACCCATATCCAATGTCACATGTACTCCTATCCCACCATCCTCTGGAACTGGATAGATCAAATGGTGGAAAGGAGCCTTGCCGGTTTCAGAAAGAGTAAAATAACAGCCACGAGCATAATAAGCATTAGGAATAGCTTCAGAAGGAAAACCATCGAATCTTCTAACAAGAGATGGCGCACTCAACCCAGCAGAATTTATTACAATGTTGGAATCCAATATTATCTGTGGTGGGATATTAGGATTGTCGACAAATGTATGCATATCCTTTGTTTCACAAATATGAAGACGAATGCCACCTTCATTGATCTGGCCTCCAATAACTGAAGTGTTAAAAGCAAAAGTTGTGTTATGCTCTTCAGCTTCTACCTGTATCAGAGTTTAGTAGCTATTAGAGACATACAAAATATATTAATCTTCATAAATCATGTCCACAGACAAACAAAGAATCTCTATGGGATTAGGACTTATATTATGTGAGATATAGCAAGGAACTAAATAATGCATCCATCCAAATGCAAAAACTGAATAAAGAAACCCCTGTAAATATTCAGTGTTAGACCAAAAAACTTATTCTAGAGGAGCATTATAAAAAATTCATATTAATTCTGGTTAATTTACTACAGGATCTTCAATAAACAAGAATACAAAAAAATTGATTTTGTAAACACACACAAAAGTAATAAAAGCATAAATTATGCCACATTTACTACATAATCTTCTAGAAAATGAAAAAAAATCTTAACACCGCAAAAAATAATCATAGCTAGCTGGATTATACATAATTCATATTTTAGAGATTAACAAATCAGCAATGTTCCACCAAGACTCCGGGATGGGGGATGTGGGTGCGGGGAGATGCATAGGGGGGAGATGTGGGAGTACCCTCAAATTTCAGGGAAATTTATGGGGGATGGATGTCGGGTATAATATATATATATAAATTCAAATTCCTATTCAATAATGAAAGCATAAATATATTGATCCATATATAATTGAAATAAAGAATGAAATACACTGATCCATATTCATCGTTCATATTGGTACATACATTGTTCATACTGGTACATATATCATTCATACTTATCATTCATCCATACACCACGAGATTCAAATAATGAAATACATTGATTCATATGCATCATTCAACATTCTAGAATTGTTAAATTTAGGTATGTTCTATGCTAAGAGCAATTTACTTCAATTTTTCATATTAGCCCAATGTCAATATCCAGATTAGCAATCACATCAGCATTATAGTGAAGTGCAGATAGAACATAAACATAAACAGTAGAAGACAAGCCAAGACAAGAGGACACAAGATGTGGCACCAGCCAGGGAATCAAATCTTCTTTAGTCTTCAATAGTTCAGCAAAGAGATAGAGATAGAGTACAATGAATTAAAGTCAATACTGACTTGCCAAGTAGGAGATCTAACATCAAAGATCTTCACCACAAAGACAATACAATGAAGTTGCAAATCTCATACCAAGGACTGCAGTTCTGAACTCAGGTGAGGGCATACTTATCAGTCCTCATTCTTCAAGTTCTCCAAGACGATTACACCACCATGCTGCTCCTTGCTAGCTGACTAATCCTCAACGCAATACTACTAACCCTTGACAATGGCTCTATCCATCTCTTATTACAGCAGCATCATACAGCCCTCCAACAGTCATCAAAATAGCCTTTGATCTCAGCAGTATTCTCACAAAACAGCTCCTAGATTATGCTGATGATCTGGGCATATATAAGCCCTCAAACACCCATACGAAATACTTGACTGTGGTGTTATGGCCTGCGGCCTAACACACAGTTTTCCTGTAGCTTCCAGGCAGCATAAACATTATTCTTTGTTACCCCAACAGATCTGTTCCACTGCTCCTTTAACTCGGCCTTCTTACAAGAAGAAACCAGCCTCACACAGTCACAAAAGGGATGCCCAAACAGTCCCTTAATCCGTGCCTCTTTCACGCTGTTAGCAGGATTCCTTTATGCTGCGGCTAGGGCTCTTTTCTTGCTGCAGCTAGGGCCTCCTTAGACCTGCGGCTAGGGCTTCTTGACTGTGGATTTAGACCTCTTAGAACAGCAGATTAAGGCTCCTCTTGACAGCGAGTTGGAACACCAAATTGGAGCCTCCTTTGACTGCGAATAGCAACCTCTCTTTGACTACGGCTTGCTGCGGATAGGAACCTATTTGTCAGGGCTCCTCTTTACCAACGAAATAGGGCCTCCTTATTACTACGTATAGGGCTTCTAAAGCACCTTCATTGTTAAAATTTCTAAGTATTACCGGTTAGAAATTTTATTTGTATTCTCCGGTTTATTTCGCCTACTTGTTTAATTACTAACAAGTTATTTACTCATATAAACACTGAAATAAACACAACTCAACCATCTACAAATCAACAGCTGAAAGAAATAGACAAACACACAAGTGACACCGTTGTTTTTGGATTATCGTCCCCGGAAAAACCCAACTTGGGAAAACTGGTGCAGCAATTTTGAGGGTTATATTATTACGCAGTCTTTCTGAGTAAAACTAGGTGCCAAACTGGCTCACCCGACAGAGAAAATAATCCGGCAGTAATACCTCTCTATTCATAAGCAGATATTCGAAAAGTCTACCCCATGAAACCCTCTCTAGCACAATCTGAAGCTCAGCGTCAGCCCTCCTGCCCTCTACATCAGCCCTCTGAGGCACTGCACAGCCTCTATGGCTCTGTGTCACTCTTGCAGCCTCTGTGTGGATGACGCAAGCCCTTCTGGCCTCTGCGTAGTCTCTTCTGCCTTTGTGTGGCTCCCTCTGGCTCAGCGTCTGCCTCTGCGTTGTGCTGATTTGGGGTAGCATCGGATGTGCTCTAGTCTCGAAAATTGGTGGAGAGGCTAAGGCACATGAGATCTCCAATACCCAGAAATGGTTTGGGCAGGTTCTAAACAGTTTGAGAGATATTAAAATAATTAATATTTTTAATGGAGTCCCTAAGTCTAA
This sequence comes from Pinus tabuliformis, assembly GCA_031772625.1. Classification (NCBI taxonomy): domain Eukaryota; kingdom Viridiplantae; phylum Streptophyta; class Pinopsida; order Pinales; family Pinaceae; genus Pinus; species Pinus tabuliformis. The sequence continues at coordinate 763,549,433 of CM062814.1, read as the reverse complement.
ACTTAGGGAAAATAAAATATTAATGTGAATTAATATAAAACTGTGTTAGAAGGGTCCAAAAGTAATGGATCAAGCCAGATCTAATCTTAGCCTTTGCTTAGGGACATAATCTCGACCGTTGAATTGTCAACGAGAAAAGTATAAGAGGAGGCTTGAGGGTCACTTGGAAAACACACCAAGTTAATCAAGATTTCGATTTCTGGGCCAGGGTTTGCTGAGGAAGTCGAAAGAGTGATCAGAGATTGCAGCTGAGGGGAAGTGAATATAGAAGCAGAGAGGCAGAGATAGTACCAAGAGGATCCGCGCAGAAGCCAGGAGAGAGGAATGCAGAGCCAGCCAGAGGTTCATGCAAAGCCAGCGATGGCTCATGCAGAGGCAACCAAGAGTAGCACAGTGCCTCATAGAGCTAGTGTGGGTGACGCAGAGGCTCTAAGGGCTGACGCAGGGAAAGCCAGGGTGACGTTGGGCAGACGTTGGGCCAGAAAGGGCTGACACAGTCCCTAGACGCTGACGTTGGGGTTTTCGTGGGGCAGATTGGACCTGGGCGCTGTCGGAGTGTTTATTTGGGGTTTTAGCTGGAATATCTACTTCCGAGTAGAGAGGTACTACTGTCGAGATTATTCTATGTTGGTTGAGCCGGTTTTGGCACCTAGATTATATTCAAAAACTGCATAATAATAAAACCCTCAGATAACTGCAACGGTTTTCCCGCATTAGGTTTTTCCGAGGACATTGGTCCAAAAACAACGATGTCACTTGTGTGCTTTTTTTTGTTTCCTTTAGTTGATGATCTGTAATGTGTTGAGCATGTACTTGTATTTATTTTCAGTATTTACATGGTAAATAACTTGTTAATTAATCAGAACAAGTAGGCAGAAATAAATCAGAAAAGTACATGAAGGGTTTCTAACAGTTAGGCTTAAAAATTCCAACATGGTATCAGAGCGTGGTTGCAGATCACAGGAGAACTGAGGACATCAGCTGAGCAGAGCAACAGCAGCAGAAAACAGTTGTCCCGAGTGACAGAAGTTGTTCCTAGCAGAGAAGCAGCAAGGGGTGACGCAGTGCCTACATCATCAAGGTTGAGCCGGGAAGATGATCAGCGCAGTGGCAGAGGGGAGCAGACTCGACCTATGCAATGCCCAGTCATCTTTCTCGGTCAAGAAAGATTGATGCCCGTGGCCAGGAGGTGCGGATTTTGCTGGTGTCGAGATTACGCAGAGCCTAGAGCGGAAGTGGGGAGACATCGAGTTGTAGTCAGACGAAGTACAAGCGATGAGGGGCATGATCCTTGAGGTACCCAACCTCTCAAATTATACCTGGCTACGGGAGCCCCGAAGAGGAGTAGCAGTACTGGCGTATGTCGGTAGATACGGATGTGGATGGAGCGATAGAGGGAGCTACAGTGCAGGAGTCCCAGGACAGCGTGAGGCAGCAATGCGAGATGCACAGAGTTGATCAAGTAGCGCAGAGGTCAGAGAGGGAGCACTTGTCAGTGACAGAGGGAACTTTAGCATTGGGAGTGTTTCTAGCCTAACGGAGATGTTAGAGTTGGAAGATCAATTACTCACTTCTCGATAACTGAGTTTCAGTGCAGCAGTTAGCAGTGGCAGTGCTATGGGCAGCACGATGCAGCATGATGAGAGGGGTTGCAGTGCAGATGTAGCAGGGGCAGTGGCAGTGGCAGGGCCATGGACAGCAGCGCGGATACAGAGGGAGCTAACATACAGATGCAACAGTCGCAGTGGCAGGGCCATGGGTAGCAGATGATGCAGCAGTGCAAAGGATGTTGTGCAGTAGGCCTAGCATCAACACAGGGACCAATGCCGATTGATCAGGATAATGCTCAGTTAGGAGTATTACTAGAGCACAGTCCTTCCTCAGAGGGAGTGTTGATTTGGGGTAGCATCGAATGTGCTCTAGCCTCGAAAATTGGTGGAGAGGCTAAGGCACATGAGATCTCCAATACACAAAAATGGTTTGGGCAGATTCTAAACAGTTTGAGAGATATTAAAATAATTAATATTTTTAATGGAGTCCCTAAGTCTAAACTTAGGGAAAATAAAATATTAATGTGAATTAATATAAAATTGTGTTAGAAGGGTCCAAAAGTAATGGATCAAGCCAGATCTAATCTTAGCCTTTGCTTAGGGACTTAATCTTGACCGTTGAATTGTCAACGAGAAAAGTATAAGAGGAGGCTTGAAGGTCACTTGGAGAACACAACAAGTTGATCAAGATTTCGATTTTCTGGGCCAAGTTTTGTTGATGAAGTCGAAAGAGTGATCAAAGATTGCAGCTGAGGGGCAGTGAATACAGAATCAAAGAGGCAAAGATAGTACCAGGAGGATCAGTGCAGAAGCCGGGAGAGAGGGATGCAGAGCCAACTAGAGGTTCACAACTTCACACAGAGCTATCCAGGGCTCACGCAGAGGCAGCCAGGAGCTACGCAGTGCCTCAGAGAGCCAGCGTGGGTGACGCAGAGGCTCTAAGGGCTAACGCAGGGCCTCCAAAGGCTGACGCAGGGCAAGCCAAGGTGACGTTGGGCTAACACTGGGCCAAAAAGGGCTGACGCAGTCCCTAGAGGCTGACGATGGGGTTTTCGTGGGGCAGATTGGAGCTAGGAGTTGTCAGAGTGTTTATCTGGGGTTTCAGCCGGAATATCTGCTTCCAAGTAGAGAGGTACTACTGCCGAAATTATTCTCTGTTGGGTGAGCTGATTTTGGCACCTAGATTGTATTCAGAAACTGCATAATAATAAAACCCTTAGATAGTTGCACGGTTTTCCCGCATTGGGTTTTTCCAGGGACACTAGTCCAAAAACAACGGTGTCACTTGTGTGCTTGTTTTTTGTTTCCTTCAGTTGACGATCTGTAATGTGTTGAGCATGTACTTGTATTTATTTTCAGTATTTACATGGTAAATAACTTGTTAATTAATCAAAACAAGCAAGCAGAACTAAATCAAAAAAGTACATGAAGGGTTTCTAACAATTAGACTTAGAAATTCCAACACACTAGACTTCCGACACTATCTCTGCCTCATACTCACTGCCCCTCGCTGCAAACTGATCACTGATTCAATTTCTCTTAGCAAACCCCGCTCTAGAAAATCGAATGATAGATCACTCTGGTGTATTCTTGAACTGACCCTCAAGCCTCCCCTTATGCTTTTCCTGTTGGTCCTTCAAAGGCCAAGATTACATCTCTAATCAACGGCTAAGATTAGATTTGGCTTGGTCCATGTCATTTAGAACCTTCTAACCCAATTTTATATTAATACCCATTCATATTTTATTTTTCCTAAGTTTAGACTTAGGAACTCCATTAAAAATATTAATTATTTTAATATCTCCTTAACCAGGTAGAATCTGCCCAGACTATTTTTGGGTCTTGGAGATCTCATGTGCTTTAGCCCCTCCACCAATTTTCATGGCAAGAGCACATTCGATGCTACCCCAAATCAACACTCCCTCTTAGCAAGGACTGTGTTCTATTAATACTCCACACTGAGCATCACCCTGATTATACGACACCGTACCTATTCTGATGCTAGGCCTCCCCGCCTAACATTCTTTGCATTGCTGCATCCTGTACTGTTGCCCATGGCTCCGCCACTACTACTGTTGCATCCGTACGGCAGCTCCCTCTGCATCCGTGTTGTTGCTGGTCCTTTCTCCCAACACTGCATTTGCACTGCAACCTCGTCTCATCATGTTGCATCCTGTTACTGCTTACTACTACTGCACTGCAACTCAGTTACTGAGAAGTAAGCAACTGATCCACCCAACTACTAACATCCCTGTCAGGCTAGAAACACTCCCAATGTTGAAGCTCTCTCTGCTACTATACTGTGCTCCCTCTACTGCATCTGCAATGCTGTAACAACTCCTTGCCTCTCGCACCGCTGCAAACCTCTCTGTGCCATCCTGCACTGTTGCAACCTCCTTTGTGTCTCTCGCACTGCTGCAAGCCTCTATGCACTGCCAGGGACTTATGCACTTCTAGCACTCTCTGCTGCTTCATCCACATCTGCTTCTATCGACATCCGCCATCCTGCTACTCTCACTTCGGGGCTCCCGTAGCTAGGTATAATACAAGAGTTTGAATACCTCAAGGATGCTGCCGCTCATCATCTGTAGTCTTCCTAACTACAGCTTTATGTCTCCCCACCTCTTCTCTAGAGGTACATGAGCACTCATGGCACAATCGCCAATGGTCATCCTCCTCTATCTCCTTTTTTGCCTTCGCTGGCGCTGCCTTGGATTCAGACGCCTCTCCCTTATTCTTCTTCCTCGGACACTGGTTCGCATAATGTCCCAGTTCCCGACAATTGAAGCACTTAACCTTGGAGAGGTCATTTTTCTTCCTCTTCTCCTGCTTCCCCGTAGATGTCAGAGCTGCATCCTCTTCCTCTTCCTTCTTGACCCAGACTCCTTTGCTTCTACTTCTCGTCTTAGTCAGCCGTCTGATCTCTTCTTGGCGAAGAGCTGCCCACAATTCTTGCCAATCTGGAAGATTCGCTTTGCCCAGAATGCTCTGGACGAATGTCTCCCACTCCTCGAAGACTACATTTAGGGCGGTCCTCACCATCAACCCCTGATCCAGCGTGGCCCCTATGGAAGTCAGTTGGTCCTGGATCTCCTTCAACCTGCCGAGAAAGTGATCTATCTGCTCCCCCTTCTACATCTTGTATGACCACAGTTAATTCTCTAGTGATATCTTCCTCTGCACGGAAGTGTGCTGATACAATGTCTTCAAGGTGTCCCACATTTCCTTTGCCGTCTCCTTCTTGGCAATATGCTGGACCATATGATCCTTGACCCCATCAAGGATTATGCATTTCACCTTGGCCATTGCTTCCTCATACTTTTCATTGTCAGCTGGGTCAACTGGGATAGCCATGGTTCTCAAGGCAAAGGCCTTGATGCGATGTCTATCTAGCATGGACAGGGTCCTAGCCTTCTAGACGACAAAGTTGGACGCCCCATCCAGGCTGTCCTAATCCCTCAGTCCATGCATGGCCATCTCTCTGCTCTTCCTTTTGACTCCTCTGAGTCTCTGCTTCCCTCCTGGAAGTTCTCTCTTCGACTCCCTCTAAGTCATTGCTTCCCTCCTGGAAGTTCTTTGCTAGACTCCCTCTGAGTCTCGATTTCCCTCCTGGAAACCCACCTGCCAACCGTCGAGTCGCACCTCTCCAATCTCCTATGCACTTGCAATACTGATCTGGATGGCTAGAAATCCGCCTAGGTAGCGACTCCCTCTACCTTAGTTTTGCCCCGTTAGGTACTATTCTGTCTTGGCAGCAACAACACCCCACCAGCTTCACTCCTCGCAATCTACCCACAGCTTCCTATGCCCCAGCAACTGAAGGACTAAGCCTCTAGGCTCTGCGCAATCCCGACACTGGCTGAATTTCTCCACTAGCCAACTGCGTCAACCCTCCTGGTCTCTGCGTGGCTCTTCGTGAGCCTCTTCTACCCTCCTCAGCCTCTGCATTGGCCTCTCTCTGGCTCGAACTGATGACGCAATCCCTCTGCGTCAACCCTTCTCTGCTGCTTTCTACTAGGAACAACTTTTGTCACTCAGGATAGTTGTTTCTGCTGCAAATGCTCTGATTCAGCTGGTGCCTTCAGCTCTCCTGTGATCTGCAATGCTCTGATACCATGTTGAAATTTCTAAGTATTACCCGTTAGAAATTTTATCTGTATTCTCTGGTTTATTTCGCCTACTTGTTTAATTACTAACAAGTTATTTACTCATATAAACATTGAAATAAACACAATACAGTCTCAACCATCTACAGATCAACAACTGAAATAAATAGACAAACACACAAGTGACACCGTTATTTTTGGACAGTGGTCCCCGGAAAAACCCAACTTGGGAAAACCAATGCAGCAATTCTGAGGGTTATATTATTATGCAGTCTTTTTGAGTACAACTAGGTGCCAAACTGGCTCACCCGACAGAGAAAATAATCCGGCAGTAATACCTCTATTCGGAAGCAACTATTCGGAAAGTCTGCCCCACGAAACCCTCTCCAGCACAATCTGAGGCTCAGCGTCAGCCCTCCTGGCCTCTACGTCAGCCCTCTGAGGCACTGCGCAGTCTTCATGGCTTCTGTGTCACTCCTGCAGCCTCTGCGTGGATGACGCAAGCCCTTCTGGCCTCTGCACAATCTCTTCTGCCTCTGCGTGGCTCCCTCTGGCTCAGCGTCTGCCTCTTTGCCTCTGCGCTAAACTTCCAGCACTATCTCTGCCTCGTACTCACTGCCCCTTGTTGCAAACTGATCACAGATTCGATTTCTCTTAGCAAACCCCGCTCTAGAAAATCGAATGATTGATCACTCTGTTGTATTCTCCAACTGACCCTCGAGCCTCCTCTTACACTTTTCCTGTTCTTCTTTCAAAGGCCAAAATTACATCTCTAATCAACATCTAAGAGTAGATTTGGCTTGATCCATGTCATTTAGAACCTTCTAACCCAGTTTTATATTAATACCCATTAATATTTTATTTTTCTTAAGTTTAGACTTATGAACTCCATTAAAAATATTAATTATTTTAATATCTCCTTAACTGGATAGAATCTGCCCAAACAATTTCTGGGTCTTGGAGATCTCTTGTGCTTTAGCCCTTCCACCAATTTTCATGGCTAGAGCACATCTAATGCTACCCCAAATCAACATTCACAACTATGGCTAAGACTTCTTTTAGACCTGCGGCTAGAGCATCTTTGGACTACAGCTAGGGCTTCTCCTTCAGCTGCATAATAGACCTCCTTTACTGCGGCTATGTCTCCTTCCTTTAGGACTACGTATGGGAGCCTTCTCTTTGACAACATCTAGGGCTTCATTTTAGATCTGTGGCTAGGGTTAGATCTCCTCTAGGACAGCGTATAGGGCTTCTCCTTTAGACCTCTCCTTCCACCAAAACCCAAACGAGTGGAGAGTGAGATCACAAGAGATGAGTGTGTGTCAAAATGACTTGAAGACCTCTTCTATTTATAATGCAACGTTGAGGATAAGTTGGGGTAATTTGGTTGTTGGCCGACCTTGACAAATTGTCAAATAACATAAATAAATTCATATCTCCATGAATACATGTCGAAATTGGATGATCTTTAGATCAATCCTACACCTCTCAAAGAGAGGAATCCAAGAAAAATATCAGTTGCCATAAATAAGATGACCCACATGGAGTTTAGCCCTAGTTGCCAATTTTAACACTTCCTCTCAACTAGGGAGAACTCCATCTGCTAATCCATCTGCCAGTCTGTAGTATCTCTACCATCAATGTAGTACCCTGCACTGCTCTGCTCTGCTCTGCTGAACTATGAAGAAGAATAAGTGATCGAGAATGTATCATACCATTCTCTACTGACCCGAACTCAGTCCCAAATAGAGAGTGTCTCATACCACTCTTACTGATCCAAAATCAATTCCAAATAAAGAGAGTGTCTCATACCACTCTTACTGATCTGAAATCAGTTCCAAATAAAGAGAGTGTCTCATACCACTCTTACTGACCCAAAGTCAGTTCCAATTGATCCTAGATCAATATCATCCTAGCATAGGGAGTACGATAGTACACGATGCGTCCATCGGTAGTACTATGGTCCCTATCCTCATTTCCCTGCTCATTGGCCAAATGAGAGGTACTTCCCATGAGTCCCAGACTGCATGGGTAGGATGTCTCAGCAAGAGAAGGATGAACCACTCATCTTGTCTATATGTTGCCATGGGGTACCCCAGGGGAACGTTGAACCACTCACCCTGTACACAACAAATCACTAGGGGAAGGCTGAACCACTCACCCTATGATTGTGTCTCGCAGGAGAAGGATGAACCACTCATCCTGCCTACATAGCAAACCACTAGGGGAAGGTTGAACCACTCACCCTATGGTTGCTCATCACTCCAAGAAGTACCCCAAGCCCCCCAGAGCTCCCAAAGCTCAATATCCATATCATACAAGACCCTCAGGAGAGGGTCTCTCCATGACTCCTAGTCGTTCTCGGAAAGTCAAGAATTTGACCTTTCCCAGGGGCTTCGTCAGAATATCAGCGACCTGCACATCACTCCCAATGTGATGGAGCCTTATTGCTCCTCGTACCATATCCCGGATAAAGTGGTACCTGATGTCTATGTGCTAGGAGCGATCATGAAATACGAGATTCTCTGATAATCGGATCCCACTCTAGTTGTCACAAAGGATCACGGTGGTATCCAGCACGTGTCCAAACAACTCACTAAAGAGCTTCCCCAACCAAACAGCTTCACACGAGACCATACTCGCAGCTATGTATCCAGCCTCAAAGGTGCTCAAAGCAACCGACTTCTTCTTCCTGCTCATCGAGGATATCGAGATTCAAAACAGAACCCAAAGAGAACCAGCACTCATAAGTGCTTTTGCGATCCACCATACTGCCTGCCCAATCAGTATCAGAATAACCAAGCAGCCTCATAGCTTTGGCAGTGTATCTCAGTCTATGAGAGATTGTGCCCCGAAGATATCTCAGAAGATTCTTGGCACCAATCCAATGTGAGTGATGAGGCTCAGCCATATGTTGGCTCAACATGCTAACTGCAAAACATATATCCGGATGGGAGTTCACCAAGAACATCAATGCTACTATGAGTTGACGAAACTCAGAGGCATTTCCCAATTCAGGTCCGGCAACACTACCGCATAACTTCTTAAAGTTAAGCTCCATCGAGGTAGTCACAGGCTTGCAGTCCACCATTCCAAATTCGAAATCCAACTCCCTCTTACGTTTGTAAATGAGAGGGTCTGCACCTGTCAGAAAGAGGTCGTCCACATAAAGTACTAGTATGAGAGGTCTATCATCCACAACCTTAAAGCAATGGTTTGGATCGGCTTCACTCCTAGTGAATCTCAGCTTCATCAGATAGCTATCAATCCTCTCATACCAAGCCCGGGGTGCTTGCTTTAAATCATAGAGAGCTTTCTTCAACCTGCATACATGAGATTCCTGATCATGAATCTCAAACCCCTCAGGTTGTTCCACATCTGTGATCTTGCTATTACTTGTAAGTTTTCCCTCGGTACATCTCGGACATGTACCTTCATGCTCTTCAGGCATCCCTGTTGACCATCTGTCTCACATCGGGTAGGGCCTTACAATGAAGATAGGCAAACCTTCGGCGCCATTGAAGTGATGTGTCACATGACATGGTGCCCAATGGACTTCCTGCAACTTGATACAAAGTGCCAACCCTGAACCCAAGAGTAAAAGTATCTTTAAAATTCCTTTTCCAAACACGTACCTTTTCATCGATGAATGCCACCTTGTAACCTTTGTCTTCCATTACCGAAATGGACACCAAGTTCTTCTTGAGATCAGGCACATAAAGAACTTGTAAATGAATCGAGTTACCATGATCCAATTGAAAAGTAACATTCCCTATACCCTTTACGGGATAGGTGGCATCGTCTCCAATAGTAATCTTCAAGTTTGTTTCCTTCTCTATCAGATTAGAGAGTGCTTCCTTATATCTGGTGAAGTGCCTTGAAGCACCACTATCAATAAGCCAATTTCCCAAGGTGTCCAGAGGAAAGGTAGTGGAGAGTGTCAAAATAAGATAATACTCCTTTTGCTTGTCAGAAACAACATTTGATTCTTCATACCTAGAGTTCCTTACTTTCTTGGAGGGTCGACCATTTCCTGGATATCCTGCATTTCTTTTTCCTTTGCCATTGTACCTGTCATTCCTTCGATCATTGTTGTTGAAGTTACCCCTGGAATGATTGTGATCATCATCATGTGATGTGTCCCTTCTATTTGGACACTCCCTCGCATAATGGCCAAACTTATTGCAAGCAAAGCATCTGCCCTTCCTTCCACCCTTAGATCCGAGCTTTCCATTGAAGTGACCTTTAGACCCTGCATTGTTTCTCCTTTTGGCATGAGCAGAGAAAGCAGTGGGGTTGCCTCTATTAGAAGGCATTTCTTGCTCCACCATCCTGGTTTCTTCTTGAATGCATCTCGACATCAGTTCTTCAAACCCTGGAATTCGATCATTATTGAGAATAGTGGTTCTAAATATATACCACTCGGGTGGGAGGCCTCCAAGGGTAGTGATAATAAGTTCCCTGTCAGATATGATTTCTCCAATCGATAGAATATCATTCTTGATCTCAGTGATCCTTAAGAATGAATATCCTCGTCTTTGCCCTTCTTAATATCCTTCAGCTTATTTTTGAGAAATAAAATTTGATTTGCATCACTAACCTTGAACATGCTTACCAATCTGTCGTAGATCTCCTTGGAGGTGTTTAGATCGGAGATGTAAGCCACCAGATGCTTGTCAATGGAATCTCTGATAATCTTCTTCGCTTTGACTTCCCCCTTGGTGTACTTGTACCTTGTAGTAGCTGGTGCATTTGATGAAGGCTCGGGGATTTTACCCTTCACATAATCCAACACTTCGTGTTCTTTCAATGTCAGATCAAGAAACATCTTCCATCCATGATAGTCAAACTTTTCACGAAGCTTGTCTTCACCCGGGAAGTGGGATGAGGAACCCATTGAGCCTTTTGTCCTTTCCAACTGCCTTCGGTGATTTCTCTTTCACTCTTGCTTGGGCTTTGTCTTTGCCTCAACTCTAATACCATGTTAAATTTAGGTATGTTCTATGCTAAGAGCAATTTACTTCAATTTTTCATATTAGCCCAATGTCAATATTCAGATTAACAATCACATCAGCATGATAGTAAAGTGCAGATAGAACATAAACATAAACAGTAGAAGACAAGCCAAGACAAGAGGACACAAGATGTGGCATCAGCCAAGGACAAAACCCAATGTGGGGAAACCCTTGATCAAATCTTCTTTAGTCTTCAATAGTTCAGCAGAGAGATAGAGATAGAGTACAATGAATTAAAGTCAATATTGACTTGCCAAATAGGAGATCTAACATCAAAGATCTTCACCATAAAGATGATACAATGAAGTTGCAAATCTGATACCAAGGACTGCAGTTCTGAACTCAGGTGAGGGCATACTTATCAGTCCTCATTCTTCAACTGGTTCTCCAAGGTGATTACACCACCATGTTGCTCCTTGCTAGCTGACTAATCCTCAACGCAATACTACTAACCCTTGACAATGGCTTTGTCCATCTCTTATTACAGTAGCATCATACAACCCTCCAACAGTCATTAAAATAGCCTTTGATCTCAGCAGTATTATCTCACAAAACAGCTCCTAGATTATGCTGATGATCTGGGCATATATAAGCCCTCAAACACCCATACGAAATACTTGACTGTGGTGTTATGGCCTGCGGCCTAACACACAGTTTTCCTGTAGCTTCCAGGTAGCATAAACATTATTCTTTGTTACCCCAACAGATCTGTTCCACTGCTCCTTTAACTCAGCCTTCTTACAAGAAGAAACCAGCCTCACACAGTCACAAAAGGGATGCCCAAATAGTCCCTTAATCCGTGCCTCTTTCACGTTGTTAGCAGGGTTCCTTTATGTTGCGGCTAGGGCTCTTTTCTTGCTGCAGCTAGGGCCTCCTTAGACCTGCGGCTAGGGCTTCTTGACTACGGATTTAGACCTCTTAGAACAGCGGATTAAGGCTCCTCTTGACAACGAGTTGGAACACCGAATTGGAGCCTCCTTTGACTGTGAATAGCAGCCTCTCTTTGACTGTGAATAGCAGCCTCTCTTTGACTGCGGCTTGCTGCGGATAGGAGCCTATTTGAACAGTGGATCAGGGCTCCTCTTTACCAGCGAAATAGGGCCTCCTTATTACTGCGTATAGGGCTTCTAAAGCACCTTCACAACTGCGGCTAAGACTTCTTTTAGACCTGCGGCTAGAGCACCTTTGGACTGCAGCTAGGGCTTCTCCTTCAGTTGTGTAATAGACCTCCTTTACTGCGGCTATGTCTCCTTCCTTTAGGACTGCGTATGGGAGCCTTCTCTTTGATACCATCAAGGGCTTCCTTTTAGATCTGCGGTTAGGGTTAAATCTCCTCTAGGACAGCGTATAGGGCTTCTCCTTTAGACCTCTCCTTCCACCAAAACCAAAACGAGTGGAGAGTGAGATCACAAGAGATGAGTGTGTGTCAAAATGACTTGAAGACCTCTTCTATTTATAATGCAACATTGAGGATAAGATGGGGTGATTTGGTTGTTGGCCGACCATGACAAATTGTCAAATAACATAAATAAATTCATATCTCCATGAATACATGTCGGAATCGGATGGTCTTTAGATCAATCCTACACCTCTCGAAGAGAGGAATCCATGAAAATTATCAGATGCCATAAAAAAGATGACCCACATGGAGTTTGGCCCTAGTTTCCAATTTTAACAAGAATCTACATTGATTTAAAAATTAAATTTATCATTCATCATTCTAGAATGTAAATTGATTTAAAATTTAAATTCATCATTCATCACTCTAGAATCTAATTAGTACAAAGCAAAATAGACTACAGTAGATACCAATGTTATCAGAATTGAATCAGTGATCGAACAAGAAAACCCTCTGAACCAAGAACCAGTCGGAACAATATCAGAATCAGTAAAAATACCGGACCAAAAAACTTGTGGACCAAATACACCTAAAATATTCAAATTTTAAAGAAAAACATATATATTCATGTGCATCGATATGAACCCAAAACATTTATACACAAATAAGCAAAAGTTCTCATTTATATAGCATGTAAGAGCTCTGTTTTAAAAAACGGCCGAGTCGACTCCGACTCGACCGAGTCAATCCGAGTCATATGCCAACCGGGTCGGCCGAGTCGACTCCGACTCGGCCGAGTCAATCCGAGCCATATGCCAACCGGGTTGAAACGGCCATTGAACCGGACCGATGGTTACGAGTCGGCCGAGTTGGCTAACGACTCGGCCAGCTCGGTAAGAACAGCGAGTCAACTCATTTCAGCGACGTTTTTTTTTTAAATTTGATTTTTGGGGACCCCAAAGCCCACTGTAATCTGCCTTTGGGTTCTTTGGGGTCCATTCCCCTCTCCTAAACCCTATAAAACCCACCCAACCCCTCTCATTTCCTCACAACCATCTCATTGCATTTGAGTGAGAATTTGAATGAGAGTTTGTGAGGAGTTGTGGAGTTTGTTTTTGGAGCAGTAGTGAGGAGTCTTGGGCAAGCATTGTAGCAGGAGTGAGGACCTTCTTGGGCAGCCATTGGAGCAGCATTGAGGAGTTGGTTTGTTGGAGCAACTTTGAGGAGCCAATTTGTGCCTAGAGGTATTTTTTTCACTTGTAAAAATATGTTTTTGCTTATTTATTTTTTTGTGCAAATATGGAAATTGAAAAGAGTGTTTTTTGTGAAAGAAATGAACATTAAAGCAATGCTATTTTTTTTGTTTTCATTTTCAGATTTTTTCCTTTGATTTCCAAGTGAAAAAATGGCACCTAGAGTGAAAGATGTTGTTTGGGCATATGTTGAAATGGTTGATAGTCAAATGCATTGCAAATTTTGCCATAGAAAAATTAAGGAAGGTCCTGGGGGCATTAATAGGCTGAAACAACACTTGGCAGGGATTAGAGGCCAAATTACTCCATGTGAATCACCAGAAATTGGGGGGATTAGGAAGGATTTGTTAGCCAACTCTGAGAAGTTTAAAGAAGAAAAGGTTAGGCAAAAAGAATTAGAGGCTGAAATTGGGAGGAAGGGGAGTATACAACAAATGATGGCTAGCAACCCCCATTTTGATTTTGAGAGTTCTTCTTTTCTTCCTTGTACTGATGCATCCAGCCCCTTCTGATATGTTCCTCCCTCTTTGGAGTCTATTCAAGAAAAGAGCAAGGATAAGATGAAAAATAAGGGTGATATGAATATCAAAAGTTAGTTCACTGTCACACCCTCCTCTCCATTAGATGCACATGGTCCTCAAGCTAGTAGAACTTTGCAACCCACTTTAGATGACCATTAGAATAAAGAATTGAGGGAGACTGCTTGTGATTACATATGTAGATGGTGGTATGATGCTGATATCCCCTTCAATGCTTCTCATTCACCATATTATGAGCCTATGTTTGATGCCATACATGCTGCTAGAAAAGGCTTCAAAGACCCTACTATGCATGAGATAAGGGGGTATCGTTTGCAGAAACAAATTGCCTCCATTAATGAGTATTTGAAAGATTTAAAGGACTCATGGGCAAGAACAGGATGTACCATCATGTCAAATGGGTGGAGAGATCAAAGGAACCGTACCATCATAAACTTTCTTATCTTCTACCCACAGGGAACCATGTTTCTAAAATCAGTTGATGCATCTGATAGGGTGAAAGATGGACAATTGTTGTTTCAGCTATTGGATGAGGTTGTTGAGGAGGTGGGGGTGGCTAATGTTGTTCAAGTCATCACAGATAATGCCTCTAACTATGTTCTTGCTGGTAAATTGTTAGAGGAAAAACACAAAACCATATTTTGGACCCATGTGTTGCACATTGCATAGACCTCATGTTTGAGGATATTCGCAAATTAGATTAGATCAAAAACATTGTAGATCATGCCAAAAGCATAACAAAATTTATCTACAATCATTCATGGATTTTGAGCCTTATGAGGAGACACACAGGGGGCAGGGATATTATTAGACTTGCCATCACTAGATTTGCTACTCATTTTTTGACATTGCAATCTATGCTTTCACAACATAGAAACTTGCAAAAGATATTTTCTAGTGATGAATGGAATCAAAGCCAATGGTCTCACAAACAGGATGGCAAAGAATTGAAAAATGAAGTTAATGAAGAAATATTTTGGAGAAAGGCAACAGAGATTGTGAAGGTTTATGAGCCATTGGTTAAGGTGTTGCGATTGGTGGATGGGGAAAGATTGGCTATGGGCTTCATTTATAAGGCCATGAATCAAACAAAGGAGCAAATAAAGAGAGCATACAAGGATAAAGTGGCTAAGTATGGGCCTATTGACCATTGGAGTGGCACCTAATGATTACATGAAGACTCCATGCCCAAGGATGACCCAGAGGACACTTGTACCATCAGATATCGTCAGTCAACAGAGTTTTTTAACTCTACTTCTATCTTCTCATCATCTTTCTTGTATTCATATTCCACGCTCTACGGGGAATTGTAATAAGTGATACTAGTAATGATAGGTTTTGAGTCTGTAACAGGCCTAGGATGTTGGGACTCGATCGGCAAAAGAATACACCTTGAAGTGTTTTTTTGTCTAGTTAATTATCCCTTCTTTTTTAGAGGCGGATAATTTTCTAGGTTTTTTTCACTCACGTTTTACCCCAAAGTCGGGCTGACGGTTTGAAGGTTGAGCCCCTGACACATCTTAGTGTCTAGATTTGATGTATATTACCATACTAGATCACACAAAAAATTTCGTGGAATTTGGTTAGGTTTAGGTAGTCATTTTTTAATTTTCTAGATTTCCCGCAGGTCAAAAATTGCAAATAAAATTGTATTAAATTGTAATAAGTGTAGTCTAGAGAAGTTGTATGGGGTATGAGTAATCAAAACTACACTTCTCACCCTCAACTTTCTACTATAACACACTTTGAGGGGTTAATAATGTGTTTTGAACCCTCAAAACCCACTTTTCCTAAGTTTAGTGGGAAATCTGGCAATTAATTAAGCCAAAAATTAAATAAATGGAGAAAAATAAATATCCACACATACTAAATGTTGTGGAAATGAGGTGGAAAATTATGGGGAAGTTAAAGTGAAGTCCCAAGGTGATGTGGACTCCTAAAATCAAGGAAAGGACATGTGCTCAAATAAAATCGAATTTCTGGGATTAAATGAAAAAGTTACTTGGAAATTCGAATTTGTGAATGTATGCACATTTGCGAGGATTTGGGAGAATATTTGGTGGAGATTTTTGTGGGAAATTGTCCCCACATGGGTTACCACCCATATACACTTGTCATTCCACCATAAAATTTGAATTTGGCACATAAAAGGAGAAGAAAATGATGTCCACTTGCCATAATTCGATTTTTACACTTGGAATTGGAGCTCCATTCAACAAATTCGAATTTCTCTTTGGGATTGTGTTAATTTTAGGTATGTTCCATGCTAGAGCAATTAATTTAAATTTTCACAGTTAGCAATCACATCAGCATTAAGATAAACTGCAGATAGAACATAAATATAAATCGCAGAAGACAAGCCATGACAAGAGGACACAAGATGTGGCGCTAGCCAGTGACAAACCCCACAATGTGTGGGGAAACCCTTTGATCAATTCTTCTTTTATGTTCTTCAAAGTTCAGCAGAGAAAGTGAGAAAGAGTACATTTACAATAGAAGTCAATACTTTGACTTATGATATCTACAGAGATCAGTTGAAGACATATTGCTTCAACTGATTCTCTAAGGTGACTTCTTCACCTATCATAGTGTTGCACCTTGTTCATTTGCTACACCTCACCGTGTATCACCATCATGCTGCATCATACAATGCTGCCCATACATCATGCTGTCCATGCATCATGTTGTCCATGATCTCATACATCATGTTGTCCATTCATCATGTAGCTCCTGGCTAATGTGCATCATCATCATTATGCTGCCCCTGCTAGTATGAATCATCGTTATCATGCTGCCTGTGCATCATCGTCATCATGTTGCCCTGTGCATCATCATGCTGCAACACTATAACACTGTCATCAGCCTTAGCTGCTTGCTATGGCTTGCAGCCTAGCAAAGTAGCTAGGCTATAGTTCCGAAATCTTACACAATCATGTTGTCATCTACAGTGGTCCGTTTTCTTTTCTGACCTCTTTATAAGAGATTTATATCAAGGTAACATGCCTGTGGTTTTGGTTCCCTGCTACCCACGAATATCTGCGTATATATTGACTACATGTAAATATATTGACTGTGTGTATATATATATATTGCCTGAGTGTGAATGTTGTGCGTGTAAATATATTGACTGCGTGATTCTTGTGTATCCATGTATATATATTCCTGCGTATATGATCCATAATGCCCAGCATCTATGATGTGTGTAAATATATTGACTGTGTGATATATATTGACTGTGTATATATATATTTCTGTGTATATGATCTATAATGCCCAGCGTGTATGCATTGCCATAGCTGTTATATCATTTCCTGCATATCCATAATGAACAGCGTGTATTCTATATAGCCAACGTAATGCTATGCGTATGGCCAGCGTTGATGTGTTACACGTTTCTTCTTCAACCACGCTGCCAGATCTAGGGTATGACAGCGTTTCATATGACTGCATTCTTCAACCACGCTGCCAGATCTAGGGTATGACAGCGTTTCATATGACTGCATTCTTCAACCACGCTGCCTTGACTTCCAAGTGCGTTTCCCATCCACGTAGTGTTGCTGCGTATATTGTTGGGGCTGTCCACGTAGGTTTTCTTTGCTGCGTATCACTGTCTTCATATTACCAGCGTATATATTTCCATTGCCGTGAACAGATCTCCATGCTAGGACTGCGTTTAGATGTATTAACCAGCGTATATCCTCATTGCTTACCAGCGTGTAAATGTCTTCCTTGATCTGTGGCTAAGTGTCTCCATTTCCAGCGTGTAAATTAGGGCATCATCTTAGGGCATCCTTCATTAGTGTCTCTCCTTCTCCAAAAACCCAAGACGTGGAGAGGAGAACACATGAAGAATGTGTATGCCGAAATGTCCTCAATTCCTCTTCAATTTATACTAAAACTTAGGTGATGAATAGGCATGTCTTTGGGCTTCAAGTTGTTGGTCGGTTAGATGATAAATCCATAATAAAAATAAATTCATATCTCCATAAATACTTATCAGAATCGGATAATCTTTAGATCAATCCTACACCTCTCGACAAGAGGGATCCAATAAAAATATCCGCTATCATAAATAAGCTGAACCACATGGAAATTGGCCCTAGTTGCCAATTTAAACTCCCTCTCAACTAGGGAGAACTCCATTCGTTGATCCATAAGTCTGACTATACTATCTCTGCCATCAGTGCCCTGCACTGCTCTGCCCAGCTCTGCTTGCTCTACTCTGCTCAGCTCTGCTGGGTCTGCTCTACTCTGCTCAGCTCTGTTGTCTCTGCTTTGCTCTGCTCAGCTCTGCTGGCTTTGCTCTGCTCTACTCAGCTCTACTGGCTCAGCTCTGTTGTCTCAGCTAGCTCTGCTTAGCTTAGCTCAGCTCTGCTAGCTCTGCTATGCTCTGCTCAGCTCTATTGTCTTAGTTGGCTCAGCTCAGCTCTGTTGGATCTGCTCTGCTCTGCTGAACTGTGAAGAAGAAGAATTGATCGAGAATGTCTCATACCATTCTCCATTAACCCGAAGTCAGTCTCAGAGTGTGTACCACTAGTCCCAGACCAATCTCAACCGACCCAAAGTCAGTGTCATAGTGGGTACCACTCCTACCACTGGTCCCAGACCAGTATCGCAGTCTCAGAGAGTGTACCACTGGTCCCAGACCAATCCCAGTCGACCCGAAGTCAACGTCATAGTATGTACCACTCTCACTAGTCCCAGACCAATACTGCGCTGACAGAAGTCAGTCTCAGAGTATGTACCACTGGTCCCAGACCAGTCTCAACCGACCCAAAGTCAGCGTCATAGTAGGTACCACTCCTACCACTAGTCCCAAACCAGTATCGTAGTCTCAGAGAGTGTACCATTGGTCCCAGACCAGTCTCAGCCGACCCGAAGTCAGCGTCATAGTATGTACCACTCTCACTGGTCCCAGACCAGTACTGCACTGACACGAAGTCAGTCACAGAGTATGTACCACTGGTCCCAAACTAGTCTCAACCGACCCGAAGTCAGCGTCATAGTAGGTACAGCTCCTACCACTGGTCCCAGACCAATGGAGGTCATCCTAGCGTAGGGAGTACGGTAGATATAGCGATGCGTCCATCGGTACTACTATGGTCCCTAACTTCATTTCCCTGCTCATTGATCAGATGAGAGGTACTTCCCATGAGTCCCAGACTGAATGGTTGGGATGCCTCGACAGGAGAACTTAATCAATCCCATCCTCACAAGAGAACACATCAATCCTGCTACAATCGCCATGGAGAACACATCAATCCAGGCCTCACAGGAGAACTAATCATCCTGCTACACAAGAGAGCGAATCATCCTGTTCCACAAGAGAGCGAATCATCTTGTCTCACAAGAGAGCGAATCATCTTGTCCCAGTGCGCACCACCAGGGGAGGGTGAGTCACCCTGTGGTCGTACGTTGCTCCAGTAAGAACTGCAAGCCCCCAGAGCTCCCAGAGCTCAATGTATGCAATATGCAGGACCCTTGTACAAGGGTCTCTTGATGACTCCAAGTCGTTCGGGAAAATCATAGATTTGATCTTTCCCCCGGGGCTTTAGCGACCTATACATCATCTCAGTGCGATGGAGCCTCCTTGCTCATCGACTTACCATATACTAGATAAGGTAGTATCTGATGTCTATCTACTGGAGCAATCGTCGAATACGGGATTCCTCAATAATCGAATCCCACCTCTGGTTGTTACAGAGAATCTCAGTGGTATTCATCATGTGTACAAACAGCTCACTGAAGAGCTTCCCCAACCAAGCAGCTTCATACGAGATCATACTCGTAGATATGTATCCGATCTCGGCGGTGCTTATAACAGCCAACTTCTGCTTCCTACTTAGAAGCAGAATCCAAAGAGGAACAGCACTAAGAAGTGCTACAGTGATCCTCCACATTGCCTGCCCAATCAGCATTCGAGTAATCATGCAGTTTCATATTTTCGGCAGTGTATCTCAATTGTGCCCTTAAGACATCTCAGAAGATTCTTGGCACCAATCCAGTGAGGCTCAACCAAATATGAGCTCCCTGTGCTAACTGCAAAACATATGTCTGGAATCCAACTCCCTCTTACTTCTGCAAATGAGAGGGTCTGCAACTGTCAAAAATAGTTCGTCCGCATAAGGTGTCGGTATGAGAGGTCTATCATCCACAACCTTCGGATAATGGTTTGGATCAGTTTCACTCCTTAGTGAATCTCAGCTTCATCAAATAGCTATCGGTCCTCTCATACTACACCCGGGGTGTTTTGCTTCAAGCCATAGAGGGCTTTCTTCCACCTGTATACATGAGATTCCCATTTATGAATCTCAAGCTCCACAGGTTGTTTCAAACCTGTGGACTAACTACATGAGGGGAATGGTCCCCTTTTAAGATTTTTCTTTTGGTACATCTCAGACATGTACTTTCATGCTCCTTTTGAATTTAGGCTTCCCTGTCACCATTTGACTCAGACCTCCGGTGCTATGTGTCAATGGACATGGTCCCCAGTGGACTGCCAGCAATTTGATACAACCCTGAACTCAAAAGCATCTTTGAAAATTCGATTTCAAACACGTACCTTTCCATCAACGAGTGCCACCCTGAAACCTTTGACTTCCATTTTCGAGATGGACACCAGGTTCTTTTTGTGATCAGGTACATAAAAATTATTCGGGGTTTCCTTGCTTTCTTGAAGAGATGGCCGTGTCCTAGATGACCTGCTTTTCTGCCATTCGAACACTCCTTCACATAAGGGCCGAACGTATTGTAACCAAGACATCTGCCTTTCCTTCCATCCTCAGATCCGAAACTTCCCAATGAAGTGATCTTTAAGTAGGCCAACAGAAGTTCCGCTGCATCATTCTGATAACATTTTCTGCTTCGTCTTCACCCTAGGTGAATTATGAGGAACCCATTAATCCTTTTGTCTTGTCCCAACAGTGTTCAGTGATTGCTCTTTCACTCTTGCTTAGGCATTGTCTTTGCCTCAGCTCTAATACCATGTTAATTTTAGGTATGTTCTATGCTAGAAAAATTTATTTAAATTTTCACAGTTAGCAATCACATCAGCTTTGAGATAAACTGCAGATCGAACATAAATATAAATCGCAGAAGACAAGCCAAGACAAGAGGACACAAGATGTGGCGCTAGCCAGGGACAAACCCCACAATGTGTGGGGAAACCCTTGATCATTCTTCTTTTATGTTCTTCAAAGTTCAGCGGAGAATGTGAGAAAGAGTACATTTACAATAGAAGTCAATACTTTGACTTATGATATCTACAAAGATCAGTTGAAGACATATTGCTTCAACTAATTCTCTAATGTGACTTCTTCACCTATCATAGTGTTGCACCTTGTTCATTTGTTGCACCTTACCGTGTATCACCATCATGCTGCATCATACAATGCTGCCCATACATCATGTTTTCCATGATCTCATACATCATGTTGTCCATTCATCATGTAGCTCCTGGCTAATGTCCATCATCATCATTATGCTGCCCCTGCTAGTATGAATCATCATGATCATACTGCCTGTGCATCATCATCATCATGCTGCCCTATGCATCATCATGCTGCAACACTATAACACTGTCATTAGCCTTAGCTGCTTGCTATGGCTTGCAGCCTAGCAAAGCAGCTAGGCTATAGTTCCGAAATCTCACACAATCATGTTGTCATCTACAATGGTCCATTTTCTTTTCTGACCTCTTTATAAGAGATTTATATCAAGGTAACATGCCTGTGGTTCTGGTTCCCTACAGCCCACGAATATCTGCGTATATATTTACTACATGTAAATATATTGACTGTGTGTATATATATTGCCTGAGTGTGAACGTTGTGCGTGTAAATATATTGACTGCGTGATTCCTGCATATCAATGTATATATATTCCTGCGTATATGATCCATAATGCCTAGCATGTATGATGCGTGTAAATATATTGACTGTGTGATATATATTGACTGCGTATATATATATTCCTGCGTATATGATCTATAATGCCCAGCGTGTATGCATTGCCATAGCTATTATATCATTTCTTACATATCCATAATGAACAGCATGTATAAAACCTTGACTTCCCAGCGTGTATTCTATATAGCCAGCGTAATGCTATGCGTATGGCCAGCGTTGATGTGTTACACGTTTCTTCTTCAACCACGCTGCCAGATCTAGGGTATGACAGCATTCCATATGACTGCGTTCTTCAACTACACTGCCTTGACTTCCAAGTGCGTTTCCCATCCACGTAGTGTTGCTGCGTATATTGGTGGCGTTGTCCACGTAGGTTTTCTTTGTTGCGTATCACTGTCTTCATATTACCAGCTTATATATTTCCATTGCCGTGAACAGATCTCCATGCTAGGACTGCGTTTAGATGTATTACCAACATATATCCTCATTGCTTACCAGCGTGTAAATGTCTTCCTTGATCTGTGGCTGAGTGTCTTCATTTCCAGCGTGTAAATTAGGGCATCATCTTAAGGCATCCTTCATTAGTGTCTCTCCTTCTCCAAAAACCCAAGACATGGAGAGGAAAACACATGAAAAATGTGTATGCCCAAATGTCCTCAAGTCCTCTTCAATTTATACTAAAACGTAGGTGATGAATAGGCATGTCTTTGGGCTTCAAGTTGCTGGTCGGCTAGATGATAAATCCATAATCAAAATAAATTCATATCTCCATAAATACTTATCGGAATCGGATAATCTTTAGATCAATCCTACACCTCTCGACGAGAGGGATCCAATAAAAATATCAGCTGCCATAAATAAGTTGATCCACATGGATTTTGGCCCTAGTTGCCAATTTAACAGATTGTCACCTCATGCCACTTGTTTAATCACTTCTACATTGGGATTGGCTCCAATACCATTTGTCATTGTCATTCTTCATTGGGATTTGCTCCCAACTCTCTACATAATAAAGCCATGGGCTCTCACATTATATAATATTGTTACTAGCTATTGTGCTTGCGGAAGCGCTGCTGCCTTGTACACTTTCAAAAATATCAATAAAGACTTTGGGGTTTCATTTATTAGGTGTTCCTCCTTTTCAAGTGTGGTGAATTGTTGAGCATTGGTATAATTCCTTTTACTCATGCTTTGATCTAATTTGTTTCCATATGCTCTTGTAGATTTGTTAATGTAGAGCTATCTTGCATTGACATCTGATTTAGAAGTATGCTCTAGGTATAGAATGCTCTAGTTGGTTTTAAATAAATCTCTAGAGTTTCTTATCATTGTTTATTGCTAAATCTATATGGAACTAACTATTGATTGAAGTTTTGTAGAAGGAACATCTTGTTGGGATTACAGAATCAAGCGTGAGGGGAAGTCTTTGGAGAGACCAACCCACTCTTGATACACTCTTAAATTGTTATTTGAACCTTCATAGTCTTATCTTACAAAGTGGTTTTGCAAGGATTTCAGTACATAGCTTGTACACATGCCGAGAACTTCTAAATTTAAATCTCTTTTAAAAAACATTGTACTTTATTTCTTTCATTTGCTATCTAAGAGCTTGAAAATGGCTAAGCAAAGATGAGAGTTTATTCTCACTCTTTAGCTTAGCGTTTTGTAAATTATAATTGTACATATACATTTTATCTTGCTGATTTTTCCATTAATACTTAACTTATTTTGCAGCCATTGTTTGGATTGTTTGCTAACTCTTGTGTGGCAGAGTTTGAAGAGCAACTTCCCGCAACATCTAACAAGTGTTTGCAGGACCTTTGGCAAGTGTTGGGGGTTCGATTTCCAAGGATGTAGTGAGCCCTTTTGAAGCCTATTTTGGCCAACTCGGGTTCACTAGAGGGCTGCCCATTTTCCTCTTTAAGCTATGGGCATTTGGAGGAAACTCACACCTTGTTTCCCTTGCATAATTTTTGTAAGATCTTGTCACTACTTTCTCAATAAATGAGGTCTAGTGTCCAAGTTTAAAGCAATTATTGTGAGGACACTCCTTGAAGTATAGTTGAGAACTTTGAAGGGCCCTCTTCTTATTGTAATATTGATAAAAGATCTAACTTGTTTGTGGGAGCTTGGGATTTCTCGAATGGTATCCTATCTCCCCATTTAGAGGGAGGCTTCTATTGGGTGGATTGACATTTGCATGGTTTAAACTTTCATACTTCATTCACTTGCATACTTTAATTGGGAATTAACACAACTTCACTATCACATTTCATTAAGTTAAAGTTTGTTACAATTTCATTTGAGCTTTGCATTTTCTTTCTCATTGTTGCTTGGAGCTACAAGCTTACACTTTACTTTGGGAAATTTATCATTTACATGCAAGCATTTTATATTCTTAACAAACTTTGATTCGTTTCCATTTACCTTGGTAAATTGTTTCATGAGCACTTGAAAACATGCTTCAATTTTTTGTTACATTGTTATCTTGAATATTGGAGCAATTTATTGTCATTGTCTATTTGAAACAAATTTTACTTTCAAGCAAATTACTTGTATCATTTTAATTCACACATGCAACGCTTGTAAGCTAATTTTATTCCTCCAATTGAAGTTATAATTGCAACTTATGTTGAACACTCTTTCATTTTCAAGCATTGCAAATCAATCTCTTTGAAGCTTTTGCATGTATCATTATTTTAATTTGGGGAATTAACATAATTTGCATTTCATCTAAGCATTTTAGTGTAAGAAGGCCCCAAGCCTCATTAAAATTTTACCTCCAACATAAGTTGGTTGAGGTAGACATCTTAGGGATCCTCTACTCCTCTATTGACTCCTCACTGTGAGATCCATATCATTGGGCGAGGGTGAAGTCTGAGGATTGAAGAGTTAAATTGTAATCTTGTTGTATAACTAATTAATAAAATTAACCAAAAGCACTTTCCATTACATTTACTTGTCTCTTGATGGTTTGAGTTTTCATACGCAAAGTCTATTCCAAAAGCAAGTATTCTAATCATTTCAAACAAGTGTTTTCTTTTCATGTTTCAAGTCTAATTGCATATTGATGTCTTGGTTTGGCACTTCCTTTCTTTTACATTTCCAAGTTAATTACTAATTTTTGGGTTTTGGCAAGATATGTTTCACATGTTTCAATTTATAAAGTTGATCATCTCAAAAGCATTTTGTATCTTACATATCTTGTGCTAACAATTCTTATTTACATTTCAGAGTTACTTTGTTTTCTCTTTTGAGAGCATTGCATTTTAATTTGAGCAAATATATATTTAAATTGTTGAGCAAATTCCTTATAAGGAACTGGTTTTATGTTTTTTTAATCATATTAATGATTTCCATTGTTATTTCAAGTTGGTCACTTCATATTTGCTCATAAATCCTTAAAAGTAATCCATTTTCACTATAACACTCTCCTAGAAACTCACATCTTTTAACTTAACTTTTCATTAGGGACCACTCCCCTTAGCTAACCTAGGAGATAGCTCAAACAGAAAGAGTCGGGATTAGTGTGACAGCTCCTTCACTGACTTGTAGGTAGGTGTAAGTGACAAGGTCAACAGGGCCCATTTGGGCAATCAATGATGAAAGATGGAACAATCAACTCCATCGCCCTATACATGCAGCTGGGTATTTTTTGAACCCACAGTATCATTATAAAGCTCTTGCGGCAGGAGCTTTGAGGGGGGAGGTTAGAGATGGATTGATTGATTGCATTAATCGCATGATCCCATTGGAGTGTGATCAGCGAGAGATACACCGACAGGTCACAACCTTCAGCATAGCCACAGGTACCTTTAGGAAGAACCTAGCAAAGATTGCAAGGGAAGCAGATGAGCCAGGAAAACAAAAATTTCAATTTTCAAATTCTTAATACATATTTTGTTAAATCATTTATAATTTGAAAGTTGGATATAATTTGTAATTTTGTTGAGCTAACTCATTACATTCCTATGTTTTTTGCAGCACAATGGTGGGAGGCTTTTGATAGCCACTGTCCTCAATTGCAGAAGTTTGCAATTTGTATTTTGAGTCAAACTTGCAATGCTACTGGGTGTGAGCGCAATTGGTCTGTCTTTGAGAGGATTCACACGAAGAAGAGAAACCATTTGGATCAAAAACGGTTAAATGATCTAGTCTATGTCCAATACAACCTTTGACTCAGACGCAACCAATTGCTAAACAAAAGACCCGATTCAAATCCCATTGTGTTGGAAGACATTGATCCAACAACAGATTGGGTAGTGGAGAGTCATCCAGCAGAGTTTGATTCTGATGAGGATCTTGGTTTGGATTTACAGGTGGAGGCATCACTCGAACATAATGTTCAGTTGAATGCAAATCCACTTGTACTAGCCTCAGAGCCAGCCCCAAGTCCTCTAGTTGTAGGCGCTTCCTCTGCTCAGACACAACAGAAGCGCATATCTCGTCTATCTCAGCTTGCAGCTGCTGCACAGCCTACTAGTGCTACCACTTCTACAGTGGCAGTTGGAGATGATGATGGGCAGGAGCCATGGGCTTCCCTATCTAACTCTGATCCAAAGGTTGAACCAGATGATGTTGGCTCCTCTAGCAGTAGCCAGTAGTACTGGTCACAGTTTACTTTTGTTGTAGAGCCATTTCTAGCCTCCTTGGTTATGTGTTTCTGTTTTGATCTCTATATCATCATCATGTATGTATTGGACAGCGCACTGGGTGCCATTTTAATATAATGGATGTATTCATGAGCCTACTTTGATCATATGTTGTCTTCTATCTATATTCTAACGCTGTGTGTTTGGAAACATGAATGAAAATCTTTAAAATTATGTTTTTTTATAAAAATAAATAAATATTTAATGTATTTTTTACAACGACCGAGTCACTGAAATCGAGTCAGTCGAGTCGACACCAAGTCGGAGTCGACCCTCAACCGAGTCATTGAAATCGAGTCGGCCAAGTCGACACCAAGTCGGAGTCGGAGTCGGAGTCGACCCTCGACCGAGTCGGAGTCGGAGTTTTAAAACATTGGTTTGTATTATTACGCGGATTTATGAATATAACTAGGGTGCCAGAAATGGTTCACCCTTCAGAGAATATCCTCGGCAATAGTACCTCTCTCTAGAAACAGATCTTCCGGCAAATCAGCAACCGGATGATCAACCCCACAGTGACTCTGATTGTTCCTTGTTCCTTGTGCTAGACAGCGAAAACTGCTCCAAGCACTCCTCTAGAACTGTGTCACCCTCTCTGCAACTGCGTCACCCTCTCCAGGTTGATCTGCTCTCAGTCTTCCCCATAGAACCTCCTCTGCACAGCCTATTCAGCCCAGTGTCAGCCTCTACAGCTTCTACGTCCTCTGCGCTGGCCTCCTTAGCCTTTGCGTCAACCCTCTAGGCTTTATGCTACCTCTTCCAACAGTTTGTTGCCTCTCTGATATGTATTCTTCAGCCTTGGATCGAAATCCCTTGCTAAACTGCCCCTCACTACAACTGATCTCTAACTCGATTTCCTCAGCAAACCTAGCCCTAGAAAATCGAATTCATGATCTCTCTTCGTGTATCTCCAACTGACCCTCAAACCCCCTCTTATATTTTTCCTGTTGACGATTCAACGGCCGAGATTAAGTCCCTAATCAACGGTTAAGATTAGATCTTGCTTGATCCTCGTTATTTAGAACTTTCTCACCCATATTATATTGATACACATTAATATTTTTATTTTCCTAAGTTTAGACATAGAAACTCATTATTAATTATTTTAATATCTCTTCATCCGGGTGGAATTTCTCCATACGATTTCTGGGTCTTGGAGATATCATGTGCCTTAGCCTCTCCACCAATTTTCAAGGCTAAAGCACATCCGATGCTACCCAAAAATCAACACCAATGCCACTAACATCAAGGTACATAGAGGGGTTGGTGCTCTTGATTAAATAATAGTTCCGTACTTTCGTACATGACAAAATCCAAAGGAAACATCGCAATCCTCTCGATCCTGAAAACCTATTTAGTTTGCTGAATTTTGAGTGAAATTTAAAATTCTACTTTCTCCATATGAAATCCAAGGAGGTTGGAGCCACTCTCAAACATCCTAAGTCATTTCATGGTAATGTTAAAAATTTAAGTAAAAAGATGAAAATGATAGATAAAGGAGAATGTCACTTTTAAGAATTTAACATTACCGTGAATCGCATAGCAATAATAGGGTCATAGGCTTGAATATTATGCTTCCACACACAAAAGTTCTTGAAACCCAAAAATGGTGCTTTTGGTCATCCCCCCTGTTGAGAAATCAATAGGCTTGTAGATTAGAGCTGATTTCTCTTACTTGATAATTGTTAATTTGTTGGCTTCTTTATTAAGTTTGTATGTTCTTCTTCTTTCATCAAGAAATTACCAAAAATACAAAAACATGAAGATCACAAGAGACAAGAACACAAAGATATAGGCTCCAAGCCAGGGCAAAACCCCACAAAGGAGAAAACCCAAGAAAATCCTCTTCTTATAGAATTAGATCAAAGTGAGATATCCAAGACCCAAGACAAGGACAAAGACTGCCACACAGACCTAGTCAGCCCTCCTTCAAAGCTTCTCCACCAAGTTAAGGTCATCAAAATCAACTTTGGTCAAACATCTAAAATCTAGTCATCTCTTGAAATTTCGTTAACTTTTTTGGTCCCTGAAATCTCGACACCTGAAATTCTGGGCCTGCAATGCCTCGGAAAAATTTGCAAAATTAGTGCAGAAAACTCTCCATCTTCTCTCTCCTTTGACTTTGTTGGTTTTTCCTTCTTTTCTTGGCACAAAGATTGATGTACATGATGAATGAATTAATTGTCTCCAAAGTGGTCGAGTTGCCCTCTATATATACACATCCAGGAGGTCGAATAAGAGGCTCTTGGAGCCCAGGCTAACTTGTTCCTGTTACCACTCAAACCACCAGGGGACCTAAAGGGGTTCCTAAGATGGCAACTGCTAGGTTAAGGGCAACGACGAAGGCTTAGCTCACTGTCACCAGAGCTAAGTCTCCCTGCTCTTTGAGGACTTTCACCGATGGGAGGAACCCGGTAGTGTAGGGATTCACTTGTAAAGTATATGTCAATGGATAGGTGAGAAGTGACCCTGAAAACCCTTTCCCAAGGATGGAGTGAAGAATGGAGCTTGCTTGCTCTTTAAGCAAGGGACTTGGTCCACTAGGGGTAAGGGGTGAGGATTGGAGGGTTGAGGGAGAAAGGAGAGGCTTATGAACAAGTTTCTTAATCCCTATAATCCTTGAGAAACTTGGATTCCCAAATGGTCCTTGACAAAGTCTTTGTTGAAAAGTGGGACAACACGGGGCCAAGTGGACCCAGCCCAAGTTCAGGGATGGAATGTAGCAAACGATGATGTTCCTATCCTGGACAAGGTGAGGGGAAAGGACCAAATAAGAATACTTTCTTCAAAAGGTTGAATTGATCTTATTGAGGTCTAGCCTTGGGGATGCCTAAGCACAATTCGATCCTAGATCTAGGGCTTGCGATTCGCGAAAATTCCACTGTTAGAATTGCCTCAAATTTGGAAGACAGAGAGGGGAGCCACCAGCGCAATAGCCTCTAGGAAATCAAAATTTTTCCTTGGGTCAATTCTCCGGAAATTGATGCCCTAGGTGACCTAATAGTGCTAGAGTTGGGGAAAAAGGGGAAAATGGTCAAAAGAGGGTTGAAATGATCACCCTTTTTGAGGGATCAGTGCCTAGTTCACTTGGGGATATGGAGTCAAGGATAATGATGAGTAAGGACTTGGTTTCTTGATCAAGGAGGCCCAGAAAGTCAACTTCATCCAATGTTGAGAGAAAAAAAAGAAATATGACCTTCAAGCATTTATACTTCAAAGCAAATGATGCAAACTTCTCGAGATAAATAAATCTCTAGGACACTTCATTCTTATAACGTTGGCCCATACATTAAATTAGCTAAAACATGCTCAATTCCACATTTCGATAATGCAGCAACTAGCCCTAATTTTAGCAGTATGTAGCAACAAGAATAATAACATCAAAATTTACTTACAACGTTATAGAGTATATCCAACCAGCATTTCGTTTGCTCAATAAAGCTCCAAGACAAGAGAAATAGCCCAGATCCATTCATCAAAATTCATCCATCTCCAAAAATATACACCAAGGAAAAGATGTGAAAATTCTCTATGATTAGAGAGATCCCAAGTCAAGTGATGATACAAATGAATGTATCTAACATCAATATATAGCCTCCTAAGGAGTTCGAATTAGCCTATGGGTCCCTAATGATAAAATAATGTGCAAATAATAACCCCTAATGGTGACAAGCCCACCATACCAGCTCATAATGTAAAAACAAGCCTCACAAGGGGCCAAATAATTATGTATGCATGTCGTAGGGCCCTCTAAAGGCCCAAAAACATCTTGAAGTGCCATATTGAGGAATAAATTCCTTAGAATATGATGGACAAGGGGTTGGCCCCTTGTTCTCCAAGTAGTAGACCTGTGGTGCTCTCGTGGCTCTAAGGGCACATCAATGACCCCATGTGTTTCCATATGAATCAGAGATGTTTGTAGATCCTCTGCAATGGTCCAGGTGGTGGAATGAACGCTGCCATGACATCGTACAAGTGCTGGGACACCTCCCAATAGTGTGGGGCTCCTGTGGGGGCCAGCTGGGAATAGTGTACCAATCACGTCACCATCGTCCCAAAAGTGGATCCCTAGTAGTCTCTAAACATCCATGAAGATCTGTGGAGTGTTGTCTGTTGTTGTGGAGGCCCATGGCTCTCTATGCACACCCTACATGTGCCAATGTGGACCTCTGGGGTCAAGATCCTATATAGGGAAGCCAAACCCAAATGGAAACCACCTGTAATCCTACATAAGTTCCAATGTGTCCCCTAGGCTTCCATACAATAAGTCATTAGAATAATCAGGTAAAGGAGCTTACAAACCATGGATAACAAAGTGGGAATTTCATAATGGCATGTCCTTCTATAGTGGGCTTTAGCATGTTCTAGTGTCTCCAAACGGGGTTAGCCAAGTACCTTATTAGGTGGTTTCAGCCCTTAGAGGGGATAGTATGTCCAAGGTACACCCTGTTAATGGGGGTGGCAAGAGACAAATAGGTGAGATGAAATAAGGAATGAGAGGGGCAGCCTTAGGCCACATAATGGGGCATAGGGGTAGCTAGATAAGGCGAAGCCCACACCTAGGAATATAATGTATAGGAGGGAATAGTCGTGGTCCATGAGGTGCCCCGGTCTTGATTTTTCCACCCTTCTTTATATGCCTTTTGCTTTTTATGAATTTTCTTTAATTAACTGTTCGGGGCTCAAAGGACAAGAGCATGATGTGTGTAATATGTTGAAGTTTCTAAGTTTACTTAGTTAGAAACCCTCCATGCACTTTATCCGATTTATTCCTACCTACTTGTTATTTTACTTAACAAGTTATTTACAATGTAAATACTGAAAATAAACACTAGTGCATGCTCAACATATTATAGATCAACAACTAAAGGAAACAGAAACAATCACACCATATGACACCATTATTTTTTGACCAATGTCCCCGAAAAAACCCAATGTGGGAAAACTGATGCAGCTATCTGAGGGTTTTCTTATTAAGCAATATCAGAGTACAATCTGGGTGCCGAAACTGGTCTACCCAATAGAGAATTTCCTTGGTAGTAATACCTCTCAGTTTCTGACAAATCTCCTGGCTAAAACCCCAGCTAATCCTTTCGACAGCTCCTCAACACCAATCTACCCCAAAAACCCCAGCGTCAACCTCTCTCTGGACTGCGTCAGCCCCTCTTTGCCCTACATCACCCCAGATGGATCTGTGTCAACCTTAGGAGGCCCTACATCATCCCTCTGGCCCTCTGCATTAGCAACACTAGCCTCTCTGAGGCTCTGCGCAGCTCCCGGCTGCCTCTGCGTGGCCCTCCGTGAGCCCTAACTGGCTCTGTGACACTCTCCCTAGCTACTACGCAGCCCTTTCGACACTATCTCTGCCTCTCTGTCTCTCTATACTCAATGCCCCTCAGCTGCAACTCCCGATCACTAATTCTATCTCTCTTAGCAAACCCCACTCTAGAGAATAGAATGACTGATCACTCTGGTGTATTCTCCAAGTGACCCTCAAGCCTCCTTTTATACTTTTCCTGTTGACATATCAATAGTTGACATTAAATCCCTAATCAACGGCTAAGATTAGATCTGGCTTGATCCATGTCTTTTGGACCATTCTAACGCAGTTTCATACTAATACACATTAATATTTTATTTTCCCTAAGTTTAGACTTAGGGACTCCATTAAAAATATTAATTATTTTAATATCTCCTGCATTGTTTAGAATCTGCCCAAACCCTTTCTGGTTATTGAAGATCTCATGTGCCCCAACCTCTCCACCAAATTTGTGGCTAGAGCACATCCGATGCTACCCCAAATCAACACTCCCTCTTAGCGAGGAATTTGCTCTAGCAATACTCCTCACTGAGTATTACTCTGATAATCCGACATCGGTACCTGTGTTGATGCTAGGCCTTCCTGCCCAACATCCTCTGCACTGCTGCATCATGTACTGTTGCCTATGGTTCTGTCACTGCCATTGTTGCATCTGTATGGCAGCTCCCTCTGCATCCGTGCTGTCGCTGGTCCTTTCTCCCAGCACTGCGTCCGCACTGCACCTCCTCTCATCATGTTGCATCGCGTTGCCTACTGCTACAATGCAACTCAGTTATTGAGAAGTAAGTCACTGATCTCCCAAATAACCTCTTTAATGGGCTAGAGAAACCCACTGATGCTAAAGCTCCCTCTGCAGCTGACAAGTGCTCCCTCTCTGACCTCTACGCTACTGCAACAACTCCCTGCATCTCGCACCGTTGCACACCTCTCTGTGCCATCCTGCACTGGTGCAACACTCATGTGCCTCTCGCACTGCTGCAGCCTGCTAGCCTCGCGTTGTCTTAGGACTCTTGCACTATAACTCTCTCTACTGCTCCATCCGCATTCTTCTCTACCCGACTCAGCCAGTCCTACTACTCCTCTTCGAGGCTCCCATAGCAAGGTCTAATCCAAGAAGCTGAGTACCTCGAGGATCCTACCCCTCATCACCTGTAGTCCGCTTGACTACAGCTCGATGTCTCCCCACTTCTTCTCAAGTGATGCGTGTGCACTCATGGCACAGTCATCATCTGTCAAAACTTCCTTCTCTGCCCGTGTTGGCACTGCCTTAGTCTCAGAAGACTCTCCCTTACTCTTCTTCCTTGAACACTGGGTCGCATAATGACCCAGCTCCCCACAGTGGAAGCACTTGATCTTGGAGAGATCCTTCTTCTTCCGCTTCTCCTGCTTTCCCTCAGATGCTAGGGCAACATCTTCCTCCTCCTGCTTGACTTTGATCCCCTTGTTGCTGCTACCCGTCTTCGACTGTTGTCTAATCTCTTCCTGGCGAAGAGTTGCCCACATCTCATCCCAAGGTGGGAGAGTCCCTCTGCCCAGTATACTCTGGACAAATACCTCCCAGTCTTCTGAGACAGCATTCAGGGCTGTCCTCACCATCAACTCCTGATCTGGCGTGGCTTCTATAGCAGTCAACTGATCTCGGATCTCGTTCAATCCTCCACGGAAGGTGTCGATCAGTTCTCCCTTCTTCATCTAATACGACCTCAACTGATTCTCAAGTAGCGTTCTTCTCTGCATAGAAGTACGCTGGTACAATATCTTGAGGGCCTCCCACATCTCATATGTCGTTTCCTTCTCAGCAATGTGTGGAACTGCATGGTCCTTGACCCCATCAAGGATTATGCTCTTGGCCCTCGCCATTGCCTCCTCGTACTTGTCGTTATCATTAGGGTCGATTGGGATAGCTATAACCTTCAAGGCGAAATTCTTGACACGATTCCTGTCAAGTACGGATAAGATTCTGGCCTTCCAAACTGCGAAGTTTGACGCTCCTTCCAACCTATCTTGGTCTCTTACTCCGCGTAGTGCCATGATGCTCTTCTACTTCCCTCCTGGAAGTTCTCTGTTTGACTCCTCTGAGTCTCTACTTCCCTCCTGGAAGTTCTCTGTTTGACTCCTCTAAGTCTCTACTTCCCATCTGGAAGTTCTCTTCTAGACTGCCTTTGAGTCCCGATTTCCCTCCTAGAAATCCTTCTGCCGCTATCGAGATGCCCCCTACTCTAATCGTCTTGTAAAACGGCACCACTGATCCAGGTTCCTCGGCTAGAAACCCTCGGTAGCAATTCCTCTTGGCCTTGCTCTATCAGGTACTGTTTTGACTACAGTACCTCACCAGCTCCACTCTGCAATATTCCCAGATCCTTCTAAACCCCAGCAACCTGAAGGTGAGAGCTCCTAAGCTCTGCGAAATCTCGGCACCAGCAACCCGGTCTCCTCAGCCAACTGCGTCAGCCCTCCTAGCTACTGTGTGTCTCTGCATGAGGCTCCCTTTGCCTTCCTTAGCTTCTGCGCTGCCTCTTCCTGGCTCACCCTTGACAATGCAGACACTGCGTCACCCTTCCCTTGTTGCTACTCTGCTAGAAACAGTGTCTGTCGCCTCGAGACAGTTGTTTTCTGTTGCTATTGCTCGCTCAGTTGATGTCCTTAGTCCTCCTGTGATCTGCAATCACGCTCTGATACCATGTTGAAGTTTCTAAGTTTACTTAGTTAGAAACCCTCCATGCACTTTATTTGATTTATTCCTACCTACTTGTTATTTTACTTAACAAGTTATTTACAATGTAAATATGTAATATTCCTAATTAACCATGGCTAATTAGAATATTCGATTTTGCTCAATTTTGCCTTCTATAGTTATTTGTAAATAAAAAGGTAAGGAAAAGGGGACATAACTCCCTTTTAGAATAAAAAGTCACTTCCTACTAGCACAACATTGTGAGTTAAAGGGGAGCCAAGGGGGCCAAAGGACCGCGCAGAGATAGGGCCCACGCAGACACTTGGAGGGACTGCGCAGATGGAAAGGGAACACGTGGCAAGAGGGGATTACGTTGGAGAAGGTGAGCCTTGGGATTGGGAGAGGCCAATGCTATAAAGGAGAGATGAGCCCCCTCATTTTGTCATTCGATTATGAGCATTTGAGCTAGTCACTTCGACTTGGAGCACGTTGGTTGTTTAGCCTGTTTGCAGCACTATTTAGTGCACTGAGTGTCTCCGTTCGGAGATCTCACCCTTAGCCCTAGGGGACTTCGAGTGCCTACTTGGGCAAGGTATTTTCAGCAGTCTTTTTGCAGTAGTTTTGATCTTTGGCATTGAGGTGGAGCTGAGCAATGGAAGACTACGCAGTCTTGAGAGAGAGGGACATAGTTCTTCTGGGAGCAGTTCCAGATTGAGGATTTGTGGAGGAGTTGAGCTGGGATATTGAGCAAGGGATCAGCTCTTGCATATTGGAGTGGTTTGGCAGAGTTTCAGGCAGTATTTTGGAGGATTCTACTTAGTGGCAACGCAAGGCCTTGAGGGATTGCGTGATTCCCCAAGGGGGCAATTTTCAGGGGTCGACCATTTCAGAAAAGCTTTCTGTGTTTTTATGTGTTTTCTGAGTAGGGGCGGATTCCAGAGTTTTAGCGTTTTCTGAGGGGAACAGCCCCAAATCCTCATTTGATTTCCAGCAGTAGCAGCAGCACGGCAGTTTTCCAGCAGCATCCACGCAAAGGCCATTCCTTTGTTATTCTGAGTGTATTTCTTCACTTGCCTAGTGCAAGTCGAGGTGCCATCCTTCTGATCACCTCGTGTACTCATTCCATTACTCAGTATAATAAAATGGCTTCGCATTTCTCTCTGCATTTCTAGAGTATCTGCCTATATTTCTTGCTTATATAATTATATGTTACACCACTGTTACTTTTATCATTTTGAGTTTCCCAGTTATTATATTAGTTGTGCGTATTTGGTTGGAGTTTACTGGGGTTTTGGGGAAAATCTCTGAAACGGGATATTACAGTGGTATCGGAGCATAGATCTGGGTCAGCCTGTGGAGCTAGCAATCTATGACACCGGGGGAAAAGCACTACATCTGTTACAAAGGTAGGAGATACAGAGACGCTGGGCATAGGTTGGAGAACACCTACGGAGAGGGACACTGTGTTCCGGTGGTGGACGCAGAACAGGAGGAGCCTGTGATGGATGCAAGACAGAAGGAGCCTGTGGTGGACGCAGAGCAGGAGAATCCGATGGCAGATGATGATGGGAAGAAATTTGCGGACATGCTCCTCAAATCAGTGCAGGATTTGTCGAGGCAGATCGAGGTGATGGGGCAGAGATTCACGGTAGTGGAGGCTAGACAGCGTGAGAACCCACGAGTTTTCCAGGTTGGAGAGGGATCGGGTGCATCTCACCATTTGCCAGAGCAGGGTGCCACTCAGCGTGATACTACTCAGCAAGTGGCCTCACATGCCCCTATACACTCTACCATGCCCACTTTCCTAGGAGTAGATACAGGGGCCGGAGCACAGCAGGAGGCAGAGCCCAGTCATATGGGCGATTATTTTGCCGAGTACCAGGCCTATGGGCAAGAGTTTAGGAATGCTCTCTCATTCAGAGACTTTGTTCAGCTCCAGCGGGATAGTAGACCCCGCGACCATCATAAAGGATACCGGCATTATCATGATGGAGACACCCACCGCACTGCTAGTAGATTTCACTTGCCTACGTTTGATGGCTCATCAAACAGTCCGGCAAGGTCTTGGGTGGAGAAGTTGGACATCTATTTCCAGTTTAACCAGATGTCAGAGACAGAGGCCATCAAGGTGGCGACATTACATTTGGATGGTGAGGCCCAGGATTGGTGGTTCCATGGGATATTTACACTTGGGCATTCCACAGTGACGACGTATGCCGAGTTCACCAGGAGATTGATGGAGAGGTTTGACCAGAGGGATCCAGAACAACACTTTGTTGAGATGACGAGGCTCAAAAAGACAGGGAGCCCAAAGACCTACATTGTGAACTTTTTGAGGGTTTCAGTGATGGTGCTAGATCTATCCACGGCACGGAGGATCTACATGTATGTTGAGGGGTTAGCAGAGCCACTTCGAGGTCTAGTCAAATCCGCTAGACCAACCACCCTTCAAGATGCTATTAGCAGGACCCGAGACTTACAGGATGTCTTACCCAGGACCCGGACACCTTACCCCCAGCGACAGGCTTTTCAGCCTAAGGGGAAGGATGTGAGGATTCCGCCTCCGAAGGGGAATCCAGGATGAGTACAGATTGATGATGATGCGAAGAGGGAGTTGAAGAAGAAGCGATTGTGCTTCACCTGTCAGGAGCCGTGGGCACCAGGACATAGATGTGCTGCTAGCAAAGCACATTTTATTGAGGTCTTCTCCGAGAGCAACGAGGAAGAAGATGAGGAGGATGATGTGGAGGCAAGAGATAGTCATGCCATGCAGGGTCCCTTGCAATGTTGCACGAAGCGGGAGCGAAGCGGAAGCGCGGAAGCGGAAGCGGGAGCGCGGAAGCGTCATTTTCCAAAAATCTAGGAAGCGAAGCGTCCGCGGAAGCGTCTGCTATATATATATATTTTTTTATATTTTTTTGCATTTATACTCAAGAGTCAAAACAAACATCCCAAATACCAAATTAATTGTAGAAGACATGAAAACATGCATATTTTTGCATAAATCAAGATAGATATGGCATCCATGATTCCATTGTAGTTACTAGTATGTACAACAATCATCTATATTCTAGCTATTACAAACATACATCAAATTTTTAAGCATATTATAAAACATAAAACATTTAAGCATATTATAAAACATAAAACATAGAGCATATTATGATTTATCTAGCAAGTGAGCAACTGTCAACATTTGTCATGTCCAAAATTCAAATAATAATGTTTACAAAATATGTCACTTGGTCACCGCCAAGCCAAAAAGGTTCAAAATTCAAATTCACAAGTCTACAAGTCTAATGAGTAATCTATGACAAAAAGTAGTAGATTGTGAATATATCTACTAATCTCTCCTCCTTCCACCACGAATAGAACGTGATGGCGGGCCTCCACGTGGTGGCAATGAAGAAGATGGTCCCTGTGTAAGTCGTGGCACTGAAACTGATGAAGAAGAACCCCCTGCTGTTGGTGTTGAACCATGGAACCTAGGAACCAAGGGACCAGATGGGGGTGGGGGTGGTGGCATATCAACACGGTCATCATCATCCTAGAATCGCTCAAAAAATTCATGCAAAAAAAAAAAACACTAGTTAACAAAAAAATTAAAAACATGAATTAGAGAAATGCTTTATAAGGGAAAATTGGAAAATTCATACCACAATGGACATACCTGGATAAGAGCATCCTCTAATTGCTCTAGTCGCAACACTCCATCCTCCAAATTGGGCTCCTCTGGATTCTTGTCCCAAATCAACAAGTCTTTATTAGACTTTGCATCTTCACAGTAATGGGACAACAATCGCAAGTTGTAATGAACATAAAC
Organism: Pinus tabuliformis; assembly: GCA_031772625.1. Lineage (NCBI taxonomy): Eukaryota > Viridiplantae > Streptophyta > Pinopsida > Pinales > Pinaceae > Pinus > Pinus tabuliformis. Next base: position 763,511,255 of record CM062814.1, on the reverse strand, counting down.
CAAGCTCTCTGCCCGGTCTAAATTCAACCTGTTCCTTTTAACACTGTGGATGAAAGAATAAGAGCTCCAACACCTCTCTGCAGAAGAAGTGTTTACCACCTGTGATAGCACCCGCAATGCCAAACTCTGTAGAAGTGGAGTACCCCCTCCATGCATGTTCCACCACTCAAGAGCAGAAAAAGTCTCTCGATCTTGAATTGCATGCATGCTCCCAAATGGACCAGTGTTGAGCGTATAGTTGCTCACCTGTCTCCGTACCAATGCAGCCTCCTCCTCATCAGGGATTAATTTGCTCAATGCAGCCATATATTTTTCGTGAACCTCTCTATCTTGGTGTGGTTTTTTCCTACTTCCCCCCCCAGGTGTTGGTGTTGAAAGCCATGATGGATGATAGTATTTAGGTGTCAAAACATATGCTAATGCATGCAATGGAATATTTAGCATTTCCCATCGGTTTTGCACCTCTACACGAATATAATTGTACAAGGTGGTATCTCTAGGCTCAACAATGTCTTTAATCTGCCCCAACATGCTATCCATTTGCTCATACACCTCCCCAATTACTGGTCGATCTGAATCTGCAAACTTGATCATGTAATAAATTGGTTTGGTGAATTGCAAAACATATTTAACCTGTGACCAAAAGTAACTGTCAAGAACAGTGTCCTTGACTGCATTAGCACCATCTGAGTCAGTGTTAATTTCATCCCATGTTTCAGCACACACCAGATTAGTTAAAGCTTGTCTCACCCTCACTAGCCGCCTAAAGGTGAGGTAATAACTAGCAAATCTTGTCTTTGCAATTTTAAGCAATTGCAACTTGGAGTAAGTGCCATAGAAGTAGTTTACCCTTGTATGCCCTGTGATGAATTTAATGAGCTGCTTCCCTTTCCTGTAAACCTCAGCAATCCACCCACAATCTTTGTGTTTCACAATATCATGCATCAAAAGGTTCAATGTGTGAACCAGGCACCCAGACCAAAAGATGTGTGGATGAGTACGCTCAATAATTTTTCCTGCTGCCTTACAATTTGCTGCATTATCTGTGATCACTTGAACCACATTATTCGGACCAACATCTTTGATTGATTTCAATAGGAGATCTGCAATGTTTTGTGCAGTTGCACTGATGGAGGAGGAGTCATGACATGCAATAAATACTGCACCACTAGAAGAAACACCAAGAACATTTATCAAATGTTGGTTTCTAATATTTGTCCACCCATCTGATACAATGGATACCCCAGAATCCACCCACTCATGTGTAAAACGTGTCAAAGCTCTTTGAACCTTAGCTTTTTCTCTTTCTAATAACACTGTTCTAGCTTTCTCATAGTTGGGGGCCTTGTATCCTTTTGGGGCTTCATTGATGGCCTTTACCATGTCATGCCAATAGGGAGAGCGAAGCACATTGAATGGTACACCGCAAGCACAAAGAAAACGGACTATCTTTCCATCCACATCATCCCTCCCAGCAACATTAAGGAAATCCCCTATTGTTCTTCTACCTCCAGAGGTTGCAGAAGTACCATGAGGAGATGGGCAACTACCAAATTTAGAGGTTACACTTGATTCAGAATGAGTTTTTTGTTTCTTGTTTTTTCGTTGTGCAGCCATCTCTATTTGGATGTATTTTCTTCTTTCTTCAGTTGAAATGTTTGGGCAAATTTGTACCCCCACAGAACCCTTTTTTTCATCACTGTCCAGCACCCCACAAAGATGCCTCCTCAGACGGGTATATGAACCCATATATGGTTTTCCTCCATGACAACCATGAGGGCACACAAATTTGTAAGATCCACCACCCTTTCCCCCATCAAGTTTGGTCACATAGTTCCACAAGGGTGTTGATGTACCTTTCCCATCTTGTGCTTCAGTGTCCCCTTCAAGTTCATCCCCTTCCTCTTCAAACCCTTCCTCCTCATCATACATTGGGTCACTACTATTAGGACCAAGTTCATCCCCTTCCTCTTCCCCTCTATTCGTCACCCTTGCCATCATTAAAACCAAGAGTGGAATGATACATAGAAGCCAAAAGAACACCATCTTGGAATATGGATATAGGTGGTGGACAACCTGTAAATAAAGGAGCAAGTAGAAACAATGGGAAAAAGTAGGAGAGGGAGGAGAAAAATACAATTTTTTTTCAAAAAAACAAGGGAGTTTGGGGTTTGAACTTACCTCTTTAGCTCTTGTAGATGAAGTCCTCCAAGCTCTTGCTCCAAGCTCCTCCTCCTTCTCCTAGCTCCTCCTTCTTCACTCCTCCAAGCTCTCCTCTCTTCTCCTCTCCTTTCCTCTCTTCTCTTCTCCTCTCCTCTCTTCTCTTCTCCAACTCTCATAAACTCAAAGTGAGAAAATGAGGAATGAATGGGAGTTTTATGCTTTTCATTCCTCACCTAAACTCACCCTAAACTCACCCTAACCCACCCCCTCATTGCAAGTTAAGTTAACTTTTAAAAAAAATTAAAAAAAATTTAAGTTTAAAACCGAGCCTGCGCGGAAATTTCCGGAAGCGCTCGTGAAGCGTGCGCTTCCAGGCCCGAAGCGTGGCGCTTCCGGAGGCCCGAAGCGCCCTCCGAAGCGTGGCGCTTCCGGAGGCCCGAAGCGCCCTCCGAAGCGCGGATCGGGGGCAACGCAACCCAAAAACCAGGAATCGTTTTAAAAATTCGGAATCGCGCTTCGGCTGGAGGTTCCGGAACGCTTCCGTACGGGACGCGATTTCGGCCTAGGATCCGGGGGGGGGGGGCGCTTCCTGCAACTATGGTCCCTTGCCGCCTCCACCACCAGCAGCAAGTGGTGTAGCTTTTGCACCTACCAGAGGAGCCCTTGCAGCATTGCGAGGAGTTCCCAAGTATTTAACGTTGCGTGTACGAGGGACAGTACGTGGCCAGCGAGTATCAGTTTTGGTTGACAGTGGGGCCACCCACAACTTCATCAATGCACAGATGGTTGAGCGAAGAGGTATACCGACAAAGAGCTTCGATGGGTTTTCAATTTTGGTCCCAGGAGATCAGACCATGGTGTGTGCTCGTTATGTTCCAGAGTTATCAGTGACGATGGGCACCTACACACTGACTGATCACTTCTTCGTGGTCAATATTTCGGACACAAACATAGTACTGGGTGTTTAGTGGCTCATCACTCTAGGGAAGGTCACTACAGATTGGAAGGCCCTAGAGATGGAGTGGGATGATGAGAAGACAGGGAGGCATGAGAAGATACGGGGACAGCACACATACCCACCTCAGACTGTTTTAGCTCATCAGATGGAGGCAGTCTTCCGGAAGGGAGACATAGAGTGGGTAGTGGAGTTGCGTGCATCAGAGGCAGGGACTACAGGGCAGACGGTGCACCAAGAGATACAGGCCATCCTTGACCAATATGCCACAGTGTTTGGGGAGATTCCACCGGGACAGCTACCGGACCGGGGGTTTGAGCACACCACTGAGCTTGAGCAGGGCATACAGGCAGTGATTACTACCCCCCTATAGGCATCCCAAGGCCTACCGGGATGAAATTGAGCGGGCCATTTAGGAGTTGCTAGCTCTTGGGCACATTCGGCCGAGCACGAGTCTTTTTGCTTCTTCCGTGGTGTTGGTGAAGAAGAAGGACAACACATTGAGGATGTGCATTGACTACAGGGCCCTGAACAAGAAGACCCTGAAGAACAGATACCCCATACCCAGGATCGATGAGTTGATGGATGAGTTGAGAGGAGCACGGTTCTTCTCAAAGATTGATTTGAGATCTGGGTACCATCAGATTCGCGTGAGGGAACATGACATTCCCAAGACCGCCTTCAGGTGTCACTATGGGCACTTTGAGTTTTTGGTGATGCCCTTCGGGCTAACCAACGCCCCAGCTACATTTCAGTCTTGCATGAATCACATCTTCCGCAGTCACTTAAGGAAGTTTGTGTTGGTATTCTTTGATGATATCCTCATTTACAGCAGGACTTGGGAGGAGCATCTCCAGCACATTGAGACAGTATTGCGCATCTTGGAGGAGCAACAGTTCTATGCCAAGCTCTCCAAATGTGAGTTCGGGTTGACGGAGATGTTATACTTGGGACACATCATAGGAGTGGACGAAGTGAGGGTCCACGAGGAGAAGATTAGGGCCATCAGAGATTGGCCGGAGCCGAGAAACGTGACGAAACTTCGAGGATTCATTGGCATTTGTACTTACTACCAGAAGTTCGTCAAGGGTCTCTCATAGCTTGTTGCACCCCTGACAGATTTGACGAGGAAGGGAGCATTCAGTTGGTCGAATACAGCGCAGCGAGCCTTTGACAGGCTCAAGGAGGTTATGAGCAGCTGCCCAGTGCTTGCGTTGCCAGATTTTACGCAGCCATTTGTTTTGGAGTGTGATGCGTCAGGAGAGGGGATCGGCGCAGTGTTGATGCAGGGAGGTCACCCTATAGCCTTTGAGAGCCAGAAGCTCCTTCCGCACGAGAGGTTGTATTCTATATACGACAAGGAGATGCTAGCCATCATGCATGCACTGGCTAAGTACCGGCAGTATTTGGTGGGTAACAAGTTCAGGGTGAGGACTAATCAAAACAGCCTCAAGTTCTTTTTGGAGCAGAAGCAGCTACAGGAGAGGCAGCAGAAGTGGATCAGCAAGATCCAAGCATATGACTTTGACATTGAGTATGTCAAGGGTAAGAACAACGTGGTAGCAGATGCCCTTTCACATAGGCCAGCTATGTTGTCTCTTATGAGCTTGGTCGCAGACTGGAGGGCTCAACTCTTAGTAGAGTACTCCAAGGACAGATTTGCATGTGAGGTTCTGGATGGGCAGGTGGCGGATGACAGGTACAGGGTGGTCGATGAGATCATCTACTACAGGGACCGGATCTTCTTGACTGAGGGGTCTTAGCTCAAGAAGAAGATACTTCAGGCATCACATGATTCACCATTGGCAGGTCATCAGGGGTTTACCAAAACCTATAGGGCCATTAGAGAGAGGTTCTCATGGAAGGGCCTCAAGGAGGACGTACTCCAGCATGTCCGGGAGTGCGATGTTTGCTAGAGGAACAAGGGGGAGATGAACCATCCAGCAGGACTATTGCAGCCTCTTCCCATTCCGGAGGGGAAATGGGAGTGTATTTCAATGGACTTCATCACAGGGTTGCCCATGGTACAGGGCAAGGATTGCATCTTTGTCATCGTTGATCGGCTAACAAAGTACTCACACTTTTTTGCCATATCCGCACACTACACAGCAGCGCAAGTGGCCGAGTTGTTCTTCAGAGAGATTTTCAGGTTACATGGTCTTCCCAAGACCATCACCAGTGACAGGGACAGCCGTTTCATGGGCGGATTTTGGCAGGAACTTTTCCGGTTGGTGGGGACGAAGTTGACACCGAGTACCAGTTATCACCCACAGACGGACGGGCAGACAGAGATAGTTAACAAGTGGCTGGAGGGATACTTGCATAACTATGTCAGTGGGCAGCAGCGAGCATGGCTGAAATGGTTGCATCTAGGGAAGTACTGCAACAACACTACACATCACATGTCCATCGGTATGTCACCATTCTATGCTTTGTATGGATATCATCCTTTATCTTTTGCTGACGTGATGTTTAGTGCTAGCAAGGCTCCGAGAGCCAAGATTTGGATCCAAGAGAGTCAGGATATTCTCCGAGCTTTCAAGGATAACATGGCTACAGCGCAGAACCAGCAAAAGTCGTATGCTAACAGGGGTCGAGTGGAGAGACAGTTTGAGGTAGGAGACTTGGTCTACCTACGATTACAGCCATACCGATAGTCGTCACTGAAGCAGAAGGGGGCTGAAAAGCTCAAGCCCCGCTTTTATGGGCCATACAGGGTGATACGCAGGATTGGACAAGTAGCATATGAGTTGGAGCTGCCCCAAGGCAGCAAGATTCATAACGTTTTCCACGTATCATGCCTAAAGAAGGCGTTGGGACAGCATGTGACAGTGACAAATGAGCTACCAACCACGGATGATGAGGTGCATTTGGTGTTGCAACCAGAGGCTATTATTGATACCAAGGAGAGGTAGCTATGGAGCAGGACGGTCCGAGAATTCTTGGTGAGGTGGAAGAATTTACCGGATGAGGATGCCACTTGGGAGAGTGAGAAAATTTTGCAGCAACCGTCACTTCAATTGCTTGAGGACAAGCAACATTTTGTCGGGGGAGACTTTAATATTCCTAATTAGCCATGGCTAATTAGAATATTCAATTTTGCTCAATTTTGCCTTCTATAGTTATTTGTAAATAAAAAGGTGAGGAAAAGGGGACATAACTCACTTTTAGAATAAAAAGTCACTTCCTAGTAGCACAACGTTGTGACTTAAAGGGGAGCCAAGGGGGCCAAAGGACCACACAGAGATGGGGCCCACGCAGACACTTGGAGGGACTGTGCAGATGGAAAGGGAACACGTGGCAAGAGGGGATTACGTTGGAGGAGGTGAGCCTTGGGATTGGGAGAGGCCAATGCTATAAAGGAGAGAGGAGCCCCCTCATTTTGTCATTCGATTATGAGCATTTGAGCTAGTCACTTCGACTTGGAGCACGCTGGCTGTTTAGCCTGTCTGCAGCACTGTTTAGTGCACTGAGTGTCTCCGTTCGGAGATCTCACCCTTAGCCCCGGGGGACTTCGAGTGCCTACTCGGGCAAGGTATTTTCAGCAGTCTTTTTGCAGTAGTTTTGATCTTTGGCATTGAGGTGGAGCTGAGCATTGGAAGACTGCGCAGTCTTGAGAGAGAGGGACGCAGTTCTTCTGGGAGCAGTTCCGGATTGAGGATTTGTGGAGGAGTTGAGCTGGGATATTGAGCAAGGGATTAGCTCTTGCATATTGGAGTGGTTTGGCAGAGTTTCAGGCAGTATTTTGGAGGATTCTACTCAGTGGCAGCGCAGGGCCTTGAGGGATTGCGTGATTCCCCAAGGGGCGATTTTCGGAGGTCGGCCATTTCAGAAAAGCTTTCTGGGTTTTTCTGGGTTTTCTGAGTAGGGGCGAATTCCAGAGTTTTAGCGTTTTGTAAGGAGGGGAACAACCCCAAATCCTCATTTGATTTCCAACGGTAGTAGTAGCGCGGCAGTTTTCCAGCAGCATCCACGCAGAGGCCATTCCTTTGTTATTCTAAGTGTATTTCTTCACTTGCCTGGTGCAAGTCGAGGTGCCATCCTTCTGATCACCTCCTGTACTCATTCCATTACTCAGTATAATAAAATGGCTTAGCATTTCTCTCTGCATTTCTCGAGTATCTGCCTATATTTCTTGCTTATATAATTATATGTTACACCATTGTTATTTTTATCATTTTGAGTTTCCCGGTTATTATATTATTTGTGCATATTTGGTTGGAGTTTACTGGGGTTTTGGGGAAAATCTGTGAAACGGGATATTACAAAATACTGAAAATAAACACTAGTGCGTGCTCAACATATTATAGATCAACAACTAAAGGAAATAGAAACAGTCACACCATATGACACCATTATTTTTGGACCAATGTCCCCGGAAAAACCCAATGTGGGAAAACTGGTGTAGCTATCTGAGGGTTTTCTTATTAAGAAATATCAGAGTACAATCTAGGTGCCGACACTGGCCTACCCAATAGAGAATTTCCTTGGCAATAATACCTCTCAGTTTCTGACAAATCTCCTAGCTGAAACCCCGGATAATCCTTCCGGCAGCTCCTTAGCACCAATCTGCCCCAGAAACCCCAGCGTCAGCCTCTCTCTCGACTGCGTCAGCCCCTCTCTGCCCAACTCCACTCTGCAATATTCCCACAGCCTTCTAAACCCCAGCAACCTGAAGGTGAGAGCTCCTAGGCTCTGCGCAATCCCAGCAGCAACAACCCGGCTTCCGCAGCCAACTGTGTCAGCGGTCCTAGCTTTTGTGTGGCTCTGCGTGAGGCTCCCTTTGCCTTCCTTAGCCTTTGCGCTACCTCTTCCTGGCTCACCTTGATGACGCAGGCACTGCGTCACCCTTCCCTTGTCGCTGCTATGCTAGAAACAACTTTTGTCACCTCGGGACAACTATTTTCTGCTTCTATTGCTCCGCTCGGCTGATGTCCTCAGTCCTCCTGTGATCTGCAATCATGCTCTGATACCATGTTGAAGTTTCTAAGTCTACCAGTTAGAAACCCTCCATGCACTTTATCTGATTTATTCCTACCTACTTGTTCTGTTACTTAACAAGTTATTTACAATGTAAATACTGAAAATAAACACTAGTGCATGTTCAACATATTATAGATCAACAACTGAAGGAAACAGAAACAATCACACCAAATGACGCTGTTATTTTGGACCAATGTACTCGAAAAAACCCAATGTGGGAAAACTGGTGCAACTATCTGAGGGTTTTCTTATTAAGCAATATCAGAGTACAATCTGGGTGCCAAATCCGGCCTACCCAACAGAGAATTTCCTTGGCAGTAATACCTCTCAGTTTGAGACAAATTTCCCGGCTGAAACCTCAGATAATCCTTCCGGCAGCTCCTTAGCTCCAATCTGCCCCAGAAACCCTAGCGTCTGCCTTTCTGGACTGCGTCAGCCCCTCTCTGCCCAGCACTGGCCCTGCGTCACCCTGAATGGGTCTGCGTCAGCCTTAGGAGGCCCTGCGTTAGCCTTCTAACCCTTTGCGTCAGCAACGCTGACCTCTCTGAAGCTTTCCGCAACTCCCGGCTGCCTCTACGTGGTCCTGCGTGAGCTTTGGCTGCTACTGCGTCACTCTCCCGGCTACTGAGCTGCTCTCTTGGCACTATCTCTGCCTCTCTGTCTCTCTATACTCAATGCCCCTCAGTTGCAACTCCGATCACTGATTCTATCTCTCTTAGCAAACCCCGCTCTAAAGAATAGAATGACTGATCACTCTGGTGTGTTCTCCAAGTGACCCTCAAGCCCCCTCTTATACTTTTCTCGTTGACATATCAACGGTCGAGATTAAGTCGCTAATCGACAGCTAAAATTAGATCTGGCTTGATCCATGTCTTTTGGACCATTCTAACACAGTTTCATATTAATCCACATTAATATTTAATTTCCCTAAGTTTAGACTTAGGGACTCCATTAAAAATATTAATTATTTTAATATCTCCTGAACTGTTTAGAATCTGCCCAAACCATTTCTGGGTATTGGACATCTCATGTGCCCCAACCTCTCCATCAAATTTCGTGGCTAAAGCACACACGATGCTACCCCAAATCAACAGCGATGTGACAGACCACATGATCCTTCACTCTGTCGAGGATCGTTCTTTTCGCCTTCATCATCTTAGCTCGGTACTTCTTCAGCGGATCTGGATTTGCTGGTTAAGCCACCACGCTGTCGACATATGTCTTGAGGGTATGCTCATCTAGAAGGAATGACATTCTAGCCTTCCAGATGACATAGTTGGATGCTCTGTCCAATCTATCTTGATCCCTCAATCCACTAGTTGCCATCTCTGCCACAAAAAAAAAAGTCGAAAATCTCCTCTCTGGTTCTTACTGATGTTGCTCAACCAATAACAAAATGGACTTCTTGGTGAGAAGTCTTACTGAGGAAAAATTCCCTCACTATGCTTCTCTTCTCTCTTCTGACGTCTTTTCAGCCCAGCAAAATGGCCTACAGAAAAGACTGCGTCCCACTAGCTTCTCCTTGTGCTGAGGCTTCAACGTTGCTCCCTCTACCTCGGCAAACTTTCGAACTGGGAGTCCTTCCTCTCTGTAGACTCACTCAGAGAGAGACTACCTCGAAAATCAGCCCTCCAGCTAGGACTGCGCAAACCCTCTAGGGTTTCAAACTGCTGCCCCCTGCAGCTTTTGCGATCTCCCTCTTCTGCTCAGCGCTAGGTTCTCTGGCCTTGCTCTTCTTGTTCCACCTGCAACTCTGATACCATGTGAAAATTCTTAAACCGGAATCCCTACTGCAGCAATTGATGATATTTCTCCTACATGTTTGATTTACATGAACAAGTTATTTGCAATTTCCTACGGCAAATATTGAAATACATACACTGCAGCCTTCACTTAATTAATTTATATGCGAAAACAAGAGACTAAGCAAGAAAGAAAATACAACACAATAACACTATTATTTTTGGACAAATGTCCCTGGAAAAAACCAATGCGGGAAAACAGGTGTAGCAAATCTAAGGGTTTTATTATTATGCAGTAGTAAATCTGAGTACAATTCTTGGATGCTCAACTAGCAATCTGATACAGAGAGAAACTGGACAAAACGAATGGTGAAGTGCTCTCACCCTGTCACTGGGAGAATTTGAGTATGATCACGCTGAACTGGAGCCTCTGCGTACCCTCTGCACAGAACTGCGTAAGCCTCATGCAGTCCATGCGTCACCCCTGCTGGGTATCACGCTTTTCCTTCTCCGAACCCTTTGCTAGCTAGAAAATTCGAATCTCTGCCTCCTGGTCTCATGCCCCAACTCCCGGCTTCTGAAACTCAATTTCCTCAGCAGGCATTTGATCTCCCCCTAAGGCCTGCACTACCACTGCATCAGCTCTACCTCTCTCTGGACATTGTTTTTCCCTCTCTGCCTCGTACTCTCCAACCTAAGAAAACTTCCTTCTTCTGGATACCCTCTGCCCCTCACTACAAGAGATCTCTTCTATCACTCCTCTAGCAACTGTTGCGCTGCCCTCTCTGAGAAATTCGATCTTCTTAATCTCTCTCGGTGTGTTCTCCAAATGACCCTCAAACGTCCTCAAATAATCTTCTCGTTGACATTCAACGACACAAATTAGAAGCTAATCAATGGATAAGATCATTTCTGCTTGATCATCATCTTCTTCTAGAAGTTACACCCACAGTTAGATTAATACCCATTAATTATTTTAATTTCCTAAGTTTAGATTTAGGGTCTCATTAAAAATAATTAATTATTTTAATAAAACTGTCTTCGGGTGAGATTTCCCAAAACACTTTCTAGGTTCTTTGGAATACATGTGCCCAAGCCTCCCTACAAAATTTGACACTTATAGCACATCCAATGCTACTAGAAATCAACACAGTGCAGTTGGCACAAAGCAAAGTCAGCAGCAGCACAGACACTTCAATGACAGCGCAAAGTCTAGCAGCAGTCAGGAATCGGGTGACGGATGCACCATATTGATCACAGTTGATTTAGTGTTTTGGATGCTTTTCAATTGCAGTTGCAGCAACAGTAGATGGAGAGCGAGTTGCAGTGTTGGCAGCAATTCAGTAGGGCCAGCAGCAGCACGGATGCAGCATCTATCAAAGTTGCACAGTAGTTGGTGGGCAGCAGCAGCCAAACATCAGCGGCGTAACAGGAGGTGGTGCAGAGACAGGGTGTTGCTTCAGTGGGTTGCAGCGCTAGAACACATTCCTCGCTAAGAGGGAGTGTTGATTTTTGTAGCATCGAATGTGTTCTAGCCACGAAACTTTGTGGAGAGGCTAGAATACATGTATTCTCCAAAACCCAGAAATCATTTCTGGAAATTCCACCTAGAGATGACTTAATTAAAATAATTAATCTTTTTTTAATGGGACCTAAGTCCAAACTTAGGAAAATTGATTAATTAAAGGGTATTAATTAAGTCATGGTGAGAATCTTCTAGAAGAAGACATGGATCGAGTTCTAGTTAATCTTAGCCATCGATTATGTTTTAATCTTGGTCGTTGATGTCTCAACGAGAGATTATAAGAAATTCAATGGGGGTTGGAGAACACACTTGGAGCCACTAGAAATTCAATTTTGTTGGAAAATCGATTTCCAGAATAGCAGCTGTGAGTTGTCGGAGGTGATTCAGTAAAGTTGAAGCAGTGAGAGAGGGGCAAGGATAGTAAGACCGGAAGGAAGTTTCTCCAGTCCAGTGAGTGCATAGCAGAGAGGCAGTGAGTGCCACAGAGAGGCAACGCAGAGCTTCAGAGGGAGATCCGTATTTTGCTGAGGAGAAGTCGAAATTCAGTACCAGATATCGAAGTGGGATCTTGGAGCCCAGGAGGATCGATTTTCCAGATAGCAGTTGATCAATTAGCAAGAGAGACGCTGGTCCGAGTTGTGGGACGTAGATTTGCGTAGGCTGACACAAAGGCAACAAGGGGCAACGCATCTTGAGCCAAGGTCAATGTCGGATCACCGGTGGGAGTGAGAGTTTTCTCACTAGATCGATTGTTAGTTATTTCTCTGTATGGAAAGCTAGATTTGAGCTTCCATAGATTTGTACTCAGATTTACTACTGCATAATAATAAAACCCTTAGTTGTTGCACCGGTTTTCCCAATTGGGTTTTTCCAGGGACATTGGTCCAAAAATAACAGTGTTATTTATGTGTGTGATTCTATTCTTCCCGTATTATTTTTCTTTTGCAGTATTGTATTTGTGAAGGCTACAGTGTATTAGTTTCGATATTTACCGTAGAATGCAATAAATAATTTGTTCAATTTATTTAACAAATAGAAGAAACTTAATCAGTTGCTGCAGTAGGATTTGGGGTTTCCGAATTTTCACATCATAAGCATAGGTGCATATCAAAAAAGTGCATGAGTAAGACACAAGCACGACCTAAAGTAAGGTACATTTTGTTGAATTTTTGTAGCTATGGTTCATAATTGATATTTTAGCCCTCCAAAAATATGTAAGAGTTGTTCTTCATGTCAGCGTTAAAATGAGGGAATTTTGAATATTTACATATTGAATTTTTGCCTTCAAAATGTAATCCTGGCCCCAATCTGCTCATGTCAACTCAGCCCAAGTCGCACTGTTTGGGGCACTTTTGTTCACTATAAATAGACCATTCGTCCTCTCCATTTGGGCAGATTTTCAGATCACAAAAAGCATCTTCTGAGACAAAATTTCGGGCTAATAAAGAATGAATTTGAGGCCAATGAAAGACAACTTTTTGTGGCATAAAAGGACGGATTTTTGAGGCATAGAAGGACGAATTTTTGAGGCAGAGCAGACCGAAATTTCTGTTGAAGAATGTAACTAGTGTCGATCTTCATAAGTGTATTTGTCAAAAGAAAGAAAAAGGAATTTTATTGTAAAAGGAATTGACTTATTAAAGCATGGGTTTCATGCTTGTGTCAATGGTCAATGGGTTAAAAGCACCCATTGATAATGGTTGAGTCAAGGTCATAGTCATGATATATTAGACCCTTCTTGAAATTATTTTATGTTTCTAATCCCTCCTCCACCAAGTCGGCTTCCTCACACTTCAAGTCGGCCTTCAACCCTTATCAAGTCGGCCTCGTGATGAAGATTCAACCACTATATATAAAGAAGCATTTTGACTCAGTTTGACAAGAATCTATGGAAGAATTCAATCTATTGTTAAGGGAATCAAGAATAAAGTGTGAGGGCCTATATAAGAGAAGCAAGTCGAGTAAAGAAGAAAGAGATTCTTATCAAAAAAGGGAACCGAAATTTCTGCTTTTCTTATCACACATACAAAGGAATTTAAAGATAATTGCAGGGACTGAAGATGCTAGCCAAATTGCTAAAGTAGCAGAGAAAAAGCACCAGAAATCTAGATGACTTCATTGATGTATGTTGAGGGCTGACTTGGTGGATGAAGGAAGTCTATCTTCTTGGTCTTAGGTCCTAGTTATCTCAATCTGATTTGAATCTACTAGTGGAAGAGTTTGACTTGGTTTTCCCCTTCATAGGGGTTTTGCCCTAGCTTGGCGCCTATCTCGAGTGTCCTATTTGATCTTCTTGTTTGGCATTTGTCTTGATGATAAACAGATACACGATAATAATAATGAAGAATTAATATAATGCTCACAAGAACTTGTCAAAAGAAAGAGAAATCATTTTAAGAAACCTAATCTATATGTTGCCCTAGATTTCTCAACATGGTATTAGAGCTAAGGGCATTTGCATGAGGGCACTAAGAAGATATCAAGGGCTTCAAGACTAGACAGAAAAGAGAGTTTTCTACGACCGAGTTCCTAGAAGGAAATAGAACAAATTTTGGGCTCATTCATAAGCCCTAATCACAGTGACAAGGCCGCAGACTTGACCTAAAAAGTTAAGGAGTTTAGAAGAATTTAAAAGCTTTGTTCTCTAAGACCAAGAGACTAATTTTATAGCCTATAGCGGACCAAGCTCCTTAGGAGAGCAAGTGCAATTCTAGGCATAAAGAATAAGATCTGAAATCACCATTGAAGGATCTAAATCCAGTGTAACTGAATTTCTTCTCATAAGCTTATTGTGAAGCCTTGACAAGGATCACTTGTTGATAAATAAGATTGATACGTTATAGGCCAATTAGGTAGGCCTATCCTGGAGCTATATTCACCTAGAAGGAGGAGCCGAGATCCCATAAAGATCCGGGCCTAAATTGAAGCTATCATCACCTTCATAAAGGAGCCGAAGTCATATGCACATCAAATATTTAAGGCCGAGTTGTTTTGTTTGTTTTATTACCCAGTCAAAGATCATCATACTTGAGGAGAAAAATCACAGACTGGGATACCTGAAACAAAAGTCACAATCATGTGGTAGTCATATACATGTGATCCGAGTTTGAACAGTGAACAATGAAGCCGAATTTAAAGGAAGTCTAGTCCTGTACATTGGTGTAGAGGACGAAAAAGTTGTGTGTATATCAATGTCTTGAGAAAAAGCCCTAACCAGAGGGATAGTATCTCAAAATAAGTTTTGCAATCTATCTTATAAAGCCAATTTATCATCTTTAAAGAAGAATATACAAGCATAAAATTGTGATCTTATAACAGTAAGGCATCAAGTCTTTAACACTTAGAAGGAAAAGTCTCCTCGAAATCCTCTATACAGTGGTAGGAAGTTTCAAGACCTATCTTGAAGGCATGTAGCAGAAGAGGAGTAGCATATTGTATTTTGTTCCTGAAGCAGTATCATTAGAAGAAGCAGCTTGAAGGAAGCATCTCTCAAGTAATAATATTATTCTTTATCTAACAATATGTTTTTCAGGTTGCAAGCTCAATGAAACAACATAGTAGACAAAGGTATGTAATAGCACGTTCATTTATATAGAAATGTTGCTTATATGGATTTACATAACATGATGCGGTCTCCTTTTCTTACATGTCTAAGGTTTGTAAAGTATATAGCAATCATTTTCTTACATGTCTAAGACCCAAACTAGTTACATTTTCCAACATAATTCACAATTGCAATCTTCACAATAAAAACATTGCGGAATATAAAAATTGGAACTGAGAAAATATGCATCCACACACAAAAATATGACACCATCATTTTTGGACAAATGTCCCTGGAAAAACCCCGAAGGGAAAACCAGTGCAGTAGATGAGGGTTTTATTATTATATTCAACAAATCAGAGAATTACAACTACTTGCCCTTCTAACAAAGCTTTGGCAATTTCATCTCACTGGAAAATAATCTAGGAAATTACTTTTCCCCTAGCAAATCGATTTGACCTCCTCTAGGCTACTCGCATTCCTTCCTGACACTTGCACACCCGCCCAGAAATGCGCATCGCAGCCACTGGATACTTCACACAGCCCTGGGAACCCTTCCTGGCAAGTCAATCTGCCTCCTAGAGCTATTCGCTCTTCCTTCTAGCACCTCTTTCAGCAATTGGAAACGAATTGTTGCTCTTGCAACTCGCACTGGGGAAATTGGCTACTCACACTAGCTAAATCGGCCTTCCTATGTTGGTAAACTCGACCTCCTGTCCTCACTTTGGATCACTAGAAAACCTCCTGAGAATTTCTCTGAAATTCTCACTACTAACTCTTCCCTTGACCCTAGCTTCAATTGCGCCGTTGTTGAACACCTGCAACTAGGTAGTCGAACTGCTCAAATCACAAATGTTGTCTTCTCCAAACCCTTCGACTTGCTCTTATAATCTCTTGTTGGAGTCTCGACTCTCAACAATCACAATCACATCTCAACCAATGGCTAAGATCAACATGACTTTGTCAATTAACTTTTCTTGAAGTCTCGCGGGAAAAATCAACCTCCCTCAATTAATCTGATTTAATTAAATATTTCCTAAGTTAGACTTAATAAATATTTAATTATTGGCTAATTAATCTAACTGAGGTAGTTTTAAGGCTTTTACGACGAAATCTTTTCTTGGTTTTAGAGATCGCATGTTCCTTAGCCTCTTAGACACCATAGACACTAGAACACTTATCTAATGCTACCCCAAAAACTAACAGATCTCTTACAGAGGAGCCTTTGACCACTTGGGATCAACGAGGAGCATCGCTAAATCACAGAATCACATGATCGCAATTTTGTATAGTATCAGGGTCGAGCCCAATTATTGGTCAAGGCCGCATTAGCTTGAAAATAGCAAAAGTGGGGTCAGTGTATTAAATTTTTTGGAAAAGCCAAAGGCCAAATAAGAACAGGCAATGGGTTGATCCACGTAAAATGTAATATCCCTAAGGGAAAATTAATATTAAATAATCAAAGCAAAATAGACAACACATCACAAAAATCGAAATAGACAATCAGACCACAAAAATGCTTCCACAACAACGTTGTCTACTCATTTTATTAAATGGGAAAGGTGTACAATCAAGGTGCTGGAATGTGTGCACCTAGGCTTGCTTTTAGCAAGCTAGCAAAGCCCTCAATGATCCCTGAATCACCCTCCTTCAAGCCCTGTCAATTCAGCCCAACTGCTGCGCTGTAAAACCTAGAAAATGGTGTTGCTGCCTGAAATGAAGAGCTGCTAGAGCCCTCTCTACTGCTCAGAAAATTCTGGGAATTTAATCCTGGCCTCTACTCAAGAAACCCAGAATAACCCACGAAGGGTTTGGCCAAAGCTTGACCCCGGAATTTCGACCCCCTTGAGCTTGACTAGCTCTCTAGCTGGGA
Organism: Pinus tabuliformis; assembly: GCA_031772625.1. Classification (NCBI taxonomy): domain Eukaryota; kingdom Viridiplantae; phylum Streptophyta; class Pinopsida; order Pinales; family Pinaceae; genus Pinus; species Pinus tabuliformis. The sequence continues at coordinate 763,494,470 of CM062814.1, read as the reverse complement.
AATTCGGCCTCCTGAATGATTTGCTGCTGAAATGCCTCCAAAATACCTACAAACCCTGTTAGAAGGCTTCCCAAGCCTTCCCACCAATTCTCCACCTCAAATTCCCTTATCTCCCCACACTCCCGAAATGCCTCTATCAATGACTGTGCAGTCCCTGCACTGTTGTGGCTCTCTCTGCTGCTGCAAATCGACCTCCTGTTGCTGGTGTGGATTATGCTGAAGAAGAACTCCCTCCTTGGGCTAGCACTCGAAGTCCACCAAAGCAAGGGTTGGGATTTCCGCTCGGAAACACCCAGTGTGTTGAACAGCACATGCAGACTTGGCCCACTGCTCAAGTGTGCTCTTGTCAAAGACAAATTCGAAAATGATGAATGATAACCAAAAACAAGAGCTCCTCCCTCTTTTATCGAATTGCCTCCAAGGCTGCCCATGTGAGCCCACATCGATTTCCACCCACCTTCTTCGAACCAATGAAAGTGTATTCTCCTTATGGGTCGAAAATGCCTTCGTGGTGGCCCCCACATTCCACCAAAGCCGCAATTTTTCGCTGAGCCGCAATTTTTCGCTGAGCCTATCTCTTAGGCCAAAAATCACATATGGATCCCCTAGACCCCCTTTTTCCTAAGTGAGATAATGTGAGTGCCAAAATTGATCAAAATTTCGATATTCCCTTAGTGAAACACTAAGCAGGAATATCACAGTCCTCCTCGCCAAAACATTGCTTGTCCTCAAGCAACTGCAAAGAAGGATGTTGTAGTATTTGTTCCCCCTCCCAGGTGACATCCTCATTCGGTAGATTCCTCCATCGAATCAGAAATTCCCTAATGACCCTGTTACGCAGGTGCCTCTCTCTGGAATCCAAAATGGCCTCTAGTTCCAGCACCAAATGGCCTTCATCATCCATAGGGGGTAACTTTGTAGTAGCGGTGACCTGCTACCCTAGTGCCTTCTTGAGGCAAGACACATGAAAAACATTGTGCACCCAGCTCCCCGGTGGTAGCTCCAACTCATATGCTACCTCCCCCACCTTCCGAGCAACACGATAGGGCCCATAGAAGCGGGGTTTGAGTTTTTCAGCCCCCTTCTGCTTGAGCGTAGACTGTCGGTATGGTTGGAGCCTCAAAAAGACCAAGTCCCCAACTTTGAACTGCCTCTCAACTCTGCCCCTGTCTGCATAAAGCTTTTGTTGATTCTGGGCCATTTGCAAATTGTCTTTTAGAGCCCTCAAGATGTCTTGGCTCTCCTGTATCCAGTCCTTGGCCCTTGGGGCCCTGCTGTCTCCAAACATAACGTCAGCAAAAGATAATGCATCATAACCATATAGGGCTCGAAATGGTGACATACCTATAGACATGTGATGCGTAGTGTTGTAGCAGTATTCCCCCAAATGCAGCCATCGTATCCATGCCTTCTGCTGCCCTATCACATAGTTACACAAGTAGCCCTCCAACCACTTGTTAACTATCTCCGTTTGGCCATCCGTCTGTGGGTGGTAACTGGTACTCGAGGTGAGTTTCGTACCCACCAATCTAAATAACTCCTGCCAAAACCCACCCATGAACCTATTGTCCCAGTCATTGACAATGGTCTTGGGGAGACCATGTAGCCGAAATACCTCCTTGAAAAACAATTTGGCCACCTGTGAGGCTGAGTACCGAGCTGGAATGGCAAAGAAATGAGTGTACTTCGTCAAGCAATCCACCACCACATATATGCAGTCCTTGCCCTGTATTGTGGGCAGCCCGGTGATGAAATCCATCGATATGCTTTCCCATTTTCCCTCCGGAATGGGAAGCGGTTGTAGTAGACCAGCAGGGTGTGTCTGCTCTCCCTTGTTCCGCTGGCATGTGTCACACTCTCGTATATGCCTCAGAACGTCCTCCTTGAGGCCCTTCCATGCAAAGCGCTCCCTAATGGTTCGGTATGTCTTCGTAAACCCCTGGTGCCCTGCTAGTGGTGAATCATGGGTAGCCTGCAGAATCTTCTCCCTTAGTGGGGAGTTGGGTACCAAGTAAATCCGGTCTCGATAGTAGATCACCTCATTCATCACCCGATACCGGTCATCCATCACCAACCCATCAAGGATCTCGCATGCAAACTTGTCCTTGGAGTACTCAACGAGTAACTGCGCCCTCCAGTCTGGGGCAATGTTCATCAAGGACAAGGTGGTTGGTCTCCTGGACAATGCATTAGAAACTATGTTGTGCTTCCCCTTGACATATTCGATGTCAAAGTCATATGCATGTAGTTTGCTCACCCACTTTTGCTGCCTCTCTTATAGTTGTTTCTGCTCCAAAAAGAACCTGAGGTTGTTGTGGTCGGTCTTGACCTTGAACCTGTTCCCCACCAAATACTGCCTGAACTTGGCCAACGCATGCATGATGGCCAGCATCTCCTTGTCATAGATGGAGTAGAGAAGCTCATGGGGCAGTAGCTTCCTGCTCTCAAATGCTATGGGGTGCCCCCTTGCATCAATACAGCCCCCACGCCCACTCCTGATGCATCACACTCCAACACGAAAGGTTGAGTGAAATCAGGGAGTGCCAACACTGGACAGCTACTCATGACCTCCTTGAGGCGATCAAATGCCTCCTGCGTTGTAGTGGTCCACTCGAAAGCCCCCTTCTTCGTCAAATCTGTGAGGGGTGCAGCCAGCTGTGAGAAACCCTTCACAAATTTCTTGTAATAGGTGCAAATGCCCACAAACCCCCTCAACTCGATCACATTTTGGGGCTCTGGCCAATCCCGGATAGCTCTGATCTTCTCCTCATGCACTCTGACACCATCCTCCCCAATGATATGCCCAAGGTAGAGCATCTCAGTCAGCCCAAACTCGCACTTGGACAGTTTGGCATAGAATTGTTGCTCCTCCAGGATGCGCAGTACTGTCTCAAGGTGTTGTAAATGCTCCTCCCACGTCCGACTGTAGATCAATATGTCATCAAAGAACACCAGCACGAACTTCCTCAACTGCCCACGAAACATGTGGTTCATGCATGACTGGAATGTGGCAGGTGCGTTGGTCAGCCCAAAGGGCATAACCAAGAACTCAAAGTGCCCATAGTGGCACCAAAATGTTGTCTTTGGGACATCTTGGTCCCTCACCTGGATCTGATGGTACCCCGACCTCAGATCAATCTTCGAGAAGAACTTTGCTCCCCTCAACTCGTCCATCAGCTCATCTATACGGGGAATAGGGTAGCAGTTCTTCAACGTTTTCTTGTTGAGAGCCCTGTAATCAATGCACATCTGTAAGGACCCGTCCTTCTTTTTCACCAACACAACTAATGAAGCAAAAGGGCTAGAGTTGGGTCTAATGTGTCCTAATAGCTCATGGATGGCCCTCTCAATCTCATCCCGATAAGCCTTGGGATGTCAATAAGGGGTGGTGATGACGACCTGCACCCCTGGCTCCAACTCGATGGTGTGCTCAAACCCCCTATCAGGAGGTTGTCCCAGTGGTATGTCCCCAAACACCACTAGATACCTGTCAAGAATAACCTATATCTCTGGATGTGGTGGCTTGGGCTTTCCCCCAGCCTCTGAGATCCTCAACTCCACAGCCCACTCGATGTCTCCATGTCTCAAGTCAGCCTCCATCTTGTGGGCCGAGACAATCTGTGGGGGGTATGAGTGCATCCCCCGAAGCAACATGGTCTTGCCATCTGGCCCTATGAACTCCATCTCCAGCTTCTGCCAATCTGTCGTGACTCTGCCCAGTGTATAGAGCCACTGGACTCCCAACACAACGTTGGTGTCCGATACATCCACCACAAAGAAATGATCTGTCATGGAGTAATTCCCCATGGTCACTGTCAAAGCTGGCACATAGCGGGTGCACTGCATGGTCCTGTCCCTAGGCACAAGAACTGAGAATCCCTCGAACTCCTCAGTTGTGATGCCCCTCCTCTGAACCAGCTGCGCATCAATGAAGTTGTGGGTAGCCCCACTGTCCACCAGTACTGAGACACAGTACCCCTTAATAGTGCCTCGAATCCTCATAGTCCAAAATTTGGGTACCCCTCTAGTAGGTGCGAAAGAAACTCCCCCTACTAGTGGTGGTGGTGGTGGTGGTCCTCCTCCTCCTCCTGGTGGTGTTGCGTTGTCCTCTCCCGACATCTCAAAATAAGTCTCCTCTGCATCACTGTCAAAGAAGACCTCTATATAGTGAGCCTTGCCCATTGCACACCTGTGGCCTGGTGCCCATGGCTCCTGACAAGTGAAGCACAGCTTCCTTCACTTTAGGTCTCTTTTGGTCTCATCATCCAGTTGTGCACGCCCCTGATTTGCGGTCGGTGGTGGAGCGTTGTTGTCCTTCCCCTTCTGCTGGAAGCCGTGTCTAAGGGGAAATGGCGCCCTTGTCCTGGGTAGGGCATCCTGTAGGTCTCGGGCTCTCCCTACGGCATCCTGCAATGTAGTGGGCCTGTTGGACCTCACCAACCCACGTAATGGCTCTGCTAGCCCATCGATAAACATGAAAATCCTCCTAGACTCTGACAAGTCTGGGACCATCACCAACAAACACAGAAACTCTGAGATGTAGGTTTCTGCACTCCTGGTCTGCCTGAGCTTAGTCAGCTCCCCAAAATACTCCTATGAATCCTTTCTCTCAAACTACTCGAACACCCTCCTAGTGAACTCATCATAGGCAATCACCCTAGCATGCCCCAACATGGTCAAAACGTGGAACCACCAGTCGTGGGCTTCCCCTTCCAAGTGCAATGTGGCAATCTTGATTGCCTCACCTTCTGTCATTTGGTTCAGCTGGAAATAGACATCCAGCGTCTCAACCCAGGCCTTGGCCGAGCTCTTGGAGGACCCATCGAAAGTTGGGAGAAATAGCCTCCCCACCGTGTGTTGCAAGTTTGTCCCCTGCACATAACTCCCTCCATTTTGTCCCTTGGACTTGTTGTCAGTTGGCAAAAATCTTTGAAAGTAATGGCCCTCCCAAATTCAGGCCCATAAGACTGATACTCCAGGAAGTAGTCTCCATAAGGTGCTTCCTCCTGCTCTGGTTGCCCTCCTGCTCCAGATTGTAGGAACGTGGGAATGGTGGATCTAGGGGTTGTGTTTTGGACCAATGGCATGTTGGCATGGAGAGATGCATGGTCTTATGATGTTTCGAACCCTTCTCCATAGTGGAAATCTCCTTGGACTCCGTTCCCTTGTTGCCATTGCTATTTCGCTGCCCCATCTCTTCAATGTTCCGAGACAAATCCTACACTGCCTTCAGTAGGAGTTGGGCAAACTCCTTCTCCTCATCCCTTTTGTCTCCCTCGTTATCCCCCATGTTGGGTTCCTCTACCTTTGGTTCTGTCGCCACGGGATCAGGGGTGATCTCTAGCTATCATTCTTTGCTCTTGTACCTCTATCTATAGTATGTCACGTTATGCCTATCCTCCAATGTCATAGAATGCATTGCTCCCACACGCTGTTCCAAGTCTATAGCTCTGATACCACTGTAATATCCCAAAGTGAAAATTAACAATAAATAATCAAAGCAAAATAGACAACACATCACAAAAATCGAAACAGACAACCAGAGCACAAAAATGCTTCCACAATAGCGTTGTCTACTCATCTTATTAAATGGGAAAGGTGTACAATAAAGGTGTTGGAATGTGTGCACCTGGGCTTGCTTTTAGCAAGCTAGCAAAGCCCTCAATGATCCTTGAATCACCCTCCTTCAAGCCCTGTCAATTTGGCCCAACTATTGCGCTGTAAAACCTAGAAAATGGTGTTGCTTCCTGAAATGAAGAGTTGCTAGAGCCCTCTCTACTGCTCAAAAAATTCCGGGAATTTAATCCTGACCTCTTTTCAAGAAACCCAGAATAACCCACGAATGGTTTTGCCAAAGCTTGACCCCGGAATTTCGACCCCCTTGAGCTTGACTAGCTCTCCAGCTGGGAAATTCGGCCTCCTAAATGATCTGCTGCTGAAATGCCTCCAAAATACCTGCAAACCCTGTTAGAAGGCTTCCCAAGCCTTCCCACCAATTCTCCACCTCAAATTCCCTTATCTCCCCACACTCCCGAAATGCCTCTATCAATGACTGCGCAGTCCCTGTGCTGCTGTGGCTCTCTTTGCTGCTGCAAATCGACCTCCTGTTGCTGGTGTGGATTATGCTGAAGAAGAACTCCCTCCTTGGGCTGGCACTCGAAGTCCACCGAAGCAAGGGTTGGGATTTCTGCTCGGAAACACCTAGTGCGCTGAACAGCGCATGCACACATAGCTCACTGCTCAAGCGTGCCGTTGTCAAAGACAAATTCGAAAATGATGAATGATAACCAAAAATGAGAGCTCCTCCCTCTTTTATCGAATTGCCTCGAAGGCTGCCCATGTGGGCCCACATCGACTTCCACCCACCTTTGAGCCAATGAAAGCATATTCTCCTTGTGGGCCGAAAATGCCTTCGTGGTAGCCCCCACATTCCACCAAAGCTGCAATTTTTCGCTGAGCCTATAGCTGGAGTGCCTCTTAGGACAAAAGTCACATATAGGTCCCCTAGGCCACCTTTTTACTAAGTGAGATAATGTGAGTGCCAAAATTGATCAAAATTTCGATATTCCCTTAGTGAAACACTAAGCAGAAATATCACATAAAACCAAGTGACACCATGTGTTTGATGCTTGTCCTGCGTTTGTGGGTATCTCCTATAACTGAATGACCTGTGTGTAATCACATTGTGAAATTGAGTAAAGACAGAGTGGGATCACGAATTCCCTCAAGTTAATTCCTCAAACTAGTGAGCCGAATTTGCAGCAGAGGCAAAAACGATGAAGTGCCAGGATTGAAGACACCTGAGTATCCCCTGTAAATAGTGCGCATTACTGGTACGTAAGATTGATGGTTGTCCATGTACAAGAGTGTTGTAGCAGTTGGTAGACCAGCGTTGGATCAGAGATTTCATTGAGTCGTTGTGTGCACCAGTTTGGCATAGTGCATTTTTGTCACTGTTGTGTGCATTTGAAGTGAAGCCAAGTGACTAGAAATAGAGTGATGAATGTGCAGTTGTAGTTGCCAAGCATGAAGGGCCGAGAAATTTGCTCATTGTGATTTTTGGAGAAAGACACAGCTGTGTATATTACTCTGCACACCATTGGCCACCTACGAAGCTGTCAACACCTACGAAGTGCATGCATTGGCCACCTACGAAGCTGTGAACACAGAATATTACATTCCATTAACCAGTGAAGAAACCCTACAGCTAATTTGGGTCTGGAATCAGTTAGGCATTCTCTCAGGTTTCGAGTTTCTAACCACCATCCAGCTTTGAAGAATTTTTGGGACACTTGCAATGCCTTGTAGTTTGTAGGCTCTGAACAGAAAGGGCATAGTTTTCTTAATATGTGTTGCTGATCTTCTCCACGGAGCAACAAAGGATAGAGTTTATGATAGAATTACCTAAATTTTATTAAAGGTTTTATTATTTGCAGTTAGTAAATCCCAGTGACACATGTATTAACATTGCCCTGTAACTTCTCATGCTATGTAATGTTGTATGTGTCCAAGTGACCAGAAATAGAGTGATGAATGTGCACTTGTTAAAAATGTTATTAAGAAAAAGCATTTGTTCATGGCTATTGCATTGTTATTCTCTTTGTATATATAATTTTATTCTTTTTTATATAAAAAAATTAAGTTGTTTTTGAATGTGCACTTGTAGTAGCCAAGCATGAAGGGCCGAGAAATTTTCTCATTGTGTTCTCTAGAGGAAGACACAACTGTGTATATTACTCTGCACACCATTGGCCACCTACGAAGCTGTGAACACCTACGAAGTGCATGCATTGGCCACCTATGAAGCTATGAACACAGAATATTACATTCCATTAACCAGTGAAGAAACCCTACAGCTAATTTGGGCCTGGAATCAGTTAGGCATTCTCTCAGGTTTTCAGTTTCTAAACGCCATCCAGTTTTGAAGAATTTTTGGAACACTTGTATGCCTTGTGGTTTGTAGGCTCTGAACAGAAAGGGCATAATTTTCTCAATGTGTGTTGTTGATCTGCTCCACAGAGCTACAAAGGATAGAGTCTATGATTGAATTTCCTAAATTTTCTCAAAGGTTTTGTTATTTGCAGTTAGTATATTCCAGTGACACATGTATTAACATTGCCCTGTAACTTCTTATGCTATGTAGTGGTGTATGTGTTAGAATAATGTTGAAAAGATGGCTACTAGGGTGTTTGAATTTAAGTGTGGTTTAGGTCTATTATCATGAGTATGTTGCCAATAGACTTTCTTGAGAGTATGTATTGAGTGGTTTGACGAGCAGAGTCTGACTGTGTGAGCAGACATCTTGATATTGCAAAAGAGAGAGTTTGATGCTGCTAGTGCTTGTGGCAGACTTGTATTGCAGAATGCCTTGTCATGCTAATGATGAGAGTGTATTGTTGATGTTTGTATTAGTGCTAGGGTTTGGAGTACAGAGAGAGGTCTATTTTGCAGAGAAGGCTTGTATCTTGTTGTAGCCTTTTGAATTGTTGTCTTATGTTAACATTGCCCTGTAACTTCTCATGCTATGTAATGTTGTATGTGTTAGAGTAATGTTGAAGAGATGGCTGCTAGAGTGTTTAAATCTGAGTGTGGTTCAAGTTTATTATCATGAGTATGTTGTTGGTAGACTTTCTTGAGAGTATGTATTGAATGGTTTGACGAGTAGAGTCTGTCTGTGTGAGCAGATTGCTTGATATTGCAGAAAGAGAGAGTTTGATGCTGCTAGTGCTTCTGGTAGACTTGTATTGCAGAACGACTTGTCATGCTAATGATAAGAGTTATTGTTGATGTTTGTATTAGTGCTAGGGTTTGGAGTGCAGAGAGAGGTTTATTTTGCAAAGAAGGCTTGTATCCTGTTGTAGCCTTTTGAATTGCTGTCTTATGTTAAAATTTCCCTATAACTTGTCATGCTATGTAATGTTGTATGTGTTAGAGTAATGTTGAAGAAATGGCTGCTAGGGTGTTTGAATCTCAGTGTGGTTCAGGTGTATTATCATGAGAATGTTGTTGGTAGACTCTGTTGAGGACAGGGTTGCAGGGGAGCCGCTTCCCCCCTTCGAATTGCTCCTGGAGCGTGCTCTGAGCGGGAGCGAATCGGAAGTGATCCGGGAGTGTGTTCACAAAATTCGCTCCCGCTCCTGAAATTTGCTCCCATCACTCTCCTGCAAAACAAAAAAAACGCTCCCTGGTTTTTTTCACAAAATTGTTGTCACAAAGATGTTCCAAACACATTTTTTTTTCAAAGAAACAAGATTTTTTGAGTAGGGCAGTCTAATCTTCAAGCTTACGGCCCTAGTATTGATATGATATTCATGGTAATGTTAAACTCTTAAAGTAAAAGTGACATTCTCCCTTAAATGAAAGATAAAGGAGAATGTTACTTTTACTTAAATTTTTAATATTACCATGAAATGACTCTGGATGTTTGAGAGTGGTTCCAACCTCATTGAATTTCATATGGAGAAAGTAGAATTTTAGATCTCACTCAAAATCCAGCAGACTTAAAAGTTTTTCAGGATTTTAGGATTGGGGGGATTGCAATGTTTCCATTGAATTTTGTCATGTACTAGGGTATGGGACTCGTATTTAATCAAGAGCACCAAGCCCTCTATGTACCTTCATGTTAGTGACATTGGTTGTTGAACTCCTCTATCATGACCCTACTTAAAAATGTACCCATCACTCAAACAAAATCTTGACTTAACATGCTACATTTTTTCTATCTAATGTTAATTGGTTAGAGGGTGATATTAATGACAAAGATCCCAAGATAGGCAATGATTTCAATGATATGTAGTTATTTGTTGTAGCATGATTTTTTTGGATGCTAGAGGCCATCTAGAGCTTATTTGTTGATGTATTTTCAGTTCATCGATGGATTACACTCGATGTTATTTCGGTTATGTGCACCAATGTTGCATTAATCGTTATCGGGATAATATTGGCGCGAGGAAAAAATGGGAAAAAATCGGAATTATCGGGAAATTATCGGGAAATAATCGTTTGGTACAAAAAAAATCATTTTTTTCATTTTTTTTCAATTTTTTAATATCTAAACCATCTACAACATAAAATAAATACATTGACACATAAATATGATAAAAGAACTAATATATAAGATGTTTAATATCATTTCTAGTGCTAAAATCACGCATAACATTGAAACATGTCCTGAATAGTAAGTCCTGACTCCTGAGTCCCAACTCAGCCTCAAAATATCAACAAAAAATATGATAATGTATCTCATCATGTCATAATGTCATATACAATAAAATGAAGAAAATAACTAAAGTCTAATCCTATTGATTTCCTCTGTCCCTCTTGCGAGAAAATGCCACAGCTTTCCCTTTCCCTCTAGATGTAGATGCTGGTGCTGGTGGAGTTGGCAGTGGAGTCTGCTATGCTCTAGAAGCTGAAGAACTAGAAGTAGGAGCTATAGGAGGTAGACCACGTCCTCTACTGGTGGCAGGGGTAGCCCGGGTAGGTGGTGTCACCTGGAAACATTACAATCTCCCAATCCTGAAATCCTGAAAAACTGATAAGCTTGCTGAATTTTGAATGAAATCTAAAATTCTACTTTCTCCATATGAAATCCAATGAAGTCGGAACCACTCTCAAACATCCTGAGTCATTTCATGGTAATGTTAAAAATTTAAGCAAAAGGATGAAAATGAAGATTAAGGAGAATGTCACTTTTACTTTAAGAATTTAACATTACCATGAATAACATATCAATACTAGGGCCTAAACTTGATCATTAAGCTGCCCCACTCAAAAATTATTTGTTTCTTTCAAAAAAAATTGCATTTCAAACATTTAGCATCCCTTAAAAAACAAAAAAACAAATTATAAAACCTCGCTGTTGGAGACCCCCACAATAATTTCGATTGTTATCGCGATAAATTCGAATTTATCGCGATATTTTCATAAAAATCAGCTAAAAAAAATTTCCGGCGATTATTTCATTTTATTGCGATATTATCACGATTTTCACAACAATGATGTGCACCCTTAAATGCTACATAAATGAGAACTTGTAACTTGTCAACGTGGTTGATGAAGATTATAACTTCTAGATGATTGATGTTATATGGTGTAATCCATGTTTTTATGTTTTTTATATCTAATTCATCATTCTGCATGCTTTTGTTGACATATATGCATCAAAATATATAAAAATATATATTATATAAAAATTTGCTCTCGATTCGCTCCCAAACCGGGAGCTTTTGAAAATGTCGCCCCCCACTCCCGCTCCCAAGTAAGCTTGGTTGAGAGTATGTGTTGAGTGGTTTGACGAGTAGAGTCTGATTGTGTGAGCAGATTGCTTGATATTGCAGAAAGAGAGAGTTTGATGTTGCTTGTGCTTGTGGAAGACTTGTATTGCAGAACGCCTTGTCATGCTAATGATGAGAGTGTATTGTTGATGTTTGTATTAGTGCTAGGGTTTGGAGTATAGAGAGAGGTCTATTTTGTAGAGAAGGCTTGTATCTTATTGTAGCCTTTTGAATTGTTATCTTATGTTACGCATTGCGGGGCATGTATTTGTCATAGTATTGTCATTAGTCTTAGTTGTGTGGGCCGAGGTGTTGCAGAAAATCATTGCCAGAATAATAGAGGAATTTGCAGGTTGCAAATTTATTAGCCCATGGATGAGTCATTGAGGCAGTTCGTAGCCCATTGTGTTGAACCTCTCGTCAGAAGAAATTTGATGAGGAGAATTTTTGAAGGGCTCAAATCAAGAAAGGATGAGGAGCCAAAGTGAAAGCAGTCTCCAAAACTCCCAAGGAAGAGCAAAAATCAAATGAGAAGAGAGCAGATCTATTTCACATGTCAAGAAGCATGGACACCAGATCACAGATGTAAAGTTAAAGGGGACAGAGAAGCAAATGAGACTGCAAAAATTGAAGCAGAGCAAGAAATGGCAAGGAACTCAAGTCAATTGATTGTGGAAAGGGTTGAAGGGTCCATGGTTGGACAAGAGTCACATGCAAAGTAATTTAACTTGCATGAGCACAAGGAGAGGCATGAATCAAAAATGCCTGAATTGCATTACGAGGATCATGAGACTACTCTTTTGAAGAGCCCATTGAAGGCTCATGTGATAGTGATGAAGGAGATGGGTTCTTCTACTGCTTTCCAGGAAGACACCCTTGAAGGACATGAACAACCATGTGAAGATGTTGACAACAATTCACCTATGCATCTATGTTTGATGGCTGAAAATGGACAGCATAAGGAAGAGGAGATAAATGAAACTCCTAGTGACTGGGAGGTTATTCCCATATGTGAAGAAAGCACTCAGGATTTGAAGGATGAACCTCTAATGATGATCAAGCATGGAGAGCACTTAGAGGCGCAAGGGCATGAGGAGGATGATATGTGCAGTGGGCATGCTGAGCCACCTTTGGAGAGCCAATTGAAGGCTCAAGTGGGAGACATGGTGGAGGTGGTTGAGCATCCATCTTTGAGTCCACCCATTGATGAGGTGCAAATAGATGCAGAGGCAGCCAACAAGGTTGTGGTACTTCAAACAATAGCTGCCAGGAGAAGATTGAGCATTTAAGGATTGATCTTGTGGCAATGAAGCAAAAGATCTAGACAATACCAGGCACCATCTTGCAGGTAGAGGAGCTTAGAGTGGTGTGTGCAGAGTCAGTGGCCAAGTTGTCTAGCATTGAGGAACGGTTAAAGTTCCTAGCAAGGCAGCAAGAGGAGTACATTTGGGAGTTTTAGAGTAGCCCTCTCCTGGAGTACATAGATAGGGTTTGCAGTATTATTAGCCCACCTCTATACATTGGAGAGAGAGAAGATTGAAATCTTCTAGATGGGTTTTGTTGGAGCATTATGATTTGAGCATGGAGTAGCATTGGCATGGTAGGCTTGTTCAATGTGCAAGAGTTCATGCATTCGATCATTCCCATGGGATGGATTGGAAGGAGATTATGAGTTGGTATCCTATTGATGGGATGATGCTAGGGAGGATATTCTTAGCGAGGGGCATAGCACAGCATTAGCCCTTAGGCATGGATAGTGATGGAGTACCAAGGTGGTATCATAACCCACAGGTCCCAGGGCCTAGGTGGCATTGGGATCCAAGTGGATCTATTGATGGCAGATTGAGTTAGAGATGGGTTTGGATAGAATGGAGGCACGATGTGACCCAATGGTTCATATGGGATCCCGGTATCAGTATACAGATACCTCTACAGTGGACAGATGTGGATTGCTTGAGGGAAAGAAAAATTGGGCAGGAGGACTTGTAATGTCCCCATTTTCAGTTTCCTTTACAGCACAACCCAGATAAATTTCCAAGGTACGTGATGGTCAAGTCACAGGAGCAAGATTACGTCATCAAATATCCCGAAGGGGTTTTGAGGAGTTTTATGGGGTCTAACGGCGTTCGCTTGGTATAATCCATCATCAAGAAAAATTTTGCACAATTTGCTTTTGGTTTTGTTGCATTCTGATAAATCCCATAAAACGAGGTTATTATTGAACCTAACTTAATTAATTATGCTTAAGGTGGCATTCTGGAGGAATATTTGATGGAACACCTTAGTGTAATAGCTCGTTGGAACCGAAACAAGAAGATCTACAAGATGGGATGACAAAAAGTGACTTCCAGCAACCAAAGAAAGTATGGTGGGCAATTTACCATTTTTTCAAATTAAAAGTGACTTTAATTAGTCACTTAATTAAATAAAAGAAGGGGAAAATGATTAATTGAAGGAAAAAGGCCAAAAGTGACTTAAGTAAAATTAAATTAAATTGAAAAGTCACTTAGATGAAGTCAAGGGGGAGCTTCTAGAATAATACTAAAATAATCAAAATAAAATACTTCTAGAAGATTGGAGATCTATCTATCGAGCCTTTAAAAGGAGGAGGATGAGATCATTTGGGACATCTTGGATTTGTGTATTTGTCTTTGGTGAGGTTTGGAGACCTAGTTCTCGGCTTCAATAGCCTCGGAACGGAAAACCTTGGGTGATTTGGTGAGAGTGGACGAAAACCCATCTCATCCCTTAGTGAATTCATTCAGAATTCACAGGTGTGTTTATTGATTCCAATTCTATTTTGGAGGCCTGATCCAGCATTGTAGCGGATCTCCTTGAGGTCGTTATCTCAACCATTTCCAAATATCTGTATTAGCATGCATTATCTGATTTTATAATAATATAATAAGGCTGAGAATTACTACATGTTTCTCTTGTCTATTTTGAATTGCAGTTTATATTTCTTAGTTTGCCATTAAATTTATGGCATAATTTGTGTAGTTTGGTTCATGAATTTGCGGCAAAAAATTCCTTAAGCAAAGAATTCCCGAGAAAATTATCAAAATTAATAAGCGGGATATTACATTATTGCTCATCAGGGTTGGGACATGCAAGGGTTCCTTTTGATGAGATGGAGCATCAAGTGCTCAGGAACTAGGTGATGGCTAATGAGGAGGGTAGAGCTCATGCTAGGCTTTTGCCCATGCACTAACTTATATCCCGACCATCTTTTGCATTTTAACTCTTTTTTTCTTTATTTGTGGCCATCTTATGCTTTTCCATTCTTTTAGCTACATCAACCTCCAGGGAAATGTTTTTTAGCCCTACTCAAGGATGTGGATAAGAGAGTGCCAAATCCCAATGAACCAATGACAGTTAACCCGAAGAATGGAGATGGTATCATGGGGCAATAATGTGATATGGAAAATGTTAAGTATGGTAAGGGATAATGAACATGCTATTTCAATCCAAGTCTTTCAAGTAGTGCCCCTCCTATAACCTTGAGGCCTTAGGGGAAGTCTCACTAGACTAGGGCTAAAGATTAACCCTGGTCGTGACGTGAGAGAACAAATTCACAGTCAAAATCATTCAAACATCCAGATCACCCCTTTATCCTTACTAAATGCCCAAAACATTAAGTAAAATCACTCGATTGCAAAATGATCAAAGTGCTTGTTGAATGGTAGCCGGGAGCCCACCTTCATCCAAGAGGAATGCCATGGTGAGAGGTGTATGATGGGTGCAAATGGTGGAGGAATTGGCATATCATCATCAATAAGAAAACGTGTAGGGTTGTTGGCTGGCTATTCAAAATAGGAGAGAAAAAATTCTCCTATGTAGTTACCCATTTTGGTGGGTAACAAGGCCAATTGGCAGAGCTTATCCTAGAAAAATAATTGGCCAATTGGCAGATCTTATGCTAGGAAAAATATATATTGCTAAGTACTTAGATTTAGGAAGCCATATTGTAGATGTCTATATAAACAAGAAACTCATTCATAACACCTCGATAGACCTGGGGGTAGCCATCAATGTTATGACAAACGACACTATGCACACATATCTTTATGTTGAGTTCACTCCAGACTCTTGCTAAATTGCAAGCCTATTATTGACTGTCCAGCCACACCAAGTCCAGTGCCAAATTGAGCATGGTAGCTTGGCTCTAAACACTGTGGTTATTGGTGGATGCACCTTTATAGCATACCCCTGCCTGCCTTGAGAGAAGAAAGACCTTACTTGTACAGGGGTTAGACAATCTACATCACTCCTCTAATGTGCATACTTCCTTAGACAACACTACATAAACCTAGACCTCAATTCCCAGGGGACCTCTCGTCCATATTATTCCCTTTTCATAATGTGATTGAATTATTGTAATGTCAATATAGAAATGGACGCACAGAACCATCCAGAGTCCTGGCAGCACACAATGTAGCTCAAGACCTTATATTTTTCCAAATATTAGGAATTGATAAGCATTGCGTGGATTTTAAGAACAACTGGACATTAGAATATTAGCTTCTATTTTACAAAAAAAAAATGAACAACAAAGACCAATTCTCAGCGGTATAATTACCTGCAAAGCGAGCATGAGGGCGTGGCTATCAATAATTCCAGTAGAAGGAGACCACAGAGCCTTGACACAGCGCAACTCGGGCTCCATTTCCATGGCCTCCTCTGCTTCAATTATGCGCAGATCCGTGATCCCATTTCCGATACCCAAAATCCGTAGATTCTCTAACACAGGGTTCTGCAATGGGTTTGTAGCTACTATGAGCTTACCCATCTGCCTATGTGGTACGCCATGAAGACTACAGTATCCATACAGTAGATTCCGCCCTTTTACACATAGACGAGCCTGCCCAACCATTGTTCGAGGAAATCAAAATGCGTAAACACTGGTTACTGGAAACTGGCAAATGCACTGAAACTTACCTTGAGCGAATGAGGAGGATAATAGATTCCTGCGTGGATGACTTCGCTGTTTCGAGAACTGGTAACGGTGCCGATGGTGGAAGCTGCCTCCAACACTAGCACTTCTCTACCTGATAACGCCATTTGTCTTGCCACTGCAATCCCCACAACCCCGGCCCCGATAACAACACAATCAGCTTTTTCAACTGGGACAGAGCCATCCCCATGGCTGCTGAATTGACGTCCCGTAACATGACTGGTAACTGTAGAGCGTGATACTCTGCGTTTGATGCTTTTGACTATGGCAGCTCGCAGCATGTCTCGGGCACCTATCGAGCTATTGATTTCTCTGGTTTTATTCCTGCACCTATCGAGCTGTTGATTTCTCTGGTTTTATTCCTTGGTTCCCGGAATAATGACTTTCTTTATTTATTTTAAAGCTATTTGATTTCTGGTTCTAATTAGTTGATTTTTTTATTGTATTTTATTGATTTCTGGTTTATTTATTTTAAAGCTATTTGATTTCTGGTTCTAATTAGTTGATTTTTTTATTGTATTTTATTGATTTCTGGTTCTAATTAGTTGACTTTCTTTATTGTATTTTAAAATTTAAAATGTTGTATGGCAGTTTTTTTAAAGCTATTGATTTCTGGTTTTAATTAGTTGACTTTCTTTATTGTATTTTAAAATGTCTTTAAAGCTATGGCATTTGATTTCTGGTTTTAATTAGTTGACTTTCTTTATTGTATTTTAAAATGTCTTTAAAGCTATGGCATTTTAAAATGTTCTATGGCAGTTTTTTTTATGTATATTAAAGCTATGGCAGTTTCTTTCTGTTTTTCATTTTCCTTGGTTCCAGGAATAATGACTTTCTTTGTGTATTTTAAAGCTATTGATTTTTGGTTTTAATTTGTTGACTTTCTTTATTGTATTTTAAAATGTTTTATTGCAATTTCTTTATGTATTTTAAAGCTATGGCAGTTTTTTATGTATTTTATTGTATTTTAAAATATTTTAAGGCAATTTCTTTATATATTTTAAAGCTATTGATTTTTTGTTCTAATTGGTTGACTTTCTTTATTGTGTTGGCATAGAGAGAGTGTTTTGTTTAATTCAAATAAATTGTGCCAAGATGCTTTAGACGAGAGTGAAAGAAAGAGAGTTTTATATAATTTAAATAAATTGTGCTGAAAGGTGCTTTAATTATAACAAGAGTGAAATTGTTAGAATTTTTTTATCGAGTTATATGGTCAAAATGTTTTTTTATAACAAGAGTGAAGTTGTTAAAAAAAATTATCAAGTTATATATGGTCTCGTTATGTATTTCAAAGCTATTGATTTCTGGTTTTAATTAGTTGACTTTCTTTATTATATTTTAAAATGTTCTATGACAGTTTCTTTATGTATTTTAAAGCTATGGCAGTTTTTTATGTATTTTATTTATGTATTGTAAAGCTATTGATTTCTGGTTTTAATTGGTTGACTTTCTTTATTGTATTAGCAGAGAGAGAGCGTTTTGTTTAATTCAAATAAATTGTGCCAAAGATGCTTTAATTATGACGACAGTGAAAGAGAGAGACTTTTGTTTAATTTAAATAAATTGTGCTGAAAAGTACTTTAATTATAACTAGAGTGAAATTGTTAGAATTTTATGGTCAAAATGTTTTTATAACCAGAGTGAAATTGTTAAGAAAAATATCAAGTTATATATGGTCAAAATGTTTTGACTTTTATAAAAAAAAATAGAAATAATTATATTAAAATTAATTTTATAAAAATTAAAATTGTTTTTAAATTTTTTTTAAATTATAAAGGTTTTAAGAAATTATTATATTAAAATTAATTTCATAAAATTTAAAATTGTTTTTAAAATTTTTAAATTGAGAAATTTTATTTTTAATTAGTTGAAATTATTGATTAGACTATTTTTATGTGATTTAATTAATTATCAAATATAAAAATGAAATTTAAAATATAAATTTAAAAATATATATATAATTGACATGTGTGCATTATTTTAATATATAGTACTTGTTTTTAAATGGAGAATGCAAAGAAAATATTTATAAAATTTTGATTTATATAATGTAGTGTATATGGTCGAAATTTGGTTTAATTGGTAGTGTATTGTCTGTTAGTTGTGAGGTACTATCAATTTGATTTATTGATGCACATAATCCATGTGTGCATCATTTTAATATATAGTACTTGTTTTTAAATGGAGAATTCAAAGAAAAACTTTATAAAATTTTGATTTATATAATGCAGTGTATATGGTCAAATTTTGGTTTAACTAGTAGTGTATTGTCTGTCAGTTGTGAGGTATCATCAATCTGATTTATTAATGCACATAATCCATTAGTCATTCACTTGATCAATTCTCTACTTCTGAAAGCAATGGCAGAAAACCCAATGATCCATGTAACATTTTTGCAGTACCTCACGCTTCTTCCCATTTTCAAAGATCGTCATTGTTTACTTGTGTAGAAATTCCTTGTAGATTCAAATTGTTAATTGTAATATGCTAAAACAATAGACTTGAATCTACTCTACTCATGAGCGGAAACAATTAAAAGATCCTGAAATCACGAAGCATACAAGAGAAAGAATTCAATCAACACATTGCACAATGATTTCCTGGGGAAAGTCACAGCTATTAATATGTGTTATTTGTATATTGCATTAGTCAGAAAATATGAAAAGATTACAATGCTTTTCTCAAGCCCGAGTAACCTCTGCACTATCTCTATCTGTCTCACTGCTTCCTATACAAGCCCATGCCAATACTTAACCAATTTTCTGCTTGCCCAAGTCCCTATTTCCTTGCGTTGTTTCCTTGGGAATTAACTCCCTATTAATTAGGGAAATTCCTCAATTTGAATTGTGCAATCCTCATAAGTCTTCCTCTGACTCCATGCACCACTTATACAATTTGGATGATTATACAAGTGATAGTACATTGTTCCTGGATTTCAATCTCAACTAGGTAAATCTTAGATCTGACATGCATGAGTTATTTATGAGTGAATCGTCAATTTACTGGTTGATCACTGCATGAAACACCACACTACTAGACCTCCCACTAGTTCCTCCAACAGTTGGAACTAGTGTAACTTACTTTAACTTAGTTAAACTGAATTAATTAATTACAACTCAAAATAAACTCAACCAGGGCTCCTATAATGTAGAAGACACTCTACATGACTCAAGTTACACCCTCAACTCGAATTAATTGAGCCAACTAAATCAAATTAACTTAGTTAACTAATACAAGTTGTCATGAGATGTGGAATTACAATTTTATTTCTAATCTAATTCAATGACAAAATTAAATTAGGATTTTCTTGTTGCATTTTCAACACTCCCTCTCAATAAGAAATGGATTATCTGCTACCTCGATCCTGCCTCTATGAAACTCGAATTTGCATCTTGACAATGCCTTTTGTCAAAATATTTGCATCATGTTCTTCTATAGGAATGAACTCCAACAACATGATTCTCCTTTGCACATAATCTCATAGATGGTGATACCAAATGTCGATACACTTGGACCGATCATGAAAAACTGGATTTTCAAAGAGTTTGATACACCTCTGATTGTCACAGCAAATGACTGTAGGATCCATCTGCTGACCAAATATCCCAACAAGGATCTTCCTCATCCATATAGCCTCACAAGTTTCTTGACTAGCACCCATGTACATGCTTTTGCCGAACTGAGTGCAACTGATCTGTGCTTCTTGTTGTACCGAGAAACTACTATTAACCCAATACCGAAGATTCCCCCTTATGTGCTCTTCTTGTCGGATGGACTCTCTGTCCAATCTGCATTTGTGAAGCCTTGAAGCTTCACTCCCTTTGTTTGTTTGTACCAAAGACCAAACTACCTTCCAATAGAGTTTGGTTGGCTTAACCATTGCTTGACTATGTTGGTTAACTGCAAAACATATGTTCAGTCGTATGTTCACCAAATACATAAGTGAACCCACAAGTTTCTTGTAAATAGTAGCCTCCACTACTTCACCTGAAGTAGCATCTTCCTTCCTCCAATTCCCTGCTAGAGGAGTCTCCATGGGTTTGTTGCTCTCCATGTGGAACTTCTTTAGTATCTCATTGGCATACTTGCCCTGAGAGACAAACAATTCCTCATCTCCTTGCCATACTTCCATACCAAGGAAATAATGCATGAACCCTAGGTCCTTCATCTCGAATTCTCTTGCAAGATCCTCTTTGCAATATTTTACCAACTTCTCATCACCTATTAGAATTAAATCATCGACATATAATACTATAATAAATAATTTACCTTCAACCACAGTATGGTAAATAGTTGTCAATCCTGGTGTACCAAGCACGAGGTGCTTGTTTCAATCCATACAGCGCTCGCTTGAGTCTGCACACATGTGACTCTTTGTTGAAGGTCTCAAATCCTTCTGATTGCTCAATGTACACCTCTTCCTCAATCACACCGTTGAGGAATGATGTCTTCACATCCATCTAATGTATCTTCCATCCCATCTGCGTTGAAAGTTCTAGAATATATCTGATTGAAGAGTACATTGCTACTGGAGCAAAGGTCTCCACATAATCAAATCCCTCCACTTGAGAGAACCCTTTGGCCACAAATCTGGCCTTTTGTTTCTCCACCCTCCCATCTATTGTTTGTTTTACCTTGTAAAGCCATTTGGAACTCACCATTGACTTGTCTGTTGTTCTTGGCACCACTTCCTAAACACTATTTCTGATAACAGAGTCATACTCCCTTTTATGGCATCAACCCATACTGGTTTTTGCACTGCTTCCTCGAATGAGGATGGCTCATGAGATGTGGAATTACAATTTTATTCCTAATTTAATTCAAGGACAAAATTAAATTAGGATTTTCTTGTTGCATTTTCAACAACTTGGTACAAAAATAATCAACAGTGAGATACCTTATTTTTAAATATCGTCGTTGTTTATTTAGTGTGGTGCCAAAGAAGTGAGATACATCCATGTCAAAGTAGTAGCATTTATTATTGTCAAGTGAGGAGTAACTCTAAATGAATTGTTGTTTTTGCATTAAGATAGAATATGACTATATACAAGGAGAAGGAGACTATTGGGTTTCATCTCCTAATGTCTCTTCGTCTTTCAGCTTCTTTTATTTTGTTATTTATAATATTTACATAAGATTCTTAATAGCAAAGATTAGGTGTCAACATTCCCCCCTCCTTAATCTGAAGGGATGGTGAGTCCAAACATCATTCTGAATATTCAACTTTTCATTTCCAACTGCTTTGGTGAAGATGTTTGCAATCTACTTATTTGTGGAACAATTTCGTAGGTGGATTGTTTTAGCCTCAACATGGTGTCGAATCAGATGGTCTTTTGTATTGATATGTTTCATTCGATCATGGAACTTTGGGTTCTTGACCAACTTTATTGCAGAGGTGTTGTCAATCAAAATAGGAGTTGAATGTACTTGTTTTTCTTGCAAATCCTTCAGAATTTTCCTAAACCACACAAATTCTATAATACCCCTAATAATAATAAAAATACCCCTTAATAATAATAAAAATAAAAATAATATAATATAACATAATATTAAAATATAAGTAAATAAATAATAAACAATAAAGAGAAAAATAATAGTAAATAATAATAAATAATAATAATAATAATGAAGAGAATATAATAATAATAAATAAAACAATAAACTAGAGTTCTAAATGAATATATATAAAAGTAAACTATAAAAATAGTAAGAATAAGTAAAGTAAAAATAAGAGTTTAATTAAGTAAAACTTAAAATAAATAAAGAAAAATTGGCATGTTGACACCTAGAATGTATGCATGTGGTTCCCTTTCCATTTTTTGGTCTATTTAATGGACGATGATGATGATGAGATTCACCCATTCCTTCATCCATTCTCTTAAGAGAAAGGTGTTATGAGACAAAGGATTCTCTAGCAATAGTATGTTGATTGAGGGCTCAAGGGTGGCCAACAATAGAAAGACTATGTGCAACTGAGCCTACGGTTGGGTGGATATCCGCCCCCAAAATTTTTGTTGTGGTTAGCGGATTTCAAGGAGCATTCAACTCCAAAAATACAAGTAAAGAATATCGTCGATACTGGTAAGTCATTTCTACTCGTGTTTTTCGAAAATTCTATGTTAAATAGTTGAATAGTTGGGTGTTGATTATTAATCATATAAATTGATATAATTATTTATATATTTTAAATCAAGGTTGTTACATATGGTATCAGAGCACGTTCGACTCTATGTGACCTCTAGGTAAAAGTTTAAGAAAAATACTTAATTAAATTCATCAAAACATATTTAATGAAAACATATTTGAGAAATAAATACAATTCTTATCCTTTTTCTACAATAATTATTATATAAATTAGTAAATAAATATCATTATTTTTACAATAATTATTATGAAAATTATTAAATAAATATCATTGCTTTTATGAAAATAGATAAAAAAAAAAAATTAAATAGCCTTTAGAAGTATATACATACTCTACAATATAGTAACATGGATACTCTAAATACATTATTATAATTATTTTTATTTTTTTTTAAATAAAGAAGCACAATTAATAATATATATGCATATGTTATTAATCTCAAATTATAATTTTTGCATATTAAATATAAAAGTGAATTACTTGTCTTTTGAACTAAATTTTTATTTATTTAAATTAAAAATTATTTTAAGTTAATTGTTTATATAATTGTTATTATAAACTTTGTGATTTACTTGTGAAGTAAAAAGTTATTTTAAAAATAATTAAAAATAGTTATATTTCAAATTGAAAACTAGTTATTGATAACTAAAAGTATTTCAAACTGAAAACTAGTTATTGATAACTAAAAGTTATATTTGAAACCAAAATATTTCAAAAAATAAACAAATAACTAGAGCTAACCATCAACTAGGACCTTCAACTTGGAAAGATTCCACTCATAAGCTCTTGTTTAGACTTTTCTTGCTTTAGAAAAATAATATGTATTAATTAAAGGTTTCATTGAAGAAGTTGCAGATGCAAAAGCCGTTGAAAGCTCTTCATATTTTTTTCGTCTTCTATTAGTATTGTTTTCCTCGAAGCCACAGTTCCCTTGCTTGCTTAGCATGCCTAGTTTAGCCTAGATTTGAATAGTTTGCATAGCCTGTACAACTTGCCTAGTTAGCCATAAACCAATTGGCAGTTTTCAGATGTTTTGGAACTTTAAAACATGAATATTGACACTATACGTAGGATAAGTAGAGACAACCTTAAGGTAAAAAAAACAAAAACAAAAACAGCTAAGCTGCAGATTTTGTTTTTGCAATTTTTATTGTAATTTTCTATTGTATCTCATAGATCCTACTGGGCATTTGAAGGTCGTACATATAAAAATATTATGTTATGTTCTCTTCTATTGGATTTAAGATGTGAGCATTCTCAGTTGTCTATGGGTCTCAGAACTTATAGAGAGGGTCTCTCTCAGTTACCAATACAAGTTGGTTCAAGATATGCCTTTTCCATCACTATGCAAAATAAAGAGAAAGCATGAGATGGAATATAAATTTAATTCAAGATATGCATTTTCCATCACTATGTAAAATAAAGAGAAAGCATGCTATGGAATATAAATTTGAAATAAGAGAGAATTTACATGGTAAGAATAACTTAATGAATTGAGAGTAATACAAAACAGACCCAAAATCAATTATCATAGCCATGTGTCACATGCTTCTTGGAAAGATCTTTTGTTGATCATTTCAAATATTTTGATGTGAACCTATATGTTTGAGAATCATAGGCATTTTTTCTATTTATGATCAATTGTTGGGCCTAATTCAACGACTCGAACAAGTCCTTGCGTTGAACACCCTTGTCGCATCATTTTGTTAAGCAACAAAGTTTTATATGTTCAGTAATATTCTCTTTGTTGATTTTTATGTTTCTCAGTTTGTAATATAGTAAATCGTTTACAAAATCATTTAAACGCTTGAGATGTGATTATAAGATACTTTCCATAAACTTTTGTAATAGCACTTTAGTATTACAAATATTAAAAGACAAGTTTCACATATTTTGGAATTGTTTTATTATACAAGGATATAAATGTTTGTGAGATATACTGAAGTTCCACATGCTATATTTGGAAAGTGTTAATATATATGCATGCCACCAACATATATGATATTTAGACATTAGCTAGATACTTTGTGGCTTTTGAGAATCTCATGCAAATTTAGTGATAAAATATTAAAAGTGAGATACCAGTGAATTATTATATATATATATATTTATTTTTAATATTTTCTTTATTATCAATTTGGAATAATTAACCAATGTTAAATTCTAACTTGGATTTTAGTTTATAAGTTTAAATTATTATTTTATTTATTAAAATAAGAGATTTTAAGAAGGGAAAGAATATAGCATACAATATAGTTTTAAATAAAGTGTATTTTAGAAAAAAAATATTTTAAATTTAGAGTTAGTTGTTTTATTTGATGTTATTAGAGGTAATTGATATCAATCAAGTTAATATTTTGTGATTCAAATTAATCTTGACATTGTCTAATAAAATATTTTCAATTGATTATGACTTGAAATGGTTAACAAATTATTATTATTATTTATGATGATGCATTTTAAGAAGTGAAAAAAGGGATAAATTAGTATCAATCCTGATTTTGTGCTACAAATTCAACAAATTATATAAGATGAGAACAATAGGATTTGGATGAGAATAGGTATATTAAAAACACTATCTAGTTGAACTTGTTTCAATGATGTATCCTCTTTAGAGGGGAAGGAAGTGTAGTAATACAATAACTCAAAACCAACAATGTCATTTTTCTTTCATCTGTACATATGGTATTTTTATTGTAACTAGTGTAAGTAATATGCCCTAATGTTATGTCAAATGGAGTGTGAATAAGTTGTGTTTTTAAAGATAATTAGTCTAATTGAAGTGGTGGCATCCTTTGATATGCTTTTCATAGCATGTTAGTGATCATAATCAAGTAAGAAGACAATGTGTTATGTTATACTACTAAGGTGTGAGAAGAACTAAGGGGAAATAGGGTTGTAAATTATTGCAATAACTTAGGAAATACTAATATTTAGAATTGGAATAGTAATTGACAACTATTATCAACATACCTAATTAAGGGTTCAAGGATAATCATAAATGTGATTGTATTTTATTATAAAGGAGAGTGGATTGAAAATCTTGGAAGAACAACATAACCAAGTTGATGGCAGTGATAATTGGATAAAGTCGTCTGGGGAGGAAGGGAAAAGAAGGAATTTACAAACTTCTAATGAAGATAACAAAAGTTTCCCTCAAAATTGTGACCAATGTAGAATGAGGAGATGAATAGAAATGAGTAATGGATAAACACTTAAAAATGAGTGGGTGAAGTTTCACAATTGAGTGTAAATAATCAACAAGAGGCACTAGCCTATCCTAGAGAAGAATGGAAGGGAATAATCATGAGGTGTCACCTGGTGGAAAATGGTCATGGAGTTACATAAGTATTTCATATAAGAGCATGATAAGGATCACTATGAAGTCTAAATGAGAATGATGCCTACTAAGAAGAAAATATTGCCAATCAATGGTTGAAGTTAATTGATCATGATATTGATAAAATTCATTTCAAGGAACTGTGACAAAGTATGGTGATGTTGGATTAAGAGGTAATTAACCCATGAGTTCCTATAGGATGGGGATGAACAAAAACAACATTCTTAGCTGGAAAGTAGTAACAACATTCCCAATTTTCAACAACTTTGTGCAAATAAGAGAGAAGAGCAAGAAACCACATTCACTAGGGGTAAGAATTCAAAGCTAATATGATAATAAGTACACTAAAATAAAAAGGTGAGGAAGTTCAAACTATGAAGTTAGTAGATATGGAATTTTAAGAAGTTGAAACTACTATAGAAAGAAATTTTTATTCTCTAGTATGAGGAAGCGAAGGGGTGACAAGCTTCTTTAGTGATATTGATGAATGGATTAGATAGCATGAATGATGACTAAGAATGAATAGTGAAGTTCATATGAATGTTCCCTTTAATTTTAAGGTTCAAGATAAGGAATGGTGAACTAAAAACACTCACAACTAGCTAAGGAAAGACAAGGGAAATTGTTTACAAGTTATGTTATCAAGATAACAATGAAGAAATAAACCATGTGAAGTAATGAGATTAAGTGGTATTGAGATGGGAATTGGATGAGATAAGGAAATCTTTTGAGGATGAACAAGGATAGTTACCCAATGATGGATAAATCACTAAGGATTGATCGACCATTTGTGCAAGAGAATTAAGCATGATAGAAAATTAAACCATGATGACATAGTGTTTATATGTGATTGCATACAACATACATGGAATGAGTAATCCAAGGGTGTAAATTAATGTTAAACCAGAGGATATTAAATTTGATATTAACAATTTAAGGAATGATTGTACGACCAGTAATACCTTAATGGTGAAATTCACTAAATTTCCTTGGGGAAGGAAGAATACATGACTATAGACTAAGGCTCAAGATGATGAGGACCATTTTAATTTTAATGATGTGCTTAAATAAGTATATCTTGTGTAAATAGTCAACTTCCTAGTTGAAGGAATATTGGATGATTATTGAAAAATAATTGGTATCTTGATGAAAACATGACATAATGGTAAATATGAAGATTAGTATTTTCTAAGACTCAAATCAAGCTCAAAACCTTAGATCTGGCAACTACCCATTTTGCAAGAGATATGGTATAACAATGAATGATTATATACCCAATATAATGACTACTAATAGTATTCATGAGATAACCGAGATCCTAGATGGATGTTGAATAATCTTACTTTATAGTTGGTATTCATTTTTTATACAAGCAAATGAAATTGATTTTTTCTAATGAATCATGATAAGGATGCTTATAGTGTATTATTGTTTTGTATCTGATAAGTATTGAGATGATTCTCATATTAATGATGTTTCATGATATGATGGTATGAGGATAATGATGCACATGTGGTTCTTATTTATTTAGTTGTTACGATAACGATGTTGGATGCTCATGATGAATATGATATGCATAGGGATTATGATGTTATGATATGTGGTATATTGACATGTGGTTCATTATGTGATGATATGTCTTTGATGTTGATATGTTGATGTTATAAATAACTAAATAAAATAAAATGTTAAATGATTCAACTTAACTTTGGGACGAAGTTCCTTAAAAAGAGGAAGTATGTAATACCCCCTAATAATAATAAAAACAATATAATATAATATTAAAATATAAGTAAATAAATAATAAAGAGAAGATAATAATAGTAAATAGTAAATAATAAATAAAATAATAAACTAGAGTTCTAAATAAATATATATAAAAGTAAACTATAAAAATAGTAAGAATAAGTAAAGTAACAAAAAGTAAAAAGAAATAAAATAAGAAAGAGTTAAATTAAAAGAAATATTAAATTAAGTAAAACTTAAAATAAAGAAATAAAAGTTGGCATGTTGACACATGGAATGTGTGCATGCGGATCCCTTTCCATTTTTTGGTCTATTTAATGGACGATGAGGAGGATGAGATTCATCCATTCTCTTGGGAGAAAAGTGTTGTGAGACAAATGATTCCATGGCAATAGTACGTTGATTGATGGCTCATGGTGGCTAGCAATACAAAGATTATGTGCAGTTGAGCCTACAGTTGGGTGGAGAGTCATCCCCAAAATCTTTGTTGCAATTAGAAGAATTCAAGAAGCATTCAACTCCAAAAACACAAGGAAGGAACATTGTCAATACAGGTAAGTCGTCTCTACTCACGTTTTTCGAAAATTCTATATTAAATAGTAGAATAGTTGGGTGTTGATTATTAATCATATAAATTGATGTAATTATTTGTATATTTTAAATCGAGGTTGTTACAATTTCCTTCGTTGCTTCAACTGCTGCCACATATTTTTCCTCAGTTGTGGAATCTATTGGAATTCACTGTTTGTGTGACCTCCAGGAGACAACTCCTGATCCAAGACTCATAACATAACCTGAAGTAGATACCATAGTTTCTTTATCTCCATTAAAATCCGAATCAAAGTATCCAATCAAGCTGAAGTCATCCACCTGTGTGTATTTGAGTCCAAAGTCTTGAGTTCCCTTCAAATACTTTAGAACTCTTTTTGTAGCAGACCAATAACTCTCACAAGGCTTTTGCTTAAACCTAGAGAGGATTCCAACAACAAATGAAATGTTTGGTCTGGTAGTAGTCAGGTAGTTAATACTTCCTACGAGTTGTTTGTACTTTGTTGCATCGTCGAGTTCTTTTCCTTCATTGGATGTGAGTTTTAAATTCTGTTCCATTGGAGTAGTCAAAGGATTACACTCAACCATGTCAAACCTATTCAATAGATCTCCAATGTATTTCTTCTGAGAGAGGAATATAAAATTTGGATGTTGGGTTACTTTAATACCAAGATAGTAGTGAACATAGCCCAAATCTGTCATTTCAAAACCTTTCCTCAGTTCCTTCTTTACGAATGCAATGTAGTTCACATTGTTCCATGTCATCAAAATATCATCTACATACGCCACAATATATACAACTTCTTTTCCAAATTTCTTGACAAACAAAGTTGCATCATCAAGATAATAATGTTCGAAATTTAGTTTCAGAAGACGCTCACTTAATTTCTCGTAGCGGGCTCGCGATGCATGCTTGGGGCCATACAAGGATTTGACAAGCTTGTATACTTTTTTTTTCTAACCCTTCACAAGAAATCCTTTTGGTTGGGACATAAAAACACTCTTTCATATCTCCATTCAATAAAACAATTTTTACATCCATTTGATGGACTTTCCAACCATTATGAGCTGCTAGGGAAAGGAGTATCTAAGTGTTAGCCCATTTTTTTATCCAGGTGGATGTTGGTGGCCACCTACCTATTCCACCTAGACCTCTAGTTAGTTTCATCAGTTTCCTTGATTATAGCAGCATTTACTATTTTTAGCAGTTTTTCAGGCCTTGAACTTCTAGAGTTGTTTTGATCCCCTAGACGACATTTTTTGAGGTCTGTAGCAGGCCTGTAGCCTTAGGTAGGGGCCTACCACAAATCCTGTAGTACTCAGAGAGATATTTCCAATGGGGTATCGTATGCGCCAAACGAAGATCATATGACCAAGTTACAACCCCGGGAAGTTGGCTGCTTAACTAACCCCAACGGGGCCCGCGAACTCTTGGTGTTCCATCTCATGGGGTTATGGTTTTGATTGTTTAGGGTTTCCCTTTGATGTTAAATAATAAAAAGGCCCTTCAGCCTCATTGTAACACAGTTCAGAGGCATGTATCCGCCACATCTCTTCTTAGAGATAAGATACCATCGTTCGAGCTAGTTTATTTCTATAACACCCCCTCCTCCCAGGTTCACCCAAGCAGTCAACCAGCTAGGCAAACATGTGATGAGAGAGGTTACTATAAGGGGTTCAATCTCCTTGGTGACCTTAAGGAAATGGAATCAACGAAAGTCGTCAAACAAACCCATCCACATTAGCAATTATACCCTCAGGAGACATGTCAGCCACTCAAACATCCTATCCCTGGGTCCCACTGATGTTTTAAGCCTCTTCACCCAAATTCACTCTCATGCTATAGGCAAGACAGTGACCAACAACTAAAATTTGCTCTCATATGCCTCTATACCAGCGACTGTGGACTTTTCTCAGCATACCTGTGCCATCGACCCCAAGATTTAAGCCACTTTTTTAGCCCAGAATCCTGGCCTTTGCCTAGAACTTGCTACAATCTTCAGAATCCATGAAAGACATGATAACAATGTTGATAAATAAAAAATCAACCTCGGGACTAGGCCTAAGCATCCCCAACCGGGACTAACATTCTGTCAAACACTTGGCATCATGCAACCAACAGGTCTAGGATACAAGATAGAGCATAAATCATTGAAAGAACTTATGAAACATAACCAGAAAGATCACCTCCTTCTCCATTGAACTATTATATCCTCAATTAGGTCTTGCATCCATCCATTTAACAATTACAAGTAAATACATGAAATAACCATGACATGAACCAGTCACATAACCATGCTTATAACCAACATTAAACCATATAAATATCAAAGATATGACAACCATTAAATCCACATATAAACAAGTACAAAAGTAAGATAATTTAGCTTTTATTAATCATAGGCAAATCTGATTAGGTTTGGGACTTCCACGTACCACCCAACCATAAACATGGATGAACCAAATCTCTCTTTCAGCCAGTCACCCTCGTGCCATATTCCAAGCATGAATATGGGATCTAATAGAACAACCAAGGGACTCCAGAGGTTAAACCACCTACACCCTCACCAAACCATGATCACACCAAAATCGGTGCTCCAATCACAACCGAACCGAGCTTGGAATGTCATCCGGAATCCATCACTATCCTCGAGGAATTTTTTGTCTCCTTGTCTCTCAGGCTTTACCACAATCCAATCCCAGATCACTAGGCCCTAAATCGAGACTAGTCTCTCAGGCTTTACCGAAATCCAAACCCAGATCACTAGGCCCTAAACTAAGACTTCTCCCTCAGGCTTTACCGTGTATCCTGCCAAAACCAGTCAAGAGATTCCTAGGCCTTTGGGAATGAAACTTGAGACCACCTCCGCCCCAGATTCCGAAATTCATCCAACAAACCAAAGCTCAAAACTGAGATAAACATCCCAACATACCATGGCATCCAGAAAAAGGAAAGGCTAGGCTGAAAACCACTGTCATAACCTGAAAAAACCATGCCACTGACAGCAAGAGAACCATACACCAACATGCAAATCCATGCATGTCCAAACCAACTAGGAAATCACACATGCAAAAGGTTACCTGCAAGTATTCATGCTGAAGTTGTTTGATCCTGCTCTTCTTCCTTAATCCTTGCTTTCCTTCCTTTCCCTTTGCTTGCTTTTCCTTCCTTGATCCAAAGCTAGAGTGCTCCAAGAAAACTCTAAGTGACCAAAAGTGAGAGAGAAAGAGAGAATAATGAGAGAGCTCCAAACTTGAACTGACAAAAGGTTAGCGAAAGCTTGCCCACTGATCCATAAGCCTTTTTATGAATAAGGCCTCTATTTTCTTCATTTACCATCATTTCCCTTCAATTTCCTCCTCACATGCAAGCTGTGATCTTTTACCTTCCTTTTCTCCTATTTTCCTTTATTTTCATAAATAAATGTGCCAAAAATGTCTTTTTTCCTTTTAATGCCTTTGCCAATTTCCTTAGCCATAAACACATCCAGTGATGCCCACTATGATATCTTACCCAATATTCATCTTGGAATAAGTGTCCCTTAACTATGGTCTTTTTTGCCTTTATTAACTTTTATTACATGAAGTTTTCACTATGGTTGTTACAATTTCTATTCTGTATGTAAACATATTTCAATTCTTGATGTTAATGAAATGAAGTTTTTTTTCTGTTTCATCTTCGTGTTTATGTTTATATTTTTGTTTTGTTGTGTTCTTGCACAAGTTTGGATCAATGGTATCAAAACAGTCTTTTCTTTCTCTATTTTTCTTTGCATGTCCCCAACGAGGTCAAGGTATAAGGAGTTAGGGCTCGAACTAGTTGAACCTTTGCAAGACCAACCTTACAAACCTTGACGACCTCCCATGGTGGAAGAAAAGAAAGATGAGGGAACAAGAGATCCTTTAAAAATATTGCTTAAAAAATCCCTTGAGCGATAAAGGAATGCGATGATGGACAACTTTGCCCAGATCCTTCGGCGGCTACCCATAGGCGATGCATCTTCATCTAGCAGCCACTCTAGAGGTGCCACTCCCTTTAAGGTACAAGTCAACTTTGACATCCCCATATTTGAAGACCAGATAGATGAAAATGCCATATATAGAGGGTTAAATCTGTTGGAAAGATATTTTTCAATTCATGAATTTTCCAATAAGGAAAAGATTACTTTTGCGCTCCTCAAAGTTGCCCCCCATGTCAATGACTCATGGGAAATCTATTTTGAATAGAAGGACGAGAGGGAACCATGATTGTTTTCAGTTGCACCCACTTGGAATTCTTTCCGAGACGCCATCAAGGATCAATATTACCCTGTTAGAAGCTATGAAGATGAATACTTAAAGTGGACCACACTGCGGCAGGGAAGGGACCAAGACATACCAGTGTTCAGAAATATTTTTCATACCCTTTGAACGAAGTTGGGTATCAAGGATTCTGAGCGGCATTTTGTACTCAAGTACCACGACTATCTACACAAGTACATCCATGATGAGATGGAGTTCCTGGACATCTCCTCTCTTGGTGCTTCCTATCGAAACATTGTTAAGATCGAGTAGAAATTTAAACAGAAGAAGTGAGACTTTGGATCTGTGAATCCTAAGCAAGGGAAAGGCACCCCCAAATTGCAGAACAAAGGACAAAGTCAAGGTGAGGTGACCCAGGACAACCCATCGAAGACACAAGCAAAGAACAACACCATAAAGACAAAGAAGGACACAAGAAAATGGTGTGAGTTCCATAAGAGCTCCACTCACAACACAAGTGAGTGTCAAGCCAAGCAGTCACTTGTGGCCAAGCTAAAGTCTTCCAAATCATATGCATGTTCCGACTCTGAGTCAGAACCTGACAAGGGGAATAACAAAGGGAAGTAGACTATTAATGCATAGCCTAGTGCCATTGTTTCCACCACCAAGATCAAGAAGATTGAGCCCAAAGATCTAGAGGAGTGGGAACAACTCTTCCACTCAAAGATGTGGGTGAAGGGTTCTCCGTTGTAGTTCATTGTTGACAACAAAAGCCAAAATAACCTCATTTCAGCAGAGGTCGTGAAGTGATTGGGCCTACCTACCATATCACACCCGTAGTCGTACACCATCGGGTGGCTTCACTAATGATGAGATCTTCGTGTTAGCCAACAATGCCACTTTCCCTACAGCATCAAGCCCTTCATAGATGAGGTACTATGTGATGTTTCTCCCCTTGAAGTTTGTGATGTATTATTAGGCCAACCATACTTTTGGAAGCATCATGTTGTGTATGAGTCTAGGTTTACTTTGGGTAATAAGTTATAAAAGATACTGGAGGTAGCACGACTTACCACCATCTCTTTGATCTCTATGAAGCAATGTAGTAAGATCATTTCCCAAACTAAGAAATTTGTCTTCCTTATGATTCACCCTTGGGGCAAGAAGAATATTATGGCCACATCCATGGCCTCCAAACATGGCTCCTCCACATGGAAGCAATAGATGGAAAAGGTTGTGGAGGAGTACAGGGATATCTTCACCTCACCCACATGGGCACCCCTACACTATCAAGTCAAACACTCCATCAATCTGACCCCTAGCGTGTTGCTACCCAACGAACCGATCTATTGACGCTCTATTATGGAGAATGATGAAATCAAGAGGTACATTCAGGAGTTGTCTCAAAAGGGAACATCAGGCCAAGTTCATTAACCTGTGGGAGTCCGATCATGTTGGTATAGAAGAAGGACAGGACCTGGAGACTCTGTATTGACTATCGCGACTGAATAAGATCACTGTCCGGAATAGGTATCCAATCCCATGGGTTGATGACCTTCTGGACTAGCTCAAGGGGGCCAAATATTTTAGCAAGATTGACTTGAAGTCCAGTTATCACCAAGTACCAATCGAACCCTCCAATTTATGGAAGGTTTCATTCAAATCCAAGGAGGGCCTTTTCGAATTGTTGGTCATGCCTTTCAGGTTGACGAATACCTCCACAACTTCATGCAGTTGATGGATGACATCTTGCGACCCTTCACCAACTCGTTCATGGTAGTGTACCTAGACAACATCCTAATCTTCATCTGGAGTTGGGAAGAGCACATACACCATATTTGATAGGTCCTCCAAACCCTGCAACAACACAAATTGTGTACCAATTTGGAGAAATTCACTTTTGATATGACCTGGGTTCAATATTTGGGGTACAC
This sequence comes from Pinus tabuliformis, assembly GCA_031772625.1. Lineage (NCBI taxonomy): Eukaryota > Viridiplantae > Streptophyta > Pinopsida > Pinales > Pinaceae > Pinus > Pinus tabuliformis. Next base: position 763,460,284 of record CM062814.1, on the reverse strand, counting down.
CATTGATGAGCGGGGTGTGTATGTGGACCCAACCAAGATACAAATTATTCGGGATTGGCCAGCCCCAACCACTCTAACTGAGCTCTGTAGCTTTCTGGATATTGCCAATTTCTATCGCAGGTTCGTGTTGGGATTCCTTTGAATCAAGTTACCAAGGGCGAAGCAAAAGCAACATTTTTTTGGTCTGAATCTCAATAGAAGGCATTTGTCGAGTTAAAGAAATGCTTCTGCTCTTCACCAGTGCTCACATTACCAGACCTTTAACAACCATTTGAAATTGAGATAGACTCCTTCAACTATGCTATTGGTGTAGTTCTTACCCAGCAGGGGCATCCAATGGCATATCACAGTGAGACACTTTCAGTTACAGTCTGAAAGTATTCCACTTATGAAAAAGAGATGTGTTGCATTGTGCAAGAATGTTAATAATGGAAGCATTACATTACGGGGAAGCAAATGGTCATCCACATAGGCCACCAACTCTTGCAGTTCATATAGACACAAGGAAAGTTGCAAAATGATCACCATAAAAAATGGTGCACATATCTGCAACAGTTCCATTTGAACATCAAGTACAAGAAGGGCAACACCAATAATGTTGCAAACTGTCTCAACTGACCACCGGTTATGGCGCTGACCACTGTGCTCGACTCTTGTGGACACGAGACTTCAAGGTGGCCACATCTTTATAAGAGCAATCTAGAATTCAACAACAAATACCAAATGCTCCTGGAAGGCAAGTAAGTTCCATATTTTCACCTCTAGGGTGCATTGTTATGCCACATGGGACACCTATGTGTTCCTTCAAGAGAACATGCCAAGATGATTTGGGAGGCGCACTACAGTCGGGTTACTAGACATTTCAGAATAGAGAAAATAGTGGTAGTGCTACAAAAGTATTTTTATTGGCTGAACCTTCGATAAGATGTTGGGAAGTATATCAGATCTTGCACTACCTATGCTATTGTCAAATTGATAATCAAGAAGCAATGCCTATATACTCCTCTGACTACTCCTAGTCGGCCTTGGGAATCCAACTCCATGGATTACATGTTAGGCCTTCCTTCTACTAAGCATGGAAATGACTGCGTTTTCGTGGTCCTCGAAAAATTCTCTAAGATGGCCATTATGGTGGCTTATAAAAAGAGTATCCCAACAGAAGCCACTACTAAGCTCTTCTTTGAATGAGTGTAGGTACACTTTGGGATCCCACAGTCCATTATCTCAGATCGGGTCAACAGGTTCTTGAGTACATTTTGATCAATCCTATGGTCGATGATGAATACCAATCTCACTAAGTCCACGGCCTTCCACCCCCAAATTGATGGCCAAATAGAGGTCGTCAACAGGATGACTGTGCACATTCTTCGCATGTACAACTCGAAGCATCCACACACATGGGATTAAAGCCTCTATAGTATACCTAGGGGGGATATTATGGGGTATAGACAGAGGTACCCAAGGGAATAATGTAATAATGTGATGGGTCATAGTTAATAAATAAAGTGGTTAACTCGCATCATGTAAGGGACCACAAGTAGTTAGTAATAATGTGATAAGTCCATTGTATTAGAAGTATGGTATTGAGAGACCCATGGTAATGACCCATAGTATTGTCTCTAGCCTCTTTATATAGGCTTAATACATACAATACTATGGGTCATTACCATGGGTCTCTCAATACCATACTTCTAATACAATGGGCTTATCACATTATTGCTAACTACTTGTGGTCCCTTACATGATGCGGGTTAATCACTTTATTTATTAACTATGACCCATCACATTATTACATTATTCCCTTGGGTACCTCCCTTTGTACCCTATAATATCCCCCCTAGGTATATGTTATAGACATATTTGGGCACTGCAACCCCAAACTCATATGTCCATAAACTAAGGGCTCTTTAGTCCCTAAAAGTGTTGTTTCATACCCTAAAGGATCATGGTCAACTGATTACATCATTTCCCAGAAGTTCCACCTGAAAAACTACTCAGAACTGGCCAAAACTGGACCATACTGACTGCTCCATGGTCAAGGTGCAATGCATACTGGCTGCCACACTAGCCAGGTGCGATGCATACTGAAATGGCCTTCTGTGGGGTGTGATGAGTGAGAATAGACAAATGGCAGAGACAGTTTGCTAAGTGGATGATCATGGAATCTTCCAGAAACTTCTCCTGTGACACTTGCCTCTCTGAATTTGCCTAGGGATGAGTAAGAGATCAATGAAATCTCCAAGTGGAACCAAGAACTATCAGTGGAATGACACTAATCAAAAACCCAGAGCTGACTCACACCCTTGCAAGACATCTATAAATGGATCCCTCATCTGAGAGATCTAGAGGCTGGAATTTTGTATTTTGTAAGGAAGTGCTGTTGGTTTATCTGTGAGAAGAGACATTGCATTGTTGGGTGATTTTCTTATTCATGAGGTGAAGAGGGCTTCTACACTGGGAGGATGATGCTGGATCAGATAGCTGGGTTGTAATCCTCTCTTTCACTATTAATAAAGTTCTTTGAGTTTTCCTCCATATAATCGTGTGTTTATGAATCTTATTGTTTATGAATGCAATTGTATGGTCAATGTGTTTCTGATTCCGCATTGTTTATGATGTTTTAGATGGAGATGCTTTGATGGTTTTCTGTTACTTTGACTCTACAGGTACTCTTTAAAGCGGGACAAGTAGGAGAGGAGTGGCAAATTCTATCAAGGGAAGGAGAAATCAAGCTAGGATCAAAGCGGAAGATCCAGGTTGGTCCTCTTTTCTTCTCTCTTACCTATTACACTTAAAGGAACTCTCGAAAGGCTTTCATTGTTTGTTTCTAAGATAGCTACCAATCTTAGTGGGACTAGCAGTTCGAATCGACACTAGTTTTCCCTGAAACAAAATGGCGACTCCGCTAGGGAATGAATAGTTTGTTTTTTTTGTTTATTGTTTGCTTTATAAACTACAGACAGAGCCTGAAGTTAGCCAGCTAGCCTTTGAAACACCTTTGCTATGCAATTGCAAAGTAGATGAACGCTGCTTCATTCAATCTCCGAGTTGGTTTATGAACTGAACATTTGACTTAAAAGCATTCTAAGTGCCCTTGTGGTAGCTTAGAACCTCATAAGATCTTACCACTATACTTTGTTTTTACTGTCCATCATTACTCAGCCTAAATCACTGAACTTAGCTACAAATTTTGAGCAAAAACCAAGCTCAGTTTTGCTCCTTGGTCCATCGCACTGTATGTAACTAGGCAACCTGTATGCATCACACCTCCCGTGTATTGCAGGTGAGACGCATCCCTTTTTCCCTGTGTTGCAGGTGCGATGATTGAGTGATACTGTTTCTCTCATTGAAATTTGGTTTTTTCTTCTTGTTTTCAGCTCTATTCAGTAGTTTTGTTGTTCATGATCAGTATCTTCTTGCCGAAACCTTCTTCCTTCACATATTTCAGCCTCCATCAGTTAGGAATTGTAAATGTTTTTGTGTATTTGTGAATCATTTACAGTCTTCCTTTGTCGAAAGTAGCTCAATCGAACTGTCGTTTGTTGATGCACGTGTCATAATTGTCATTTTGAATCAAAAGAAGAGTGCCATAAAGTCTTCCTCTTCTAGATAGTTGATTGTACTTTTGTCATTGTACTTGATTTGAATATTAGTATTTGAAGTGTCAAAAACAGTCTTCAATTCAAAATCGAAAAGTGTTGTCTTAGTCTTCCTTTCGTTTTGAAAAGAAATTGTTGGAAATGTCGCTTTAAAAGAAAATAGTTCAGATCTGTACTTAGCTTTCCTTTTTGGAATTCACACATTAAGGAAGCAGAAAAAAAATACATGCATGTGCATTTGCATTTTGACTGCATGCGAAATTTGATTTAGGAAAGTGCATTTAGTGTGTGCTCTATGCTCTCTGCTGAAAGAAAAATCATAATCTTCTTTCCTTTGTAGCTAGGATTTTCATTGCTAAAAGAAAATAAACGACTGTTTATCATTTTAGATTGCATATTTAGGAATTTTACATCTACATCACGTGGTGAACCTTGAAAGACAAAATTCTAAGCAAGATCAACTCTAAAATAAATCTCAATGAACATAAAAATGCTTTGGAACCTAACGCAACACATCTAGAAGTCTAGGCTAGAGACGTGTTCCGGCGTCGTAAAACCTGGTAACTATCGTTTTCATCAAAGGTTGGGTGATTCCTCCTCTTTGATACGACAAGTGCAAGTACGGACTTGTGCTCCCTATACTGTTGAGTATATATTGGGAGACCACAATAGGCTGATATCCTTTATCCTTAGGAAGCCGTGTCTGCCACCCTATCGATCGCAATGCAGTGAACACAACATTCGGGAAGATTGACTACCGTACATAAGTCCTTGGTAATTTCTCTATCATCTATCACCAAGGTGTATTTTGCAGTTTTGCGATCGGTTTGGTAATCCCTCTGTCTAGGTTTCCAGAGTAGTCACTTTCGTTCCTTTTCGACTCCTTAAAAGAAAAGGTCCATCTAAGCACTTGTCACTTCAGGCTCATTAAAAATTGAAGGCGAATAGAGTCACCTTTAGCTTTTTCTCGACTCTTAAAAATTGAAAAATAAATTTGTGTCAAAGTGTCTTAAAATTTATTTAAATCGGAATAACATCCCTGTTCCTTCATTGATCTGAGGTTGAGATAATGGAGTCCACCAATCAAGGAATCCCTCTTGGAGGGAATCCTAGTCCTTTCTCCTGTTGGGGAGGTATTGGTTCTCCATATATGGATACATTGTCCCTTCTAGGAATCATAATTGGCCTGCCGATATGGCTTTTCTCGACCTCTGTCATTCAAAACATCGTAATTCCTCAACAATCTAGTCAGCAACCAGATGATACTGAAGTTACCCCGTCACCTTCTACTTCATTTGTTTCTCCTTCCCCTTCTTCCTCTTCTCTTGGTGAAACTAGTGACACTAAAAGCCAAGTAGCTGAGAAGAAAAAGAAAGGGAAGGAGAAGAAGAAGAAGCCAGCTAAACAAGGCGGCAACCTTGCATCATCTGGCAAAAATCCACACACTAAACTTGCCAAACCAAAAACTCCATGCGCAATTTGCAAGGGAGACCACTACCATTGAGATTGCCCTTGCATTCCATGGATCTTGAGAGAATGGTCTCCCCGTTTGCACCATTCGATGTCATCAACCTCTAGCAGTCAGGTTGACAACACACCATCAACTAGTGAAAATGAAGTCAATAGACAGAAAGGAAAAGTCAGATTTCCATGTAGGTTATGTGAAGGTAATCATACTCTTCACTGTTGTCCTTTTCTGGATGAAGCCAAAAGCATTTTGGATAACCGTCCTGCTTCACCGCAGCAACTTCCACCTGGATATAGGAAACTCTTGCCAAGTCCTTCGCTAGTTGAAAACCCGATTGACATAACTCAATTATCGATCGAATCGCCTATCATTGAAAGTGAACCTTCTGAGTCCATACTGGACCAAATTCAGCTAGTCGAGATGGCAGTCGACCCAGTCTTACCTTCAGAAGGACCACCTTCGGATGATACTATCACCAAAGAGAATGAGAACGACACCGTTCAAATTCTTTTTGTTGAAACAGAGTCTAATGAACTTGGGGGCAATCCACCCATTCCTTTACAACAAGAAGAGACCCCCCCAGTTCATGAGATTTATCCGACCATTTATCTGATACCTCCTCCGAGCAGTCTAGTCGTTTTCTTTGATTGGAATCAACTAGCAAAACCCTGCCTTCCATCTAATGTACCATTCCGAATCATAGTACAAGTTTACAAAATGATCGCGTCTGGCACTATCATAGATGAAGGGGCTTCAATGAGCATCCTTTCCTCAACTGCTTGTAAAGCACTTGGTTCACCATCACTTTTGCTTGAAAAACAAAATTTGTCAGGCTTCAACAAAGGAACCAGTCAACCGTTATCCTTCCAAAGTTACCGATAACTTTGAGAAAGAAAACCATTCATTTGAACGTGATGGTAGTCCAAGGGCCACTAGATTACAATCTACTCCTTGGACGTGATTATATATATAGCATGGAAGCTATTGTTTCCACATTCTTTCAAGTGATGTGTTTTCCACATGAAGGCAGACTGGTATAGCTCGTCGACCAGCTTTCATTTCCTAGTTCAAACACAGCTATGAATCAACCATCATCCCTAAATGGTCTCTTCGCGTCAACAATGTCTCTTCAACCTTCATTCCATCCACCTAATTACCGCGGGTAGTTCGGTGAGTGTGATGAAGTTTAGGGGGCATGCACCCTAGTCTGCTTCGGCAGGCGAACCCAGAGGAAAAGAGAGATTTTCTTGAAAGGTCATAATGATTGGACTGAAGAAACATTCCCGTATAGGTTATGTGATCAGTTTGAAACACTTATTTCCTTGTACGATTGTGATTGGAAGCTCACACCATTCACCTTCATACGTTATGTGATTGGAAGCTCACACCAGTCACCTTTGTCTATTTCGATGGACAAAGCAAAGGAAGAGTTTTTGTCTGCCGACAGAAACAATCCTACCTAACCGCAGGGACTTCCATTTGGTAACCTGGAAACTCTCCTTTTACTAAAACACCTGGGGGCATGCAAACCTTTGTATGCAAGTGAAAAATGACCTTTTATTTTCTTTATTTTGTAGGTTCTCAACCCTTTAACCTCGTAGCTCGGTCATTTCTAGCCTGCATAGAAAGGAAATGAGCACATGTTATAGTAGTGTTCAAGCTCATTAAAAAATAAATCTACCAAGAGACATTTTCAAACGACTGGTAAGAGCAATGTTCCCATAAGGTTCAAGCTCGTTAAAAAATAAACCTACTACTGAGCATAGTTTTCTCCTGGTTCAAGCTCATTAAAAAATGAAACCACCTTTGGTAAATAACCTTTGTGATCGCTTTGCTATCAGCCTTTTTGAACCTTGGTTGTGTTCCTACCATCACCTCCATTCATTTGGCCGACCATACGCTTCCACTTGATTGTTTACCCTTTTGAGGAACAGCTGCGACGAGTGATTCTAATTGCCACCCTCTTCACACTGCCATGTTTTGAGAAGTTCCAAACTTACCTAGAACCAGTTGCTACCCGAAAATACCACTCGTTCCTAAAAAACGAGTCCCTTTTAAACTCTTTTTAGACTTGTTAAATATAAAAAGATTGTCGATCCATTGGCCTTTCTAGCTCGTTAAAGTAAAGGGAATGCCATCCCTCTCATATATTTTAATATTTTTTGACCTAAGGGATTATTAAACAAAAAGATTGAGCGCTTGTCTTTGTCGGCTCATTAAAGCGATCGAAAAGTCATCCATTTCATATTATTTTATACTTTTTCGGACTTAAGGGATTATGCCATGAAAAATGACTATTGGAGTTTCCTTTTCGTCCCTTTTCAAACTCTCTAAACATGAAAAGGACCAAGTTATCTTTGTCGTTAAACTCGTTAAAACAATAGCGACAAACTTGTCCACCCAGACAAGAACAAGTCTCACTAACGCTAGGCTCGCTAAAAACAGAGCGATAGGTTTGCCCGAAGGGAAAATTATAGACCAAGCATATGTTATCCTCCTCAAGCTTGACAAAAATAAAGAGGTACTGGTCAACAATGACTGGGGAAAAAGGGAAGAAAACTTGAAGAACTTTATTGGTAGCAGGTCGCTCTTGAACATGACACTTTCACTCCATCACCATGATTGAGTTGGGTTGGGTTTTTCCGTTCACCATCACCATTGGTCCTTCATACCATCCATGGGGTTAACACTACCAGTCCATATCAGTGTCGCTAATATGTTCAAGAGAAGTCATTCAGAGAATTCACCATCCAGCAAACGCCTCATCCACTGCAATACCTCCACCCTTCATTTTTCATGACCGCCATTCTTGAACCTTATATCATCAGATCGTTTTCACCTCTAGAAAAAATCATTTGCTCCGTTTCGCGTCATAGATGTGGGATACATCAAGGCCCTCCTACGACAGGTCACTTCTTGTCGACATCAGCTCATTATCCAAGAAGTTGACTTAGAAACAACCCTTTCAGTACTTTGAAGCTTGCATGCCTCAATGGCAAGTTTCTCACTTCCAGCGACAAGTTTACATCAATGACCTTCGATCGAAAGATTTTGCATGGTGTTCGACATCGGCTCATATATTCACACCACATGAATTGTACTGCAGTACCTTGAGGGTCATCATCATTATCGGTGACTCCTCTCGCGTCTGTTAATGGCTTACATTATTGGCTGGTAATCAGGTGATGTCTTTCCATGTTCGACTTCAGAACATCTTTTCACGTGGATCAACTTGTACATCGGGTGAAGATTGAACGAGTTTTGAAGACCCTGGATCTAGTTTTATCCATCCGAGCTGCGATATATTCAGGAAAATAAAGACATCGATTGTACACAAAAGTTGCACAGATAGTCATCTAAGCCAGGGAAGATGACTCTTCATGCGAAGAATCACTAGTCTGCAACAGCAGACGATTGTCTATTCTATGTACATGAAAATGAATTTATAAAGCTCAGCAAGGGAATGCCCGCCTCAGCTAGATCATGAAAATAATATGATGATGATGTATTGTATTGTATCTTATACAGGGCACCTTCCAGTTTGAATACCTCGGATCCTCATGATAAAGCATTTCACCCGACATCAGAAGATTTACGACCTCATGCTTTAGGCGGTAGCTGTTATAGACATATTTGGGCACTGCAACCCCAAACTCATTTGTCCATAAACTAAGGGCTCTTTATTCCCTAAAAGTGTTGATTCATACCCTAAAGGATCATGGTCAACTAATTACATCATTTCCCATAAGTTCTACCTGAAAAACTACTCAGAACTGGCCAAAACTGGACTATACTGACTGCTCCATGGTCAAGTGCGATGCATACTGGCTGCCACACTGGACAGGTGAGATGCATACTAAAATGGCCTTCTGTGGGGTGCGATGAGCGAGAATGGACAAATGGCAGAGACAATTTGCTAAGTGGATGATCATGGAATCTTCCAGAAACTTCTCCTGTGACACTTGCCTCTCTGAATTCGCCTAGGGATGAGTAAGAGATCAATGAAATCTCCAAGTGGAACCAAGAACTTTCAGTGGAATGACACTAATAAAAAATCCAGAGCTGACTCACACCCTTGCAAGATATCTATAAATGGATCCCTCATCTGAGAGATCTAGAGGCTGGAATTTTGTATTTTGTAAGGAAGTGCTGTTGGTTTATCTGTGAGAAAAGACATTGCTTTGTTGGGTGATTTGCTTATTCATAAGGTGAAGAGGGCTTCTACACTGGGAGGATGATGTTGGATCAGACAGCTGGGTTGTAATCCTCTCTTTCACTATTAATAAATCTCTTTGAGTATTCCTCCATATAATCGTGTGTTTACGAATCTTATTGTTTATGAATGCAATTGTATGGTCAATGTGTTTCTGATTCTGCATTGTTTATGATGTTTTAGATGGAGATGCTTTGATGGTTTTCTGTTACTTTGACTCTACAGGTACTCTTTGAAGCGAGACAAGTAGGAGAGGAGTGGCAAATTCTATCAAGGGAAGGAGAAATCAAGCTAGGATCAAAGCGGAAGATCCAGGTTGGTCCTCTTTTCTTCTCTCTTACCTATTACACTTAAAGGAACTCTTGAAAGGCTTTCATTGTTTGTTTCTAAGATAGCTACCCATCTTAGTGGGACTAGCAGTTCGAATCGACACTAGTTTTCCCTGAAATAGTATACTACATTCCTCCCCCCTTAAACATGTTTCGTCCCCGAAACATAAGAAGAACACAAATAATAAGATCTACTCAAAAGAGTAGTCCACTAGTACCATGCATCTGCACATTAATATTGATAGTATCAATAGATTCCATCCAATGGTATCCTAAAACAACATCGACATTATCCATATCTGAAGAATAAAAATCAGAATGCAATACATACTTATCAATATACATTTTCAAATCTTTATAAACTTGCACTTGCTCATTATTAACATGTGTGTGCTCCATTTGTTTGGTTGGTACTTGTAATCTTTTTGCAAATTAACATTTATAAAATTTTGCTTGCAACTAGGATTTATAAACACAATGATCTTCTCCTTCTAAATACATCCATGAACCTGTAATAAGGAGATACCTGTAGAAAATAACCCCTTACATGTCTCATTCCCCTGTTTTCTAGCATGAGACCATTTTTCCAAAAGGAGTTTTTCAAATTCTTCATCCAAAAGTTTGGACAACTTCTTGCTGTCAAGTGAGCGCCACCATATGGCAGCCTCATCTTTCAGCCCAAGGCATAATAAACCTCTCCAATGTTTCGGAATGGTTCTCTTCAAATCTTTTAGGAATTCTTCAATAGTCGGACCATTATCTTTTCCTCTAAAAAAATCATTTTCTAAAAGCCATGAAGAGGGTTTTGAAAAAAAAAAATCACTTACTTCGCGAAAATTTAAAATGGCCATAGTTCGGTCAATATTCCTCAGAATCCTTTTTATGACCTGTTTTTAGAAATGGAACAGTCATTTTGTGTCCACCCATGCAATAGAAATCCTGATCTAGGCACTTTGGAATTTCCGATTTGCATTGCAGCTGTCCCGCTGTCACAAAAAATTCTGAAAAAATAGTTGATTTTAAATCAGCGATATCTCCCTCATCTGGACTCTGATTCGACCGTTTTTCTTTTTCTTTTCAATTTGGGCAATTTTTCAAGAGGATCACAGATCTACAATTAGTTTTCTCAAAATTATCCACGAAAACTAAAAAAATTGACTGAGAATCCGCCGTCCACGAGTTGTCGTCAGAAATATTTTTGCAACACAACTGATTTTTAAATCAGCGATATCTCCCTCATCTGGACTCCGATTCGGCCGATTTTTTTTTTGAATTTGGGTATTTTTTTGCAAAGAATCTAGATCTGCAATTTGTTTCTAAAAATTTTGCACCAAAAGTTTCAGATATGATCCGCAAGCTCGTCGCCCAAAAAATTTATGCAAAAATAAAAATAAAATCTTACCGCTTTGCCCAAGAAAGTGCTCTGATACCACTTGTAATATATCTAACCTGCAAATACATGAAAATAGAAAATAGAAATAGATAAACTTTTCTTTATTAATATCAAAACCCTTAAGGTAGGGTAACACCATACAACTACTCCTTAAGGAAGGAGAACACTCCACAAGCCATATGTTTGTCAATACAATAATCCTTGACATCTCAATGGGGAGTCTCTAGCCTCTTTATATAGGCTTAATACATACAATATTATGGATCATTACCATGGGTATCTCAATGCCATACTTCTAATACAATGAGCTTATCACATTATTGCTAACTACTTGTGGTCCCTTACATGATGCGGGTTAACCACTTTATTTATTAACTATGGCCTATCACATTATTACCTTGGGTACCTCCCTCTGTATCCCATAATATCCCCCTAGGTATATTACAACCTCCCCCATGTCCAACATAGCTACAATAGATCTCTCCATATATTAACTGGCCATAGTCACTTTTAGGTGGGGTTGGGATTCCAACCACTATGTCCCATCATTGATGTGGCCATACCATTTGCAGCTACTTAGGAAGATTCATCTCATGTCTAGTTTGAAGCTGACAAGGCTAACAACTTCATTGATCACATTCAAAACATCCGCCAACAAGTCCATGACATATTGGACAAAGCTAATGCTAAGTACAAGCAACATCATGATCAACATCGGGTGCCACACAAGTTCCAGGTGGGCAAAAAATTTTGGTTACATATGTAGAAGGAGCACCTCACTATGCCCCATTGCAAGCTTCACCCGCTCTGGTATGGGTCGTACACCATCACCAAGGCTATAGGGGATGATTCCTTCAAGCTCAACATTCTACTGTTCCTTAGCTTGCACCCAATATTCAATGTGGACAAGTTGCGACCATACTTTCCCCCATTGTTGGACACATCCGAAGTTGCGGAGAAGCTAACACCAACAAAGCTCAACCCAAGTTGCATCGAACATGCCACCACTGACATGATCATGGACACACATATCAAGAACACCTGCCAGTAGAGGATCCAACTATACCAAGTTTTCAAAGTAGGCCAAATCTTTCATGAGGGCAAGTGGTTCACCAGGGACAAGGTTCAACACTAATTTCCTCACCTCATGGAGGCTCTGCACACAATGGGGACCATTACTTCCTAAGGGGGGAGGACTGATCCAAGTGGATATTGGTGGCCACCCACCTATTCCACGTAGACCTCTAGTTGGTTTCATCAATTTCCTTAATTATAGCAACATTTACTATTTTTAGTAGTTTTTCGAGTCCTGAACTTCCAGAGTTGTTTAGACCCCCTAAATGGTGTCTTTTTGAGGTCCACAGTAGGCCCATGGCTATAGGCAAGGGACTGCCACAGATCCTGTAGTACTCATAGATATCTTTCCAACGAGGTATCGTACACACTAAACAAAGATCATATGACCAAGTTACGACCCTGGGAAGTTGATTGTTGGGCCCACAAACTCGTGGTGTTCCATCTCCCGGGGTTAGGGTTTTGGTTGTTTAGGGTTTTCTTTTGTCGTTCAATAATAAAAAGGCCCTTGAGCCTCATTGTAACATAGTTCAAAGGTATGTAGCCGCCACATATCTTCTCAGAGATAAGCTACCGTCACCCAAGCTAGTTTATTTCCATTTTGTATGTAAGCATATTTTAGTTCTTTGATGTTATTGAAATGAAGTTTTATTTCTGCTGCATCTCTGTGTTTATGTTTATATTTATGTTGTGTTCCTGCCTAAGTCTGGATCAATTTTGTTGTGGGGGAAAATGTCTCCTTATAGTCGACCCCTTCCTTCTGTGCAAAACCTTTTGCCACAAAGTTGATTTTGTGCTTGTCAAGTGAGCCATCTACTTTGCACTTTTTTTTGAAGACCCACTTACAGCTTGTTAGTTTGGTTCCCAATGGAGGATCAACGAGCTTCCAGGTTTCATTCTTTATCAAAGCATCATATTCTTTCTCAGTCACTTCTTTCCATTAATCATGAGAAGTGACTTCTCTGAAGGAAGTTAGTTTGAAATTGGTAGAAAAATTCAGTTCACAATCATAAGAAACATCCATATCAACAGGTGAATCAGGATCCTCCATTATGTCTGGTTGAGATTCTTTTTCCTGTCTTTCCATCCTCATCAGGATGAACACATTCAAGTGTATTTGCCAGCCATTTTGGAGGACCTTTCTGAGATGGCCCTGGCTGCTCATTTGACTGAGATGGGGTTGAATCAAGATTTAGCCTTCTAATTTTGTAAATCGCATCACTCAAAGAGTCAACATGATCAGTGGCTGGAGCTTCATGCAGGGGAGAGAGTGATCAAGAAGAAGATTCCATAGATTGATCCAATATAGGGATTCCCCCTTCAGGTTGTGGAATCTCATTATCAAAATCTTGAAAATACTTTGCATGGGCGAATCTATCCAAGAAATCAAGCTTCCGCTCAACAATATTATCATTCTTGGAAGATTCAAGAAAGATCACATCTCTAGATATTATAAACTTCTTATTCACTTCATCATAGAGATGATATGCTTTGGAGGTATTTGAATACCCCAAGAAGATACATTTGTGACTCCTTGCACTGAGTTTGTTTCTTTGTTCCTTAGGTATCAAGGCATAGCAGGTGGAACCAAAAACCTTGAGATGCCTCACCGAAGGAATGTGACCATACCACATTTCATAGGGAGTCTTATTTTTTATAGCATTATAAGGACACCTATTCTTTATATACACAACACAGAGAACTGCATCAACACAAAACATCAACTTAACATTCTTGTAAAACATCATTGAACATACCATATTTAAGATTGCCTTGTTCATTCTTTCAACTACTCCATTATCCTGGGGATTATAAGGCATGGTTGTTTGATGTCTGATCCCATGTTGGCGAAGATAGTTTTCAGATTCATTTGATGTATATTATTTTCCATTATCAATACGAATAGATCCAATATGAGATTGTCCATCATTTTCAATCCATGCAAGAAAGTTCTTAAATGTTTCAAAAGCTTCGGAATTGTTCTTCAATAAATAAACCCAACACATTTTGGTGTAGTCATCAATAAATGCCATCATATATTTATTACCATTTGCATAAGGAAGATGCATTGGGCCACATAAACCAGAATGAATGAGTTCAAATTTTTTATGTGCTTTGGAATGAGAGTCATGAAAAAATTGTTTGCTATACTTGCCTAATATACAAGCATCACATTACTTAAGTTTCCTAGTAATAGTTTTCAAACTAGTAACACCATTTTATTTCAACAAACGAAGGTTATCATAGTTCAGATGTCCAAATCTAGCATGCCATAAAAGACTTGATGGAAGCGTACCTTCAGCATAGTGAGAACTATATGAAAAGTTTTTTGCACGAGCAAAGGTTCCATGTAGCTTCAGAAGTCTTTTTTTTTATCCCAGTCATGACAAGTGAGTGATCCGATGCTTTTTTGACCTCAACCTTGCCATCAAATATGTGAATGTAGTGTCCTTGCTAGCAGATGTGGACTTAAGAAAACAAGTTTCTCCTCAACTCCGAGAGGTATAGAACAGGTTTGATGAAGTTTAACACACAGTCCTTTAGCAATAGCTCGTTCTTCAACAAAGGAATACGACCCCTTATTCAATAGAGATTTTTCTCTTGATCTAAGCTGACACACAATCACTTCAATGTTTTATTTTACAAGCCAATCTCCCATACACTTTCACAAAAAAAAAAAAAAAAAAACTAGCACTCAAAGTGGATGTTCAAAGCAACTCCAAGGGATTTTAATGCACAAAATCTTGCAGAGAATAGAGGGACAAAATATGGTAGAATGCTGACAAGAGTTACAACACAAAAGCTAATTTTTGGAGTTGGCTCTGATACCATGTCAGGCCAGGAGTAACTCCAAATGAATTGTCATTTTTGCATTAAGATAGAATATGACTATATACAAGGAGAGAGAGACTATTGGGTTTCATCTCCCCATGTCTCTTTGTCTTCCAACTTCTTTTATTTTGCTATTTACAATATTTACAAAGGATTCCTAATCCCAAATATTTTTTTTTCTCTGTAAAAGCTATCTAAGTAATATATTATATGTACAAAAAGATTACAAGCATCATGTCATTCCTTCCAAAGCCAAAAGAATAGCCCTGGGCCTGCAGACTATAAACCTTATAGCTCCCTCGCAGGGGCAGCTTCTTCCAAAACCAAACTGAGATGTCCAAGAAAACAAAAAACCCACACAGGGGCGACAAAGAGCTAAACTTTCATGACAGTGAACTAGACATATGAATGCCCACGTAGGGGCTATCAGCAGAAATATTTTGACTTGTATAACTGACAGGTGTCAACGTGACTGAGTTACAGATGTCAGCTATGCAATTCAAATTGCCAGTGATGAGGCAAAGCCAAAGACATGACCACAAACTCAGAGTTAAGCAGGACCAAGAGACAGGAGGCGAATGCCAAAAGACCGAAACAGAGGAAGCATTAACCAGAGGATCAAAAGACAAAATCCAGACGTTACCCGCCATGGCTTCAACGAGCTGAAGATTGCTGGATGGAGGCGAAGTGTGCATCTGCCGCTTCAGCCAGGTTCGGATCCTCCACGACATAAGCCCACCCGTCGCCTTCCTCGCGCCCTTCCCACATTTTCCGCCAAGTGTCTTCGTCAACATCTGGAGGAGGTGGCCCCACCGGAGGGAAGCGGTCTTTCCGACTCGTCTCCTCCAAGCTTCCAACAACAGACGTTGGTTGCGCTTCAGCAGCATTCTTTTCCACGGACGATTGTTCCTTTCCAAGACTGATCTCCCTGCCCATGTCTTCCAGTAGTTTTTCCTGCGGGTTCTGGAGATGCTCCTCATCTGGAAGTTTTGTGAACATGATGGAGATATGGGCGTTAACGCCTTCATAATCCTCTGTTCTCGGCAAGGTGAAAACCACAGAACCAAAAGCTGGGAGCTTCGTCTTCCCTTCACAAGATCCCCCAACCTCCACATATTGTCGAATGGGAAGCGGGGTTGCTCTAGCTCTCCGGTGGCAGTAGCAGCAGCAACAATGATGGTGCTCATTTGCTGCAGGTGGTCTTGAGGATGATCCTCTGGATGGACCTCGTCTACATGGCTGCCATTCGCGAAGTTTTGCCATTGTAAGTCTAAAGCTGCCTCTGTGTCTTCGATGTTGAATCTGGAATTGGTAGCCGCAACAGTTTCCTCCCAATTCACTCTCAAATGCCCGGCTTTCCCCTTGTCTTCCTTCGCTCGTTGGCCAACAATTCCGCTGCCAGACTCGATGCTGCAAGGCACCAAATTGCTCTCTCTTCCCCACCCAGCAACCAGAATGGCCGCAAGGACAATTCTCCAGGCTGCAGGGGAATGAACCCGAACTTGGCCGGAGCTTGCTATGCTTCCACGACCGCCAACTTTCCTCAGGCCAGAATGCCTTGATCGAGCCATGAAACTTGTAATATTCTCCCCTAAATTCTCGTTGCAGGTGCACAATAAATCTGCCCTGCTCCTCCATCTACCCCGTCTCTTCTGCATTGAATGCCTTCTCCACTTGGGGTGGCTTAATGGCCATATGACGGCCTTCATTGGGGAGCTTATGGGTTTACACGGGGCAGCCCATGCACTGCATGTGGCATGCCTGTACGTCTGGCTTCGACACCCGCATCCGGGGCCTAATCCCAAATATTAGGTGTTAAACAATTATGATTTAATATGATGCTTTCTAGAAAATTGAAATTTTGCATGATGATTATTTTAATAGCTAATAAAAACAAATTAAAATTAAAATATATGTATGGTTGATTGGCTCATAATGTTTCTCATTGTTGATAGAAAGTATTTCAAAGCGTTGACATCAACTTTTAATAATTTTGATGATTTAAAATTTATTAAATATTTTGTAACTAGGTGTTAAGGTTTATAGTTAAATGTTTGGTTAAAAATATTTTTTTAATCATAACTGAAATTGCTCTTAATACCATAATTAAAATGACTTTATTCTTAATGTCATAAAAAATGGTTTTACTATAGTAATTTTAGTATGATTTGAATGTTAATTATATAGAGGTTATTATAATTATTATAAGTAAAATTTATTTTATATAAATGTTTATTTTATTTTAATTTTTAAATTAATTGGGTTAATATAGATATATATATATATATATATATATTAAAATTTAGGATTAGCCTTTCTCACACCAATTTGTAATATTTATGGTTTTTTTATTTTTTATATCTCTTTCTAATTATGAGAAATTTTGAATCTTGATAGTCTTAAAAAAAACAAAACCCTCAAAATCTAATTATTCTAACAAAATTTGAATATATATATAATCAAATATAAAAGAAAATTAGATGAAATAATTATTATGCGTGCATTAGTCTACCATTAGGGAAACCAAACGAGTAATACAACATAATGATATTAGCCCATTGAAATAGTCAACACCTATGATAAAAAATGTAAAGACACTAAGTCATTAGCCTATTGTAGGTTAGATTTTCTACTGTAGTCCTCCTCATAGTCCCAAAAATAAACAAAACATAGCAATAGAAATTAACGACATAACTACTTATCTATAGGGGTAGCCATTGATGCAACCAAGTTTTCATATCATTTTCCCTTTTTATTGTGTTTTTACTTAAACTTATACTACTAATTACTTTTTGCATAAGAGGAAAGTACCAAGCAACAATGTTGCATATTACACTTGTTTTAAACACTTGTGAGTTAATGAATTTGCTCTTATGTTAACAATTAAATATATGAAGCTATTTGTAACTCAAAGTTTCAAATATTTATCTCAATTATTACAAGTTTTTTTTTTCCAAATTGGTATAGTTTTATAACAATTACAAATATATGAAGTTATTTGTCTTTCAAAGTTTCAAATATTTATTTAACTTATTACAATTTTTTATTGTATTTTTTATTTTCCCTTTGAATTGGTCCAGTTTCATAAGTTAGTTGCACAACCTTGTTTTCTAATCTTTCCACCTTGCCTTCCAACTCTTGATTTAAATCAAGTGGACACTCATAACATTGTTGGACGTCTTTTTGAAAATTTTGCACCTTGTTCAACATATAGCTTGACAAGGGCATGAACATTTCATATTGAGAAAGGTGTTATTCTCTAATAACAATTCGGTATGGCACCGCCCTCAGTCCATGGTAGAGAACTTCCCAAAATTGCTCTTTTTAGCAAGACCGAGGAGGATAGTAGATGGTGAGGGGCTCCAATATGAGGATTATTTTCTTTAAGTTATAACGTTCTTTATGGAAGATCTTTGGTTGACCTATCAGATAAGTTCCCATGACCTAAAAAGGGACCTTGGAGAGTAAATTCTACTTTGTCATCCATTCCTCATGCCATATCACTTGTCAATGTAAATTTTCAAGCCTAAGTGACTCTTGTCCTAATGTTATCTTATTAAATAACTAAAAAACAAAATTTACTTAATGGCAAAACCTTAATTTTTTTTAACATTACATCAATCGCATACTAGCTAAAAATTGAATAGTGGGACAAATAAAACACGTACATAGTGATTTTTCCTTCCAACCAAAGGTTACAATGTGACCTCTACAACCTACTTTGAAACAATTATTCTATGGTTAATAAAAACACCTCAAACAAGTTCTTTGGCCAAATCTAAGCGTGTATAGCTTGTGCGTGAAGAAATGACTATTATAGTAATAGTACAACCTATATGGCCTACTATACTTGTTGGTCACTTAAGCAATCTACTCCTCCTCTTCTCCTTGAACATACTTTGCTTTCCTTCAAATCTCTTGTTGTCTCCTCACGTGTGTGATTAGCCTCTCATGTCTAGTCATATTTATGCTTTAAGAGAAGATAATTAATCTCCTCAAGCTTAGTTGGTGCCTATCTTAATATTGAGTTGTGCAACTAAGATTAAATCCTGATCTAAGTCATTAATGTTTTAGAACATCTAGAAAGTTTCATTTAAATTCCTAAGGCTAGTTGATTTCAAAATATTGGACTTTCAATTTTCTTTAATTTATAAAGTGAAATTACAAGATAAAATTATTTCCCACTTTTTCTAAGCAGTCACTACAAAAATATCATGAACAATTTCTTGCACGTTCACATTAAACTTTTGCAAGAAGTCTAAGGTCAAGCTACATTTCTCAACACTCCCTCTTAAGAAGGAAGGAATTCTACATCAATCCAAGTCTATCATTGATTATTCAAACTTACCTTTTACTAAGAGCTTGGTTAGAATGTCAACTACTTATTGATTTGTGTCATTGCTTTGTTCTAAATCATGTCTCATATTAAGTGATGTCATGTCTCTATGTGTTTGGACCCATCATGAAACATTGGATTCTCGAAGAGTTTGATACAATTCTAATTATCATAATAAATATTTGTGGGGTCCAACTCCTTATAAAATAATCCTACAACTAACTTCTTGTTGTTGCCCCAACAACCCCCTTTTATTTTGAGAAAAATAAAGGGTCCCTCAAATTTTATTTTGGAAATATCTCGTTGTTTTGCATTTGAGTTCCTATTTTTAGAGGTTTTTAGTTTTCTTATTTTTCATTTCCGAGATTTCCATCACCTTTGCCTCATCGAGACGTTTCCAACGATATAAAATTTGTTGAATTCTTACTCACGGATCAAAAAAATACAACCATTGAAAATTTTGTATTTTTTAACTATTTTTTATTGATTTTTAATTATTTTATTTTATCTTTTATTTTATTAAACGGGGAGGGGAATGTAATATTCAATTCAAATAACATTGATCCTTTAAACAATACAAACACCAAGAAGTCGATTGTAAACACCAGAAAGTCGATTTCTCCCATGCATGTGGGATTTTTCTTAACCATTCAACAATTTGCACTAATAATTCTACAAATTTTCCCACACACTGCTATAGGACTTCAACTTCTGGAGCGAATATCTCAAGCTAGAGGGCACTAAATCAGGCTCAAAATAGCTCATTGGAAAGAGGAAATCGAGGACAATAATATGGAATCATTTATTCCAAAAAATATTCAATCTAAACTACCCAAAAAATTAATAGAAAAAATGTTACATTTTTTATTATTAAAATTGATTTTTCTGGGTTATTTTTTTAGAATAGAATTGGATGATGAAACTTTTTGTTGCTCTAATATCATTGATTTGTTATCTATCTATCATAATTTCAACAACACAAAATGATTTGGCTTAGATTTGGGGATTGACATTTTTTCTTTAAGTTTTAATATATTTTTAATAATAAATTTTGTAAATATGTTATGCAAAATTTATAGAAGATTGTTATCATTTGGAGCTCATGATTTATGGATTGAAATTGCAGATAGGAAATAAATACTTATTCAAAATCTTAAGAAATTATATTTTCTTGAAGCTCTGTAGAAACAAACTTTTATTTTATTTTATTTTGTTTTTAAATTGAACTCTTTGATCATATAAAAAGGGGTTGTGGAAGAGATTGGGGAGGTTGAACCAAAGCAGAAAGAACTAATATTATTGTGGGATCTTTCTTCTCAAATCACAGTCCCAAGAGAGTTGGAAATTGTTGCACTTTGAGACTTTGGTTTAATTATCAATATTTTACAGTCAATTTTTGAAGACCAATCAAGTATTAATATTTTGTTGATGATATGATCTGAGTATTGTATGATCGTTTAATTATTTAAAAGACATTGATGATATTTTACTCTATCATTTTTTTTTATATTGATACTTGCTGAATGTTGGAATGTGCTTCTGTCCTTTCTTTTGAAATGGTCAAGTATATGCAATGTTGAGTTATTTTATTAACACAAATTTGTTATTTGTTTAATATGAGTGAATTGACATTCATTTCTGATATTCAAAGAGATAGTTTATTAATCTTTCTCTTGTTATCAAGATAGATTTATTTTTTGTCATTTAGATTAATTTCATTATATGCAAATAAACATTAAAAAAACACAAAAAATATAATCATTTTTCATAAGCTCTTTAAAGCAGAGCCCAAAATTCTATTTAAGTGGCTGACTGGACCCATATTCCAGTCAGGGTTTTCACTAATTGAAACATCTATAGTATTTTCTCTAAATGTTACATTTGGGTGATTTCCCCATCCCCTACTGTTAAGATTATTCAAGCAAATCCATTCATACACAATAGATTGTATAGTTGTTTATATTTACTTGTAAGTATCTAAAATTATTAGATTATATTAGTTTTCTTTTAATTAGTTTTTATGTATATATTTTTGAAGTTAGATTAATATAGGCAACCAGGCCTTTGTTCCAGAGAGTATATAGCCACACCAAACGAGAAGGGGTTTAATTGGGACCTTGATCAGGCCAATACTCACTTGTTGCAAGAGGAATTTTTCCGCCTGTCAACAATTTGGTGCTAGAAGGAGGGCATAATGACAAGCTGACCTGTGGAGATTTGCACATTAAGTTATTTAATTTTAATGGCTCTTTCCCAAACCCCTATTTGGAGTTGCATCTTTGGACGAGTATCTTGCAACACTCCATTAAACATAGTTAATATTTTGTCGAAAATAAATTTGATGGTGAGGGTAAAATTACTGCATATGAACATGTTCATCAATTTATTCAAAATTGTGTTTCTCATAACATGCTTCATCGAAGTGTCGTGTGCAAGATTTTCACCCTTACTTTCAAAGGTTGCGTGAAGTTTTGGTGTGAAACATTTCTGAACGCATCTATTGATTCTTTGAATCAGTTCATAGATGAGTTTTTTATTTTTATAATTATGATAGATTATGTGAAGAAATTAATAATATTAGGATAAAGCCTTATGAATCTTTAGAAGTTTTTTCCAAGAGATTAATTCATCTTTGTTATGGATTTCCTTATGACGACATGCCTTCTATTAGTAAATGTTTTGAACATCTTATTTCTCTTCCTGATAATCATGAGCAAATAATTTATAATAAATTTAAATCATATATTGATTCTCATTCATATAATGGTTTAGATTCTAAAAATCTAGAAATTATAAATGAACAACATTGTATAGACAACGAGGTTTCAAGTAATCAAAAAGTTTTGAATAGTAATGAAGAAAGTTGTCTAATTCCATAAATTAATACGTTTTGCTCAGTCATGGAAGAATTTGATTCAGAAATTCATGTTCATAACATACAACAACCTCTCTTAGTTTAATTGATCACATTCAAGATCAATTTCCACAAAATTCTATCATCAATTATATATTGCTAGAAAAATATTTTGAACCTTCTCATTTTGACATATCTAATGATATGCTCTTCCCTTCATTTTTTTTATGATGGACATGATACTATTTTAAATAATGTTTCTTGTTCAGATTTATTAGAAGAACATATAATGGATGTTGATAAGCTATTTGTTAGAGGAAAAATTTAAATCAGATTTGAAGGTTAATGACTCACGAGAGGTATTTCATTTTATTTCATCTTGCACCCATTATTCATTATATCCTAATTTATTTAATGATTATAATTCTCAGGAAAAGTTTTAAATCCTGCAGATTTGTATTCTGGTGAATCATAATTTAATCAAGAGCAAAATGACATTAATGGAATATTTTCTTCTTCTCAAATTAAAATTTCTCAATCTTCTAGATGGGAGGAGGAAATTTTTGTAACAAATACATTTTCCAAAGAATTTTCTGATGATTCATTTTCTTTTCCAATTAGTGAAGATTCTTGTGATTTAAATAATCAATTTGGTGAAATAGAAATTTGTAACCAATCAAATAATGTTAATGGTTATCATTCTACTGATAACGATTTATATGATATATTGAAGGATGACATTCCATATACAATATTTGATTCTACTAATCCATCACTAGATGATTGTTTAACATTTCAATTTTTAGAGATTTGTCAAGAAGATGAGACACGTCAGTCACAACCTATCGTTGTGACAGATTTTGATGATTTTGCTAAGATCTCTGATGTTAATCACAACAAGACTTTTCCACTAAGTTTAAATCAAGATAATTTTGCACATAATCTAGACTCATCTGTAAAAAAAATTCCCTTTTTTTCACACCAGCCATTGTACATATTAAGAAAGAATAGAATATTATTTAGAAGAATATTTCCACAAAAAATTCACTTTAAATAGTCAAATTCTCTCCATGCACATGTTTGATTCAATTTTACATTTATTGTTGTTTCAATTTCTATTTTTAGTTTTTAATATATATTTGATTGTATTATTTCATTTTCCCAACAAACTTTGTTGTTATGTCAACACTGACATTTTAGTGGGAAGGAATGCATTTTTTTATTCAACCAATTTCCTTCAAAATGATGAAACAACACTACAATTTCTAATCATGGCCATGCTTCATCATCTCGCTATTTCTTTCATAATCCATTCCACACATACCTCAATATTTGAAAATAGTCATAGTTATTCCTACCAGCCAAATTCTTCATTCATAAGTTTTTCCCAGTCTCTAATATTTCTTCAACATACTTTTTGCAATTCAACTAAATTTTGGGTGAAAGAAATATTGATGAAGGAATGTTTATTACATAACGATTTTCATGATAGAATTGAATTGTGGTTGGAGGAATCTTTTCAAGCAAAGTTTTATGTAAATAACAATACAATTTTATGTACATAATGCGTGAAATTGTAAATAGCTCAATTCTTTATTTTCCTATTATTATTTTAGTTTTTCCTCTAATACTAATTTCTGATGTACATATGTTTGCAGGCTCAAAGCTACTTGAATGGCTACATTGGCATTACGATTTCACCTAATTCATTTTCAGCTAGTGTAGAATAGGTTTAGGAATAAATTAGTTTCTCTTGTTTTTTTAAATAAGTTTCTTCATGCTTATGTCAATATGCAGGTTTGAATTATCTTGTTAAATCTTCATAATACATTCATTATTTTTGAAAATGAGAAGATGAATTGATTAAGAATTTCTATATAGATTTTCTTTAATTAATAAGCATTTTTGTTATTCAACTTGATGGAACATTTTTACATTTGAATTCTCTTTCTTTTGAACAAGATTGATTAGAAATTTCTGAGTTAATATCATATTCATATGTGATTCACAAGAAAACTCCTATCTTAATTCTCCATTTACATTTCCCTTTGATAAACAAGAGACATCTTACACATAAATTTTGATCTACTTGATTGTTTAAGTGCCTCTTGCAGAATTAGTTCTGGAAATTAATCCATGCTAATGATGGGACATTTCATTTCCAAGCAATCATTATGTCAAGTTCTCATCATTCATCTATAAACCAGAGAGAAAAATAGGAGGAGAAATCTTATCTTAAAGAACCAAGAATAGACTACAAAATCTATAAAATTTTGGGAAAGGTCAGAGGTCAGATTCTCTCATTTTGATTAAACCTTGTTATCACCTCTCGACTCTATAGTGGGCCTGACTTTACGAAGTCGAAGGCCAGGACTCACAAAACCACAACTTCATTTCTTGGTCCGACTTCCCGTTAGTCCGACTTCAAATTTTCCTGAATCATTTGTAGGTCGGGGTCGGGTCCAATATAAGCAAGTTATCTCTATTAAGTTTCCTGATCCCCGACTATCTGACTAAAGATAATCATATCAAATATTCTTATGAGGAGATAAATGTCAGTGATTTACATGTTACGAACAAGAAAGATGAAGTGGTGATTTTGGAATCTTTTCAAATCTGGATCATTTGCAATAATAATTGCAAGATTGTAAGGAGCATTGGTATTGCGCCAATTCCTTATTTTCTTATTTTAGAAACAAAAGACATTCTTGAGAAATATGTATCAAAATAAAGATGAAACATCATCACGATGTGTTCAGGGAAGTTTACTTTACCTTCTCATCTCTCTTTGTTTTAGATATATTGTTATCTTGTTTAGAAGAAAGTAGAATTTATTTCGGTAGGATTGATGATGTCCATACATTTCCTTGATATTTCTTCTAAAGAGGTATTTGATAAATAAAAAATCATCTTACCTTGATTTCCAATAACCATTAATATTTATATCCTGATATATTTATGCTTCTCATGCACAGATAATTGTACTGAATATTCTAATGAGGAGTTAAATATTAGTGATTTACAAATGGGAAAGATGAAGTGAAACAAATGACATTCTTGAGAAATACATATCAAGCTGAAGATGAAACATCATCAAGATTCTTTCAAGGAAGTTTACTTTAGCTTTTCATCTCCCTTAGATTTTTACCATCTTGCTCATGATTACATTCGTCAAATATTTCTATTTAGGTCCTTATCCATTAAGGAATATAAGGACTTAGTTATGAAATGTTTAGTTAGATCATTTTTTATGATTATGAAGCAAGAGTCATTTTAAGAGAATATTGATTGAACTAGATTGATGAAGATTTTAACATTGATATCATAACTCTGCATTTAGTTTCAAATTTATTTTTAGGATAGATTTAATTTTTATTTTAGATGCATTTGTCTTTTTCTATTTTAATAAAAGCCATGAATATCTCGACATCCAATCTATTAGTGAATGAACTTTTATCTATCTCAATCTTAATTTAAAGGAGACAAAGTAATTGAAGGATTTAATAGGGAAAAGAGTCCAAACTTTCAATTCAATTTATCCCTTATAATCCAATTTCCTCTTTCTATTTTGAATTGTGATAGGTTGCGATATTTGTCTTCACATTTTCTTTATTGGGATTTTTTATTTTTTTTTATTTTTATTTTTATTTATTTATTTTTTATTTTTATTTTTTAATTTTTTTTAATTTTTTTTTTTGCGGATTAAATTTAGAATGCTTTTCATTAAATAAATTTTGTAGTTTTGTTTTCTTTTCACTTCCAAGTTTTCTTTTTGGTTTACTTAGTCATTTAGATTAATAAATTTTTTATACATTTTTTTGATTAGATTATTGATTGGATTAAGTTTCTTAATTCTCATTTGTAAATATTTTACACTTCCTTCTCATTTGTTTTGTATTTTGCTTTGGTTTTGGTGTGTGTTCCTCTTCATTTGGTTAACATACTAGAAAGCGTGTCTTGCATTTAAAAAGGGGGATTCTTGTTTAATTTACCACAAAAATAAGTAGCTTTTAGTTATGGAGTAAATTCTTTCTTATCTAATATTAATATAGTGTTCATTCAAAAAGAAAATGTTTATCTAACATCGTTATAAAGAGCACCATCCATTTCATAATATTAAAACTGACATAAGTAATAATCAGAAATGGGAAAGAACAATAAGCTTGGTTTTTATTCACCAACTGTTTTTACCAATCAAAGCAATTCTCTACATACCCCGTTTCTCTCAATTGGCTATGTATGATAAATTTCAACATTAATCATAAGCTATAAAGTGAAAACATGAAGTTTTAAATTAAAAGAAAGACAAATAAACCTGTCGGGGCTATGAACGTTCTCTGGCAACGGGTCGATGTTTGTAATTCAATTAAAGGGGATATTTGCGCTCACAAAAGCGAAGAAATGAATTTTTTAGAAGAGAGATGAGGAACAAATGTGCAATGATTTGGTTTGAATAGAGACTAACGCCATTGTTTGATTTCATAGCTTATTAGAAACTTTGTGTTAGTATAACTAATGAACTCCATCTTTATGCTCTTTTGACTTGTTATGATAAGTAAAGAGTATAATTGAATGAATAACTAATAATTTTTAGATATTAAGAATTATACTCTGAAAACTGATAAGTAAAAACGTTGAATCAAGATTAAAAAGTTAAATGAGAAAATCTCAATATTTTTTATTAGATATAACAGTTTCATTTCAGCGTGTCGCCATTTGTTGTTGCTCCAAGAACCCCCCTAACGGTCCCTCAAATTTTATTTTGGAAATATCTCCTTGCTTTGCATTTGGATTCTTATTTTTAGAGATTTTTGGTTTTCTTATTTTTTCATTTCCGATATTTTCAACACCTTCATCTCATAGAGACATTTCCAACGATGTAATGTAAGTTAATTAACTTGATTTTTTAATTTTATTTTATTAAATTCATTTTAATTAGATTGGCATGACACTAGCATTCAATTTTTTTTTTAATCACCATGACTTCCCTACCATACATGCCTCACACATGCCATACACCCATGCCACATTCCATATGAACTATTCAATTCAAATAAAATAAAATTAATTAAACAATATACACACCGATAAGTCGATTTCTCCCATGCATGTGGGATTTTTCTTAACCATTCAACAATTTGCACTAACAATTATACAAATTTGCATGCACACTGCTACAGGACTCCAACTTCTGGAGCGAATATCTCAAGCTATAGGGCAGGAAATCAGGCCCAAGATAGCTCGTTGGAAAGAGGAAATCAAGGAAAATAATATGGAATCAGTTATTTTTGCTTTAAGTTTTGGGGATTGATATTTTTGCTTTAAGTTTCAATATATTTTTAATAATAGATTTTGTAAATATTTTATGTAGAATTTGTAGAAGATTGTTACCACTTGTAGCTCATGATTTATGGATTGGAATTGCAGATGGGAAAGAAAGACTTATTCAAAATCCCAAGAAATCAGAAATCAAATTTTCTTGAAGCTCTCAAGAAACAAATTTTTATTTATTTTATTTTGTATTTAAATTGAACTCTTTGATTATAAATAGAGGGGTTGTGGAAGAGAATGGGTAGGTTGAACCAAAGAAGAAAGAACTGATATTATTGTGGGATCTTTCTTCTCAAATCATAGTCCCAAGAGAGTTGGAAATTGTTGCACTTTGAGACTCTGGTTTTATAATCAATATTTTACAGCCATTTTTTGAATACCAATCAAGTATTGATATTTGTTGATGATGTGATCTGAGTACTGTTTGATCTTTTAATTATTTAAATGACATTGATAATATTTGCAGTGTTGAGTTATTTTATTAACACAAATTTGTTATTTGTTTAATATGAGTGAATCAACATTCATTTATGATATTCAAAGAGACAGTTTATTAATATTTCTTCCATTATTGATATAGATTTATTCTGTCATTTAGATTAAATTCATTATATGCAAATAAACATTAAAAAGCACAAAAATATAATCAGATTTTCATAAGTTCTTTAAAGCAAAGCCTAAAAATCTATTTGTGGCTGATTGTACCCATATTCCAGTCAGGGTTTTCACTAATTGAAACATCTGTGGTGTTTTCTCTAAATGCTACATTTGGGCGATTTTCCCATCCCCTGCTGTTAAGATTATTCAAGCAAATTCATTCATACACAACAAATTGTATAGTTGTTTATATTTACTTGTAAGTATCTAAGATTATTAGATTAGATTAGTTTTCTTTTAAATGGTTTTTTATGTATATATTTTTGAAGTTAGATTAATATAGGCAACCAGGCCTTTGTTCCTAAGAGTATATAGCCACACCAAACGAGAAGGGTTCTAATTGGGACCTCGATTAGGCCAATACTCACTTGTTGCAGGAGGAATTTCTTTGTCTGTCAAAACTTCCAAAGACAATTAGGCTCATAACTAGTAGCATTGGATACCAAATATTCTACTTCTATTGAGCTAAGATCCATGAAAGCCTATTTCCTCCTAAACCATGACATCATCACTGATCTTAAGCTAAAGAAAATCCCTAAACTAATTTTCATGTCTGTTGCACTACTATCCCAATCTATGTCTAAATACCCATGCAACTTCACTTCACCATCTCCAATATATCTCTGAACATACCCCATTGTGCCCCTCAAATATCTAAGCACATGTTTTGTTGCTACTCAATGCTCCTACCTCAGCTCTACCATGAATGGACTCGGGGTGTTCACTACAACACATATATGATATAGTTTTGACCAAGTATATCAACAAACCTATCATTTACCTATACAACATGGAGTCCATCAACTCTAAATTTGAAGTTGTTTCCCTTTTTATATTAGTGATCGTAGTTATGGACATATGTTTGCAGTCCTCCATCGAAAACCTTTTTAGGTTCTCAACTACATATTTACTGTTCCAAAGGAAAATCTCCCTTGATATCTTTCAAACCTCCAAACCCAAGAAGTAAATTGTCATGTCAATGTCTTTCATCTCAAATTTAACTGACATATCTACTTTGCATCCTATAGTTAATTTGTTTCCACCTATGAGAAATAATACATCTACATATAACATCAAAATGAACAAATTAGTCCCTACAAATATATAATATAAGTTTGGATTTACTTTTCTTTTGGTGAAGCTCATACTTTGTAGATATCCAACTATCCTAGAATACCATGCTCTTAGTGTTTGTTTCAATCTATATTAGGCTTTCTTAAGCTTGCAAACATGGGGCACCTTTCCACTTACCTCAAATCCCTAAGGTTGATTTATGTACACTTCTTCCTCATGGATAACATTAAGGAAAGTTGTGTTCACATCCATCTAATGTATCCTCCATCCCATAAATGAAATTAAGGACATACTTTCTCTAATGGAAGTGTACTTGGAAACTAGAGAAAATTTCTCCTCGTGGTCCACTTCCTCTTTCAGGGAGAACACTTTCACCATGAACCTCACTTTAAATTTGTCAATGTTGATGTGTATTGCATGCTTGATATTGTAGAGCCACTTAGAACTCACAACTATCTTCTCCTCTAGTCTTGGCATTATGTCTCAAACAATATTATTCATGATGGAGGTGTACTCCTTCAACATGACTTCCCACCATACCCACTAGCTTGTTGCCTCCTAAAAGCTAGCAAGTTAATGCCATGTCGTTTGGAAAATTATTCAAATGTCTACTCCCTTTGAATGTGCTATGAGGACCATCTACATACCCTTTAGCATCCTTTAATGCCTAAGTGAACCATCAAGGTCTCCTAATAAAAATGGAAGAGGTTAATGCCTTCTCATCTTCACCCTCCTCCTACTCTTCATCCTCTATCACTAGAATAGTCTTGTGGGACTTCGTAGTTGCAAATTATTCCTCAAAATTTACATACTTTCTCATTATTGTCTTCCTATACACTTGAATATAAACCCTGTAAGCCTTCAAAGTCTAATTACAACCTACAAATAAAATCTTCCTATTGGTGGGTCCCTACTTTTTTCTCTTTTCTATCTATACATGGATATAAATTGGAAAGTGAAATATGCATAAATAACCACCTCTGGCTTTACAATAGTGAATTATCCTATTGTGTCTTGTCCTCCAAGATTCTATGAGAACACCTATTTTAGACGTATATTACTGTGTTGCATGCCTCTACCCAATGAAACATTAACGAGTCCCGATCATGAATCATGACCTTAGCGACCCCTATGATGGATTGAT
This sequence comes from Pinus tabuliformis, assembly GCA_031772625.1. Lineage (NCBI taxonomy): Eukaryota > Viridiplantae > Streptophyta > Pinopsida > Pinales > Pinaceae > Pinus > Pinus tabuliformis. The sequence continues at coordinate 763,429,980 of CM062814.1, read as the reverse complement.
TATTTCACTTTGTAACCCCATTCTATTGTTGGTTGCACATAATAGTTAGTTCTCTATTTATTTCTACCTCCTTACAAAAACCATTGAACTCCTTAGAGGTATACTCACCCCCATTGTCTAATCACAAGGCTTTGATCTTCTTCCATGTCTAGTTTTTAACTAGAGCTTTGAAATGTTAAGACACATACAATACCTCATCCTTAGTCTTTAGAAACTGGATCCAAGTTTTGCAATAGAGGTCATCAATGAAGGAATCATAGTAAATGCTTTCAAAAATTGATGCCTTTGACATTAGTCCACAACATCTAATTACACTAGGCTTAGAGTCTCATTCGACATATGTTTGATGCTTGGGAAATTAGCCTTGGCAGACTTGTCATTTGTGCATCCTCTACGCACTCTATGCTACATGATACTAAACTATGGAAGACACATGACTATCTCCCTTAGACTAGGAAATACTCTATGATGCAGGTGTCCCATTATCTTGAGCCACAACTCACACAATTTGTAATTGTTACGAACTAAGGCTTAAAGAGTTTTACCCTGCAACTAATAAAAATTACCTTCTATAAACCATATTACTTGTGTTTTATTTGGGTTAGATTCCTCTAGCAGGATGAGGATTTTTTGGTTCTTGAAATCAACAACATAACCCTTATCCTCTATAACTAAAACTAAAATTAAGTTATTTCTAAGACCTAGAACAAACAAAAGAATACATGTGTTGCAAGACTCTGCTGCTAGTTATACAAAATTAATGATAAGAGAAGTAATCATTTCTTTAAAGTAATTCTTTTTTCCTAAATATCTTGAAAGGCCTCGAGTAATAAGAGACTTCATGTTAATACCCAAAGATCAATTAGATAAAGAGATGATCATATTTAGAGCTTCACGGGCTAGTAAATTTCATAATATCATTGATTTTCTGGAAGAATAAAATAAACTATGCTTGGTTACGTTTGAAACATGAAGACCACCTAGTGACAACTAAACAATTATGCTTGGAGTTTAAAGAAATAGAGGAGGGAATATTTCCACCCATAGTAGAACAAGATATTACAATTCCACCCATGAAAGTATATATTCAAGATTTGCTTAAAATATCTTTAACAAAAATTGTAAATCCATAATAACCATCTTTGGTGGTTACCTCAAGAAAATTCAAATCCAAGATATATGCTCAGGGACTTGGAGGTGAAGGGAGAGAAATAATTCCATCCACCATTCCTTAACAAATTTTGTGAGTGTGTTTTTATTTTTGAAGCAATTTCTCTTCTTTCATCCTAGTCTTTGATCATCTAGCTATATAAGGTGTATTTTTCATTTGTAAAGTAAATCCCTAACTACATTTCTCCTTTTCTTCTAGGTTAACTATTTTTTTTAGTTGGTCCATCAGAGCCCCATCCTAGTCCATTTGGGTGAATGCATTTCTTTTATCATTTAAGTATTAAGAAGACTGTGTTGTGCAATAGGCACACACTTTATTCAACTTAAACTTCAATTAGTAATATTTTTTTGTCTCACAAAAAGATATTATAGGAGTTCATAAGGTTTCAAGATTTTCTACAAGCATGAGATCTCATGTACGTTTCTCTTATGCAACTAATGATTTTAAATGAATGAAATCATTTAAAGCTTTTTGAAAATTTTGGGTCATTAGTCTTGTTTTATGTCTATAAATATTGCTTCAAACTTGTTTTCCTCATCATGTGAATGGATGGATATGAGAGAATGAGTTTAGTTATTTCATTCTTTGTTATGTTATAATTTTCAACTATAATTTATTTTTTTATCTATTCTTTTCAACACCTAATCCACTCATAGGTGTTCACTATTCAATGCTAGATTTATTTATGTGAACACATTAAGAATATGAGTGTGAAATAGTAGTACCAGCTCTATAAAAATGAAGAGGGAATATGAATATTTCCCTGGGAGGTTGACTCTTGTCCTTGATAGTAAAAGAGTCAACAATGCCATAATCATTTGAATGGGAAAAATGATGATGGTAATTATTTATCCATGTGAGGAGCACTAAATGGGGATATATATTCTTTCAAATCAAGATAAGATCCAAATAAGTTGAAGCACGAGAAACCTAATTACCCTCACATGATTTTCCAAGGGAGTGCTCATATCTAGGTAAACAACTTGACATAAGTCATCTTCAAAAGAACCCAACCTTGGCTGAATAAGTTTTTCCTAAGCTCTCATAATTACTCATGTTAGTAGTGCATGATAAACAAAGAATAGACATACCATTACGAAGAAGAAGTAGAGTCACTCCAAAAAAGTAGCATCAACTCGGAAGTGCACATGGAACAAACCCAAAAGTAAGCAAAAGTGGCGGTGATGATGTTTCGGGAAAACAATGAAATGAAAGAGTAAGCAAAGAGCCAATTGTGCTCTTAGTTTTGGAAATGGAGAAAAGGAGTTTTACATTGGCATACATTAAAAAAAAAATCCCACTAAAACCACAAGGGTGGGGTATGAGGAATTCCATGTCACTGCATTGAAGCCAAAAACCCTACTTTGAGGAGAGATTTACTAGCTTTTGGCTTAGCACATCTTTTTTGGGACAAAAAAATTCACCAAAATATACAATAGAATAGTCATGCCTGAGATATCCACTTAGTGAGACTATAGATGGAGGGAAGACTAATGTCGACATCCTCATTGCCCATGGAAGAACAATTCTTAGAGCAATGACATGTTTGTGGTGTGTTTGGAGCAACGTGCAATATCTTGCTTTAAAAATTCCCTCTCTGTAATGTACCTAAGAAGGATAATATGGGATACCTAGTGAGGCAACCAAGGGAATAATGAATATAATGTGGTCATGGAAATGGAATATAATCACTCTGTAGTTAAAAGGACATAGTATAATAATAAAGGGTATTTTTCATAATAAGAATACTCATAAGAAAGTATAAATATATGAGTATCATTGTATTGGAAGTGTGTTGAGTTATGGTGTCTTGTATCAAGTATGGTTTGTGAAGTGATTCCTTCCATAAGGGATTTTATAGTGTTACCCTACCTTAAGGATTCTTCTCTCTATATTCTTGGTATATTTTATGGTGAATATCTTTGATATTTTCGTGTTTTCGACTTATGTTGGAAATTTTCATGATGCATTATCTCTCAGGTATTTGAAGTTTTAATACATGTGGTATCATAGCTCTTTCTTCGGATGGAGAGAGAAATTTGGGGCACAAATTTGGAGATTTTTTTTTTCTTTTTGTTGATATTTGACAAGAAAAAGAGGACAGTGGAATTCGAGTAAATTTATGAAAAATTTTGAGCCAAATTTGAAGAATCTGATTCATTGTATGAATTCCTTTTAAGAAAAAATCATCCAAAAGGGAGTTTGGGAAGTGAAGTTATTAACAATTGAAAATTGATAATCTCTTAGGGATTTTGCAGGTGTGACTTTTGCTATTTGAATTGAAGTCAATTTTTGAAACTCTTTTTGTGTAATTTGGATAATCTAATCCAAGGAATGAATTCCTCTAAACAAAATATCCATATATATATATATCTATATATATATATATCTATATATATATATATATATATATATATATATATATATATATATATATATATATATATATATCCAAAAAAAAATCCTAAAAGTGAAGTTATTAACAATTGAAAATAGGCATTTTTTTTAGGGTTTTTGTAGATGTGAATTTTGTTGTCAAAATTTAGATGAATTTTTGAAAATTTTGTGTAGAATTTGAAGAATGCAATTGAAGGGATGAATTCCTAAAAAAAATCCAATTTCAAAAAAAAAAAAAAAAACCCATATTCTAAGCAAAGTTTGGGAAGTGAAGTTGTCAACAATTTAAGATCATGATTTTTTAGGGTTCTTCCAACGAAGGCCACTTGTTTTGCGGATTGAATATCTTTTGATGAAGAGCATATACTATCTTTTGTTAGAGAAAATGTTTTTTCGTCAACAGAGTTCCAAATGATCCAAATAAGTGGAGATATTCCATAGTTGAGGTCATAATAACAAATGCAAGGTGTACAACATAAGATATGGTAATTTTACATCTTCGACCTCAAACCCTAACTACATAAGGAAGCTTCATTGAAAGTAAATGATTCTCTTTGAAGCCTTAGTTTTGGGTTTTCAAGTAAGACGTATTTTACAAGAAAAGATGATTGTCCTAGTAATAAACAATACATAAATAGAATGAAGTCTAAAGGGGAGAAAGGAATGGAAATTGTGGGTATGTATGTATTTAAAAGATGATGCATTCATACGGTGAAACTAAATTATGTATGACAATGTATGGGAAATTCCAGATGAAAATTTTGGAAAAACATTTCTAGATAAGTGATCTTATGTTGTGAAAAAGGATAAGAAGAGCATTACAAATTTATTTTCACATGACAACTTCATATTGTTGGCTCATGGATGTACTCAACAAAAGAGTGTCATTGTTTTTATTAACCCTAGTTGGAAGCACAATTTCATCAATGTTAACTTGGTTAAAAAATTGCAAGTTTCCACAAAAATATTTAAAGCACACAAGTTGAGGGTTCAAATGTTCAAATTTTTAAAGATTTGAAGGTTTCCATGGATAAATATGTGTTCAAATTCTTATGTTATAGATATGGATAATGTGGATACTATTTTAGGATATCCTTGTGTTACACTAAAATTTGTCACCATGACTATTTGCAGTCAGTATGGCTCTATCAACTGTCATACTATCCTCCTTGGCAAGTCTCATACCTCTGCTCCTCATGTCAAACTCCAAGAAAGAGAGAAAGTCCTTAAAAAGTCAAATAACTCTGGTTACGCAGTTTCTCTTAGCCTTACCTGCGTGTACGCACCCCAAGTTCACAATACCTGCGTACTTGTACGCTCTGTCTGTAAAGGGGTGGGTGCGTACTCCTGTAAAGGTCAAAAGGCGCAAGTTTCACTTCAAAAAAGTTACTTGTGGTCGATTCTAGAGCATTCTAGAAGTTTGTTTGACGTGTATTGAGCGCCTCCAGATGGTTCATGTATCCCTATGAAAGAGGAACTTATCCCATCAAGAGGGTAGCTATCCCATTCAAAGAGGGGCTTATCCCATTGATGGTGGACCTGATTAACTTCCTCTAAAGCACTATAAATACAGGCATTGGGCCAGAGGGAGGGGAGGTTGAAAGCTGAACATTCCTAAGGGTAGATGCTGCTGGAATTAGGACTCCCTTATAGAGCTTGAGAGGAGAGATTCCCATCCTTTCTTAGCTTCATTTGGAAGTGGGTGAGCTGATCAAAGTAAAGGAGAACTCTTGTTGGACCCTGGGAGGGACCTGCACAACACCAAGGCTCAGGTTGTAATGGTTTCTTTTGTTTCCACTTAATACAATTAAGCTCATTTTTCTCAACAGGTTGTTATACATGATTTGTTTCATATACTCCTTGGTCTGTATGATGAATATGTTTTATTTTATGAGTTATTCAGGTGCTATGTAATCTTTTGCTTGTTAGTGAATGCAGGTTTTGAAGAGAAGGAGGAGCTCATCCGGATCGGCGAGGTTGGACTACTACAAAGCGTTGGACTAAAGGTATGTTATAAACACCTGATTACTTGTATTCTAAATGCATATTTAGAGAAAGGTAGTGTTTAATTGTCTTGTTTGTCACTAGAAAGCCTTAGCTTCTAGGGAGGTCGGTTTTGTCTGCAAAATTGACTCTTTCCGCATGACAAAATGGCGACTCCACTGGGGAATCCATGGATTTGATTGATTTCTCTTTTAATTGATACTTTGATTTGAGAAAAGTCGTTTTCTTTCTGGTTTTTGATTGATTGACTGTGAATTTGGGTGGAATAGCTTAGGGTTAAGTTAGATTTTACTTTTCTTGGTTTTGCTAGAAGTACGCAGCCTCTGAGTTAAGCACAGTGCGTACTTGTACGCACTGCAGCTTTGTACACAGAGCGTACACGCACCTGTGCAAACAGGCTGCCTGCGTACCCTGTCAAAAGTTGAGAAAATTTCAATTTTTCCTTTTTTGCCTCTTAGATTTTGTTTTTAATTTGTTTTTGCTACCCAGATCCACTGGTTACCTGTCAGAAGTCTTCACCTAAGCTTGTTTCATTAGTGTCAAGGGTTTTAGTGAAATTCATAGAAGTTCTAGCCTTAGGGTTTGATTTTTGCATTGGTCCTGTAGTGACTTTGGCTTTAGAAGTTGTAAAACCTTGGATCTCCCTGGTTTTTTCAGTCTTCTTAGGAGTCGGACCTTTCATAAAATCCACCTGTGTGAGAAACCTACCTTTTTGTTGTCTCTTTGCGGAATTTCGAGAAAGCTTGTTGGTTAAAGTTGTGAATTTCATTCTTAAGAAAAAGAACAAAAGATTTTGATTTTTGTTTTTGACTGGTTTATGATTCTGCATGAACGAGTCCTTGGTTGAATTATAACTGAGTAAAACATCCTGGAATTATACTTGGTAGGCTTTTGCCTCATTAGATTTACTTTTAGGCGAATTTCTCTTAGATTTGCTTTTGGGTGAAATTGAGTTGATTTGATTGTCATAGATTTTTAAACTTGATTTTTGTTAAAGTAGTTTTACATGCTTTGTTAATATAGGGAAAAATACAAAAAATCTCTTTTGAAGAAAAGTTTGTTTTAGTGGCATTTGAAGTCTTTGAAAAGAAAAAGGAATTTTCGTGAAATAATTAGTGGTCATGTGTTGTATGCTTTGGGAAAGATAAAGAGTTTGTTTCTTTGATTTTCATTGCTAAGAAAGTTGTCTTTATATCAATTTTGCATTCTCCAACTCTCTTAGCTAGGGAATTCATTGAAAAAAGAAAAATAGTATAAATCATCCTAGGTGCATCTTTTTAGTGGATTTGAGTCGAGTCTACACACCAACAGTTTCATCTCCACTACCTTTTGTCCTAAAGAAAAGCCATAAAAATTAACGCTTAAAGTAAAATTTACTTAGTAACTTTTTATTTACTAGGGCTCTGAAACACCAATATAGATCAGGCTAGTGTCTTGGAGTAGGAGAGTAATTAACTCTCCAAGACAGCAAAACCAAACAAGTAGCTCATCTTGTGTTAGGATAAATCCAGCTGTTACATTTATGCTCTGGGAAAGCTCCTCTTAAAGGAGAAGCACGAGACCGTGTCCGAACCAGTGAGGGGATCAATCCTCCTTCATTGGGAAAGACGCCAGATACGCACGTACTACAAACGGTAAACCTCAGATTATTGTCGAGGAGCCTGGGGTCACTTGTCGGTAAACCTTGGATTATTGTCAAGGAGCCGGCAAGGGGATTGAGCTTGTTACTCTACCCTTGCGTGCTATCGGGTCATAGATTGTTCCCCCAGGTGTATTTGTTGCTGTTGGTGACCTTAGTGACCATTATCTTTAGGGTTCTACCCAAGGTGACGGTGGAGGGAAGATCCCACTGTACCTGGAGCAGACGTCGGCTAGACTCACTTGGATTTTCCGGGGGGTTCACTTCACTCGAGACGGTTAAAGTGGAGGAACTTGTGCCAGTCTATTCATTAAGCAGGTTGCCGGGGTAACTGTTCCACCCGCCACTTCTGTACTGAATTCGACGATGTTGGGCTTCATCACCAACTAGTGTTTTCGGTCCAGAAGACTACTGTTTGTGTATGGTTTGACGCCCTAGATTCTTTAGGCGTGTGATTCGAATTTGTTTGGTTCTTTAGAGACTTTAGGCGGTTTGATTTGAGATTTTACTTTGTTTGCGTGTGCAGTAGTTAAAAGTTTTTAACTGTGGCTGAATTACCGAGACAGTCCCGTAGACTTCGGGGCCAGTCACCTGAGATTGTAACCGTGGCCGATTTGTTGAGGAAGTCCCGTAGACTTCGGGGCCAACCTCCTGAAGACGTCCCGGGTCATTACGAAGGTTTGAAAGTCCTTGTAACTCCTAGAGGCAGTAAAGTAGGTTCACCTGAAGAAGGAGAGTCGTCATTGGTAGTCCATCTAGATTACCAAGGTCTAGAAACAGGTTATAATCCCGAAGCTAGTGCAGTTTCCGAGCTTGCTGGTAGTTTTTCATCTACTAGTGATATAGGCGAAGAACCTGAAATCTCTGAACCTGTTACTCCAACTTCTAGTGCTCCTGATTCATCTAGGGTAGAAAGAGTCATCACCGAAAATCTTCCTTCTGGTTTGATAGCTATTGAAGAACTTGCTCCAGAAGAAGAAATAGGCGTCCCTATCCCTGAAGATCAACTTACTATTGATCTAAGGGAGCGTGAATCCATTTTTTACAGTCCTCCTAGAAGTACTACTTGGTATCTTTCGTTAACTAATTATTTGGACAACTCAGGGTCAAGTTTTTCTCCACCTCGTACTCCTTATCCACCTGGAGGTATTTATACTCCTGTAAATATGTCTGGTCAGTAGTCTATGTTTACTCAATCTCCTGAATCTTTCTTGTACGACGGTCCTTTTGTTCCCTTTGGGTATCAGTCACTTTCTGGTACTTTTGCGGGAGCATCTCCTCAACCCATTGAACATGGGTTATTAACTGGAAACAATGGTAATAAACCGTTGGGTGTAGGGGACATTTACATGATGTCAGGTTCAATTCCCGGTTCTCAACCTCAAGGTGGCTAGTTACCCCCTGGGGGGCAGCCTCAATTAACGCCTGGGGGGCAACCTCAAGGTACAAAAATTGCGTCTGGGGGGCAACCTCAAGGACAGTATGTACCCATAGTGCAATACATTCCTCAAGGTCAACCCCAGCCTCAATATGTACCCCAAGGTCAACCTCAGTATCAATTTATACCTCAAGGTCAACCCCAGTATCAGTACTTACCTCAAGGGTATCTACCCCAAGGTCAGTACTCGAGTCAAGGTTATCAAACACCCCAAGGTCAATCTTATGTTCAAAGTACGGGAAATGTACCTTTCAATTATCAATCCTACCCTCAATCTGGTTATGGATCTCAATATCCTCAACCTGTCATGGGTCAATACCCCGGAATGAACATAGTGTGGGATCCATCGCAAGTTTAACAGGTATTGCAGCCAAGTGTACAGTTGTCATCTCAAGCTGGACAACCCTTAGTTTCTGGTTCACCCCAGCAACCAGTCCAGTCCAATGTTCAAACTTCTGTACCTTCGGTAGTTTCTCAGTCTGGGCCTATCGCCCCTAGTACTCCATCTCAAACGACTGCTGCAACTACCGCAACATCTGTTCAGTCTACCACACTTACTTCTGGAGTATCGACAGCTTCGGTTTCTACTGTCTCTGCAACTACTCCTCAGACATCTTTACCGTTGTCTGGATCCACGATTCAAACTACGGTTCAGATGCCTGTAGGACAACCTGGTTTAAGTACGGTTGTCACTAGTCAACCACAATTCACTTATCAACCGTACCAGGGACAGTACCAATACGGGCCTGCTATCTAGCAACCAGTTTACCAGTATCAACCGTATCCTGGGTACACTTATCAACAACCTCAGCAACCCCAGTACGGTCCGGTTAATCCTGGTTTTCCGGGAGGATACAATATCCTGAACGCGATTCCTATTCCAAGTTATCTTGGATATCCTCCTCCTGGGACTGGTCTTGTGACCCAGAGCTTTAGGGATCCTAATTGGCAATTACCGTTTATCGCAACTTTGGATTTACCAGACTTGTCGCGCCTAATGAACGATCCAATAAATTATCTTCCGTTTTGGCCGCCAATGCCAAATAAGTTGCCCAGTGACATACCCAAGTTCGAAGGTAAGTCTGGAGAGGACCCGTCGAATCATGTGATGACTTACCACCTCTGGTGTGCCTCTAATTCCATCTCGGATGATTCGATCCGCTTACGTCTTTTCCAGCGTACTCTCATTGGTCTCGCGGCCAAGTGGTACATTGAGTTACCACGGGCCTCTTTTTATAATTTTAGCCAGTTAGCTACCTTGTTCTTAACTCATTTTCAGTTGCCGGTCAGATATGATAATGGCACGGAGTTACTAACTTCATTAAAACAATCGACGTCCACTTATATTTCTGATCATATTCACGAATGGAGACGTCGAAGGCGATTAGTGAAAGTTTTTATCCCGGACCAAATCTTAGTTGAATGGTTTGTTAAATCATTGTTACCGAAGATTACTGAAGATGTAGCTAAGGCCGGAGTAGTTATTGAGGAGCAAGTGATTGCTCAAGCGCAGTACCTTGACTTAGTTTACACTCAGTCAGGTACGTTACACGAAAAGATCCCAGATCTTCCTAAGTCGAATCAAATTGCTGCTGCTCCTTTGGGGTCTCATGCCGCTGATGGCATGATTGGTACGGTAAATACTAAAAGCAAGAAGAAATCCTCAAAGAATTCTTCTCCTATTATAACCTTACCAGACTCCCCGACAGGAGAATCTTCTGCTGAATTTTCCGCTGATATTCACGCTGTCGAGTCATCTACGGCTAAATCAAAATCCGGTGGGAAAAAGAAAGGTAAGAAGAAGAATAAAGCAGACAAGGCTCCAAAGGAGAAAACTGAAAAGTCAGAAACCAATGACGAAAAGCGCAAACCTCAATATCCTTGTCTTATTTGTGAAGAGGATCATTTTACAAGAGATTGCCCTCATCGGGCCGAGGTTGTGAGAATCGTCAAAGGTTCCCCAACTCCTGCTGTTTTGAAGGATCCATTTCCAAAGCAGGAGAGTAAGATGATAGGTTCTTCCTCGAGTTCCAGTGAAGAACCCATATTAATGATGTCTCATGTAAGGATTGCGACTCGATCGCAAGATTATGGTAGTAAAAGTCCTATTGATGGCAAAGAAGCAGAATCTTCTCATTCTAATCCATCAACCTCAGCTTCCGGTTCCGATCCACTACAGATCGAGAAGCCTAACCCGGACTTAGTAATCAAACCGCCCACCAAGGGTGTACTTTGAAGGTCTGCTTTCAATCCACATGCGAGAGCGGCCCAGAATTACAACATTGTTGAGGATTTAGCTATTTCACCCTCAGCAATGTCGGCTTTGGAAGTGCTGCAATCATGCCCAGCACAACGCAAATTACTTTTGTCGGCTATAGGAGCTGTTGATGTTCAGGACCCGAACCTAATAATCTTTGATCTAGAAAATAGTACACCGCGTTTACCTCATCAAATGGCTTTCCAGATTCCAGTGATAGTAAAAAACAGGCCTATTCATCGGACTGTAATTGATGAGGGAGCTTCCACGTGTATTATGTCGATACAGTGCTGGAGATCGCTTGGTTCTCCTTCACTAAATCAATCCCCGACCATTATTAAGGCCTTTGATGGCCGTGGGTTCCATCCGTTTGGCATTCTACAGGATTTGCCTATAGGGGTTGAAGGAAAAACCGTTAGTCTAGATGTGGAGGTGGTTGATGCCCCTCTAGACTACAACCTTCTTTTGGGTCGAAGTTGGTCTTACGCTATGACTGCGGTCGTTTCGTCGGTCTTCAGAGTAATAAAGTTTCCACATAATGGCAAGATCGTAACCATAGACCAGCTGGCTTACTTTTCATCCGACCCAGCCTCTTCAGAGAGTATCCAGCATGTCGGTAAAACGACTATCCCTTATAAGGATGTTGGAGTAGGATTAGTTAAAGATGCCGGTTTACTGGGAACTTTTCCTTTTCCTCCAATCAACGCCGTATCTTCATTTGCATCTATTCATATGATTACTTCAGACACCATTTTTTATGACGATCCCTGGATCGTTCCTTCTGAATCTGAGATAGACTCATTTGGTGATGCTATGCCTTTGAGTCCATATGAAATTGCCTATGAAGCCGTGCAGTCTTTTACCGACCTGAGTTCAACCAAAATCGACCAAATGAATGTGGTCCGTGAGGAATCACTTTTCACGTCAACCTCAGAGTTAATAGCGTTTCCCGAAGTTGTGTCATCTGACGAACAACTTTGCGAAGTCCTGTGCGTAGACGATTTACCATGGGAAGATCTCGATCATAGATCTTCGTTTTTACCTGAGGATGATCGTTTTGAAAACGATTTCTCATCAATCTTTACAGCTGAATATGTCAAATAAGCTCAGAGTCCAATGAAACATCCTGATTCAGAGCTGAATTTGGGAAACATTTATCGCACTATTCCCATTGACATTTCAGTCAAGCCCGGAATTGTTGAGCACATTCATATAGGTGCCTCATGTTCAGATGACGAAATTCAAACATACAAGGCCCTATTTCAAGAATTCCGCGACGTGTTTGCCTGGTCCTATGAGGAGATTCTAGGAATTGATCCCGCGATTGTTGTCCATGAGATCAAGACTTACCCGGACGCTAAACCCGTCCGGCAACGTTTGCGTCAGATTCACCCACGAAAAGCGGCTGCAATTAAAGCAGAAGTTGAGAAGCTGTTGAAAGCAGGTTTCATTTATCCGATCCCGTTAACGGATTGGGTATTGAATATTGTTCTGGTTAACAAAAAACAGGGAACAATAAGAATATGTATCGACTATAGGGATATTAATCGTGCTTGTCCCAAGGACAACTACCCAACACCCTATATCGATCAAATAATTGATGATTGTGCCGGCAGTGAAATTATTTCCTTTATGGACGATTTTTCCGGTTACAACCAAATCAATATTCTACCTGCTGATCAACCAAAAACGGCTTTCATTTGTCCATGGGGGACATTTGCTTATTGCAAATTACCTTTTGGGCTTAAGAATGCTGGAGCCACTTTTCAAAGGGCGATGTCTTATGAATTTCATGACATCAAACACATTGTGCAACCGTATCTCGATGATTTGCCCGCTCACTCATTACATCGAGCTGATCACCTTGTCCATTTACGGGCAATCTTCATGAGGTGTAGGCATTATCGTATTCGGTTGAACCCACACAAATGTGTCTTCTGTATAGAAGTGGGACGATTGCTGGGATTTGTAGTTTCAAAAGCTGGCATCCACGTCGATCCCTCGAAGGTAGAAGCTATCATCAAATTGCCTCCTCCTTCGAGTCTTCGCCAACTCCAAAGTTTGCAGGGGAAAGCAAACTTTTTACGCCGATTCATTCCTAACTACGCCGAGATTACAAAGGGTTTTACCCGGTTGTTGAAACAGGACGCTCAATTCTCTTGGGATGAGATAGCTAAGAAATATTTTGATGCACTCAAGCACGCGTTAACCCATGCACCGTTGCTGCATCCTCCCAACTACAACCAGGATTACTTTTTGTACCTCTCCGCCGCTCATTCCACCATTGGAATGGTCTTAGTACAGGAAGACGAATTCGGAACGGAACATGTGATATATTACCTCAGTCGGACCTTAAATCCAACTGAGCTCAAATATTCACATGTGGAGAAATTGGCATTGGCAGCCGTTCAAGCTGTCCAACATTTTCGTCACTACATTCTACTCCGTAAAACTACAGTTATTTCGGATTGCAACCCTATGATCTACATTTTGACTAAACAATTGCTAGGGGGCAAGTACTCTAAATGGATCATTATCCTGCAAGAGTTCGACTTGGAGTTTGAAAAATCTAAGTCTAAGAAATCATTAGTTTTTGCCGAGTTAATGTGTGACTTCCCGCGTGCTGACACAAAAACTGTGGCAGAGGAGCCCATTGCGGACGAATCTTTGTTTCTCATCAGCACCTTAGATCCGTGGTATGGGGATATAATCGTCTATCTCCAGACCCAATCCTTTCAGCCCGAAGTTTCAAAGTCAGAACGTCGGAAAATTCGATTCCAGTCCCAACAGTAAAAAATTATTGGAGATACTCTTTATCACCGTGGGGCGGACTTGGTTTTTCACCGTTGCTTAACTCACGAGGAAGCTGAAAGGGTTTTGAATGACTGTCACTCTGGAGCGTGTGGCGGTCATATGTCTGGGTATGCCACAACCCAAAAGATATTGCGCGCTGGCTACTTCTGGCCGTCCTTATTTAAAGACTGTATTATTACGGTCCAGAAATGCCACAACTGTCAAGTGTTTGATCGCAAGATGCGCGCTCCACCTGCTCCTCTCCACCCTATAATTGCCGTTGGTCCTTTTGCCAAATGGGGTATCGATTTTATTACATGTAACCCTCACTCGGCGGGGGGCATGCGTATATCATCCTTGCGGTTGATTATTTTACTAAGTGGGCCGAGGCGATGCCTACATTCGAGGCAGACGGCAAGACAGCTGCAATTTTCGTATTCAATCACATTATTGCTAGGTTTGGTGTCCCACAAGTGATAATCACTGACCATGGGCGCCATTTTCAAAACGTTATGATGACAGAACTTACAGGCCAGCTTGGTTTGCGTCACGATAGCTCAACTCCTTATTATCCACAAGCGAACGGTCTGGTTGAGTCCATCAACAAAGTTTTAGTTATCATGATCCGACGAATCATTGGTATTCATCGGTCGAATTGGCACAACATGTTATTTTCCGCGCTTTGGGCGTACCGAACCTCAGTGAAAACATCAACAGGGTTCACTCCTTTCCAACTAGTTTATGGTTTGGAAGCTGTGCTGCCCATTGAATGCGAAATCCCATCACTTCAAATGGCTATCGAATTACTTCCAGCTACTTCCGAAGAGGAGAAGCGTTTATTATACTTAGCTCAATTAGATGAGACTCGACGCGACGCTGCATTGGCAATCGAGACTCACGCAAGACGTATGAAAGCTCAGTATGATCGAAATGTGACCCCTCGAAATTTTTCGGAAGGAGACCTAGTGCTATTATATGATCAAGCTAACGATAAATTAGGTGCTGGAAAATTCGTTCCTATGTGGCATGGGCCCTACATTGTCAAGCGAAAGCTAGCAAAAGGGGCCTATGAGCTGGTAGATTTTGACGGGGACTCTTTGGGTAAACCCAGAAATGGACTTTACCTAAAGAGGTATTATGCTTAAATGATGGGTATGGAGATTTTAGGTTAGGTTTTTCTTTCTAGCTAGTGTGTTTGTTAGTTTAGACAGTGTGCTTAGCTTAGAAAGTGTGTTTTTCATCGTTATTCTGCTTATCTTGGTTTTACGCTTGATGTTTGCAGATGTCGATGCCTCTCCAAACATACATCGGATTTGCTGATGGTGCTTGTCGTAGTACATAGAATATCTCTTCCGCAGCTTGGATTATTTATTCGCCCTCTGACGAGTTAGTTTCTATGCATGGGGTGAGCCTCGGTCAAACAACAAACAACATTGCAGAATACAGTGCAGTGATTGAATTATTGTCTGAATCTATTTCATTTGGGATTCGGAGTTTGATAGTGAGGTTAGATTCTGAACTCGTTGTATTACAGCTTAATAGAGTGTATGCCATTAGAAATCTAGTGTTATTAAGATTATTTTTGAGAGTGCGTCTCTTGGAACGTGAATTTGATTACATTGAATATCAGCATATTCCAAGGTCTTTAAATACATTAGCAGATGCAATTTCTTCTCGAATGTTAGACAGACATTTGCGATAATCATACATGTAAATTTAAAAACATTTCATCACACATGTTTAACAAGATAAGCCGGTAATAATGATATATATAGATAGGAGTGTGTCAAAAATACATCGTCTTCGATCATAGGTTGAAAAACACCTTATGATCGGCAAAAATGATAAGTACAAAAAACCAAAATGTCTCATGTGTCTACAAAAATGACCATCCAATCACTGGTGATGCTCTCTATACGACACCACTGCATGAGCCACCCTACACAAGAACCTCCTAAAAGGTCCTGGGACTGCGACTACATAGCGCTGAAGCCTGATAAGAATATCGTCTATAGTAGTCTCTGGTATATCTGCCGTAAGACGCTCTAGGTCTTGTTCCAACTCAGCTAAGGTCTCTGTGGCCGCGTCTTGTGGGGCCGGTGCCGGTGCAACTAGTAGTCTCCTCTCGAAAGGCCGGAGATTGGCTGGACGACGTGGGCCTACATCTGCATTTTGAAAATTATTACTGTCAGTTTTGAGACGATATAAAAAACAAAAAAAATAGATAATTTAAAAACTTGTGAAAAATGAAGTACCTGTGTCATCCCATTGTTCTCCCGGTGGAAGAACCATGTCCGGATCTCCACGAAAATCAACTCCGGCATAAGGAAAATCCTGTATTGAGAAGGTCTGGTCCTCCAACCAGTGAAAATACTCCGGTCTAAATCGGACAACCTCCGTGCCCTCATCAGGATGACAGGCCATAACCGCAACCCATCGCGTCAACTTAGGCTCTCGGGGAGGCCCAACCTCAACAGTGAGCTGTTGTGGGATCAGCATCGGAACCCTCTCTAGGGAAAAACTCACAACTAAAGGCCCATAACCAAAAGTCTTCAACTGTCCGTTTTTGGTCCTAGTCAGTTGGCCCTTTAAGTTGGCCAACACAGCATCGCACTAGTTGAAAATGGTGCCCCGATAGCAATCAATCGCCATCCGCATCTGGGATCCAGTGGCAATGTGCAAAGCGGCAGCCCCGCAAAGTCTGGTAACTGTAAAGGCAATTACCATAAGTTCAGGTCGGGATATCTTTTTAATCTCTATCCCCTTCTCCTGGTTCTGATTATTGCACCACTCTAGTCGGAGACTAGCAATGGACTGGCCACCCGGCCTAGTCCCGGACAGAGTCAATTGTTCACCCCTCTTGGGCAAACTAGTGAGAAAATAAATGTCTGAGGGCTCTATCTCGAGCTGGTGCCCTCCAATGTAAAAGCACTGATCCTGAACGTTCCACCTTTCAACCAGCCACTCTAGAAAGCGCACCTGGGCCCTCATGCCAGGTATGGCCCAGTATTTGTAAAGACCGCATGCCTTCAAAGCATCAATGGAAGGTTGGTGATTAATGGCGGCCAAATCAACGTCTTCGTGTTCTCTCTCACGCCAATCAAGCATGGTGGGCAATCTACACACCATAAAACATCTGTTAGAGTCCATAAAATTAAAATTTTTTGGTTCATTTTGGAGAAATGGGGGTTTGAAAATCCTCTCTACGGCGTACGCAACCCGCCTTTAGAGACAGAGCGTGTGTACGCAGGCTCTCTTAAGGCAAGCTACGTACGCCCGGCATTTTCCCAACTAAGAAAATGTCGGGGTATGCAGGTCACCAGTGGAGCACCTGCGTACCCCGAAAAGCGGACCTTGAAACCCCAAAGCCTCCAAAAAATGAAACTAAGGCTTAAAAGCAAATTCTAAACAGATGGAAATGAAGAGGAGGATGTTGTAGAATACCTGATGAGACGGCGTTCGTTTTCGACGGTCGGATTCTCCGCAATGTCCACGGGAAGTTTCTTGCCAAAAGCCCTTTTTCTCTCCTCAACAGTAAAATGGTAAAAATGAAATGGTAAAAGCCCTTTTTATAGGTTTTTTGGGTAAATAAATGCTGAATTTGTTTATTTTTCACCATGAAAAGGTATTTTTCAAAGTATTTTTATCTATCTTAAACAGGTATGAGTAATGTGTTGGTTTTTGTGCAGGATAAAAGGATTTTCAGGGAAAATTGTCATTTTTTCACAAACAAAAACATCAGAGTCATCTTTTAAGCCCTTTTCTGACTCCTAAAACATGAAAAGATTGCCGAGCGTTTCTTTTACACTCGTTAAAACGGAATTAAAAGACGGTCCCCTTATAGCCCTTTTCTGACCGTAAAAACAGGAAAAGATTGCCGGATTTTTGTCGTTTCAAATTCGATACTGGAAATAAAACGACGTGTCCTTGATCGCTTTTTACTTTTCAGGTCAAAGACACTAATCATGAAAGTACTCCTTGGTCGCAAGATCAAGCGGTTCTCTCAAGTATTATTTTATGCTTTTTTGGGCTTGGGAGACACAAATTTACGAAAAAGTTCAACCTTGGAGTCTTCTTAAGTTTTTCAGACTCTCTAAAATTGAAAAACGCCGAGTTTCTCCTATACTGGACTTGTTAAAATTTCACAGTAAAGGACCTGTTCGATTACAAACAGGAACGGACCAGTCCTTCTTAGGGTTCGAATCTAAACTAAGTTGGACTCATCCGAAGGATGAGCTTATAATCAAGCATATGTTATCCTCCTCAAAGCTTGTAAAAAATAAAGAGGTACTTGCCAGAAATGGTGGGGGAAAAGAGAGAAAAATGAGCCTATTTGTTATCCTTTGTCTCAGAAGAAGCCTTATCACCACTCTTGAACACGACACTTTTCATTCACCTGGGTTGGGAAATCCTTTGCCTAACAGTTGATCAAACCACATTGAAAATCTTCAACCGGTTCCGGGTATTAACTTTGGGTCAATTGTCACCAAGCCATCTGTCGTGTCGTTATGTGTTCAAGAGGTCACTGCAAATAAACCATTCATCTGCAAAATACCCGTCATCCATCTCGACCATCCCTGAGTCAGTCTTTACAGCTACATTTCTTCAACTTGATCTATGATTTCGTGTTGTGGGCTTCCCTGCAACGGGTCGCTTTCTATCGACATCAACACATTATCTAGAAAGATGACCTAGAAATCGTCAGTACCTTGAAATCTGCATGCATCAATGGCAGGTTTCTCGCCTTTGACGACGATTTACATCATTGACTTTCGATCGAAGGATTCCGTGAAATGTTCGACATCAACTCATTCATTCACATCTCATGTATTGTACTGGGTACTTTGAGAACCATTGACATCACTGGTGGTCTCTCTCACACTTGTTAACAATTTACATCATCGACTGGTAATCAAGTGGTTTCTACCATGTTCGACATCAACTCATTTATTCGTATGGATAGAATCGTACCATTTCGGGAAGTAGAAATGAAGACCCTGGATCTAGTTTCCACCATCCAGGCTGCGAGGAGTTTTGTATTCATTGTACAGTAGACTAATCATAAACATATGGCTGCGTCCATACTGTGTCTACAAGAGTCTATGATTATGATGTATTGCGAAATCATTCCTGTATCAGACCAGTAGTTAGTTTGTTAGTTGAAGTTTTCAATCTGAGTATGGGAATGCCTACCTCAGCGATGATATGATCTTATATATGTATTTTGTGTTGAATATTTGCAGGTTCCAACTGGGCTCTCCACAAGATAATCCTTGAAATGATAAAGTACTTCACCCTTCCTAGATGATATGAAACCCTAATCTACTACAGGCTTCGCACTTTAGGGGGCAATCTGTTACACTAAAATTTGTCGCCATGACTATTTGCAGTCAGTATGGCTCTATCAACTGTCATACTATCCTCCTTGGCAAGTCTCATACCTCTGCTCCTCATGTCAAACTCCAAGAAAGAGAGAAAGTCCTTAAAAGGTCAAATAACTCTGGTTACGCAGTTTCTCTTTGCCTTACCTGCGTGTACGCACCCCAAGTTCACAATACCTGCGTACTTGTACGCTCTGTCTGTAAAGGGGTGGGTGCGTACTCCTGTAAAGGTCAAAAGGCGCAAGTTTCACTTCAAAAAAGTTACTTGTGGTCGATTCTAGAGCATTCTAGAAGTTTGTTTGACGTGTATTGAGCACCTCCAGATGGTTCATGTATCCCTATGAAAGAGGAACTTATCCCATAAAGAGGGTAGCTATCCCATTCAAAGAGGGGCTTATCCCATTGATGGTGGACCTGATTAACTTCCTCTAAAGCACTATAAATACAGGCATTGGGCCAGAGGGAGGGGAGGTTGAAAGCTGAACATTCCTAAGGGTAGATGCTGCTGGAATTAGGACTCCCTTATATAGCTTGAGAGGAGAGATTCCCATCCTTTCTTAGCTTCATTTGGAAGTGGGTGAGCTGATCAAAGTAAAGGAGAATTCTTGCTGGACCCTGCGAGGGACCTGTACAACACCAAGGCTCAGGTTGTAATGGTTTCTTTTGTTTCCACTTAATACAATTAAGCTCATTTTTCTCAACAGGTTGTTATACATGATTTGTTTCATATACTCCTTGGTCTGTATGATGAATATGTTTTATTTTATGAGTTATTTAGGTGCTATGTAATCTTTTGCTTGTTATTGAATGTAGGTTTCGAAGAGAAGGAGGAGCTCATCCGGATTGGCGAGGCTGGACTACTACAAAGCGTTGGACTAAAGGTATGTTATAAACACCTGATTACTTGTATTCTAAATGAATATTTAGAGAAAGGTAGTGTTTAATTGTCTTGTTTGTCACTAGAAAGCCTTAGCTTCTAGGGAGGTCGGTTTTGTCCGCAAAATTGACTCTTTCCGCATGACACCTTGTATAGACTTAGTGGGTATAATTAATATTAATGTGAAAAAAGAAGTGTTTGAAGCTTTGGTACAAAAAAAAGAAGATCACATTGCAAGATATGTCTCTTAGTAATCCACAAGGGTCTAAAGGACCTAATGAAGAAGTCCCTACAAAGAAAATAATTGCAGCACCTAATGACATGTCAGATGCAGAATCAATGGTTGAATAAGAAGAAGAGATTATAGAAGTACATGAAGAAAATCCAAAGGTAGGGCATGAAAAGGAAGGTGAATCTAATGAACTGCATGTGAAAGAGTTATATAAAGAAGAATCAAGTGAAGAGTTAGAGCATGAGTTGGAAGAAGAACCTATAGAAGCATTTGAAGAAATGCACCATGAACGGTAGAAAAAGGAAGAATAAGCTAAGGAACCACATATTGGAAAATCAAACAAAGAAGATCAAATAGCTAAGGTTACTATCTATTGCCACCCTCATCACTCAGAGAAACAACACTCATCAAAGCAAGGGTGTGAGCATCAACAAACTTACTATGGATTAACATGGAACCAAAAAAGAAATTAGTATGGAGGCGCATGGAGGAATAAAGGTAGTACATGGAGATATCAAAACAATGCAATGAAGACATGGATCCAAGAAGAAACCAATATCAAGATCAAGGAAAGACTACAATTGGACACCACATCCACATTTCGTTATAATGGATGGATGCTCATGCATGGTACTAGTTGGTTACATTGCTCAATAAGTCATATTATATGGCTTCTTCCCATGTTTTGAGAACGAAACATGCCAAGGGAGATAAAATGTGGTGTACCTAGAGAGGATAATATGGGGTACCTAGGGAGGAACCCAATGGACTAATGAATGTAATGTGGAAAATAATAATGGAATAGGCCCACTTTGTAACTAAAAGGAAATAATATAATAATAAGAGGTATTTGCTATAATAGCCTTAAGAATAGTCGTGACAAAGTACAAAACAAAAGTATCATTGTATTGGAGGTGTGTTGAGTTGTATTTTCTTGTATCAAACATGGTTTATGGAGTGATTCCCTCCATAACGAGTATTTGATGGTATTATCATACCTTAAGGGTTCTTCTCTCTATATTATATGTGTTTTTTTATGGTGAGTGTCTTTGGTATCTTTGGTGTTTTGGGCTTATATTGGAAACTTCCATGATGGATTATCTCCTATAAGTTTGAAGTTTTACTACACCTTCTCAACAATCCAACAACTCACAAATCATATTGTAGCTACACATTAAGCATTGAAGGTTCCCATAGGTCAATGGAATCATTATCGATAATACTCCATGTTATTATCATCATGCAATCCAAGCCCTTGCAATTATAGTATGTGTTGACTCCACATGAAATGCTATCATACCTTGGACTTATCGATTTTTTTCCATCCGATCTCTCAGAGAAAGTAATTCATATTTTTCTCCAATATACCGCCCCTTCAACTACTTAACACACATCCATTTGTCATGTTTGTAGGTATTACTTCTCATGATGGCTTGCTTCACATGATGGAAATTAGGAGAAAAGGAAGGTGAAAGGTCACAAGTTGCATGTGAGGAGGAAAATGAAGGAAAATAATGGAAAATGAAGAAAATAGAAGCCTGATCGATAAAAAGGCTTCTGAGGATCAGTTAGTACCCTTTTTTCAGTTCAGTTTTGGAGCTCTCTCATTATTCTCTCTCTCTCTCTCTCTCTCTTGGACACTTAGAGTTTTCTTGGATCAATTTGGAATTGGATCAATAAAGGCAAAGAAAGCAAGAGGAAGGAAGGAGTAAGCAAGGAAGAGCAGGATCAAGAAGCTACATCAGGATTCTTTGCAAGTATCAATTTTCATGTGTGTTTTCCTTGCTAGATTTGACATGCATGGAATTGCATGTGGTTCTTTGTTGTTATGGCATTGGTTTTTCCATGTGTGACAATGTTTTTAGCCTAGCCTTTCCATTTATAGATAGCAATGGTGTGATGGGGTTATCATGTTTTGGTTGAACTACATTGCCGGATGGATTTGAAGCTGAGTGAGGTGGATCTCCGAAAGAAAGAACACATGGCCTAGTGATCCCTGAACTAGACTATGGATTGCGGTAAAGCCACTGGCCTAGTGACCCCTGAACCAAATTGTGGGTTGTAGTAAATCCAGGTATTATGTGCCTCGATGGGCCTAGGAATCCTTGACCGGTTAATGACGGGATATACGATAAATCCTAGAGGTGGTTTCCCTTGATTAGGCCTAGGAATCATTGTCGGTGAATGGTGGGATATACGGTAAAGCCTAGAGGGTGGAGTCTCAGTTTAGGGCCTAGTGATCCGGTGTGGATTGCGGTAAAGCTTGAGAGACTAGGAGACAGGAAAATTCCTCATGATGTAGGTGGAGAAATCCAGTGGCATCCATGCTTGTTTTGGCCTAGTGATTTGGTGGAGATCATGGTAAAGCCCGCCATTACATGTTTATTGTGTTGGTGTAGTGATCCTGTGTGGATTGCGGTAAAGCCTGGTTTCTATTGATGAGGGTGAGGTGGTTTAGCCTTAGGATGCCATGGTTGTTCTTTTTTTTTACTCCCACATTCATGCTTGGAATATGGCATGGGGGTGATTGGCTGAAGAGAGACTTGGCTCAGCCAATATATGGTTGGGTGGAATGTGGTAGTCCCATCCCGGGTTGGCTTTTGCATTCATTAATAAGAGTTTCTTTCCTTGGTATCTTATGTGTAAATGTACTGGTTTATATGTGGATTATATGGCTGATGTATCCTTGATATTTCTGTTGTTATTATGCTAGTTATAAGCATGTATTATGACAATGATGATGTATGGCTCTCATGTTTTGATTTGTAAATGAATGAATAATGTATCTATGACCTAATAGATGATAATGCAGCTAATGATATAAGGGAACAATGCTTCTTAGCGATTCTCAGATAAGTATGAGACCCCTATGCTCAGATCTGTTGTTTAAACCTGTAGATTACATATTTGTGACATGTTTGACGAAATGTTTGTCATGGCTAGTAGGGGTCCAGTCTAGACCTTGTCAATGTTTTTACAAATGTATCATTGTTTTGTTGTGTAAATTCATTTCTAAACTTGGAGGCACTATCTTCTTGGCAGGAGGTTTGTATTGATGAATGATCACAATGGATTGAGGTATATATTTGACCAGCTGAATCTAAATGCCAGGCAAGCTAGATCAATGATTTTGATTTTGAGATCAGATACATCAAAGGAAGGAGAAAAAGATCGCATATGCTCTTAGTAGGAGGATACAAGTAAATCAGATAGCAGTTATGAGTTCCTATGGGATAGATCTACATGATAGGATCTTGCAGACATGTCAACAAGATGTCAGGTACATGGAGCTGAGGCACAGGTTACAACAGAGTACAGGTGCAGGTGTATAGGATGTGGACTATCGTCTCGCGGGAGATGAATTGATCATATTTAGGGACAGGGTATATGTCCCAGACAACAGTGAGCTCAAGAAGGTGATCTTGAGGGAGTTTCATGTGAAACCATATTCATGTCACCCAAGCTATCAAAAGATGTGCCTGACAATAGTGAAGAAGTTTTATTATTGGCCAAATTTGAAGAAGGATGTAACCAAGTTTGTGGCTAGATGTTTGGATTTCTAGCAGGTAAAGGCAAGGTGTAAGCATCCAGGTGGACTGGTACAGCCGAATGCGATTCCATAATGGAAATGGTAGGTCATTTCAATGGATTTTATCACAGGTTTGTCGAGGATAGTGAGACAACATGATTCCATCATGGTTGTGGTGGATAGGTTGACAAATGTTGCGCACTTCATTCCAGTGAAGTCTACATTCTCATCTAGTGATGTAGCACATGTATTCATTAGAGATGTGGTTAGGTTGCAAGGTGTTCCAAAGAAGATTGTGTCAGACTGGGATGCAAAGTTCACTTCCAAGTTTTGGAAGGAGTTGTTTGTAGGTTTGGGCACATAGTTGGCCTTCAATACAAGTTATTATCCATAGACAGATAGATATACTGAGAGGGTCAACAGGATATTGGAGGACATGTTGAGGATGTACGTGATGCATCAACAATGGAAGTGGGAGGAGTGTCTTCCACTGGTAGAGTTCGCTTACAACAATGGGTATCAGGAATCCTTGAGGATGAGTTCATTTGAGGCATTGTATGGGTGGAGTTGCAATACTCCCATCAGTTGGAGCGATTAAGTGAACAAGGTGTTGATTGGACTGAACATGTTGGCAGATATGGAGCAGGAAACATAGGTAATCAAGAAGAATCTATAGGCAACATGGGATAGGCATAAGACTTATGCAGATCAGAACAGGTTGTTCAAGGAGTTTTAGGTTGGGGAACAAGTGTACTTATGCATCAAACCGAAGAATAACTCCTTACGAATTGGACTATTTGCCAAGATGGCACCACTGTTTTGTGGACCCTTCGAGATTCTTGAGAGGATCGAACTAGTAACCTATCGACTCGCATTGCCTCTGACAGTGAAATTCCATGATGTTTTCCATTTGTGATTGCTTAAGAAGTATGTTAAATATGTTGATCATGTGATTGACTGGTCTGTATTGCAGGTGGAGATAGATGGAGAATTCCAGCCAAAACCTTAGTGTATATTGTAGAGAAAGGTGCTCATCCTCCGGAACTGAGCAATCAGGCAGTTTAAAGTGCAGTGGAAGCACTTTGGACCCGATGAGGCTACATTGGAGATGACGGATCAGATGTGGGCTATGTATCCTTCCTTATTCATTGGTTGAGCAGATGTTTTGGTATATGTTTTTGGTACATGTTTTGGTGATGTTTGGTATATGTACATATGTATGTGGATGTAAATACTGCCATGAGCTAAGTTATAAATATCTAATAAGCGATATGGGTGTCATGTTATTATGATGTTATGTTGTCATGTTGGTTTGCTTCTCAGCAGGGTGATCATTGTAAATACTGCATCGAGCTATGTTATAAAGCTCCATGGGAAGTATGTTTGCTTTTCAATGGTTTTGCTGAGGTATAGGTGTGGTTGAACACCGAGGATGGTGTCCCCCAAGGGGAGGGTTCTGTAACAACCCTGGTGAAAATTCCATGTAATAAAAGTTAATAAAGGAAAAATAATAACCACAGATTATGGGACACTTATTCCAAGCTGAATGTTGGGAAAGACATCCTAGTGTGGGTGTTCATTAGTTTATTATGGATAAAGAAATTGGCAATGGTAATGGAAAAGGCTTTAGAAAGGAAAAATGGAATTTTTGGCACATTTATTTATGCAATAATGGAAATTAGGAGAAAAGGAAGGTGAAAGGTCACAAGTTGCATGTGAGGAGGAAAATGAAGGAAAATAATGGAAAATGAAGAAAATAGAGGCCTAATTGATCAAAGGCTTCCGAGGATCAGTTGGTACCCTTTTATCAATTCAATTTTGGAGCTCTCTCATTATTCTCTCTCTCTCACTCTCGGACACTTAGAGTTTTCTTGGAGCACTTTGGCATTGGATCAAGAAAGGAAAAGAAAGCAAGAGGGAGGAAGGAGAAAGCAAGAAGGAGGAAGGAGAAAGCAAGGAAGAGTAGGATAAAGAAACTACAACATGATTCTTTGCATGTATCAATTTGCATGTGTGTTTTCCTTGCTAGATTTTCCATGAATGACATTGCATGTGGTTCTTTGTTGTTATGGCATGGTTTTTCCAGGTGTGAAAGTGTTTTCAGCCTAGCCTTGCCATTTCTAGATAGCCATGTTGTGATGGGGTTATCATGTTTTGGTTGAGCTGGATTTCCGGATGGATCCTAAACTAAGTGAGGTGGATCTTCAGAAGAAAGAACACATGGCCTAGTGATCCCTAAACTGACATATGGATTGCGGTAAATCCACTGGCCTAGTGACCCATGAACCAGATTGTGGGTTGCAATAAGCTAGGTATTGTGTGCCCCGGTGGTCCTAGGAATCCTTGACCAGTTAATGGCGGGATATATGGTAAAGCCTAGAGGTGGTTTTCGTTGATTATGCCTAGGAATCCTTGCTGATGAATGGCACAATATATGGTAAAGCCTAGAGGGTGAAGTCTCAGTTTAGGGCTGATCTAGTGTGGATTGTGGTAAAGCTTGAGAGACTAGGAGACAGGAAAATTCCTCACGGTGTAAGAGAATAAATCCGGTGGAATCCATGCTTCTTTTAGCCTAATGCTCTGGTGGAGACCATGGTAAAGCCTGTCATTGCATGTTTATTGTATTGGTCGAGTGATCCAGTGTGGATTGCGGTAAAGCCTGGTTTCTATTGATGAGGGTGAGGTGGTTTAGCCTTGGGATGCCCTGGTTGGTTATTTTGGTTTGAGTCCCACATTCATGCTTGGAATATGGCATGGGGGTGATTGGCTAAAGAGAGACTTGGCTCAGCCAATCTATGGTCGGGTCGAACATGGTAGTCCCATCCCGGGTTGGCTTTTGCATTCATTAATACGAGGTTATTTCCTTATCATCTTATGTGTAAATGTAATTGTTTATATGTGGATTCTATTACTGATGTATCCTTGATATTTATGTTGTTATTATGCTAGTTATAAGCATGTATTATGACAATGATGATGTATGGCTCTCCTCATGTTTTGATTTGTAAATGAACGAATAATGTATTTATGACCTAATAGATAATAATGTAGCTAATGATATAGAACAATGCTTCTTAGTGATTCTCAGATAAGTATGAGATCCCTATGCTCAGATTTGTCGTTTGAACCTATAGATTACATATTTGTGACATGTTTGACGAAATGCCTGTCATGGCTAATAAGGGTCCACTCTAGACCTTGTCAATGTTTTTGCAAATGTATCATTGTTATGTTGTGTAAATTCATTTATGAACCTGTCATTGAGTTCTAGGTAGTGACCTGGGCTCTAGGCCTGAAAAAGTGACACAAATCCCAGGGTTGTAGGCACAGGTCTAAGGATAAAAGTCCCCAGATGCATGCATACCCATGTTGTGGGAGCTCTTGGAGCGTCCTAGATGCACCCTTATACATATCAAGGGAGCGTCCGAGGGTTTATTGGTCTAAAACTTTAGTTGCTCTCAGGGGCTAGTTACCTGATATGGAAGGTCTGTATCGATTCCACTTCCTGAAGGTGACTTAGAAGGTTGAATCCAATTATAGTGGCCTATCATTACATATTTACCCTGGTTGGCCGGTTACTTGGGTAGATGTGGGATGAGGGTGTTACAAACAAGAAAATAACGTACACCCAATTGCACATGTTAGGACATGATCAACATCAAAATATGACATGCACAAGTGTACTATTGAGACTGAAAAACATCATGAACCGAAAAAAAGAGAGGTTCATTTAAAATATTAAATCACGCAAAGGAGTTACAACAGTTTTTGCACAGATCCCCGAGGCTCTTTCTTTGATAGTTGTGTGGGTCTACAAAGTGACAACTCAACAACTCATGGACCAATTCACATTGAATGATCCAATTTCAAGTCTTGAAAGCTAAGTATCAAGCCATTCCACTCTTGAATCTAAATTAAAGAGCTCCTAAAGGACTCCCATTGTCTCCCACTAGGCCAAATCTCATTAATGAGCTAGAGGGAGCTAAGAATTTGACTTGGACCTATATATACTAAGAGAATTTGAGCCAAAAACAAGAACAAGATTATGCAAAGGTATGGTGCTCAAATTTCCAAGTCAATGAGAATTTCTTTGCATTAAGAGGGAGTTCAACATTGAGAGGTTTCTTGTAATTTCTTTGAGGAGAGAGTTTTTCTTACATAGGATAGGGAAGAGGGACCTTCCTTTAGGAGAGTTACAGAGCACCATTGCTCACCATACTCCCTTTAGTGTCTTTGGGATGATTATTGTATCTCTTTACATGAGCTAATAAAGAGGATTTTGCTTCCCATATTCTTGAGTTTATTTCTTTCATGTTCTCCATAATCTTGTGTTTTATATCTCCTATTCTTTCATAGAAATAGCTACATTTAATGTCTGTTTGTGTTTTCCATTCTAAACATATGATTGTTGGCTCTCTTACAAGTAACAACAGGTATGAAAAATAATACAAGTATTTGATCCACCCTTGCATCAAATCCCAAACAACAATTTGGTGACTCCACCACCTCTTTTCTCATTCTCTCTATTGTGTGCAAATACTCTCTTCATTTTTGTGTCTTTCATTCATTATGTTGTAACCTTGCGTAGCCATTGCAGGCTCTCTACATCATAATTCAACCTTTTTTCTCTTTCGGGATAATCCATGCATTTGTCAAAGACACAGTTGTGGTGACTTCCTAGCGATCGTCAAACCAAACACGCATAGATAGATAGAGAAAACATATTTTCATTGTAATTTTTATCTCTAATGCGAGTTGGGTGACAACCTTGAGTGATTTTTCCCCACTCCTACAAATTTTAGAAAATTAGTTAGGCTATCTTTTGCTTGCTTTAGCCACCACTGTAGAAGGATTTTAATTCTTTTGCCTCATTGATGGAAATATTTTTTGATTAACCAAATTATAGTTTCGAGACAGGGAGTGGAGTGATTAGGAAATTGGAGTATGATCTCCCCCTTGCACTTTATGTGAACTTGGGGAATCAATTTTTTTTTTGAAATCACCATTACCATCTCCTTTTATATAGTAGAAAGCATAATGTAGTTTAATTTAGGGAAAGTAATTATCCCATTGATACACACGTCTTTTTCCTTTCATGCAAGGTGAAAAATACATAGCTTGATTAGGTGGAAATAGTAAAGGATCACACCATATCCACATCACTACAATTTTCACTAAATTTTTTTATGTTCACATGGACACTCTTGCACACACAACACCTCACGCAAGAATTTCACTTAACCTTCATTCAACTAGTATGCTCTTCCCCTAATACTCTTTGTGATCTTGGGGAATCAAAACCTTAAGTTTAGATTATTTGAAGCTCATCATTAACACCCTAAGATAAAGCGAGTTTTGGTCCATTATCCCTAATTTTGAAGATCCATAAAAGTAACCTAACTTAACACACTAATTCCCCGCACCAAGGGGCCACACAATAAATTATAGTTTAAGTTACGACCTTGGGAGTAGGAATCCAAATAACCTCCCTGATGATTCTCATCTAAAACATACAAATTTTTCTTTTATGGAACTTTAAAATCCTCCACAATCTAGTGTCCAAAAATCTAGTGGTGAGAAGAAACATGTGAAGAGGGAAAGGCCTAGACCAAGGATTATTGTGAGCCTCCTTGAGTCTCTCGACTCTTGGTAGGGGCTCTGGATTCATGATTCATACCCAAAAGCTAAGATTCTCTCACATGCATTGGATGGAGGTAGCTAAGTGACCAAAACTTAGGGCATCTTGCCAGAGGTGGTGGGTGTGGGAGCACTTGCACCTGGAGGTTATTTGGGATGACTACTAGAAGCATCACTATTTTCTTCTAGACATTGCAACAATACCCTCCATTATAACCCTCCTTTCGTACCTTCACTAATTTTCTTGCAATGGCTTGAGACCCCATTGTTGTAAAACTTTTATAAGGCTCAGTGATTTATTGAGTGGAAGGACATTACGTCTTTTAGGATTATCATACAAAAAAACCCTCGCACCAAAACTTGGATTCTTTCAAACATTAAAACACCATTTAAAGCAAGTTAAACTTTTTTTTTTTCACTTTTCTTTATGTATTGATACTTTGATTTTTGCAAGTCCCCCTCAGTTCACACACTCATTTGGGCACCATAGGGGATCACATAGTACCTCATCACTCTAGACTGGTTCAAAGCCTCCCACCATTGGTAGGAGGAGTGCTTGGTCTTGTACCATCACCTACTCGACTTTCCCCTCAGAGATGACCTATTAATCCTACTTAGTTAGTTTCTTCCATTCTCAAAGCTACTTTTCTAGGAACCTCTTCCTCTCAAAGTAATACTTCATCACACAAAAGTCACATCATTATGGTCACCCCTACATGTAACCTACCATTTGTAGCTTGACTCTTCCTAATATTTCACTATTAGAAGTGATCCCATAGCTCATACTGCTACATGGCCAACCATGCTAACCAAGTTTCCCTTAGACATACAAAAATTCAAAGATAAGCTACGTGAATACCTGACAAACCATGTGATGACCTTTCATCTATGTTGTTCTTCTAATGGTATCACTGAAGCCTCAATTTTGTTGAGGATTTTTTAGTATACCCTCATTGGCCCCATGGCTAAATGGTATGTCAACAAGAAATTAGGAGAACACACCACCTTCAAATATCTAGCCAAGTCATTTCTCACATTTTTCCAACTTCCAGTTCCTCATGACACCTAGTTAGAATTAATTTCTGAGTTTTAAAAAACATCCTTCACTCACATAATAGACCATATCCACATGTGGTACAAATTTCGCAATATCTGCAAAGTAGAAGTTCCTAAGGGACTTCTTCCTTAAATCAAAATTTCTTTTTATAGCAAAACATGTTGCCACCACTATGCCACAAAATGAGGATGAATCCATAAATAAATCCCAACAATTTAATCTTATTTATGCATAATTAGGGCACCTTTACACAATAAACCTTGACGCTCCATGGCCTCAAATTTTCAACAAAGTTAAGTTGGGGGCATCCAACACATTTGACCAATTTCCCACCCAATTTTAACCTTGGAATCAACCCCCATACCAAGGGAATTCATATCATGCTCCCCAATCATTCCTACAAATAAGTGGTGCGTCATAAACACCATCAACACTCACAATAGGCTATTATCACAATGCACCTATACCTACCCCTAGCCATCCCATGCAGAGGGAATAATACCCTATGTGTACATCTGATGGAGTATCAACCTCACAACCTTCCTATAAAAATCCCCCTCAAGGAAATCCATATTTCTGTTTTTTGGGCCCACAACAAACTAACCATGCACCTCAACAACCTGCAAGTATTAACTTTGTTTAGCCTTCTTTCCAAAACAACAATATGAATTTAAACAACTCAACACTTTCAACACATCTAACACTAACAAGAATAAAGAAAATAACAAGCAAAATGGAAGCCAAGGCCAAGCTAGGAACTCAGAGCAACAAAATGCGCAAATTGAGGGCAACCCCCTTAACCGGAACCAAAATCCAAACCAGGGTACAAATAACCCACATAAATAAGGAAATAATAGTGGGATATGGACTAACTACCTTTGTGCACTTTGTGACAAGTATGGCCATTATACTCACCATTACCCTCAAATCCCCAAATTCAAATGTAGGAAACTCCTCATATCCTACCAATCAAGACATCTACATGAATATAATATATGTCTTACTGCAAACCCATTGTCGAGACTATGGTCCCCCTCTGAAACATAATCCTTCATTAGCAAAGGCAATGTTGTTTACTAACCATAACACCTTTGACAAGCCTGCGAGCTCTAGTAGACCTAGTTTCTAGGTTGGCCAAATGATCATTATGGAGCACATCGCGTAATGTGAAGGTTGCCCATAGTTATAACATTATCAACGACCTAACAAAATCCCCTTTTTCCATGTTAGCATTGGAAGTACTTCAATCCTATCCAAATCAATATAAATGATTACTTTATTCGTTAGGTGCCGTCGAGCCCTCTGATTCACACTTAATCACCTTTGATTTGGATAATTCTAAAACCACGACTACCATCATCAGTTGCATTCCAAATACCAGTGACCATACAAAACGTCATTATTCCTCGATGTATCGTTGATGAGGGGGCATCCACATGTATCATGTCAAAAATAATTTGGCAAAAAATAGGATCCCCATAACTTATAGCTTCCTCCATCACATTGAGGGCATACAACGACTGCCCTTTGCAGGTAGTGCGAATCAATCGAAATGTCCCAGTTAAACTCTCTAGAAAGATGATTCTCATTAATATTGAGATCCTAGATGCCCCCTAGGATTACAATTTTATGTTCAAACAAAGCTACATGTATGTCATGAAGGCTTTCACATTTCAATATTTTGCACCATGAATTTCCCTAACAATGATAAAATCATTACCATTAACCAATTAGTGCATTATGAATCAAGGGCCTCCCCATCACCAAAAAATATGTTACCCTTTGTGGGATTCAATAGGAATTGGTCCCTTTCTTGACTGAGGTCGGGCCCAAAATTTTGAAATATTTTGCACTCCTCTGTACCTACCCTAGAGACCCTCCCCCCTCGTCATACCACCTTCTCACAACAAGTGATGGCGATGCTCACTTTACTTAACATGGCTCTTACACTGGCCGTTTAATATTTGGCACCACCTGTCACATCAGCTATGTTAGTGGCTACTCCCATCGGACAAATTACATCGACCCCTTCTACAGAGGCCCTACCACCTTTGGGAATTCCAACCACCTCAAAGAAACCATAGGGAAAACCGGGATGGAAAATAAAAATCCAAAGAAGAAGGACCTTGTCTTTCCAATTTTACTTATGGTGAATTTCCCTTGCACCCTTTATGACGTGGTGGGCCACCCTACCAACCAATGCCCAACATTGGAAGAGCTGAAGGTCATTATTCACACCCCTTAGGCACTCGTAGCTCTTTCTTCACCAATTGAAGAAAAGTCCAACACTTAGCCTAACAAAGGCTATGTACCAACCATTCATGCATCATTTGTGTGTAGCACATATACTATACACATTAATGTCTCGATCTCCCATGATATCGTGATGTGTTGGTTGGTCTATGTCCTGCCATGACAATTGCACCTCCTCTTCCACCAACTTTGGACGTGGATGATGTGCCTTAAAACTATTTATTACGTCACCTCTTTGGTCAATCAAGGCATAGCACACACTTGTTCCCTTTTCCTTAAAACCACTCACCATATGTATATGTTCCCATTGTGCATAACAAATCGATGTAATCACCCAGTCAAGGTGACACCCCTTCCAACACAAGAGATTACTCCAACCCTTTAGGTGAGTGTCCCCACCATGTCAAGCCCTTCAATATTTATGAGGGACATAGACGTACGTTAATCGATTTTATGCACCATCTACGCTATTACTGAGGTTTCTCACTCCTTTCCCATTTCAAGTGACGACTATGCCTTGTACGTGGTTCCCACTACATCGACAACAACTGGAACTCTCCCTTAGACTACCACATGAGATCAGACAAGAGATACTTATTCCCCCTGTTAGTGTCAGTCTTTCCAGCCTTCCTCCAGTGATCAAATATGCTCTTACAAAGTGGTCTCAGAGTGTCAAGGTCAAATTTTGTCATTTCAAAGAGTTTTCAAGCAAAATTTGGTCACTAGGCATTAGGTCTAGGGTTTGCTTTCACTCCTTCTAAAGTTGTCCAAATGTTGGTCCATGTCACCATTCAGCTGAGTTTATCATCATTCATAGGGTTGTCATTATCATGTCAGTGTCTAATGAGTCATTTTACACCTTGTTCATGCTTCAGTTGCACCTAGGCAAGGTCATTTCTCTCTCCTAGGGTTTTGAAGGCAATTTCTCTTGGATGGTCAAATCATTAGCAAAACTGGTATCCAGATGTTCATACACCTTCCCCTATCCTTCATGTACCTTATCAAACACTTTCCATCACTGAGATCCCCCAAATTCCTCATTTTTGCACAAACCCTAGTTTCTAGCTACAACCTGGCAATTTTCTAGGTTTGGCCTGTGTTTTTCCCTTTTGGACCCCTTCCCCTCGCTCAATCTCTGAGATTTCATTTTCCCCTACTTCCTAACATCCCTCCCCACTCCCAAAAATTTCCCCAAGAATTTAGAAGCCCCCTATCCCCTTCATTTCGCTCCATTTCGACAAAATTCCTTGTTTCACACATCGGGACAAGTCGCACTCAAATGATGTTCCAGAGCAATAAAAGATGAATTTTGGAAAACTGATAGAGGTTTTTGTCCATAACATGCCAAAGAAGAAAAAAATCCTTCACTTTTTGCACAGGTGTCATGGTTTTAGAGAAATGTCAAAATTACAATCGCCAGATCCAAGGAGGTTGGCCAAGGCACTAAAACGACAGAAAAGTCCCGATCCACTCCAAATTTTGGCCAAAGCCTATTTTAATGAGCATGGTACTTTATTGGGGACTCCCAGCCTAAATTTCAAGAAATTTGGAGAAAATTTTGTCAATTGTGAATTTTTTGTGCCAAACACAGGTTTCCTCCCCAACGGCGCGCGACCCTTTCATTGGGCAACTCCTTTTTGGGAAAACTCAG
This sequence comes from Pinus tabuliformis, assembly GCA_031772625.1. Taxonomy (NCBI): domain Eukaryota; kingdom Viridiplantae; phylum Streptophyta; class Pinopsida; order Pinales; family Pinaceae; genus Pinus; species Pinus tabuliformis. The sequence goes on along the minus strand of CM062814.1, from coordinate 763,395,664 downwards.
CATTTTTGGATTTGTCATGCAAAGATACACTTTCTCAGCCATTTCCAAGAAATTTCACCAAGTTTTGGGCCTCCAGAAAGTCAAAAAACAAGCAAAAAATGACTTTCTGCCACCTTTTTGACACACAGGAAGCAGTCTTGGGAGATTGCAATTTTGGAGGGGCAAATGACCACCAAATTCAGAAATTCTACTTGGGTTGGAAAGTAGACATCCATACCTTTCCAACAAGCCTACTTTTGCATCATTTGGACACCTGTAAGTACCTCAAAATCATCTCCAAAGTAGCGTGACCCGTTCAGAAAGAGGGCGCGACCCGTTGGGCAGTTTTCACAGGAATTCATCTACAGCTCAGGAATTCGCCCAGCTTTGACCAGTTTTGACTTGTGATGGGATTTTTCACCCTCTTTGATGTAATTAATGTATTTTCATGATGACATGACACTTATTTACCTACTCTAGAAGATTCATTCATGAAATAGCAAACATTTAATGAATGAATTGGTTTCCTAGCTTATAGAGGCAAGTTGTTTTGACTGCCTAGATTTTAGTGCTCAGTTTAGAATTGGTTGAAACAGCTCCTAGAAGGATGAGCTCGACCCCTAGAGGCAAGGAAAGGTGTTATCTTGCCTATATTATGTATTTTCTTAGTCATTTTCAGGGGTTGGAGGGTTGGACTCTTGAGGGAGAAGCTCTATTGTATTACTCATTGTATCTCTGCAATTTTGGCAAAGGAAGAAAGACCAGGGTTTTGCAGTCATTTTTGGGATTCATGTGGTTACATGTATTGATGGTGTGTTTCTCTTTGTACTTGTAAGTTTGTTATGTGATTCATCTTCTCACTTTTCCTTCTGCAAATTAGGCAAATGAAGTGTTAAAGTAGAATTCATGATTGCCATGCTCTGCTTTTAAGTTTGCTTAATATTTATGTTTTCATCTGTCTAAAGAGAAATCTTGAAGGTTTCTTGCTCTCTTTATCCCCTCACCGGTCATTCCTATCCATTCACTTAATTCAAAGGCATCAATACAGTCTCCTACCTTGCCCCAAAGAACCCCCTGCAAAAACTGTGTCCAATCCCCGCACCCAAAATTGCCTTTCCCCGATTTTCCACCAAAATCTTAAAACTTCCCAATTCAAACCTTTTATCAGTTTACTAGCCTAAAATCAGTGTTTCCTTATTGGTTATCTCGCCCTTTGAAGATCTTTATCGAGATAGACCGGAGAGAGCCCTCTCCTGCCCCGTAGGGCTAGCTACGAGGCTAAGTGGTTTGATGTTGCCTTGGAGTTTACCTTTTTCAACCTGAGGTGAAATTTCAAGCGCTAACACCCCCTAGAATTAATGACAAGCCATGGCATATCTATTATAATTATTCATCTGTAGGAACCATGATATGAGTTGTTTGCTCATCATTCCATGGTGTTGAGATTGATTTGTCCGTATTGAAGGTAATGACATCAAGGACAACATGGACCCAACCTTTCTACACTATGTCCACATCTATTGGTCCTATGGTACCTAATACACTATCATATCCTTGCATACCCACTATTACTTCCATGCACCAACCATTGACTCATGACCCAACGATACCAACATCACCCTTTTTGGCTATCTTCTACTCCAATGAGGATATCCTTGAGGCCATGAAAATACTAGAGTTCCTATGGGATACCATGCACCATCGCTCTTTATGCCTCCCAAAAGGAGTCCTTACACTAATATCCTTGCATACCCACTATTACTTCCATGCACCAACCATTGACTCATGACCCAACGATACCAACATCACCCTTTTTGGCTATCTTCTACTCCAATGAGGATATCCTTGAGGCCATGAAAATACTAGAGTTCCTATGGGATACCATGCACCATCGCTCTTTATGCCTCCCAAAAGGAGTCCTTACACTATCACATCACTTACAAACAATGTATCCGTAGTGGAAACCAAGGATTTCATTCCTACCAACCACGTCAAATGCTTTAAAACACCATTCCCATGCCAGATTCCTTCGAAGACAATAACATGGAAAATATTTCCCTTAAAATTAAGGTGGAAATTTCAATCAAGTCAGTTGTTTTTTAGGGTATAACACTGAGGGCATCATGTTCACAAGATGAAGTAGTTGCCTATAAAGTCCTATTCCAAGAATATCATGATATCTTTGCTTGGTATTATGTAAAAAATCCAAGTATAAGTCCTATCGTTGTAGAACATCACAAAAACACATGGCTTGATGTCTCCCCTATAAGGAAAAAACAATGATCATTGCACCCATCACGGGTCACAACTATCAAGCTCGATATTGAAAAGCTACACAAAGTAGGATTTATATATCCCAATGCCTACACATCATGGGTTTCCAACCCTATACCCATATTGTCGTGTATGAAACAACCCCCAAATTGTTTTAAAAATAAGTGGGGACCCTACCAATTTTTTTTTTTTTTTTTGACTTGCATATTTTCTTATGTAAAGTATTGGTAATTTGTTTTTAATATTTTTGTTTCAAACTACCAATTTTATTTTATTTTATAAAGTTTTGTGTTCAACTTTGAAAAACTTCCTACCTATTGATTTTCTCATCCCACATCCACCTTGTGCATTCAAGTGACATCCCTTTGCCTCTCTGGATGACTAGATAAGTGGATTATCTTTATCAATTTATAAATGAATCGGAATGATAGCCATAATCCGTTTTATTATATTTTATTTAAATCTCACTATGTGTATCCGCCCATCTAGGCTATCCTTAAGCTCATGACACTTTAACCGCTTCACTCCCTGGATGCCTGAACATCATCCCCTCTAGACCCATGTAGTGACTAATAAGATCTACCCCACCAGATGTCCTATCAAAATCCTTTAATCATTAATTACGTTAAAACATCAATTATGATTAATTAATGAAATATAAAAAATTTCCCATCGAGGCTCTTGCCTGAAGAAATGAACTGGGCATGCCCCACGCCCTAGATGTTTGGATTCCATTTTAAGCTTGCTTAATCATCAAATTAAAATAATCAAGGAATTTAAACATATTTAATATATAATCAAGGTAAAATTCAACATGTGACTTCTTGAAATAAGTACTTCTCGTTTCATCCACTAAACCCTAGATGCTTGGATCATATCATTTACATGCAATTAAAGGTGAAATAGGGTTAGCAAGTAGAGTTTAATCGTGATACCTCAGTAGGCTGAGTCAATCTAGAACAAAGTTTTCCTAAATTTTAGTCGTTCTAAGTTAGTATACTGCACATATGTTTTAATTTCCCAAGATCTAATATTTGCTAAATTTTTCCATGCATGTAAAATAGAGGAGACTTAATATTGCTGGGAAAACAAAGAAAGAGATCCAGACAAATCCCTTTAAAACCTGAGCATATTTGATCTTGTTGAATGGAAGAACTAACTGATGGCCAATTAAGACATCCTCAATAACGACCTTAACAACAAGACTCTCAATTTAGGACCTTGATTTCATCCATTCAACGTATTTGCTATTCACATAGATATATATATATATATATATTTAGTAAATAGTTTGATTAGAACAATGGACAAGATTTGTTTCTTACAAATTGGTATCTATATATACGACTCTCTTTGATGGTGAGAGGGATGGTCTAATGCATTTGTATTGAATAGAAACTGATATTTTCAATCAACTATTTTGATCTATTTTGAAGACCTAAGGAACTTTCAAAAAGTCTATTTTATTTAGTAGAATCCTCTATGTGATATATTATTATAAGCATCTATAATTTTAGTTTAATACAAAATTTATTTGGTGAATTGTTTCCTTTTCATGAATGTTAGTATATTCACTTTAATTTTATAATTGAAGTAAGTATCAATGCTTATGAATTAGTTTAAGTTCATATTATTTCTATTGCTTAAATTGGTTATTTTTATCTAATGTTCATGAATTAAATTAAATTGTATTATCATCAATGATGTAGACTAACTTTATTATTTTTTGGAATAGAATATAGGATTTACAATTAATTTTCTAAAATAAAACATAAAAATAACAAAAATCACGTTTCTTTGATCTATTACATTAAAGTATAATTCATTAGGCGGCCTAACTGAGCCCAAATATCAGTCACAAAGGACTATTGTTTCAACATTTCCAATTTCTCAAGAAACCTATGTTTGGTTAGTTCTTCACCTCCTCCTTGTTGGTAACAACAAGTCTTACAAACACCAACACAATAGGAGTTAAACTTAGATAGATTTAACAATAGACATTTAAGATAATTAGGTTAGAGTGGTAACAATAGTTGTAGTAGAAATAAGTTAGAAATTTACTGTAGGTTAGTATATGTTAGTTTCAATAAAGGAAACCAAGCCCACATACCAGTGAGTACCGCTACACCAAAGGATTAAGGGTTTAACTGGGACCTCGATCGAGTGGTATATCTCCATTGCAGGAAAAAAATTCCCCCCTTATCAATAATTGGTGCTAGAAAGAGGGAAATATGCTAGTGAATGGAACATAAACCCTCATGTAATTTTAGAGATCATTCACACAGATCTCCAACACCCTCAAATTCGATTACTCCCTTAAGTACCCATGTATATGATGTAGACTGCCCAGATTTGAACACCCTTGGTCATTTTGAAGAAGTAACTCAACATGTTCACAAAGAGACAACTACTTCTGAAAAATCCAATATCCCTCTACATTTACCCCTAGGTTGAGAACCCAACAATTCCTTAAATATTTTCTTCATAAATTTGCTTCAAAACATGTTCTTATTCAACAACCATCATTGAAATCCATTGCTACTAAACAATATTCCTCTATTCCTTTTGAAAGGAAAAATTATGGAGTTTTAACTAGTACTCAAAGCAAGACGTTTGGTTAGTCACTCGTGAAATATATAATCCTACTAGACATCAACGTTAAGAGGCTCAAATTCATAATTTATCTCCTAAGCTATAAGTGCCCAGTCTCGAAGAAGAAGTTTTATCTTTTGCTCCTCTGTTACATTTTAACATCCCATCTACCCATTCTCCAACTTCCAACTCTTCACCTTCACTTTCTAGTCCATGCATAACAATGCCACTAAGACCTTGGAAAATGTTAGGAGCAGTTAATGTTCCTAGCCAACAATTTGATCTACCAAAGCTCCTAGAGAGGTTTCTCCGAAAATTTAACCCAGATGTTAGGGAAACTACTAAATATCATATTAATAAATTCACAGTGGTTGTTAACTTAATGGGTGTTGAACATGAAGATGCAATATGTTGCTTTTTTTCCTACATGTTCGATGGAAAAGGTCTCTACTTGGTACTTTACAATACCATTTGGATCAATCACAGACTAGCATTCCTTTTGAACCATTTTTTTGAAAATTTTTGGGAAGACAAGACTCTAGTCACATTAGGGCTCAAACAATCTAAAATTGAAATGAACCCCGAAGAGAAAAATTAAATATGTTAATCAACACTCTATGAACCATTTAAATAGAATTCCGTATGGGATTAAGTTGATTGATGATGTGTTGATTGAATGTTACACTGAGACTCTACCATCAACTATCATGACATTTGTTAAAAGAGCTAGAAAAAAGACTCTTGCTAAAACCTAAGATGAAACTTTAAAAATCGAAAAAGAGGTAGTATCTGTAATAGGAAAAGAAGAGACGAAACCTATAACTCCTGTTAAGAAAGAAACAATTACAAACCTACAGAAGAAAAAATAAATATAAAGACCCTTTTAAAATTAAAAATATTCAAAGAATGATCCAAAAAATGTCAAATGAAATTATTAATCTTAAAAATACTTCAGTAGAAGGTCCATCAAATAGGAGACCCTTTAAAAGGAATCATGCTCCTCAAAATCAACCTCTTGCTGAAGAGATCAAATTTGAAGATGTTTCTCAAGATAATTTCTGTAGAGTTCATAATTATAAACACTCTGGAAAAACTTGTCCCATACTTATAAATATGTTTAAAGTATTTATGGGGAATGAAGCAGAAGAAGATACTCAAGTTGATGAAGAAGAATCAATAGAATAAGAGCCTTCTATTAATGAATTATGGGATGTTTTAGGATAAACAAACAATGAACACACATATGATGAAATAAAGGAAGCTCATACTAGAAGTAAGGGTCTTGCTCATCCTCTGCAGATTCTAATCCTCTGTCTTCTGTAAGGAAATTAATACCACCACAGAAGGAATCTTTTGTTTCAAATAAAAATGTTCATATTGAAACTCTAGAATATGATTTAGTTGATGATATGAAGAAAACTAGAGTGAATATTTCTTTGTATGAACTGTCAAAACTTACTCTACAAAAAAACAAACTATTTAAAGCTTTAGAAGCCAATGCAACTGATATCCATACAAGAAATATTGATAATTCCCCATCAAAGAATGTATCTCACATTGAGCTAGCTAATTGGAGATAACTTTGCTTCACACACTCCTTTTCTATTGAATTTTGATATTTGCAATCAAAATGTCCATATTTTCATTGTTGATTTTGGTGCCTCATTAAAGGTCATCCTAGCTATTGTGGCTAAGAAATTAATCCTAGAACCCCAAAAATCCTCCACTCAAATCGTTCAATTAGACAGATCTATAGTGAAAGTCTTAATTTTAATTTAATTTAATTTTTTATTTAATTTAATTAATTTTTTTTTTTTTTTTTTTAATAATTGCAGGAATCCATGAATCCTATGGTTTATTGTTACGTAGAGACCGGTCACAAAAACTAAATAGTTATTTCTCAACTAATTGGTCACATCTCTGGTTACCATGGAAGGATAAGCTTAATATGATCAAAGTTAAATGTGAAGGGCACATGAATTATACTATCACCGATCTTGATGATCTAAATGAGCCCATCATGTTCAATCAACCTCCCATCAACAATTATTCTTGCGACTCTTATTTTGTTTAGATAATCTTCGGCAAAATCACATAATCAATCGTTTGTCAACGCGTTTCGAACCAACCAGTGTGGTTCATCGTCAGGACAAGTTGAAGAACTGATCTGGTTTAGCTTGATTAAATAGAGTGTGCAGAGACTCCAACGGCTATATTGTAACGGCTAATTTTGACCTGAGGATCAAAGTCAAACCTCAGATTTTACTAAAAATAGAAGCATATAATATTATTATTTAATTGAATAATAAATATTTTTATTGTCATAATGGTCATTATATCTTCATCTTTATTGCCTAACCTATATTTATTATCCCTAAATTATTTAAATACAAATAAATAGTATTAAAATATTATTATTCTTAGAATTTAGTTACAATAGGTAACTATGTATTCATTTAATAATAATTGTTTAATCAAAAGGTCCAATGGTAAATTAGATAAATGGTCATTAATAAATTATGGTAAACTGAATAATGGTAATCTATAACTATTATTATTCCCAAAATTATATAGTTACAATAGGTCACTGTGAATTTATTAAAAATAATTATTAAAATTAAGGGTCCAATAAATTATTTTTATTAATTATTTTAATGTAATTAATAATAATTAAATTATTATTTCATACAATAATTTATGTTTACTAAATGATCTATATTTACCTAATAATATATAATTCTGATATTAAAATCGTATTCTAGTTAAAACATTATTATGTAAATACCAAAATCAAAGTACAAGCTTATCTAATTTAGAAATTTATATCTATATGTATTACTAAATTTTTATAAAAATTAACTATGTTATTACTTATCAATATATAGGAAAACAGTTAACGGAAATAACTAGGTTAAAAAACCATGTAAAGAATCTAATCCAATTTTAAAAAATTACCCCCTGGGATAAGGTTAATGCCAAATATAGCTCGAAAAAACTTAAAAACCTATTACTAACTCCTATACTCCATGACAAACCCACCAAAAACAGAACAGGAGGGGGGGAAGACAGAAACCCTAAGACCTAACAGAAGGGAAAGAGGAGGCTAGGAAGACAAGGCTGGGATCCAGCAACTGCTAATCTTCCAGCCATCATCCCTATTAAGATTGTTCGGCCTTTTCTCAATCTCCAGGGCCTCTCTGAATTTACGATGGTGAAACTGCGCAACTTTGGCAATGACTTGAGCGTCTTCTATACAGACATGACTCTTATTTTGATAATTATACTTCTAAAATATCTCTTGTTGTTGAATCACATGTTGATACTTTAAATTTTACAATTATACCTATCTCTAATTCCACAGATGGGGTTTTTGTTTCTATAAATAATGATGTAAATAGATATTGTTGGTCATGATGCTTAGATGGTTCTAAATCAATTGAAGGTGTAGGTGCCATATGCATTATGAAAAACCCTCAAGGTATGAATTTTTTTCTAGCATGTAGATTAGATTTCGATTGTACCAATAACATAATAGAGTATGACGCTGTAATTAAAGGACTCAAAAAAGCATATGATATGCAAGTCAAGAAATTAAAATCCATTGGCGACTTCAAAATCATTATTAAATAAGTAAATAAGGCAATTCATTGTGTTTCCAACCACTTGAAAAATTATCGACAATTGGTTTTAGATTTAATTCAAAATTTTGAACATTTTGAGATAAACTCTATACTAGGTTCACAAAATGTGGATGTTGACTTACTAGAAAACGTGGGGTTGAAATTACTCCTTGTAGAAAAATTTTCATGAAATAAATCCTTAGTGGAAATTCTTTTTCGACCATCAATGCCACATAATGTCATAAATCTTAAAGTCTTTGATGATGATACACAAATCAACGATTTCCTCACTCTTGAGGATAGTTTTCAAGGTTCCATCATTGATGAAAATCAATATGGTCTGCTATTAAATGTAGATTCTTCAAATGAGAATGAACAAGAGAATATTATTCCAAAATCAATAGTACATCTCAAAAACCTTTATGACTGTCAAGAAAGGTTCAAAGGTAGAACAAAATGCAAAATTCATAGTTCCTTTATGAAATATGAAGTCATTAATTTGGGAACTGATCAACACTACATAATGTTAATTTTGAAGTTGATTGTTCTCCTTCTGAATGAGCAAAATTCATAAATATTTTTTAATAATTTAAGAACATATTTGCTTAAACATATGATGACCTCAAGGTTTATGATGTAAAAATTATTCAACAAGTTATCCCTATAAAAGCAGATTCCAAGCTAGCTCAACATAAACTTAGGAAAATACACCTAAAACTTGAAACACAAATTAAGGAAGAACTAAATAAACTATTAGCAACCAAAATTATATTTATAGACAATTATTCACAATGGGTATCCTACCCTATCCCAGTTATAAAGAAAAATGGAGATATTAGGATCCATATAGATTTCATAAATCAAAACGAAGCCTCAGAGAAGGATAACTATCCTATATCATCTATGGAGCAAATCCTACAATCAGTCACCAAATATAAGATATTTTCCTTTCTAGATGGTTTTTCAAGTTACAACCAAATCTTGGTTTCACCTACCAACAAGCTCAAAACTACTTTTAAGACAAAATGGGAACATTTGCTTATAGGAAAATGCCATTTGGCTTGATCAATGCCAGGGTCACTTTTCAAAGAGCCATACATAATGCTTTTAAAGTAATATTTAATAAACCAATGGTTGTTTACCTAAACAACATTATTGTATATTCTAAAAATAAAAAGGATCACATGGAACATCTAAGAAAAATATTTCAAAGATGCACAAAATATGGCATTTCACTGAATGCCAAAAAAATTGTGTTTCTTGTAACTAAGGGAAATTTTTTAGGCTTTGAAGTATCAAAGGATGGTATAATAATTGATCTCATATTGTTACATCCATTTTTCAAATTTCTTTAGCTCATAATAAAAGAGCAATGCAGTCATTTATAGGAAAAATATTTTTTATTAGGAGATTTGTTCCCAACTTTGCTCAAATCATTAAGCCAATATAGGACATGACAAAAAATATCACATCTTTAAATGGATTAATAAAGAAAAGTATTCATTCAAACCAATTACACACGCAATTGATGAAGCACCCTCTTTAATCAGTTCTAATTTTGACAAAGTTTATTTTGTATACTTTTGCTTCTGATTCATCCCACACAATTGTATTAACCTAGAAGAATGCAAAAAATGTTGAAGTTCAAATATCTTTTATGAGTTTAGAGTTGCATGGAGCATAATTGAAGTACCTTGACATCGATAAACAAGCATTTGTTGTATATAAGAAAATAACACATTTTCGTCCTAACCTCTTAAACTCTCACACTAAAATTATTGTTCCCCATCCTGTTGTCAAAAATATTTTGGTACAAAAAGACCTGGGATAAAAGCAAGCCAACTGGATAGCCAGACTTCAGGAGTATGACCTAAAAATCAAACCTTCAAAATTTTTTCATGGTTAGGGGTTATACAATTTTTTAGCAAAATATGAAGGCTCACAAAATGATTAGGATGAAGTTTGGTATAATGAATTCGATGTTAGCCTTCAAGAAGCTCTTTTTGTTCCTATACCAACTCCCTGTTATTATGAGATCAAATATTTTCTTTCAAATGGTACTTCTCCTACTCATCTAACCCCAGAAAAGAAAACAATTTTAAGATTGAAATGTGCTAGATATAAGCTAATTGATGGGGTATTTTTCCAAAAAAATTATGATAATGTATTACTGAGATGTCTCGAGAAGTCTAATGCAGAAAAGGTTCTAGTTGAAATGCATGATGAAACAACTAGAGGTCATTTCAGAGGAGAGAATATTGCACATAAGATCCTTCGAGTTGGGTATTATTAGTCTTTATTGTTCAAAGATTCATATTCATATGCTAGGAAGAGCAAGTTGTGTCAGACATCCGTTAGAAAAGAGAAGATATTGACCCTACCCTTACAATATGTCAAAGTGGAAGGTCCTTTTGAACAACGAGGACTAGATATCATTGATGAGATCACTCCAAATTCATCTGATCAACATAAATATATCCTCATTGCAACAAATTATTTCATAAGATGGACAAAGGCCATTCGACTTAAGAAAATCAATAACAGTCAGGTGATCTCTTTCATTGACCAAAATATTATTTCCAGGTTTGGTGTTCCAATTTCACTTGTTTATGGTAATGCATCATATTTTTCATCTCTAAATGACTGAGGGGATCAAAGATATGCTAAAAAATTAAAGTGCTCAAAATATCTCAAAACCAACTCCAAATCGTAGGTGTCGTCGTTATATTTCCAACGATGCTTGAATCGCCTGAATCCAACAATGTATGTGAAATTTATTGTGTTATGAAGTTTTTGGAAAATAACTAAAAAGTCAACTTGCAGGGTTGACTAGACTGTTGACTAGGAAGTACGGATGTAAAATGGGCCAATCCCATGCTGACATGTGGCAGGTTGGGTTGGATTTTTTTTATTGGTTGTTATGTTTTGGAGCAGCCAATCAGGAGGTGTCACGTGGCCTATTGGGAAGCTGCCATGTGGCCCTCAGGACTCGTGAAATTTTTTGTTAAGGGTCCAACTGACCTGACGAGGTTCGACCTTGAGACCTCCGGCGAGCTAAAAAAAATATCCTACCATTACACCACGTGATGGTTCTTAATTGGCATAGTGGGTGAGTTATATTTATTTACTAATTGTTTTATGGTTTGGGGGTGGTGGGCGGGCTTTTGGGCTTGCCCGACCAGCACCGACCCCAGATTACATGGTACATCACACGACCAACGACATATGGAGGAGGTAGAGGGGGCCGAAAGCTAGCCCAATGCACAGTTCAAACTATTAACCGAAACCGTGGCAGAAGCGGAGGGGGCGGTCTGTTAGCCCAACCCCTAGTTCTATTTATTACATGCAACCATCGACATTAATGGGAGGGGCTGGGCATGTGGAATGCTGCCCTTCATGTGACCAAAAGTGTGGAGCCGGTGGGCGCGTGGCCTTTGGCTCATGCCCTTGGCCATATTAGATTCCACGTGGCTGTTTAAAGGGTCAGAACTTTAGGACGCAAGAGTCAAGTTAACAACTTGATAAATTGCATCAATTTCAGTGGAATTTTCACCGTTCCGGCACCAAATTGTCATTTGGCGGTTCCACCAAAAGGAGATTCGTGGCTAGTTTAGCCAGTTTTATCATTTTGCGTGACAAATAATAGAGAAATGAATAAGGATACCTAACTTGGCCAATTTTTATCTTTTTTGAGCCCAAGAAGAGCCTACACATGTGTTTTTGGGTGTCTTAGACATAATGGTAGAATAATTTTTGTGATTTGAGCATTGTATGTTGATGTAATTTATGTTTTGAGCATATAATATAAATGGAAAACATTGGAAGCTAGACCCAGAGCATAGCCCAGGAGGGGTGAACTCCATTATCAAATTGTTGTTTTCTGATGTTGTATGTTGTCTATTTTTCTTTGGTTAAATTTGCAAAACTTAATTGAAATTTCTAATTTCTGGCTTTTGCAATTTTGATCTATTGCCCACAAGACATAAAATAGCTTACAAACTTTTTCAAGAAACCTTCAACTTTTAATTTCATATCACTAAAGTTAGCTGAGTATCCCATGGATAAAGTTATCACTATTAAATATTCTACAAATTACTACCCTCAAGGAAACAATTTAGTAAAGTAAACCAACAAGAACCTCATTTGTATCCTAAAGAATTGAATGCTCGATCATAAGAAAAAATAGCATAAGCAATTGCCCAATGCACTTTGGGCAGACAGAGTGACACCTAAGGTGTCATTGGGTAACTCTCCTTATTTCTTTGCCTATGGAAAGGAATCCATATTTCCTTCCAATATTGTCCTCCCATCTATGCAATTAGCCCAATCAGTTAATGAGGAACTAGTTACACGCATGGAAGTAAGAATCCACATACCCTTTTAAAATTGGAAGAGGAAAGGGAGAAAACTAAAATCAAATGCCACACCCATCAACAAGTAATGAAACATTACTTTGACAAATATTTAGCTACTGATAGAGACTATCGTTGGCGATTTAGTATTGAAGTGGGACAAAACCATGAAGATAAAGGTAGACATACCAAATTTCAACTTCTCTGGTTAGGACCATTTCAAATTTCTGTGAAATTAGGCCCTTCAACATATATTTTACAAGACTTAGAAGGAGAGATTTAATGCCTCCTTGTGAATGACCAAAATTTAGAGAAATGTTTTTTCTTTAATCATTACAATCTTCTTTGTACATATGTAAATATTGTCATTTTATTTATTTTAGAATTAGTTTTATAATGCTTTGATATTTTCTTAAAATTTCACACGTTTTGAATTTTGTATGAATTTTTGGATTTATGGTTTTAGTTTGGCTTTCAACTAATGGTTGTACAATGGAGAGTTGTTGCCTCTGCAAGTTTTTATTTGATTAATATGGGCTCTTTTACTAGAAACAATAGATATAAGTAATATATAAATATTGGATATCACTACTATCTAAAAGTCATCATTAGTTCAAAAAGTAATAAACTTTTATTTTCTACAAGAGCTTCATTAAACACATATAAACTAAAAAGAGACACTGACAATGAATGATAAAGTCTCGAGTTAAAATTTTAATACAACAGAACAATTGCTTATCAAAGCAACTCTTGCATCACCCCATTTCTCATATATCCAAAAATTGCAAAAGAAATATAATCATAAAAACTAAAAGGATATAAAAAATAAATGAGAAGTTGAAAGCATTTATATAGAATGTGGGAAGTATAAGGAAACCCATTTGGGCTATGGATGCTTGCTAGCAGTGGATCAATTCTTATATGATGCTAAGATACCTTCGTACAGGCTATGGACGCTCGTGGGTAGTGAAGCAATGCAGGTTAAAGAGAGATGAGGAATAAATTCATGCAACTTGTTTTGTTGATATTAAGGTTTGGACTTTAAGTTTCTAGTTTAGAATGAGTTAATTTCATTTAAGCTAAATGAAATATATGTTTTAGCTCTTGGTAAGATATTAGGTGAAGCACGAGTACTTCTAGTGATTGACTTACCTTTATTTCAAATATCAGGTGTTTCACTAGATACTTATAATCATTGGTGTAATTAGGATTAGAGAGTATAATGATTGACATTATTTTAATAGAGATAATTGGTTCTTCTTAGTTTATCACCATTTGTTCTTGTGTATGCAACAACCTCCCATTTATTTCCAAAATAAATGTGGAACCTAGTAATTTTTTTAGTTTATTTTGACTTATTTTCTTATGTAAAGTATTGATAGTTTTTTTTTAATTTTGTTTCAAACTACCAATTTTCTTTGATTTTATAAAGCTTTGTGTCTAGTTTTGAAAATTTTAATTTCCTACCCACTGATTCACCCATTCGACATCCACCTTATGCATCCAAGTGACATATCTTTGCCTCTCCAGATGGACTAGGTAAGCAGATTGCCCAAATCAATTTATAAATGAATCAAACCTGTTGCCAAATTCCATTTGATTATATTTTATTTGAAGCCCACTCTATGTATCTGCTTATCCGAGCTAAGCTCATGACACTTTAACCACTTTTCTCCCTGAATGCCCGAATATTAGTTCATTTGGGCCCATGCACTGACCAATAAGATTTACCCCATTTGCGCCAGATAATTGGATGTCCTGTAAAAGTCCTTTAATCATTAATTAAGTTAAAGCCTCAACTACAATTAATCAATGAATAACAAAAATCTGCCCATTCAGACTCTTGCCTAGAAAAAGGCACTATGCGTGCCCCACAACCTAGATGGCTGGATCTTTTCCTAAGCTTGCTTTATTGCCAAATTAAACTGATTAAGGAAGTTAATCATATTTAAGAAATAATCAAGGTAAAATATGGCATTCGTCTTCTTGCAATAAGTACTGCTCATTGCATCTATTAGTCCCGGAATGCGCAGGTCATACCATTTACATGCAATAAAGGTGAAACACAGTTAGCAAGAAAATTTTAACCATGATACCTAAGCAAGCTAAGTCAGTCTACAACAAAGTCTTCCCATATTTTAGCCGCTTTCAGTTACTATATTGCATAAATGCTTTAATTTCTCGATATATTTGTGAAATATGTCTATTCACATAAAATAAGAGGAGACCGAATATTGTTGGTACAACAAAGAAAGAGATCCACATAGATCCCTTTAGAACTTGAGCATATTTGATCTTGTTAAACGAAAAAACTAACTGATGGCTAATTAAGACATTCTCAACAACAACTTTAATAGTGAGACTTTGAATTTAGGTGCTTGATTTCATTTACTCAATAGATTTGTTATTCATATAGATAATTTATTTAAATTTTTAGTAAATAATTTGATTAGAAAAATGGAAAAGATTTTTCTATTACAAATTAGCATCTATATGTACGACTCACTTCAATGAGGAGAGGAATGGTCTGATGAATTTATATTGAATAGAAATTGATATCATCTATCCACTATTTTGATCTATTTTGAAGACCTAAGGAGCTTTCAGACAATCTATTTTATTCAGCATAATCCTCTATGTGATATATTATTATATGAATATGTGATTTTAGTTGAATACAAATTTGAGATTTGCTGATTGTTTCCTTTTCATGAATGTTAGTATACTCGTTTTAATTTTATAATTGAAATAACTATCAATGCTTACGTATTATTTTAAGTTCAAATTATTTTTGTTGCTTAAATTGATTACTTTTATCTAATGTTCATGCTTCAAATTAAATTGTATTATCGTCAGTGATGAAAATTAGCTTTATTTGTTTTTAGAATTTAGGATTTATAATTAATTTCCTAAAATAAAACATAAAAATAACAAAACTCATATTTCTTTGGTTCTCTTTTATTAGATTATAATTCATCAGGTGGCCTAGTTAAGGCCACATATCAATCACAAAGGACTACTATTTCAGCATTTGCAATTTCTCAAGAAACTTGCATTTGAGTAGTTCTCTACCTCCTCCTAGTTCGTAACAACAAGTATTACAAACACCAACACACTAGGAGTTAAACTTAGATAGTTTTGACAATAGACATTTAAGATAATTAGGTTAGAGTAGTAATGAAAATAGTAGTAGCAATATGTTAGACATTTATTGTAGGTTAGTATAATTTAGTTTAGGTAAATGTGGTCGGGCCTATATATTGTTGAGTATTGCCACACCTAATGAGTAAGGGTCTAATTGGGGCCTCGATCGGGTGGTATCTCCCCATTACAAGTAAGATTTTTTCTACTTGTCAACAAACCATCATGAAAAAACAGGGGACCATTCAAGTATGTACTGATTTCTAGGATCTGAACAAAGCATGCCCCAAAAGCCAATTATCCCATACCCTTAATTGATTATGTCATTGATGTGTGCGCTGAGCATGAGGGTTTGTCCTTTATGGATGGCTTCTCAAGATATAATTGATTTAGATACACCACATGTGCCAACACAAGACTGCCTAGATCACCCCCTGGGTACCTTTGCATATCAAGTCATGCCCTTTGGACGAAAAATGTTGGCACCATCTTCTAGCAAGCCATAAATTATCTTTCATGATTTAGCTAATATTATCTTGACTTATTTGGACGAACTCATTGTTCGTTCCAAATAGTGCTCTCACAACATCAAGAATCTATGAATTGTATTTTGATGATGTCGTTGATATAACCTCCACATGAACCCTCTCAAGTGTGTTTTTTGCATAACTGTTGGTCACTTGTTGTGCTTCATCGCGCACCAACAAGGGATAATGGTTGATCCTTTGAAGTTCAGGGAATTCGCGAGATCCCCCCCACCCAAGACATTATGACAACTACAAAGCCTTCAAGTTAAGGCTAATTTCTCGCACCACTTTGTTCCTGACTATGCCACATGTGCTCTATATTCCTTCATCTCCTCCATCAAGACATTCCATTCCAATGGGATGAATAATCTCAAGAATCATTTGACGCTTTGAAGGACTTATTATCACAAGCACCATTATAAGCCCTCCTGACTATAACAAGGACTACACTCTTTACTTCTCAGTGTCTAAGGTCACCATCGTGTGTGCACTTGTCCAAAATGGAGACAATAATAAAGAGCATGTCATCTATTACATGATAATAAAAAAATTGGGGTATGCTCTTAATTATGGGTCAGTAGAAAAAATTCCTTAGCATTAGTACGCTCAGTATAAAATCTCAGGCATTACATTATTCTTTGGACTACCACTAGAGTAGAAGGTAGTAACTGCTTGCGATACTTTCTCACACATAAAACAATAAACCATAAGTTCACTTAATGGAAAGTCATCTAGAAAAAAATTGACCTTCAGTTTGATTCCCTTAAAAGAAACAAGGCAACGATCCTTGCAAAATTCATTAATGATCTACCACCTCACACCAAAGGTTCATAAGTGGATGACACTCTCCCTAAAGAACATCTATTCATCATCTCATCCAATGACCCTTGGAAGGATGATATTCTTCTTTATCTATGAACTCAAAAGTTCAATCCTTGCCTCTTATGAGATGATCAATGAGGCATTCATCACTACACACCTCATTATCTCCTCATAGGAGATGTATAATATCACTGAGGGGTCGACACCATCTTGCATTGATGCCTCACTCTTGAGGAGGCTGAACATGCCTTAAATGATTGTGATAATGGTGCATGCATGGGGAAATCTCTCAAGGATGTCTATTGCCCAAAAGTTTATCCTTGCAAACTATTTTTGGGACTCTATTCGAGTAGTCAAAAGATGTACTAGGTTCCAACCTTATTCCCATAAAATGAAAGCACCGCTATCTCCCTTATATCTTGTCATCGAAACCAACCCCTTTTGAAAATGGGGTATTGACTTCATGACTTGCAACCTACCATCTCAAAATGGCCACAAGTACATCGTAGTCGTAGTCAACTACTTCATCAAGTTGGTAAAAGCTATGCCCACATTCAATAACACAACCAGCACCATGACACATTTTTTCTTACATCACATCATCACGTGATTTAGTGTCCCCAAATAACTATTGTCTGAAAATGAAAAACACTTTGAAAATGAGATATTCCAAGAAGTATCTCACCTCTTTGGGTTCACCCATGAGTTTGCTTCATTATACCACCCCAATCAAATGGTTGGGTTGAAGTTGTTACAAAGTCATCAAAGAAATGCTACAACATATGGTGAACAAACGTAAAACCAACTAGCACCACATGTTGTTTTCAGTCTTATGGGTATGTTGCAGATTGGTAAAAAATCCACTGGGTTCACTCCTTTCCACCTTGTACATGGGGTCAGAGTAGTACTCCCAAATGAGTGTGAGATCCCTACATTATGCAGTGTAGTGGAACCACTCCTTAAAATTACTCCCCTTGAGAAATGCCTTATATAGCTAGAACACTTTGATGAAAATCAACAAGCCTCTCTCCAAAATAACAAGGCCACCAAGAAAAAATCCAAAGCCACCTTCAATCAGACTGTAGCCCCCACTCTTTCGATGAGGTAGACCTACTCTTATGCTACGATATCACTAATGAAGCCTTGGGCCCAAAGAAATTTGAAACAATATGGAAATGACCTTACATAATCAAGCGTTGTCTCCTCAAAGGAGCATATATCTTGGTTGATCCTAATGACCCGTGTCTTAAAGAACCCATCAATGGGCTATGTCTCAAAATCTTTCATCCATAATCTTTGAACCTATCTCTCCATACAATGTTATATTATACATACTTTATAATTTTTTTTTGTTAATAACCTTGCCAACATGTATACTAAACTATATTCATATCATTATGTCATAGATGGATCAAGCAACAACCTACTATATCAGGTTTTCTAATGGCACTTGTTGATGGTTGCAAAACCTAGCTTCGGCAACCTGGGCCATTTACTCTCCTGATTAAACGCTTCTCCATAGAAATAGCGTTTGGATCAAGTCAACTACTAATAGCTAAGCCAAATACGATATTGTCACAGTAACGTTGGTTGATGCAACCACCTTGGAATTTGTCACTTACACATGTTCATTGACTCCTAACTTTCCATTCCATTACTGAACTAAACATTTCAGATTTTCAACCCTCGCCCATTTTGGAAATACCTCCATGTTAAATTGTTACTAAGGGGTTTTGATCATGTTACTTTTTCACACATACCAAGACATTATAACCAAGTGATAAATAACAGAAAAAATCATATCCTAGACTAGCAAGCATTTCACTAACCATACAAACATAACCTACAAGCATGACACACATACATAGAAAAATAAAGATCCAGCACATCATAATCACACCAATAAACATCGACACATAATAAGACACATGCTATGAGCCAAAATCAACACACACACACACAGATATCCAAATATACAATTTATGTACATCCATGAGCTATCACCATAAAAAAATATCCATGGCAAAAAATGATGGGAGTATCTTCATAATAGGTGCTTCCCTTGGTACATCAAAACATACAACACCTAGTAGGTAGTAGTGTTGGGTCACCACCCTGTCTCCTTCTACCACCTATAGGAGGCTCATGTGCCTCCTCATGATTAGGGACTTAGATTATTCACATTTTTTATTGTGCACAACTAACCTCTGTAGCGTCAAATGCCACTCGTGAGATGGTGTCCCCACCACAACAACCACACCCTCATCTAACATGGTCCATCTAGCCTCTGGGATCAGTGTTATCATCCTCTTAAACACATCCATCTTCCTTCTCTCAAGGGTCACGACCTAGTCTTGTAAATGAAATTCTCTTCTTGCAGCTTCACCTGATCCTATTTATATGGTCTCTAGGGCCCCTTTGGCTTCCTCTATGTTGGTCACACCTACCTAATGTGAAATCCTTCTCATGCACATTCACTGTGATGAGGATGATCTCGTATAATGGCCCTCTCATGGCCATGAGATCCAATATTTGCAACCACAAAGATAGGTGATGTCAATATCATCATATAAACATATAAAAGACAATAGTAATAAAATTAGATAAATAACATCACAAATCAATCACATACCTGAGGGACCCCATCTAGCACCTGGGGGAAGACCCATGTCGGGGTCATCTCTTAAGTCCACCATGGTTGGACCATCTTTGTCTAGTATCTATATACCTCTAGCTCTCCCTCTTGGATCATCAGAGGTGCCCACCGCATTATTTGAGGCACTCGAGGAGGAGTCACTTATACTAAGATTATAGGCCAGATCAATATCACCCACTTGTAAAAGAGGAAATATAAGATATTCCGCCCCACTACTTGTGTCAACTATGATATTAGGCTCTAATGTACGCACCCAAATGAATAACCCTGAACTACTGCCTCTTAATCCGATGTGGGGCCATCCCACCAAAGAACCAAACGATTATCTCTACAATAGATCAAAGAGCTACATCAAGGATCACTGTAATCTGTATCGTCCTCAATGCTTGATTAGTTCCATATGCTTTTGTATAAAATTCTCATCCTCCCATGTGGAATATTCAGCAGGTAATTTCTTCCACTTAATGAGATACTCTGAAATTAATCGATTCCGTAGCTGTCAGGTTCTTGTTTCTGTGATTGCTTCAGGTTCACATATGATTTTTCCTTGTTTATCAAGTTCTAGAAACACTGTTTGAATTGGGAGCTTGTCACTGATAACTTTCTTTCAGGATGAAACATGGAAAATTGTGTGTACTCGGGAAGATGCAGGCAACTCCAATTTGTATGCCATAGTACCAATTTTTTGCAACATCTTGTAAGGAAAATAGTACTCGGGTGATTATTTATTATCCTTCTTAGCTTTCTTGAGGAACATTTGTTTATATGGTTGTATCTGTAAAAATACCCAGTTTCCTACATCAAAACTTCTTTCACTGTGATGCTGATGTGCTTGTTGTTTCATTCGATTTTGTGCTTGAGCGAGGTTATCATTTAAGAGTTGGAGAACTTGTTGTTGATGATCAATGTAATCTTCCACTACTTGAACCTTATAATTTTATTTTAAAGATGATGTAATGGATGGTGGATGATATCCATAAAGTACCATAAATGGGGTCATTTTTGCTGCAATATGGAAGGAAGTGTTATCCCACCATTCAGCTAGAGGTAACCACTTGACCCATTGTGTTTTTTTATCAGATACAAATCAACGAATATATCCTTACAAACATTTGTTCACTATCTCAGTTTTCCCTTTAGATTGAGGATGATAAGATGAGCTATGAGCTAATTGAGTACCAAGACAAGAAAATAATTTTGTACAAAAATTTCCAGCGAAAATGGGATCTCTATCACTTATAATAATCTTTGGGTTTCCATGTAGCTTTTGAATTGTTTCCATAAATTCATTAGCAAATGTACTAGCTTTAAAAGGATGAGATAATGCACAAAAGTGTGCATACTTGGTAATTATATCAACTACCACCATGACAAAACTCTTTCCTTCAAGCTTGGGTAAACCTATGATAAAATCCTTTCAGACCTCCTCCCAACACTGACTTGGAATGCCTAAAGGTTGTAATAGACCCGAGGTCTTAATTGTCTCAACTTTATTTTGTTGGTAAACCAAACATCCTGCCACAAAATTATGAATATCATATTTAAGGCCATCCCCAAAAAAATCATTCTTGGCCCTGTGGTAATTTTTAAAAATCCCGAGTGCCCTCCTAAGGGGGGTGTGTGCAATTCCAAAAGAAT
Organism: Pinus tabuliformis; assembly: GCA_031772625.1. Classification (NCBI taxonomy): domain Eukaryota; kingdom Viridiplantae; phylum Streptophyta; class Pinopsida; order Pinales; family Pinaceae; genus Pinus; species Pinus tabuliformis. Next base: position 763,374,063 of record CM062814.1, on the reverse strand, counting down.
CTTTTGCTTGAGTTGAGAATTATTACAAATATATAAGCGATCTTTGTACCATAATGAATCATTTTTCCAGCTAAATGTATCAGATGTACTGGGATCTTGTTGCAACTTTTGAATGAATGTCCACACCTCTTCGTCATTATTCCATTCATCCCTTACTTAGGTTATCTAATCAAGTTGGATAATAGAAATGGCACAAAGAATTGCTTCCACATCCTCATCCTTTTTTTAAGTGCATCTACAACAACATTTTGCTTCCCTTTTTTGTATATGATTTCAAAGTCATAACCCAACATCTTTGTGACCCTTTTTTGCTTCTCTTATGAAGATAATATTTGTTCCAAAAAGTATTTAAGACTACCATGATCTGTTTTTTCCTTGAAGTGTCTTCCCATTAGGTAAGGTCTCTATTGCTTTAGTGCATGTAGTATTTCCAACATTTCCTTCTCATAAATAGGATTTTGTAAATACTTTCCTTTGATTGGACGACTTTAAAAAGCAATGGGTCTTCCTTCTTGCATTAAAACAACACCAATTCCACTTCCTAAGCCATCACATTCCACAATAAAGGTTTTTGTGAAGTATGGCATAGCTAAGACCGATGCTTGGCACATTGCCTCTTTAAGATAAAGGGCTTAGTTGCTTCCGGAGTCCATGAAAATGCATCTTTCTCCAGTAATGTTGTTAGAGGTGCTGTTATTCTCCCATAATTCTTAACAAACTTGTGATAATACCCTGTCAACCTGAGAAATCCTTGAAGATGATTTATGGTTGTGGGGATTTTCCATTCTTTAATGGATTTAATTTTGTTAGGGTCTACCTTAACACCCTCATGAGATACAATATGACCTAAATATTCCACCTCCTGTACTCCAAATAAACATTTGGAGGTTTTTGCATATATTTTTTCTCCTCCAATAGTTTGAGCACCCTGTCAAAATGTTGAACATGATCCTTCCAAGACTTGCTATAGATTAGTATATCATAAAAAAATAATAACACAAATTTTCTAAAGGTGGGTATGTAAATGGAATTCATCAAACCTTGAAATGTGGAAGGTGCATTAGTAAGGCCAAAAGGCATGACCAAAAAATCATAATGACCCTCATGAGTTCTGAATGTTGTTTTCAAAATGTCTTTAGTCTTCATTCTAATTTTATCATATCCTGAATGAAAATCCAACTTGGTGAAGTAAATTTCTCCATGTAATTCATCCAACAATTCATCAATGACAAGAATGGGAAATTTATCTTTAATAGTGAGCTTGTTGAGCTCCCTGTAATCCAGACAAATATGCCATGATCCATCCTTCTTATGCGCCAATACTATTGGACCAGAGAAATAACTTTGACTAGGTTGAATTATACCAACATCTAGCATTTCTGCAACCATATTTTCAATTTCACTATTTTAGGAATATGAATATCTGTAAGGTCTGATGTTTGGAGGATCACTTCCTAGAATCAAAAGAATAACATGATCATGATCATGAATAGGTGGGGGGCCTTTGGGAGTCTTAGATACCTTGGAATGATTGTCCAAGAATTTTTGGAGATCTGGAGAAATAGATGATTTTGATGTTTGAACCTCTAGTGAGCATAATTGTGCAATGACGCCTTGTTTTTATTTATTTACAAGATTTTTCATGCCATTAGAGATAATTATATTTCTTGGTTTCCATGCAATACCTGTTAATTCAACTTCCTTTCCTTTCCAAAAAAAATTCAAGAAAAGTTCTTGAAAAATAAAAGCTACCGTCCACAAAGATTGTAACCATTGGAGTACAACATCAACACCACCCATTGGAGTGGAAAGCATTAGACTATTAAATACATATTCCCCCATGATTAGCTTGATATTATGTCACTTTCCAGAGAAATTTATAGTTCCTCCATTTGCAACTATCACTTGACCTCTGATATTAGATATAGGAAGAAATTCAATTCCTTGGCTATATTACAATGAATAAAATTATGGGTACTACTCGAATCAATCAACACTATTACCTTTTTCTTCTTGATATATCCTTCTATCTTGAGAGTTTGAGGAGTGGTAATTCCTGCAGATGCGTTACAAGATATGGTAAAATTAATTTCTTCTTTCTCTGGGGTTGGTTCATGGCATATATCCTCCTCTTTTGATGTTTCTTGTTCCTTTTCTTATTCCTCTTCACAATCTAGGAAGAGAAATTTCTTCTCAGCACACTTATGAACTTTAGTGTATTTGCTATCACAAATGTAGCAAAGCCTTTTTTCTCTTTTTTCCTCCAATTTTTGTGGCGTGAACCTTGTAGTTTGCAGAGGGATAGGAGTAGAAACACTTCCATATTTATAATTGTGAGTGGTAGACTTCCTTGTTGCCATCGTTTTTCTTTCAACTTTTCTTGCCACTCCGAATGCCTTCTCTAATGAATCAGGTTCCCGAAGGAAAACCTCATGTTGGATCTTATCCTTCAAAGTCCCTATGAAGACACCAATCCTATGCTCCTCTAGAATATCAATTACCCTAATATTCAGTTTTTAAAAGTCTTCAATGTACTCCACCATTGAACCATTTTGTTTGAGATTTATCAATTGGTTAAAGAAGGTGTTGCTCTTTACATCCTCATAACGTGTTATCATTTCCTCCATAAAAATTGACCAAGTGACAAGTGGTTTATGAGAGAAAAACCATCGATACCATACAAACTGATTTGGTTCTAAATATAAAGATGCAATGTGTACTTTTTGTGTGTGTTGCACATCATGGAGATCAAAATATTGCTCCATCTATAGTATCCATGTTACCAGATCCTTGCCATGAAACTTCCTCATATCAATATTTGGAATGTGGTGGGTCTTAAACCCAACATTGGAGTCTCTAAAATCATAATTCATATTCCTTTTGTTCTCCTTATGAGTTTCATGGAATGTCTTTTTTCCATTAGGAAGCATTTCTTGTAGTAACTTTGTCAAACCTTCCATGTTTTCTTTTAAACCATTCACGTGGCCTTTTATTTATGATTTTAATCCATCCATGTCTCCTTTTAAACCATTCATGTCACCTTTTACTTATTCTTTTAGTTCATATTTTCCCATTTTAAGCCATCCATGTCCCATTTAGTTCACCTTTGGTTGTTCTTTGTGAGAGCGAAATTTGTTGCACTTGGTCCTACAATTTTAATATATCATGTTGCAATTCTTCCTCTTCATGAGTCATATTATAACTTTCGGAGGGCTTAATGGGTGTAGAATTCTTTTGTTTGGGGGGAATTTTAGAACCAGTTACTGATATCTATGCTTCAATAGGCCCTTTGAATCACTTCAAACTATTTTTTCAAACAAAATTTATGCAAAAATTAAAAAAAAATACACACCTTTTTCTTGCTTTTTAGGAGCTTGATATTGAAGCTATTGTATCTTTGTAATTTCAGATCTCCAAGGTTTGAAATTTTGTCTTATGGTAGCCCTATGAGTCTTATTTCCAACCTCGCCAGACAACCCTATATTATGCCCAATCTCCCACGATGACCTGATTATAGACTGGTTTAGTAGAGCGAACTTGTACGAAGTTCCACGTGTCACTGTTTTTACCTTCAACCCTAAAAATGATACATGGAAAGCTACAGTTCGTGCAATTTTAGTCACTTTTTATGAAATTAAAATCTAAATCTTAGAGAGAAAGTTATGACAATTTTCCCTAACTCACCTGTTTGAGATGGAATTCTAGATCCTGCAAAAACCCTAACTTCCTTAGATAATAACTCTGAAAATGTAGCGAAACAAGTTCTAAAATTTTTACACGAAGTTCACCAATATTTTGGCACCACGTGGTTTCAATTTAAGCTTCTGAAGCCTCAAAGAACAAAATTTATAGCGACAATGCCAAGATGTCCTATTTGAAGAAACGAAACCCTAAAATCCAATGCTTCGATACCAAATGTTATGCAACAAGCTCACAAAATAGAAGAAAGATAGATCAAAGTCTTAAAAATTATCCTCTTTGAGGGGGAAACCTTCTTTACATTACATAAATGAATAATTCTTGGATGATACAAATGATATGATCTCCTTGGTATATATAGGGGTCTAAGGGGTCACAATATAATTAAAGCCTACATAACAATAATAATGTAAGGTCACAATAATAACAATAATTGGCTTCTATGGGGCACAACAATAAAAACATGGGGGATATATGGGCACAAAAATAATAATAGGGGGCTAAACTAACAATAAAAATAATGGGAATACACTAGTATTATAGGGACCTAACACTTTCACCTGTGAATCTCCATATGCATGAATGGAGGAGTTAAAAAAAATAAAGTCATCTAACTATTGGATCACCGTGATTGCCCCTTGAACAATTATGGGATTTCGTGCATCTGTACCAAGTACAATTGTGTGGGTTACTATGTAGATGTGTCTCAAACAACTATGCAATCATTACAACTATTAGCGTATTATGTGCACAAGTATCACCACACTTGTATGGATTATAGTTGCAAGGAGTGTCACGACTATTTTTGCTTCCAAACACACTACCCCATGCATCATCAAACCCCAAATACATATGAATTTGTGTGATTGTACCCCCTTTTCCTAAACAATTACCCATGCAACTGTATGAGCCACAGTTGTAACCATCGCTGCGACTATTAGTGCCCTACCTGCAAGGACCTCATGACTCCTAATGAGTATCCCACGTGGATGTGGGCCCTAAAGCCTAAAAAAGGGTCATACAACACCATACCTTATAAACCACCTACCATTTCTGGGAAATTCACAAAGGTTAATATGGTAGGACTCACCTAGCTCCCAATGTGACTCAATAGGCTATTGTTGTGGACACCAAACAACTAAAACATCGTGTATTAGTTTTCTCACCTGACACCTTACCAGAGTACAAATGAGGTGGCACTTTGTGCCCCACCCCCCTTATATATGTCACCCCTTGACATCTTCTGGACACTTGTACATGAGCCTATGAGCTCCATTTTCAAAATTTTTCACGTTGTTAGGATAAGGTTACAACATAATTCATTATGTTAGCTTCAATTCAGCATACCAAAATTATCATTTTTTGGCCATCACCACACTCAAGACTCCCATAAGGTGCCCCTTGTCGGGCGGTATAAATGCAATATTTACACAAACATTTAATTTGTCAATCCGGTAAGTAAACTTAGAGGCATAACACAATATATGCCATAATACGACCTCAGGGATCTGTTAAATAAAAACCAAGCTCTTGTAAGAAATTCAAAAGGAGCATCATTCAGGAAAAATAAACAAGACTCTTCAAAGGAAAGTAAACACACTCCGAGAATCTACTTTTGGCTCCTCTTTTGGGTTGATTTGACTCCTGCAATTAGTCTTCCTCAATTGTCTAGGGGACAAAGGAATGTAGGCCCCATTCAAAAGAAAGTGATTCAAGAAATAAGGAATGTAAAACCTCTTAAAAATTACTGCTATGTTGCAAGCATTAAATTAAACTAGAAATCACACGGAAACTTCATTCCAACTAATCTAAGGAAATAATCAAATGTTTTTAAAATGAATCAAGATAATAATGCACTGCTTCTCTTAAAGACAATTCAGTACTTTAGTTGTAAGAGAAATATACAATAAGAACCAATATACAATTCGTGTTGTTTACCCTGATCTTATTAAATACTTCCTTATAATGTATGCAACATTTAATTATAATGAAGAATTATGTGAGAATTTTGCCAAAAAGTTTCACAATCTTTCCTTATGTTGATTCGGGCATCTACTTGCAAAAGTGCAAGAATAAGTGTTTTTCTGCAAAAGTGCAGGAATCCGTCTCATATAATATTCAAAGGCAATCAGGAATACATGTTAAGTTAAGTTAACCAGAATTCTTGCTCAACAATTTTTTCACAATTGCATTCTGGAAATAAACTTTGTTATGCAACAATGAGATTAGGGTAAATATTTGTAAGAATAAATAAGAGACATAGTTAAAACATTCAACGTTTACTTTAGTTCAGCCTTTATGAAAATACATCCAAAAGCATTGATATTAAAAGGTAAATAACTAGAGAAGTAAAATAAATATTTTGCAATGAAATTGGAAATGAAATGACTAAAAGAAGAGCTATGAAATGAAATTGCGAAATTATCTAAGATCACACTCACACCAAGCAAACTAAAATGCAGCAAAAGAAAGTTAAGAGGTTTGGGGAAACGAACTGGCTGTTGGGCCTAACTACCCAACTAGTTCCCCTTGTAGTGATTAAGTCACAATATTTAGAATAGTATAGAGAAACAAAATTACTCAGAAGTGATTTCCAAATAAACTCATTTCAGAGTAGAAACCAGAATTCAGAATTTAATGCCAAAGAAATTCATTTTAGAAGTCTTGTTACAAATTCATAAAACAATGTTGCGTTGGTTCTAGTGGTCCCCTCGAGGGATCATCCCACTAGTGCGCATCTCCTCCCTTCTTGCACAACAAGATCGATTCCCTCCTCTTGCAAACAAATATGATTTACATAATACAATCTGCCATATACAAAAACCCAACCTTCACACCTACGTGACTCCTTCCTTTTATAATGTTCTTTCATGATAATTTTGGCTCTATTCCTTAGAAAACAACATGGGGATTGAATCCCAACTGATATTCATCAATATAATATCAGTACAACCATTTACCCATTGAAGGAATGAAGATCTGGCACGAATTTCCCAAATCTAGCCGTTTTCTACAATTCTGGAAAAATCGGTTTTTTTAACAAAATGCCTCCAAAGAAGTCTACGTATCTCCTTAACCATTACAAATTTCAGAAAACTGTTTGGAGGAAATATAGCTTGTTATATTTTCAATAATAACCTCTCTCATAATTTTCTGGTTCAGATCTATTGCCTCGAAAATTGTGCCCGAAAATGATTGTTTGAAATCTGAGATGCTAAGATTCTAGAAAAACAGTCTATTTTTAGAAAACTACCTCAAAGACCGTTATGTAACTTTTATACCATTACTAATTTTATAAATCGGTTTGAGGCTTTGTCGATTTTCTATACTGGTACTAAAACCCATGTTCTATAATTTCTCCATTCGCCTTCACCTGCACAGAAAACGAGGCAGAAGTTGGCATTTTGGAAACTGTTACGAATTTGGGGCCGAGGCATTAACTATTGCCTGAACATAAATCCATACGATGTGGGTGTATCTTAGCTTATGTGGAAGTGTTCAAACAATATTTTGAATAAAAAAATCTTTCATATTTCCCTAGAGATGTGTCAATGTATGAAAGCCCCAAATTAGTGCAGGCATGTTGGTGCAGGCAGAGTTGGTGCAGGCACAACTGGTATAGGAATTGCTACTATAGGAATGTTAGCACCTGCCACAAAAGAGCTTGGAAATAATGACATTTTCACATTAAATTAACAAAACAAGAAGAGTTCATAGATCAACAACTGTCAGCTCTAAATGCCTCTAGATAATAACTTAATAATGTGAAAAATGAATAATAATGATTATAGAAACTTAGTACAGGCATAAAATTATTCAGTTAAATCATGAAAATTTGGCCAAAATGGAGGCTCAGCACCCCTTGCTATTATTTCATTGTTTTCACATATTCATTTTTATCAACTATAGTTATGTGCTACTTTCATTTGTCGTCAAGTTTCATACTCACAGGTCACTTTTTCCCTCAACATGGAACCTAACCCTCTGATAGTGAATTGAAAATCAAGGTAAAATTCCTCACCGAGACAACAAAATTTTCTCCTCTAAAAAATGCATAGCCCTGTACAAACTACCTCGATTTAACCATAAGGCCCTCATTCCTAATCACATTTATCATCACCTTTCTCTTACACATGGTAAATGTCTGCCACGGTCGATAGTTTCCCCATCACCATGGATCACCCCATACAGTAGTAGAGCTTGCATTATTGAAATCCATGTCCATCACTTTTCACTTGTGAATCATTCACTCACATGACCTAAAAGACAACTACATTTCTTCTTCTCATCTAATTGCTTGTTACCCTTACTATGCACTCATCCAATTGGTCACCATGAATGCACCACCACATTTTCACTTGGCCTCTCACACCTCCACACTATAATAGACGATTTGCAAGATCATCTCCATTTCATTTTCTCCACACCGAGACCAACCAAATGGGAAATCACCATCTGCAATCATTCTCCTACACCATCGCGTAGGTCACTGCACATCTGGGGAACTTGTCTTTGTATTTGTACATTCCAAACCACTTTTAAATTATTTTGGGAAGTGTACGAATATTATTTTGGAAGAAAAACCCTCACCCATATTTTACATCTAGTACCCAATGAAAGTCCCTAGTCATCCTTGGATGGATCACAACTCTCATACACCATCTGCGCAATATTGATTTCATTTCATGTCTCCATGTCACTTCTAACTAGAATATCATATTTTAGTTGACCCATTTTTCCTAGTCAGAATAATCATTTACACCTCCCCTAGTCATCTTATTAACTCGAGGTTATTACCTTGTTTCAACTGTTGGCATTATGACACAGTATGACACAAGTGTTGTCCTTGATGGAAACTCTTTCAGATGAAAGATCACAGTATAGCAGGTAAACAACAAAGAATGAAGAAAGAAAGGTATACACAGGTTCAACATTGACCAAGCCGCGTATATACGTAGGTTCACTGTATACAAAGTTCTGTATACGAACAAGGTATACGTAGGTTCACCATTGACCAAGTCGCATATACACGCAGGTTCACTATATACAAAGAAGCATATAATGTACACACACACTTTTACAGAAGGAAAGGCGCGTACTTGTTGGAAAACTAAGTATTGGTCCGTGGTATTTGGTTCATGGTATTTGGTCTGAGGTATTGACCCCAAGTATTGGGTCCAAGGTATTGGTCCTATGTGGTTTTGGACCATGGTATTGAGAGAGGCCTAAACCTATATAAGGAAGAGAAGATCATTAGGCCAAGGTGTGCAAGTGATGAATATCTGATGAAGTGTGAAGATCTAGTATGCTGGTTATGGGTTTGTGATGCTTTGCTTGATCTGAACCAAGGATGCACCTATGCGGTTGATGATGGATGCTGAATTAACTGAATCATCAGTTTACTGGATATACACAAGTTGCATTAAACACAGTTACGTGTACACGCAGGTTCCCTTTTTAGAATTTTCTCTACAAATCAACTAGCTCATTGATATCATGTAGAAATTTCACCTGTAGATCAAACTGATATATGCAATGTACTAAAGCATAATACTAGATCTACATCTACCATAACCTTTGTAGAAGCTTAATTGAACATGAGCAACATCAAGCATGAACACATATAACTGATAAGAAGGAATCAATCACACATAACACATAATATATCACTGGGGAAAGCACCAACATAGAACCCCAACACTGTATTATCAATCAAGTGGAAATCCTCAACAACATACAAAAAGAATTAGCTCAAAAGCTATCTTTCTCTCTCTGTACTCTGATGATGTAGCTCATGGACTACCTAGCCCTGTATGTAAAGGTTGCACCTTAGGTCCAAGCTCCTATTTCCTTGCGCAGTTTTGATTGGTCCAATTACAAAACACATGTAAATTGGCTTGATCATACCTGCTGTCAACCTCAGGTCTAACTACGCAATACTTGAGGACTCAAGTTCCTCCTGCATGCAAGGAATACTTACTAGAAATATCCTAGCAACTGACAGAACACTGTCCCACCATCTGATCTCAACTGGGTCTCTGTCTGAACTGCCATGCATCAGTTATCCATGAGAGAATACTTAGTTATCTGAAAATAATAGTTGTCACATGCATGCAAGCATCAACAAACTATATCTCATTAATTTAACAACTTGTTAAATTAATCTAACTGGACTTGACTAAGTTAAACTAAGTCAATTGATCCTCCCATTATAGAACTCATCCTTAATTCCTCAATCAGTGGAGAAAATCAAGGACACATTCCCCAATTAGTGGAGAAATAATTGCATGTTCTCACAAAGACTTCAAGTTTGCTTTTCCTTAACTAATTAAATCATGGAGAATTATTCAATTAATATTCCAAACTGCTGGTAAGACCAAATTTGAATTTACTTCCTATAGATAGACCAGGGACTACTATAAATAGGAAGGGACCCATAAATGCTATTTTTAGTAGTTTCACCTCTCACCCTAGGTGGCTAAAATGATCATTGGCCAAACTGCTATTTTTTTAGCAGTTCTATTTTTAGCACTTCCTAAATTTAGCATTTCTTGTTTCACACTTTTCAACACTCCCTCCCAACAAGAAAGGCTTCCTCTCAAACCCGATCCTGTAACTCTGGAATGTTCTGCATGCAACACATCTACCAAGTATAGTTGCTCCAACAACACTCGAAACAAAAAACTCCCAACTAACCTCTTTGTTGGGCTAGAAACATACTCTGATGCTGAAGCTCTACATGTTGCTGACAAGTGCTCCCTCTCTGACCTCTGCGCTACTGCAACATCTCCATGCATCTCGCACCGTTGTAGCCTTCTCTGTGCTACCCTGCACTGTGCAAAAAACTTGTGCCTCTCGCATTGTTATAGCCTGCATGCTCTGCGCTGTCCTGGAATTCCCTGCACTGTAGCTATCTCTGCCGCTCCATCCGCATCTGTCTCTACCCAATCAATTAGATCCTGCTACTCCACATCGGGGCTCTCGTAGCAAGGTCTCATCCAAGAGGTTGGGTACCTCAAGGATTCTGCCCCTCCTCCTTGGGACGATCACTCTATATCACCTCACCTCCTACCTGCAGGTATGGCTACATGTGATCCCTCTGCCCACCTGGCTCGAAGTTTCCCCCTCCTGGAGTTCTCTGCATGAGTAGATGTCTCTACTCGATCTCCTCTCAGCTTCTCCTGTTGTGGCTGCTCCACAACCTCCTGAAGCTGCTGCACCAATCGTGGCTCCTCCACAATCGTCTGAGATTTCTTCTGGTGCTGCATGTTGAGAGGTAATATACCCTCCCTCTCAACCACCAAGTATCCATCAGTTGCCTTGCTGCTCAAGGCTTTGCATGCATCTTGAAACTTAAGAGCATACAGGTTCTTGACCCGTGAACCAATCTGCTTCACCTGTCTAGTGATGATGTGTCTAAGGAAAACCTTTCCCTTACTGAAGACTACATCATAGCCTCTGTCTTCCAGCATCGTGATCGACACCAAGTTTCTCTTCAGTCCTAGTACATACTTGACATCGGTCAAGGTAAGGCGAGCTCCATGCTCCCTCTGAAAAATAATCGTGCCTACACCTGAGACACTATACTTTTCATCATTACCCATCGCTATGAGTATCTAAAGATCTTTCTCCTCCAAAGTAATGAACAAATTCTTGTCGCCAGTGATGTGGAAAGAAGCTCCACTATCAAGAAACCAACCACTTCCCACCATGGATGAAACCATGCATGCGAAGAGTGTGAAATCCAACTCGAACTGTGAAGCAAGTGCCTCACCTTTAGATCCTTCCCTAGATCCCTTCTTGGATTTCCTTTGTGGAAAATTTGCAGCATAATGGCCCACCTCATGACAATGAAAGCATCACACTTTCGATTTGTCAACCTTCTTCCCACCGTTGGAAGAACTGGATTCAGAAAGAGAAACTGTTATGAAACCAGCTCAAGAGAAGATAGAAAAGATAGATCAACGCCTTAGAATTCAGCCTCTTCGAGGGGGCAACCTCCTTTACATTACATAAATGAACAATTCTTTGATGATACAAATGACAAAACCTCCTTTCTATATATAGGAGTCTAAGGAGTCACAATATAATCCAGCCGACCTAACAATAATAATATAAAGCACAAAAATAACAATAGAGGGATTCTATGGGGCACAGAAATAACAACATGGGGGTAATAGGGGCACAACAATATAAATAAGGGGTATAACTACAATAGTAATGGGGTAATCACTAGTATTATAGGGACCCAACATGCCCCTCTCCTTCAAAAAAGTGTTGTCCTCAACGCTTGAGTAGTTCTGGATACTTCTGCATAAAATTCTCATCCTCCCATGTGGAATCTTCAGCGGATAAGTTCTTCCACTTGATAAGATACTCTGAAATTGATCGATTTCGTAGCTGTCGAGTTCTTGTTTCTGTGACTGCTTCCGGTTCCAATATAATTTTTCCTTCCTCGTCAAGTTCTGGCAATATTGTTTGAACTGGGAGCTTGTCGCCTATAACCTTCTTTAAACATGAAACATGGAAAACTGGGTGCAATCGAGAAGCTGCAGGAAGCTCCAATTTGTATGCCATAGTACCAATCTTTTGCAACACCTTGTACGGACCATAATACTTTGGTGATAATTTATTATCCTTCTTAGCTTGCTTTAGGGACATTTGCTTATATGGTTGTAGCCGTAGGAATACCCAATCACCTACATCAAAACTTCTTTCACTGCGATGTTGATCTGCCTGTTGTTTCATTCTATTTTGTGCCAACACGAGGTTATCCTTTAAGAGTTGGAGGACTTGTTGTTGATGTTCGATGTGATGTTCCACTGCCTGAACCTTAGAATTTTCTCTTAAATATGATGTGATGGATGGTGGTTGATACCCATAAAGTGCCATAAATGGGGTCATTTTTGTTGCTGTATGGAAGGAAGTGTTATACCACCATTCAGCCAGAGGCAACCATTTGACCCATTGTGTCTGTTTATCAGATACAAAGCAACGAAGATATCCTTCCAAACATTTGTTTACTATCTCAGTTTGCCCATCAGATTGAGGATGATAAGATGAGCTATGAGCTAACTGAGTACCAAGACAAGAAAATAATTTTGTCCAAAAATTTCCAGTGAAAATGGGATCTCTGTCACTTACAATAATCTTTGGGTTTCCATGTAGCTTTTGAATTGTTTCCATAAATGCAGTAGAAACTGTACTGGCTTTAAATGGATGTGATAATGCACAAAAGTGTGCATACTTGGTAAGTCTGTCAACTACCACCATGATGACACTCTTTCCCTCAGACTTGGGTAAACCTGTGATAAAATCCATTGAAACCTCCTCCCAACGTTGGCTTGGAATGGATAAAGGTTGTAATAGACCCGGTGTCTTAATTGTTTCAACTTTATTTTGTTGGCAAACCAAACATTCTGCCACAAACTTTTGAATATCTGATTTAAGGCCATCCCAAAAAAATTCCTTCTTAACCCTGTGGTAAGTTTTTAAAAATCCTGAGTGCCCTCCTAAGGGAGAAGTGTGCAATTCCATAAGAATCTTTTGTTTTAGCTGGGAATTCTTACAGAGGTATAAGCGATCTTTGTACCATAACGAATCATTTTGCCAGCTAAATGTATCAGACGTACTGGAATCTTGTTGTAGCTTTCGAATAAGTGCCCACACTTCTTCATCATTCTTCCATTCCTCCCTTGCTTCGTTTATCCAATCTGGTTGGATAATAGAAATGGCGCACAACAATGCTTCCACATCCTCATCCTTTCTTGAGAGTGCATCTGCCACCACATTTTGCTTCCCTTTTTTGTAGATGATTTCAAAGTCATAACCCAACATCTTTGTGACCCACTTTTGTTGCTCTTCAGAGGATAATCTTTGTTCTAAAAAGTATTTAAGGCTATCATGATCCGTTTTTACCTTGAAGTGTCTTCCCATTAGGTAGGGTCGCCATTTCTTAAGTGCATGGAGTATTGCCAACATTTCCTTCTCATAAATAGCTTTGCTTAAAAACTTTCCCTTGATTGGACGACTTTCAAAAGCAATGGGTCTTTCATCTTGCATTAGAACAGCACCAATTCCATTTCCTGAAGCATCACATTCCACAATAAAGGTTTTTGTGAAGTCCGGTGTAGCTAAGACCGGTGCTTGGCACATTGCCTCTTTAAGATGTTCAAAGGCCTTTGTTGCTTCCGGAGTCCATGAAAATGCATCTTTCTTCAATAATGTTGTTAGAGGTGCTGCTATTCTCCCATAATTCTTAACAAACTTGCGATAATACCCTGTCAACCCAAGAAATCCTCGCAGATGCTTTATGGATGTGGGGATTTTCCATTCCTTAATGGCTTTAATTTTGCTAGGGTCTACCTTAACTCCTTCATGAGATACAATATGACCCAAATATTCCACCTCCTGGACTCCAAAGAAACATTTGGATCTTTTTGCATATAATTGTTTCTCCTCCAATAGTTGTAGCACCCTGTCAACATGTTCAACATGATCCTTCCAAGACTTGCTGTAGATTAGTATATCATCAAAAAATACTAACACAAATTTTCTAAGGAATGGTTTGAAAATTGAATTCATCAAACCTTGAAATGTTGAAGGTGCATTGGTAAGGCCAAAAGGCATGACCAAAAATTCATAATGACCCTCATGAGTTCTAAATGCCGTTTTTGGAATGTCTTCAATCTTCATTCTGATTTGATGATATCCAGAACGAAGATCCAACTTGGTGAAGTAAATTGATCCATGCAATTCATCCAGTAATTCATCAATGACAGGAATGGGGAACTTATCTTTAATAGTGAGCTTGTTGAGCTCCCTATAATCCGGACACATGCGCCATGATCCATCCTTCTTGTGCACCAATACTACTGGAGCAGAGAAAGAACTTTGACTTGGTTGAATTATACCAGCCTCTAGCATTTCTGCAACCATACGTTCAATTTCACTTTTTTGGACATAGGGATATCTGTACGGCCTGATGTTTGGAGGAACACTTCCTGGAATCAGATGAATAGCATGATCATGATCACGCATAGGTGGGAGACCTTTGGGAGTCTCAAATACCTTGGAATGATTGTCCAGGACTTTTTGGAGATCTGGAGAAATAGATGATTCCAATGTGGAAACATCTAGCGAACATAATTGTGCAATTACACCTCTTTGCTCCTTTTTTAGAAGCTTTGTCATACCATTAGAGCTGATTATCTTTCCTGGTTTCCCTGCAATACCCCTTAATTCAACTTCCTTTCCTTCCGTAGAAAATTTGATGAAAAGTTCTTGAAAATTAAAAGCTATTGTACCCAAGGATTGTAGCCATTGGACTCCTAGTACAACATCAACACCTCCCATTGGAATGGAAAGCATTGGGCTAGTCAATACATATTCTCCCATGGATAGCTTGATATTATGGCACTTTCCAGAGCAATTTATTGTTCCTCCATTTGCAATCATCACTTGACACTCTGGTGCTGGATATAGGAAGCAATTCAATTCTTTTGCTACCCTACAATGAATAAAATTGTGGGTGCTTCCTGAATCAATCAACACTATTACCTTTTTCTTCTTGATTTGTCCTTCTATCTTGATGGTTTGAGGAGTGGTAATTCCCGCCAATGCATTACAAGATATGGTCGGATTTATTTGTTCTTCATCTAGGCTTTGTTCCTGGAGTATATCTTCTTCTTTTGACCTTTCTTGCTCCTTTTCTTCTTCCTCTTCACAATCTATGTAGAATAATTTCTTCTCAGCACACTTATGACCTTTAGTGTATTTGCTATCACAACTGTAACAAAGCCCTTTTGCTCTTTTTTCTTCCAATTGTTGTGGTGTCAACCTTATAGGTTGTGGAAGACTAGGGGCAACAACACTTCCGTCTTTATAGTTGTGAGTGGTATGCTTCCTGGTTGCCATAATTTTGCTTTCCATTTTTCTTGCTAACCTGAATGCCTTCTCTAATGAATCAGGTTCCCAAAGGCGAACATCATGTTGGATATTATCCTTTAAAGACCCTATGAACACATCAATCCTATGCTCCTCTGGAATATCTTTTACCCTTATGTTCAATTTTTGGAACTCCTCAATGTGCTCCATTACTGAACCCTTTTGTTTGAGACTTATCAATTGGCTAAAAAAAGTGTTGCTTTTTGTATCTTCATAATGTGCTATCAATTCTTCCGTAAAAATTGCCCAAGTGATAAATTTTTTACGAGATAAAAGCCATTGATACCATACAAACTGATTTGGTTCCAAATATACAGTTGCCATACGTACCTTTTGTGTGTTTTGCACATTATTGAGATCGAAGAATTGCTCCATCTGTAATATCCATGTGGCGGGATCCTTGCCATCAAACTTCCTCATATCGATTTTTGGAATATGGTGGGTCTTCGATCCAACATTAGCGTCTATGGAATCATGATTAACATTACTTTTGTTCACATCATGAGTTTCCTTTACAACCTTTTCACCATTAGTAAGTATTTCTTGTAGAAAATTTGTCAAATCTGTCTTCAAATCTGCCATGTCTGTCTTCAAATCTGTCCTCAAATATATCTTCAAATCATCCATCTTAGCTTCCATGCCATTTATCTTAGATTTTATCTTAGATTCCACACCATTTATCTTAGATTCCACGCCACTTATCTTAGCTTCTGTTAGCTTTTGTGAGCGTGACATTTGTTGCACTTGTTCTTGTAATTTTGATATATCATGTAGCATTTCTTCCTCTTCTTCATGAGTCATGCTAGAGCTTTTAGGTTCCTTACTAGGTGTTTGCATTTTCTTTCCTCGAGGCATCAGTTACCGATAATAATGCTTTACTATGCCCTTTGAATTCTGTTAAACCAAGCTTACACAAAAATTAAAAAAAAAAAACTACACACCTTTTTTCACTTTATAGAAGCCTGATATTGAATTTGATGTATCTCTGTAATTTCAAATCATCCACTTCTAAAATTGCGACCTGTAGTAGCCTTCTACGTCCTCTTTCCAATGCCACAAGTCTGACCCGAATTGGATTCTCCAAGGAAGAGTTATGTGAAATCTCCCACAGTGACTTGATTTTAGACTAGTTCAGTATAGTGAACTTGTACGACGTGCCACAAGTCACTGTTTCAACCTTTGAATCTGAGCCACACATACAAGAAATTACAGTCCGTCCTCTTTCTGTACCTTCTTACGAAATTTCAATCCAATCTCCAGAGAGAAAGTTATGACGATTTTCCCCAGGTCACCTGTTTTGAATGTAATTCAGGAGTCTGCAAAAAGACCAACTTCCTCAGATCATATCTCCGCAAATATCACGCGAAAAGTTCTGAAATTTGGACCCAAGGTTCAGCGTGATTTCTTCGCAAATGGGTTTTTTTTGCGACTTTTGAAACGTCACAGAAAAAAATTTATAGCGAAAATGCCATGATGACCTGTTTGGAGCAGCGAAGCCCTAGAATCCAAAGCTCTGATACCAAATGTTATGAAACCAGCTCAAGAGAAGATAAAAAAGATAGATCAACGCCTTAGAATTCAGCCTCTTCGAGGGGGCAACCTCCTTTATATTACATAAATGAACAATTCTTTGATGATACAAATGACAAAACCTCCTTTCTATATATAGGAGTCTAAGGAGTCACAATATAATCCAGCCGACCTAACAATAATAATATAAAGCCACAAAAATAACAATAGAGGGATTCTATGGGGCACAAAATAACAACATGGGGGTAATAGGGGCACAACAATATAAATAAGGGGTATAACTACAATAGTAATGGGGTAATCACTAGTATTATAGGGACCCAACAAAAACCTTCTCCTTCCCCTTCTTTGCCTTACTCGCTAAGGCACAATTCTCCTCATCCTCCATGGATGAAGAACCGTCTCTGGTGCTCCGTCTGATCTCCTCCTGCATCAAATTCAACCATAGTCGTTCCCAATCTGGTAGTTTGTCCCTTCCATTAACCGAGTCCTGGTAGCTATGCCAGCTCTTAGGAAGGCCAAGGAGTGCTAGACTCACCATATCATCATCAGCTGTCATGACCCCTACACTTGCAAGCTCATCCCTGCATGTGATGAGCTTGGTCAGATACATAGAGATCATCTCATCCTTTTCATACTTGATCTTTCAAAGTTTTTCCTTCAGTGCCAACTTCCTCTGATCACTGCTATTATGATATAAATCTTTCAAGGTTTTCCACATTGCAAACGGAGTCTCCTTCCCATGGAGGCTCGAGACAATGTGATCTCGCACTCCCTCCAAGAGAATTCTCCTAGCTCTAGCCACACACTTCTTCCATTCTGCCAGTTGAGTAGCATCAATAGGCTTAGGGACTTCTTGATCAATGAATTCCTTAAGGCCATTATCTTCCAATACTACCTCCATGCGATCCTTCCAACCTATATAGTTTGAGCTGCCATCAAGGGCATACTCAAGCCTCAAATCATAGAACGCCATCGGTGAAATAGATGTGATAAGAACTTGAGATCTATATCCTGAATAATAAACTTCGAATTCCTTCTTGTATACTGTTCTTCCTTGATCAATTGTGCCCTGATACCATGTAGAATTTTCTCTACAAATCAGCTAGCTCATTGATATCATGTAGAAATTTCACCTGCAGATCAAACTAATACATGCAATGTACTAAAGCATAATACTAGATCTACATCTACCATAAACTTTGCGGAAGCTTAATTGAACATAAGAAACATCAAGCATGAACACATATAACTAATAAGAAGGAATCAATCACACATAACATAGAATATATCACTCGGGAAAGCACCAGCATAAAACCCCAACATTGTATTATCAATCAAGTGGAAATCCTCAACAACATACAAAAAGAATCAGCTCAAAAGCTATCCTGCTCTCTCTGTACTCTGATGATGTAGCTCATGGACTACCTAGCCCTGTATATAAAGGTTGCACCTCAGGTCCAAGCTCCTATTTCCTTGCGCAGTTTTGATTGGGGTCCAATTACAAAACACATGTAAATTGGCCTGATCATACCTGTTGTCAACCTCAGGTCCAACTACGCAATACTTGAGGACTCAAGTTCCTCCTGCATGCAAGGAATACTTACTAGAAATATCCTAGCAACTAACAGAACACTATCCCACCATCTGATCTCAACTGGGTCTCTGTCTGAACTGCCATGCATCAGTTATCCATGAGAGAATACTTAGTTATCTGAAAATAATAGTTGTCACATGCATGAAAGCATCAACAAACTATATCTCATTAATTTAGAAACTTGTTAAATTAATCTAACTGGACTTGACTTAGTTAAACTAAGTCAACTGATCCTCCCATTATAGAACTCATCCTTAATTCCTCAATCAGTGGAGCAAATCAAGGACACATTCCCCAATTAGTGGAGAAATAATTGCACATTCTCACAAAGACTTCAAGTTTGCTTTTCCTTAGCTAATTAACTCATGGAGAATTAATTAATTAATATTCCAAACTGCTGGTAAGACCAAATTCGAATTTACTTCCTATAGATAGACTAGGGACTGCTATAAATAGGAAGGGACCCATAAATGCTATTTTTAGAAGATGCTATTTTTAGCAGTTTCACCTCTCACCCAAGGTGGCCAAAATGCTCATTAGCCAAACTGCTATTTTTAGAAGTGTTATTTTTTTAGCAGTTCTATTTTTAGCACTTCCTAAATTTAGCATTTCTTGTTGCACACTTTTCAACACCCTTAATTGAAGTAGCGTATATGAATCTGATTATGGAAATGATAAAGTTATTGATTTGCTAATACTGATTTAGCCCCCCACTCAGTATTACTTCCAACAATTGGAATCAGAGCAGGTCCTTTGGTAGAAGCTTGATCGCTTGAAGGAGATCCGTAGAACAATGGGAAAGAAAGCGCGTCAGAAGAAGAAGAATAGTGACAGCCTGCCGTTAGATTCTGAATCACCTCAGATTGAAGATGAACAAGCAAATCAAGCATCAAATAAAATCATAGATCAACAAGATCTATTTAACAAAAGGGAGAGTGCCCTCACAGAAGAAGTTATCAGCTTAAAAGCTCAGTTGGAGTGTGCCTTTAGAGTAGGTCAAATGCTGCACGAGCAGAATGAAGAACAAGAAAATGAGATTCTCAAACTAAGGCAACAAGTGGAAGAAGGAAGAAAGTCTGAAGAAATATTGAAGAAGAAATATCTGGAAAAGGAAGAACAACATCAGGTTGAGGTAAATATCTTGAAAAGTAAATTAGAAGAAAAAGACAAATTATTACAATTTCAAGACAATACTAAGATTTTGGATGATATTCTTAGTAGTCAAAGGTCACTTGCTTTCAAAACTCTTCTTGGTTTTTATGAATCTGTTGAAGGTGAATCTAGCTCACAAGGTGAGGCAAGGAACTCTAATGCAAAATCTGAAATTCTCAACAAGGAGATGAGAAGTCAACCCCATCAACAACCAAAGAAAGAAAGTCTTCAAAGAAAATCCTTTGCTCCTAACTGTGGAAGTGATAGACGGTTATTTCCTCCAATGAATAATGGTGCATGTTTTATATGTCATAATGTTGGGCATGTTGCAACTAGATGCAGAAGTAGAATGGTTCAAGACCATCACACAGAAAGATCATCACATTCCAGGTACTTTAAGGGATATTGTTTTGCTTGCAATATGTTTGGTCACAAGGCCATTGACTGCTATAAAAGGAATATGAAACATATGAGATGTTATGCATGTAACAAGATTGGACATATAGCAAAGGAATGCAGGAGAAGATATTGGGCACCATACCAAAAGGAGAAAACATCATCATAGTTGAAGATATGGAAGAAGAAGGAAGTACAGTTAGAAAGATGTGGCATAACAGAGTATATAAACATGACAGACTCAGAGGGAGCTGAAAGTAATTTCAGTGTTCTGAATCTCATATGAAAGTTTCATGAAGACAAGTCGCGTATATACGCGAGTTCGAAGCTTCACAGTCACGTATATGTTAGTTTGAGGAAAAGCTGTGGGACAGACTCAGGAAAAAGGGTCTGATATGGTTCAGTCAATTATTTTCTCTGTTTGATGATGGTTACAATCTGCTGATGATGTGTGGAAATGTGTTGGTACTCATAAGATGTTGTTTAGAAGTGCTTTTGATCCTAACTTGATGATGATGATTCCTTGATACTTCTTGCTGATATATGCATGATCAGATCTGACAGTAAACAGATGGAACAGGTTCAGGAGGGAGCATATGCTTCAAATAATGCATTGTTGGCATTATGGTTAGAAGTCTTTGGTGATGATGCTTATGTGGCTAAATGATACATCTTGCTACTTATTGTTGGTTGGTCAAGAGAATGGTATTGCAGGTTACAAGTCTAGATGTTGGTGACAAATGCTTATGGTGCATATCATATATGGTGTATGATAGTTGCTGATGACTATCATGGTTTTGTTTATATTACTGGTGATTGCTATAAAAGGTCATGTATATCATTTGATGTAAAGGTCATGAAAAGACCTAATTTGTAACCCCACTTTGCATGGGAAGGATGATGTAATAATGTCTATTTCAGTCATGTATAAACATTTGGTATATCCCCACTTGGTTGGGTGGATGAGTAAAAAATGGTGTATCCCCACTTGGTTGGGAGATTGATGTATGTATGAGCCATTGGTGATAGGAAGGTCATACTCACTTAGTTGAGTTGTAGAGTGATGTTATTCTTCTGAAAAATATTTTTGTAGACTTTGCATGTGCTCAGGGGGAGCATGGACGGATTGGTAAATCTTAACATGTACAAAGGGGGAGCTCAATTAGAGATTCCAACATCTACTCAGGGGGAGTATGGACAACACAATGTATATCAAAGGGAGAGAATATCTTGGTCTACCCATTACCCTTGACGTCAAAGGGGGAGAGTGACTTGGTGTTGTTGTTGCCATCAAGTCCAAAGGGGGAGATTGTTGGCATTATGACATAGTATGCCACATGTGTTGTGCTTGATGGCAACTCTCTCAAATGAAAGATCACAATATAGCAGGTAAACAACAAATAATGAAGAAAGAAAGGTATACACAGGTTCACCATTGACCAAGCCGCGTATACATGCAGGTTCACTTTAAACAAAGTCGTGTATATGAACAAGGTATACGCAGGTTCACCATTGACCAAGTCGTGTATACACGCAAGTTCACTATATACAAAGAAGCATATAACGAACACACACACTTTCACAGAAGGAAAGGTGCGTACGTGTTGGAAAACTAAGTATTGGTCCATGGTATTTGGTCTGAGGTATTGACCCCAGGTATTGGGTCCAAGGTATTGGTCCTACGTGGTTTTTGACAATGGTATTGAGAGAGGCCTAAACCTATATAAGGAAGAGAAGATCATTAGGCCAAGGTGTGCAAGTGTGCAAGTGATGAGTATCTAATGAAGTGTGAAGATCTAGTATGCTGGTTATGGGTTTGTGATGCTTTGCTTGATCTGAACCAAGGATGCACCTATGCGGTTGATGATGGATGATGAATTAACTGAATCATAAGTTTACTGGATATACGCTAGTTGCATTAAACACAATTTCTTGTACATGCCGGCTCCCTTAATTGAAGTAGCGTATATGAATCTGATTATGGAAATGAAAAAGTTATTGATTTGGTAATACTGATTCACCCCCCCTCTCAGTATTATTTCCCTTACATACATGCTCGAACCTTGGGAAGTTTTTAGTATCCATCTTATGTAATTAACCTAAATTATCATTCCCTTGTCACCATTTTATGATTTTATACATCAAAAATCAAGTGGATTTCTTGGAACATCTCTTTTCTAGACTGTCAGGCCTTCTTTCCTAACGACATAATATTTCATTTTCCAGGATCGAAGCAACGCCTTGGTCTTCACTCACACTTCAGGTTGACCTCGGGTGGAACAGTGGGAATCATCATTTACCATTGATTTCACTAACCTATTGATCTTTGACACCAACACAATTTTCACATCAAAGGCATGCCGTACTTTGCGACAATTGCAATTCTCTCATCTATTCGAAGAGCCATACATTAGGATGGAACCTGCATTAGTAGTGTGATTTCTCTTAAGTATTGCCTCATGTATAGGGTCATCCATAGCAAAAAAAAATTCATAGATTCCCCAACAGGTAAAGTAGTAATCTACTTTAGCATGCAACAAATGAGCACTTCAACGTCTTTTGACAAGATTCATCCTATGTATATTCAATCATGTTAGTTAGAGCCATGACCATGAGCATGGGAAATTCTCGCCTCATATATATATCTTTGTACATATTCTCTATCACCACTGGATTCTCTAGTATTTTTTGAAAGATCCCCTCAACACTTTCCGAACAAGAATCTCCCTACTAGAAGTCAAAAAGACTCATCACCAGGCAAAGAAAACATGATGTATTTTGGCTATATGTTTTCTCCTAACCTCATACACCGGGGGGGAAATTTAATCATGAAAAAAATCATACACCCAATTGCAAATGTCAGGACTGATCAACATCAAAAGAAAACATGCACAAGTGTACTAGTGAGACTGGAAAACATCATGGACCAACAAAAAGTCAAAGGTTCCTAACCTTCATTTAAGGAATCAAAACGCCTAAAATAAATACAATATTTTTTGCAAAGATCCTCATGGTTGTTTCTTTGATAGCCATGCGAATCTGCAAAATGATAACCTGATAGCCCGTGGACCACTTCACATTGAATGATCCGACTTCCACTGAAAAAAAAAGTCTTGAAAGCTCAATATCAAAGCATTCTGCTCTTGAATTTGAATTAAGGAGCCCTCAAAGGACTCCCCTTGTCTCCTAGTAGTACACATCTCATTAATGAGCTATAGGGAGCCAAGATTTGGACTTGGGCCTATATATTCCAATAGAATTGGAGCAAAAATTAAGAAGAATATTATGCAAAGTTATGCTGCTAAAATTTCCAAGTTAATGAGCATTGCTTTGCAGTGAGAGGGAGTTTACCATTAAGATATTTTTTGTAACTTCTTTAAGGAGAGAGTTTTTCTTGCATAAGATAGGGAAGAGGGACCTTCCTTTAGGATATTTCTAGAGCATTATTGCTCACCATAAACTAATACAAGATTTTACTAATAAAGGATTTTGCTTCCCATATTCTTGAGCTTATTTCTTTCATTTTCTCCATAGTCTTGTTCTTTGTATCTCATGTTCTTTAATAGAAATAGCTACATTTCATGTCTATTTTTGTTTTACATTTTAACCATTTAATTTTTGGATATTTTGCAGGTAGAAATAGGTCTACAAAAGAATATAAGGAATTGGTCCACCCTTATAGAAAATCTTAAATAACACCAACAAATATTTCTTCCCTTGGTTGAGAATAATGGTATATACCACTTCTTCTGAATCCAATTATAGGTCATGATCCGAGCTTACCCTACCTTTCTCTCTGTTCCAAGCATCTCGTAGAGACCATAAACCAAATTCTTAACATCGATGCCACCATATAGAGCAAAGAACTGGTAACGCCTTCCATAAATTCTCCTCCACCATTGGTGTCATTGGTCAAATTATTTGCAAATTGTCCTCCTTAGCAACTTTGCTAGTTAGAGACAGTGAGTCTTATACAATCATCAATCATACCTATCCCGTCGTGGTGGAAGTAAGCAGTGCTAGTTTGGGAGCCACCATGGCTTCTCTCTTTGTCATTGCATTTTCAAACACCAGTGACATCCTAGAGGAATATAAGAATAAAAGGCCTATGCAAACATTATGATTTTCACTACCAGTCCATATGGGATGGTGGTCACTGCCATTATCAACATTTCCCCCCATCCTCTACAAAAAATGATGGGCAGGAAAATCATGCAATTGGAAATCTTGTAATCAGAAAGTTTTAAGGTTTTCATGTGAGATGCAAGCATTGATGTATGAAAAACTTGTCAAAAGGAACACAATACCCTTTCCATAGTCAAGAGAAAACTACTCTCAAGGCTCATAACGTTCTTTATTGTAAAAACGTGTCCCATCCATTGTAGATTCTTATGATAAATTCTTGCATATTTTTTTGGTTAATTATTCTCCAGGTATATTTGATAATTTGAAGTTATTATGAGTTTATCAAGGGTAACTTTATGAGATTATCAAGGGAAATAAAAGTCTTTGAAATGGAGGGTGTATGTGTGGGGATTGACTTTTGAATTAAACATTGATATTTTTCTAAAAAGGTATTTATTAGCGATTGTTTCCAAGTTTTTCACACTTGCTAAATAAGAAATTTGGCTTAAGGAAGGACAACTATTGTGAGGAGAAACTATTGGTAAAGATGCATTCTCTTGTCTCCATTGTTGGATTAGTACTAAGTGGAAAGGATAACTACCAAGGATGGTTAAGAAAGGTTAGGCATACTCTCATCTTTAAGGACTTATGGAAAGGCAACTGTGAAGGAGAAGGTGGCAATGCACCTGTCAAGCCCACATAAGATATAGAACTAACCATTTGGGAGAACATGGACAACGAGGCCTATGCCTTAATTTATAATTTTTTAAATTAAGAGATGAGTCATCATATTATTCCAATTACAAATGCTTATGACATGTTGAAGAATTAAAAAAAATTATATGGCTCACACTTAGAACTGAAAGTGGTTCAGTTGATGATTATGCTCATCAATCTTGAGTTGAAGGATGATGACCCCTTAGCCCTATCCTATGAGATTAAAGCCATCATTCATGATGTAGAAGTGACTAGAATTAAAATGGACATTCCTCTTAGAGCCTTTTTCATGGCCCTCTATCCTCCATACTCTCACTATCTTGAATCCTTACAAGTTATTTCCAACTCAAGGACATTATTTTTGACACTCCTGTGGAGAATTTTATAGGATGAGAGAAAGATTTTGGGAAGAGGAGGACAACTTCTCAATCCCCTAAAGAAGCATTGTGCCTTGCAAAAAAAGAGAAGACTTAGTCATGAGTTTCTCCTAAATAAAGAAGTAGTAGAAGAGGATGTGGAAGGAAGAATCATAGAGGCAGGGGAGTAAAAATAATCAAGGAGAAAGATAATATATTCACTACATTCAATATGATAGAGATGGACATGATGCATCCACATGTAGAATTCCTTGGGAAAGAATCAAGCAAGAATGCAAAGAAGACAAAGGTAAAATGCAAGATCTAAAAAAAGGTAAAACATCTGAATCTACTCACTACATTGTTTCCCATTGCAATATTGGAGTAACGGAGGATTTGTTTCATACTTCATTTTCTTCTTGGAAAGATGCATGGCTGCTTGATACATTTGCAACCTGACATATGACATTTCGGAAAGACCTCTTTGATGACCTCAATGCCAATGTATATGGAAGAGTGTACTTTGCAGACAAGTTAAGTCTCAAGCGATATGGACTTGGCATCATCAAGCTTAAACTAATTGGAGTTTCTGATTTTGTTCTGCATGATGTACTTTACCTTCTAGAACTATGGAGAAAATTTTTGTCTTTGATTCACATTCAAAATTAAGGATACTCCATTCATATGTTTGATGGAAAAGTAGAGATAATAAAATCATGAGACAACACAATTGCCATGACTAGAATAAGGGAGGAAAGACTATTGAAGTTGCAAGGAACATATGCTTGTACATAGAACTCTGCATGCCCTAGAATAATGAAGGTACATTTTCATAAAATATTCTATGGCATGCAAGATTTGGACATCTTAATTATGATAATATTCGTTTGTTGAAAGAGAATGGTGTTTTTGGTTTGCCAACTATTCCAAGGAAATTGAAGCAATGTGATGCTTGTATCCTTGGAAAACATAACAAACAACCATTTCATGATTCTACCTCTAGAGCACATATAAATCTTTAATAATTCATTTTGATTTGTGTGGCCCTATGCATGTTCCTTTTACAAATGGAAATAGATATATGATGTTTTTTATTGATGATTACACCAGGGTTTATCGGGTACACTTGTTGAAAAGTAAATCTAAAGCCTTTGAAACTTTCATAAATTTTCAAGCATGGATTGAAAATGATGCACAATCACATATCAGCTCTATCGATACTAATAATGGAAAACAATACACTTCTAATGAATTTGAAAACTATCTTCGCCAACATGGGATTCAACATCAAACTATTGTTCCATACAATCCTCAATAAAATGGTGTAGCTAAAAGAACGAACATGACTATTTTGAATATGGTTCACTCCATGATATTTTAAAAAATGTAAAGATGATGTTTTGGGATGATGCAGTTCCGTGTGCAACATATGTCGAAAACAAATGTCCATCTAATTTTCTCAGAAATAAGACTCATGAAATATGTATGGCCAATTCCTTTGGTAAGGCATCTTGGGATTTTTGGTTCCACTTGCAATGCCTTGATTCCTAAGGAACACAAAAGTAGGTTTGATACAAGGAGTCGAAAGTGCATCTTCTTGGGGTATTCATATACCATAAAATAATATCGTCTCTATGATGAGGTAAATACAAATTTTATATAGATGTGATTTTTCTTGAATGTTACAAGACTTGGAATATTGTTGAGTGAAATATCAATTAGATTTTATGATCCAAAAAATAATAATGAATTTTATAATGAGATTCCACATCTTGATGGGGTATCCCTATCTTAGATCAATCTATTGAAATCTCCTTCTGAAGCACTGTCTCCCCCTCATGAAGCTCCAACCACTCATTCAAAGAAGGAAGACCTTTTGAGTGATGTGATTGAGATGTTTAGAAGGCTAAATCTTGAAGTAGCCCCATCTTAATCAACAGAGCATCTTGAATCATCTAAAAAAGGTCTCCAAAAATGAGAAAGATAGGAACTAAAAGATCCACCAGACAAATGGAGGTGAGTTAGATGATTATGATTCTATTAATGATATGGATGTTTCATATGATTTTGAATTGAATTTTCTATTAATTTTGAATCAAATTCGTTTAAAGAGGTTTCTTCTCATGATTAATGAAAAGAAGCAATCCGAAAGGAGTATGATGCTCTCATAAAAATTGGAACATGGGAGTTAATGGACCCTCTATTTGGAACCAAACTAATTAGCTTCAAGTGGGTCTACAAGAATAAGTATAAAATAGATGGCTCACTTGAAAAGAACAAAGCAAGGCTTGTGGAAAAATGATTTGCATAGAAAAAGGTGTCGATTATGAAGAGGCATTTTCCAGCATAGAAAAATGGGCCACCATCCAAATTCTCTTTGCTTTAGCATCTCGGGTGTTAGCGCTTGAATTTGGCCTCAGGCTGAAAAAGACAAAATCCAAGGCAACATCAAACCACTTAGCCTCGTAGCTAGCCCTACGGGACAGGAGAGGGCTCTCTCCGGGTCTATCTCGGAAAAAAGTTTTCAAAGGGCGGAGATGACCAATAAAGAACACTGATTTTAGGCTAGTAAACTGATAGGAAAAGTTTGATTTTAAATTTTTAAAGTTTTGGTGGAAAACTGAGCACAACAATTTTGGGTGCGGGGATGAGACACAGTTTTTGCAGAGGTCTTTTTGGGGCAAGGTAGGAGATTGTCTTGATGCCTTTGATTTAAGTGAATGGATAGGAATGACCGGTGAGGAGCTAAAGAGAGAAAGAAACCATCGAGAGTTCTCTTTAGACAGAGGAAAACATAGATATTAAGCAAACTTAAAGGCAGAGCATATAAATTATGAATTCTACCTTAACACTTCATTTACTTAATGTGCAGAAAAGAGAAGTAGGAAAATGATACACATAACACACTTACAAGTACATGAGAGAAGCACACCATCAACACAAATAACCACAGGAATCCCAAATAGTGCTGCAAAACCCTGGTCTTTCCTTTGCCAAAATTGCAGAGATACAAAGTATAAAACAGTCTAAGCTTATCCCTCAAGAGTCCAACCATGAAAATGACTAAGAAAGTACATAATATAGGCAAGTTAACACACTTCCTTGACTCTAGGGGTCGAGCTCATCATCCTAGGAGCTGTTTCAACCAATTCTAAACTGAGCACTACAAACTAGGCAATCAAAACAACTTGCCTCTATAAGTTAGGAAACCAATTCATTCATTAATTTTTTGACTTTTTATGAATGAATCTTCTAGAAGAGATAAATAAGTGCCATGACATCATAAAATTACATCAATTACATCAAGGAGGATGAAAAATCACTCCAAAAAGTCAAAACTAGTCAAATCTGCGTTATACTGAGCTGTAGGTGAAAATCTGGCATATTTCCCTGATGTGTAGCGCCCCAATTCTCTACGCGTAGCGCGCCTTTGAGCCAACTTTTGAGGCACTTCCCGGCATCCAAATGAGGCAAAAGTAGGCTTGTTGGAAAGGTCTGGATGTCTACTTTCCAACCCAAGTAGAATTTCTCAATTTGGTGTCCATTTTCCCCTCCAAAATTGCAATCTCCCAAGACTGCTTCCTGTGTGTCCAAAAAGTGGCAGAAAGTCATTTTTTGCATGTTTTTTGACCTTTTGAGGGCTCAAAACCTGATGAAATGTCTTGGCAATTGCTGAGAAAGTGTAATTTGTCATGAAAAATCCAAAAATGCTGAGTTTTTGAGAAATGGACTTGCCCATCTTCAGGGTAGCGCGTGGCGCGCTACGCGTTGAGGGCAAAAACCTGTTTTTTGACCAAAAAAAATTCAAAAATGACCAAAATTGCTCCAAATTCTCTGAAATTTGAGCTGAAGGTGTGTCATTTAGTGCCATGCTCCTTCAAGGAAGCCTCAGCCAAAATATGAAGGAGATCGGGCCTTTTTCTCCGTGTTAGTGCCTTGGCCAACCGTCCTTTGAGTACCTTCATTCTTGCTTTACACACATGCATTCGAGCCCAATAGTGATTCTTCATGTATCGGAGCATGTCTTTTTCCATGTTTGCCTTGGCCAGCAACTTCTCCAAATGAGTATTGACCCGGATGAGCATAGCCTCTCGCTCAATGGGTGTCAAATCACCAGGTCTCTTGCGAGCCAAGTTGCGGTCTTCATGGATCCTCCGCAACTCATCAAGAGTGTGCTCATCCTCTAGTTGCTTGTTGCGCTGCTCTAAGTAGGTGATTGTCCAATTTTCCATTTCCAACTTCTGCTGCAACAAGAGATTTTCAGCCTTTTGTTGCTGAATGATCTCCTTTAGCTCTGAGCTAAGAGAACTGATGTCAAGGTCAATAATGTCAATGTTTGGATCACCTGACAGTCCCTCCTCAATCATGGGCTGCTTGCCTCTCTCCGGTACCTGTGCTGCTGTCGAAAGCGAGGCCCCTTCCACATGAGGTGGAGATAACACTCGCTGTGCTGATGAAGAAGGCGAGACCCCTTTCACCTGGTGTGAAGATAATACTCACCGTGCAGATGCAAATAAGGCCCTGTGGCCTCTCTGATATGTAACAAATGGAGGGGAGCTGACATGCTCGGGCTCTGGAATGTCAAACTGATGTGAAGGCCCTCCCTCATCACGGACAACCTCAGGAGGTGGCTGTGGCACTGTGAACAAGTCACGAGAAATGAAATCCTCCCATGGAATACCCTGTTGTGCCAACTGATGCATGACCACAATCTTGATCAGTGCATAATGATAGATGCTCTTGTGTTGCTGTGCTGGGCTCTTTCTTTGCACCAAGGGCACCATCCTCTCTATATTTCGGCACATGAAGAATGGAATGTTCATCATTCGTACCCGTGTGAAATGCATCAACAAACGGATATGGTACGAATATAAACGTGAAAATCTGCCCTCGCAAGTGAAATAGCGAATGATGATCCTCATCAAAGGTGCATACTCGTCTCTTAAGAATCTGAAGGGAAAAACAACAGTTAGGTGCCTCATATATACAGGTTTGATATATGGCTCATAATGAAATCTGTCGAACTGCTGGCGCTTGTTCCACTCTTCTCCAATATTGGGTATCCCTGTTGCTTGAGCAACAATCTCAGTGACAATGTGAAGTCCACTCCTGCAAGATTCACATGCCCATTGTGCAAATGTAGGACAAACAAGCGGACCAATTCCCTGTGGTGTTGAATTTGGGAGATTCTCTCGCAATATTCATAACATGATTGGTATCGGAAACATGTCACTGCAAGTGGACAAGCTTGTAGATAAGCCAAAGAGGTGGGCTCCTCTCTGACATGCTGACCACCTTTACCACCCTTGTGATGCCTCCTTGGCACCTCTACCTCAGGTGTTGATTCACGGTCATCACTTTGCTCATAATCTGTTTCGGTTTCTGACATAGTTTTGGAGGTAAGTGACTGAAAAATAATGCTGACTGTGCACCCAATGAACTGCTGTTTTGACTTGTTTAAATGCTGTTAGCAAGGGGACAAACACACATGGGAAATGTTAGGGAAAAGGGAACATTGAGGGGATTAGGGAAAACAAATGTGAAAGGAAATTTTAGGAAAGGAACATGGAACATATACAATCATAATTTGTGGGATTTTAATGGGAGGTAGGGTTTAGGAAATTTACATAGGGTTTTAGGAATTAGTAGGGTTTAGGGATTTTAATGATTTTTAATAGGGAAATCATATGATTGCATGGAAAAATGTCAAGGAAAATGGTGACGAAAATATGGGAAAAGAGGAATGGAAAATGGGTAACCTTGGGCAGCAAATTTCAATGAAACCCTAGCACATTTACATTTTTAAATTTTGACACAGCAAGGTAGGGTTTTTACTCCATATTAGCATGGCATTTTTTTGCATGTTCATTGCTCATTCATATTAGCCAAACCAAAATCACCATGGATTAGAGGCCTACCTGAAAATATTTTGAGAGAGAAGTAGTTTTGGTGGCTTGCTGGCGATTTCCTGAGCAAGAAACCCTACGCGTAGCGCACCCAGCCTGATGCGTAGCGCGCCCAGCCTGATGCGTAGCGCGCCTCCAACGCATAGTGCCTGAGTTAATTTGCACTGGAAAATGCGCGCTGATGCGTAGCACGCCCCCAACGCGTAGCGCGCCTCCTCTGATGCGTAGCGCGCCGCTGTAATTGCCCAATTCGCCCAATGAACTTTGAAATCGACTTGACAAGTATTCTCTTGAAGTGTTGAGAGGCAAATGAGTTACCAATGAGGAGGGAGGGGCTTTTATAGGCTCACTTTTGAATTTAATTTTCCCAAAACCCATTTTATAATGTTTTTGAAATGACACTTTTTTGAATTAATTGCTGCTGACTTCTGGTTTCCTTTTTTCAAAATAAATTGGTTGAAATGATGATTTCTCTTGAAAATTTTTGCAGGGATAGCTTCTGAGATGGCTTGAAAAAGGAGACCAAGGCTGCATGCCAACTTTCGGAGAATTTGAACTTTTTACAAATTTTTACAAAAATGAGATAATGACCTTTGTCTTCAAAAACAGGGTTTTTGAAAACAAGGTAAAAATTAGCTGTACAATGATAAGAGTTATTAAAATGATGCTTTATGACGGACATCCCTCTGGCCTGCTGGTCCTTTATGACATCTCAAGACAAAGCTTGACTCAACCCTAGACCTAAGACCTTGACATTTAAAACAGGAAAATGACCTTGTGAAGATTTTATTTACTCAAGAAAACATGATCCAGCAGTGCCAAACAAGAGGGGAATAAAAGACATAAGCTTCTCCACCAGGGTTATGGCATGCCTAATGGGATGCAACATGATCACACTGATGAGACACCTAATTATGAAATGCAAAGATTTTTGATCTCTGGTGGAGGGCTACTAGACCGACTCTAACATTGGCTCTAATGGGGATGGTATCTCCTTGGAGATGCAAAGAACCTTAGACCTCTGAGAGAGCAGACCAGTGTTTTCCAACCATTGGGCAATGGAGTCATTAT
Source organism: Pinus tabuliformis (assembly GCA_031772625.1). Lineage (NCBI taxonomy): Eukaryota > Viridiplantae > Streptophyta > Pinopsida > Pinales > Pinaceae > Pinus > Pinus tabuliformis. The sequence continues at coordinate 763,341,568 of CM062814.1, read as the reverse complement.
TTACTTATTTGACACAAACTCTAACGGCTTTATTGACTGGACATCTGACTACAAATTGGACACAACTTTGACCCAAACTAACTCAACTTAGACAGAAAATGGACTGATAAAAACAACATGACAAACCTCACACCAACTAATCTTCATCTTCAGAATTATAGCCTTCACCACGGGCCCCAGACTAAAAATGAAAGATCAGTACACACATGCGATAAAACAGAAGTAAAACGGTATATACAATGATGGTGACAAGAACATAAAGTGCTCAGACATGGTACCTCTTCAGCAGCCGACCATTGATCGACCCACTGTGATAATCATCTCCGTTCATTTCCTTGAGAAGAAAAGTATTTTGGCCACGATATGCTGCAATCTTATAGGGACCCTTCCATAAATTATCAAATTTGCCGTGCTTCCCTTTGTCTTCATTCCGAGCATCCCACTTCAAAACCACATCATCTATTTGAAAGTCATCTGATTTTGCTTTCCTGTCATAGATCTTCTTTATGCGCTCTTGCAACTTGAGAGTATTGTGAAGAACCTCCTCCCGTGTCTGCTGTAAATGAATCATTTGATTAATCCGCCTCTGCATGGGATCTTCCTCACTATCAATTTCTTGAAGCAATTTGACTATCAGAATAGCAAGCGAAGTAGGAAACACTGGATCTGCCCCGTACACCAGCTCAAAAGGAGACATACCAATTGACTTTTTATGACTTACCCTATCAGCCCACAGTGCATTCACTAACTTTTTATGCCAGCTCTTCTTATTGATTTCCAGCAACTTTTTAATGATATTCATGATTCTGCCAACCCATTTCCTTGCGGATGGTAGGCGGTAGAATGCCCCAAGCTGATGTTGTATTTATAGCAAAAATCAACCATTCTCTTTGATTTAAATGCTACTGCATTATCTGTAATTAACTTACTTGGACAACCAAAACGTGACAGTATATTATTTTCAAGGAAAGAAATAATTACCGCATCCGTGGCCTGCCGGGTGGGAATGGCTTCAATCCATTTTGTGAATTAATCTGTAGCTATCAATATCCATCTATGCTGTCCTGACGATGTCGGATGAATCTCACCGATAAAATCCAAGCCCCACTGCTGAAATGGTGCGCTGACTTCAATTGGTTTGAGAGGCAATGGCTGCAATTTCTGTTTCCCTTGAAAAATTTGGCACTCATGACAACTCTTAACAGCTTTATATACATCTGAAAACAATGAAGGCCAATAAAAACCTGCTCTTAGGATCTTATTTGCTGTAGTCTTCCAAAACAAATGACCCCGCAGTCACCTTTATGAAAATCTTCCACCACTGTTTTGGCTTCCTCCTCAACCAAACAATTCAGCAATATTCCACCGGGGTCCTTCCAATATAGTGCAGATTTAAGGATGCAAAACTTGGCTGCTTTCAACTTCAATGTCCTACTTTTATTTCGAGGCATCCCGGGAGGTGAAGACAAATTTTGAAGTACATATACAATATCAGCATACCAAGGAGAAGAAATAAAGATATCAGATACCTGTTGTACTGAATTCTCCTCATCTTCATCGGACATGGCAGCTATCAAATTGATGTCTAGGACATGTAGATTTGTTTCAGCCATCAACTTGGCAAGACCTTGCCCCTTGATCAACTTAGTGGGTTTAATTTCCACATCATACTCTAATAATGCAGCAATCCACTTACCCCGCCTTCCTTCCGGTTCTGCCTGCACTAAAACATCATTTACCGCTGCGTTAGGAACATATGCTATAATGTGGGAATTCAATACATACGCACGGAAATCCTTCAGGGCCTTCACAAGTGCAAGCGCTTGTTTTTCAATGATGTTATATTTTAATGCTCCATCTCTAATAATACGGCTGAAAAAAGCAATGGGCTTCTCAACTCCATCTCTTTTTTGCATTAATACAGCTGCCAATGTGTGCTCAGAAGCAAATGAAAACAAAATAAAATCTTGTGTGTAATCCAGACTGATTAGAGTAGGGGCTGAAGATAAAACCAACTTTACCAAATTGAAAGATTTTACCGCCTCTTCGGTCCACTTTAGCTGGCTGTCCTTTTTCAGCATGTTTGTGATTTCTCTAAGGTGCTCAGCAAGATTCAGAATGAAGCGACGCAGAAAATTCAGCTTACCATTAAAGGACTGTATTTCTTTTTTGTTCCAGGGCTGCTCAAGTTGCTGAATAGCTTCAACACGTGCAGGATCTATACGGATGCCATCTTTGGAAATAATGTGGCCCAAGAGCTTGCCTTGACTCATGGCGAAAAGACTTTTCTTTGGATTCAGTGAAATACCATATTTTCTGCACTTTTGAAAAACAATTTGCAAGTGATATAAATGTTCTTCATCAGATTTTGAAAATGCAGTCAAATCATCAAGGTAAACAACTAAAAAGACATCTTTCTCATTGGCAAAGGCCATGTCCATCGCACGCTGAAAAGTGGCACCTGCATTTTCAAACCAAATGGCATTTTTGCATAATGAAATGTACCCCATGGAGTAGTGAATGCGGTTTTATCACGATCATCCTCATGCACCAAAATTTGATTGTACCCGGAATAGCCATCGAGTAGCGACATCCTTGATGCTCCAACTACTCGCTGCAATATATGATCCATTTTGGGCAGCGGATAATTGTCCTTTAAAGACACCTTATTCAAATTTCTGAAGTCAATGCATAAACGGATCTCATCGGTCTTTTTCCTTACGGGCACCAAATTTGATATCCAATCGGAAAATCTAATAGGCACTATGATTCCAGACTTGTACAACCTATTCACTTCTTTTTCTATCAATGGCAGCAATTTAGGATTAATTCTCCTCAACTTTTGACGGAAAGGCTTCTGATTTGGTTTTATAGGAATAATATGCTGAATGATACTAGTGTCATATGTTTTCAGATCTGAATAATCCCATGCAAAAACATTAGAAAACGAGGATAACAATCTGATATATTCTTTCTTTACCTTTGGCGACAATGACTTCGATAGCTTTACCATCTTTGGATTCTCAGCTGCTCCAATGTTCACTTCTTCAACACCTTCTTCCGTTGGTCTCAATGTCGGTGTGCGGGCCACATCATCTTGATCAAACAACTCTTCCAAAGGAATCAATCCTTTAGGAATAAAATTATCCTTAAGTTGCCGCACATCCATTTGATTTACCTCATCTGGTTCAGTATCTATGGAAATGTCTTTAAACTCACCTTCAATCTGCAGAAAATCTTTGATTTCTTCATCATCCTGGAAGACTTGCCAACATTGTTGATTATCCGGAACTGTGGGGCGGTGTTTCACATAAATCTCAAATTTGTTGCTGGAATTCATTGGAATTTTTAAGTTACTTGCTGCCTTGGCCAATGCATCAGCAACACCATTTTGTATGCGGGGCACACATGTCAAAGTATGTTCAGAAAATAATTTCAAAATATCTAGGACAACATTTCGATATGCTCTCATGCGAGGATGCTTGGCCTGAAACTCACCTTTAACTTGCTTTATCACCAACTCGGAGTCGCCATAGACTGCAATCTTCTTTGCTTTCAGCTTGCGAAGAATTTTAAGGCCAGCAATGAGAGCCTCATATTCTGCCTCATTATTTGAACAATCGAATGCTAGTTTATAAGAACATACTCTCACCTTGCTTGGGAATTTGTCTTGGGCAGAAAAGGGACTTCGAATCCACACACCAATACCAGCACCATCGCTGCCCATAGCGCCGTCAAAATCCATGGTCCAAAAGACCATCTTCATCTTCATCCAACTGCTAAAACTGTGTTGCCTCTATTTTTTCTGTTTGCTGCCCCTTAGCTTCAGCTGTTTGTCTCATGGCAGCTGACTTTTCTTCTCTTTCCTTTTGTAGAACTTCTTTAAAATTTTCAGTAATTTCTGGTATATCTTCTGCCTGAACTAACTGACTATCTACCTCATTAAAATTATCAGCAAACAAAACAAACGACTCCAAATCTGTATGTACATAATTTACAGGATGATTTATTGGCTTTTCTTTGCTAGTTATCATGTATTTCATCTTTTGCTCCCGATATAACTTTCTCATTTGACCGAAGACCGGAATTGTAGCATAAGAAAAATCTAGCTGGAGTGTACCTTTCAACTTCGCTGCCCAAGATCTTGAAAGCAACATACCAAAACGCGGAGGAATATCCGCCACAACCACATCCATCAAGACATTCTTGGATGGAATTTGATCTAAGCTTACCACCAAGTCCTTGATCAATCCAATACACTTTACCCGGCTGGAATCAAATGAATAAAAATCATGATATCTTCTTGTGATGTCCAATCCCAGCCTTTCCATTATTGCTTTCGGCATCAAATTGTGCGAAGCACCCGAGTCAAACATAGCATTATGTAAAACATACTCGTGCAACCTCAAACTGATATAGAAGGGAGGAACATCATTTTTAGGAGACTCACCATTTAAAGCAGGCCCAAATATCAATTCCGGCTGATCATCTTCTACATTTACCGTGTCAAGCATTGGATCAATATTCAAAATTTTGGAAATTTGACCTCGGTAGGTGGTGTTCTTCATGATTTCGGTCAATGGAATAGACACTTTCAGCTTTGAAATTTCATTCTCCAAACTAAATGCTGAAACCTTTTCACCTTCTTTGGCTGGAACTTCTCTTCTTTCAACTCTATCCTTCATTATGCTTGGTGGCTGATTTACCTTATCCGCTGAAGATGATTGACCTGCTGGGGGATCAATTATATCTTTTCCTTTTGTCTGTGGGGAAGCTGAATCATTTTTTGCTGAAGTATCTTTCTTTTTCTGAATGGGATTTATAGGAACAGCTCAGTTTCTTAATTGTCTCTGCTGAGCGGACAAAGCATTGAGATATCCTCTTTGGTACTCCTCCGATTCTTCCTCAAGTGCTGCATCATTCGATAGGATATAATTCTCATCTTGATGTATGATGGAATTTCTCACAAATTCTTCTTCTTCTGTAATGTAGGTAGGCAGATCATCAGGAGTGAAAAAGTGATTTTCCTCTCCTATAGTATCACCTTCATCCTCGGATTCTTGGCTAACAAAATTCTGCTGAAGCGGAGGTTTTACATGATGCTGAACTACTGTTTCTTGTGCCCTTGTTTCACGCTGCTTGATTTTGTATTGTGGACCTCGGAAATTAGGATTACGGATCTGCGGTTCCGGCTTGCTGAGATGAGTATTTTCAAGCAACCTTTCTACCCTTCGAAGGAGCTGATCTGATGTAGAAGCTTCTTCTTTGATTGTCACTCGCTTTTCGGCTTTCATCCTTGCTCTTTTATCATTCAAATTCGCTTCAACACTAACAACAATTTTCTGCATATCCTCCAAGGTAGGCGGATCTCTATCTTGCAATGAATAGGCCATCTCCGGATCAAAGCCATCCAGGAATTTAAGAAGTGCTGATTTTCTAGATGGCCTTAAATTATCTAGAATAGCATTGTAAACTGTGTTAAATATGATAATGTAATCTTGGACAGACTCACCATGATTACGTTTGAGATTGTTGTACTCAGCATTGATCTGAAGTGGATCCTTTCTGATTTCCCATCGATCTAGAAACTGCTTCTGAAGTTCTTCCAATGTGGGTATGCTTCTAGCTGTCAAACCTCTGAACCATTTTCTTACTTCTCCATCGAATGTTTGTACAAACAAACGCATAGTTACATCCTCCTCATCTATCTCATATAGATCAAAGAAAGTTGTCATCTTGTCTATATGTTGCTGAGCGGAAACACCCTGAGGAGTGCCATCAAACATGGAAATTTTACTTTGATAATCAGCTGGCATATCATGCAGATTTTGAGGAAGAGCTAGTGGGGCAAACCGGGTAGCCATTGCTTTAGGTAGATTGGGTCTAGGAGTAGCAGGTGGAGTAGGTGTGGCTGTAGTATGAGGGGTATAGGGAGGTGTAGGCAGAGGAGAAGCGATATGTGACGAGGAAGGCGAATTGACTGTTGATTCAGGATGTGTGACTATAGGGGATATAGAAATAAAAGGAGGATTGGTCTGTTCGTGCGGAACTGAAGCCGTGATAGTAGATCCAATATTTCTAGATATAGTTTCGAGGAAATCAGCAAGATTAGTGACTTGGATATCTGTCTGAAGGTGTCTTAGGATGAAATTTTCAACCAATTTATTATGTCTCTCGATTTCAAGAGCAGCAGCAAAATCAGGGTTGGGAACTAGAGAACCAAGTGCAGTTTCAGATTTGGTTTTGAACAAGGACAACTCAAATCTCTCATCAAAATCAATGTCTTCAAGATACTCAAAAACAGCTGGACATGAATGAGATTTGAATATGTGTTTAGAATCTGAAGCCAGTTTGGATATCGAGGAACAAATAACCAATCAGCCTGTGAAAACTCTCAACTAATCATCCAAAAGTTCAGAGTTTACAAATGAACTGGGGTAAAATGCAATCGAAGTGGCCGTATTCACAAGCTCATGGAGATTGACTGAAGCAGTGTTTATCTACTTCCGCTTATGCAAAGCAAAAGTGTTTCGAAGGCTACCTGGCATAACTTCAGGCTCCGTCTAAGACTTATGAAACAAACACATCAATCCACAAATAAGTTTGTTCTCCCCAGTATGGTCGCCAATATGTTAGCGCTTGAATTTGGCCTCAGGCTGAAAAGGACAAAATCCAAGGCAACATCAAACCACTTAGCCTCGTAGCTAGCCCTACGGGACAGGAGAGGGCTCTCTCCGGGTCTATCTCGGTAGAAAGTTTTCAAAGGGCGGAGATGACCAATAAAGAACACTGATTTTAGGCTAGTAAACTGATAGGGAAAGTTTGATTTTAAATTTTTAAAGTTTTGGTGGAAAACTGAGCACAACAATTTTGGGTGCGGGGATGAGACACAACTTTTGCAGAGGTCTTTTTGGGGCAAGGTAGGAGATTGTCTTGATGCCTTTGATTTAAGTGAATGGATAGGAATGATCGGTGAGGAGATAAAGAGAGCAAGAAACCATCGAGAGTTCTCTTTAGACAGAGGAAAACATAGATATTAAGCAAACTTAAAGGTAGAGCATATAAATTATGAATTCTACCTTAACACTTCATTTACTTAATGTGCAGAAAAGAGAAGTAGGAAAATGATACACATAACACACATACAATTACATGAGAGAAGCACACCATCAACACAAATAACCACAGGAATCCCAAATAGTGCTGCAAAACCCTGGTCTTTCCTTTGCCAAAATTGCAGAGATACAAAGTATAAAACAGTCTAAGCTTATCCCTCAAGAGTCCAACCATGAAAATGACTAAGAAAGTACATAATATAGGCAAGTTAACACACTTCCTTGCCTCTAGGGGTCGAGCTCATAATCCTAGGAGCTGTTTCAACCAATTCTAAACTGAGCACTACAAACTAGGCAATCAAAACAACTTGCCTCTATAAGTCAGGAAACCAATTCATTCATTAATTTTTTGACTTTTTATGAATGAATCTTCTAGAAGAGATAAATAAGTGCCATGACATCATAAAATTACATCAATTACATCAAGGAGGATGAAAAATCACTCCAAAAAGTCAAAACTAGTCAAATCTGCGTTTTACTGAGCTGTAGGTGAAAATCTGGCAAATTTCCCTGATGCGTAGCGCCCCAATTCTCTACGCGTAGCATGCCTTTGAGCCAACTTTTGAGGCACTTACCGGAATCCAAATGAGGTAAAAGTAGGCTTGTTGGAAAGGTCTGGATGTCTACTTTCCAACCAAAGTGGAATTTATCAATTTGGTGTCCATTTGCCCCTCCAAAATTGCAATCTTCCAAGACTGCTTCCTGTGTGTCCAAAAAGCGGCAGAAAGTCATTTTTTGCATGTTTTTTGACCTTCTGAGGGCTCAAAACCTGATGAAATGTCTTGGCAATTTCTGAGAAAGTGTAATTTGTCATGAAAAATCCAAAAATGCTGAGTTTTTGAGAAATGGACTTGCCCATCTTCAGGGTAGCGCGCGGCGCGCTACGCGTTGAGGGCAAAAACCTGTTTTTTGACCAAAAAAAATTCAAAAATGACCAAAATTGCTCCAAATTCTCTGAAATTTGAGCTGAAGGTGTGTAATTTAGTGCCATGCTCCTTCAAGGAAGCCTCAGCCAAAATATGAAGGGGATCGGGCCTTTTTCTTCGTGTTAGTGCCTTGGCCAACCGTCCTTTGAGTACCTTCATTCTTGCTTTACACACATGCATTCGAGCCCAATAGTGATTCTTCATGTATCGGAGCATGTATTTTTCCATGTTTGCCTTAGCCAGCAACTTCTCCAAATGAGTATTGACCCGGATGAGCATAGCCTCTCGCTCAATGGGTGTCAAATCACCGGGTCTCTTGCGAGCCAAGTTGCGATCTTCATGGATCCTCCGCAACTCATCAAGAGTGTGCTCATCCTCTAGTTGCCTGTTGCGCTGCTCTAAGTAGGTGATTGTCCAATTTTCCATTTCCAACTTCTGCTGCAACAAGCGATTTTCAGCCTTTTGTTGCTGAATGATCTCCTTTAGCTCCGAGCTAAGAGAACTGATGTCAAGGTCAATAATGTCAATGTCTGGATCACCTGACAGTCCCTCCTCAATCATGGGTTGCTTGCCTCTCTCCAGTACCTGTGCTGCTGTCGAAAGCGAGGCCCCTTCCACATGAGGTGGAGATAACACTCGCTGTGCTGATGAAGAAGGCGAGACCCCTTTCACCTGGTGTGAAGATAATACTCACCGTGCAGATGCAAATAAGGCCCTGTGGCCTCTCTGATATGTAACAAATGGAGGGGAGCTAACATGCTCGGGCTCTGGAATGTCAAACTGATGTGAAGGCCCTCCCTCATCACGGACAACCTCAGGAGGTGGCTGTGGCACTGTGAACAAGTCACGAGAAATGAAATCCTCCCATGGAATACCCTGTTGTGCCAACTGATGCATGACCACAATCTTGATCAGTGCATAATGATAGATGCTCTTGTGTTGCTGTGCTGGGCTCTTTCTTTGCACCAAGGGCACCATCCTCTCTATATTTCGGCACATGAAGAATGGAATGTTCATCATTCGTACCCGTGTGAAATGCATCAACAAATGGATATGGTACGAATATAAACGTGAAAATCTGCCCTCGCAAGTGAAATAGCGAATGATGATCCTCATCAAAGGTGCATACTCGTCTCTTAAGAATCTGAAGGGAAAAACAACAGTTAGGTGCCTCATATATACAGGTTTGATATATGGCTCATAATGAAATCTATCGAACTGTTGGCGCTTGTTCCACTCTTCTCCAATATTGGGTATCCCTGTTGCTTGAGCAACAATCTCGGGTGACAATGTGAAGTCCACTCCTGCAAGATTCACATGCCCATTGTGCAAATGTAGGACAAAAAAATGGACCAATTCCCTGTGGTGTTAAATTTGGGAGATTCTCTCGCAATATTCATAACATGATTGGTATCGGAAACATGTCACTGCAAGTGGACAAGCTTGTAGATAAGCCAAAGAGGTGGGCTCCTCTCTGACATGTTGACCACCTTTACCACCCCTGTGATGCCTCCTTGGCACCTCTACCTCAGGTGTTGATTCACGGTCATCACTTTGCTCATAATCTGTTTCGGTTTCTGACATAGTTTTGGAGGTAAGCGACTGAAAAATAATGCTGACTGTGCACCCAATGAACTGCTGTTTTGACTTGTTTAAATGATGTTAGCAAGGGGACAAACACACATGGGAAATGTTAGGGAAAAGGGAACATTGAGGGGATTAGGGAAAACAAATGTGAAAGGAAATTTTAGGAAAGGAACATGGAACATATACAATCATAATTTGTGGGATTTTAATGGGAGGTAGGGTTTAGGAAATTTACATAGGGTTTTAGGAATTAGTAGGGTTTAGGGATTTTAATGATTTTTAATAGGGAAATCATATGATTGCATGGAAAAATGTCAAGGAAAATGGTGACGAAAATATGGGAAAAGAGGAATGGAAAATGGGTAACCTTGGGCAACAAATTTCAATGAAACCCTAGCACATTTACATTTTTAAATTTTGACACAGCAAGGTAGGGTTTTTACTCCATATCAGCATGGAATTTTTTTGCATGTTCATTGCTCATTCATCTTAGCCAAACCAAAATCACCATGGATTAGAGGCCTACCTGAAAAGATTTTGAGAGAGAAGTAGTTTTGGTGGCTTGCTGGCGATTTCCTAAGAAAGAAACCCTACGCGTAGCGCGCCTCCAACGCGTAGCGCCTGAGTTAATTTGCACTGGAAAATGCGCGCTGATGCGTAGCACGCCCCCAACGCGTAGCGCGCCTCCTCTGATGCGTAGCGCGCTGCTGTAATTGCCCAATTCGCCCAATGAACTTTGAAATCGACTTGAAAAGTATTCTAATTGAAGTGTTGAGAGGCAAATGAGTTACCAATGAGGAGGGAGGGGCTTTTATAGGCTCACTTTTGAATTTAATTTTCCCAAAACCCATTTTATAATGTTTTTGAAATGACACTTTTTTGAATTATTTGCTGCTGACTTTTGGTTTCCTTTTTTCAAAATAAATTGGTTGAAATGATGATTTCTCTTGAAAATTTTTGCAGGGACAGCTTCTGAGATGTCTTGGCAAAGGAGACCAAGGCTGCATGCCAACTTTCAGAGAATTTGAACTTTTTACAAATTTTTACAAAAATGAGATAATGACCTTTGTCTTCAAAAACAGGGTTTTTGAAAACAAGGTAAAAATTAGCTGTACAATGATAAGAGTTATTAAAATGATGCTTTATGACGGACATCCCTCTGGCCTGCTGGTCCTTTATGACATCTCAAGACAAAGCTTGACTCAACCCTAGACCTAAGACCTTGACATTTAAAACAGGGAAATGACCTTGTGAAGATTTTATTTACTCAAGAAAACATGATCCAGCAGTGCCAAACAAGAGGGGAATAAAAGACATAAGCTTCTCCACCAGGGTTATGGCATGCCTAACGGGATGCAACGTGATCACACTGATGAGACACCTAATTATGAAATGCAAAGAGTTTTGATCTCTAGTGGAGGGCTACTAGAATGACTCTAACATCAGGATGGATAGAATGTCCATTAGATGGATGTGAAGACTTCATTCTTAAAACGAGACTTGAAAGAAAATGTATTCATGTCTCAACCAAAAGGCCTTGTTCTAAAGGGACAAGAACATAAAGTATGCAAACACATCAAATCCTTATATGGCATAAAACAAGCATCATGAGCATGGTAAGAAAAATTGATTGAGCATATTCTGAAATTAAATTTCAAACACTTTAATCTTAATGATGCAAATTTGTTAATCAAGAAAGTTGGAAAAACTATTATCTATCTTGTATTACATGTAGATGATCTGCTGATAACAAGGAATAGTGAAAACTATATTAAATCCATAAATAAAGAGTTGAAGAAGGAATTTGAAATGCATTCACTACTACTTGGGCATTGAAGTGACCCAACATTGAAGTTATATATTCCTCTCTCAAAATAAGTACATTGGAGAATTGTTGAACAAATTTGGCATGGTTGAATGCAATCCTTTGTCCACTCCAATGGAATAAAATCTAAAGCTCACATATGAAGAGGGAAATTAATTTGAGGATGAAACTAAGTATAGACAACTTGTGGGAAGCCTTATCTACCTCACCAAAACTAGACTATATATTTCCTTTTTTGTTGGAATCCTTTCCAAGTTTATGCAAAAGCATTGTGAAGGACATTGGGTTATTGTAAAAAAGTGTTCTAAAGTAATTGAAAGGAATTCAAGAATTTGGACTCAAATATTCATAGGTTGGTGACTTTAACTTGATTGGATATTCTGATTCAGAAGTTGATGGAGATAAGGAAAATGGAATGTCTACTTCAGGCTATGTTATGAGTCTTGGATTAGGACCAGTCTACTAGACGTCACACAAACAATTAGTTCTAGTATATTCCATAACAGAGGTAGAATATGTGGAAATTTTAGAAGCAACTAAGGATATTGTGTGGCATAGGAAAATTATTAAATAATTGCAGAAGAATAAGTGAACTCCACTCCCTTTCTAATTTACAATACTTCTGCAATTAATTTGGATAAGAATCCCAAATTCCATGATCCAACTAAACATATCAACACCAAGTATCATTTGATTCAACATAATGTAGAGGCCAATACTATTCATCTATGACATTGTGCCACAAATGAGCAAATTGCAAACATCTTCACCAAAGAATTTGGAAGAGAAAATTTTGAAGGATTCAAAATGATTTTTGGACTCATAGACATCTCGTCAGAATAGGGGGGGGATGTTATACAACTAATCCTTAGGGATTGGGTGAGAAAAATGTAAATAAATTAAAATGAAAAGGTAGAATTGGAAGTGACCTTGGAATATGAATCCCAAAGGTCACACCCCATCATGTTATATAATTTTGTTTACATTAATGAAAAATACAATTTGGGAGTTACCTTCCTAGCCCTTACCTTCCTGGCATAATAGAGATAAAGCTACGACTAGAGTCATTTTTTAAAAATTCTTCCATCTTTGATGCATACAACATTTCCGCTCAAATAATTAAAGTTAAGAAAATCCATCTCTCATACAAAGTTCATGCCAAAAATATTTCTCTTAGGTCTAGTAATTTACTTTACCTTTTGTCACTAGAGGTAAGTTTTAATAGTCCTATTTTCAAGTGCATTTTATTCTCTAATTTGTATAAGTAGTTAGAGTTCCCCAATTATTTTTGGCTCATTTCATTTTTAGGAACTTTTGAATCCCCATTACAAAGTTTTTTACCAAGAAATCAAGGTTTCTTAAGGGAATACCATCTAAAATCCCAATGCTCAATGATAGCAAGAACCCCAACATATGTTCCTCCTAAATACATCCTTGACCACAAGGGATATAGATCCTCTAGATTTGTTAGTGTTTAGTCAATTCAATGTTCTTAAATTGCTTACATATATTATCGATCGGAGTTGGTAAACTTGTGAAGTGCAAGTGCACTATATATGCTAGAAGCCTTTTTGAGTTTATTAAGATAATGATTGTGGATTTTTTTTAAGGATTCTCTTTGTTCCTATGTTCTTAATGAAAACTAAAGATTTACAATACAATCAACTCTTGAAAAGGAAAAATAAAACAACCTATCATGATCCTCTTTTACTGACTATTGTTAGTTACTATGTAAAATGATAAAAACAAAGCTATCTAAACTAATGTTCTAGAAAGATAATTACTTCTACTCTAAAAATAATTACTTCTATTCAAAGATAAATTTTATAAAGAAATCTATATTAAGATCTACGCACTGCAATTAACAATCTTACTTGAAATAATAAAAACAAAAGCAGAAAGAATGTGATCTAAACAAACATAATTACTTATGAAAGGAAGGATATTTATGTACACAGTCCTATTTTAGAAAGCATGTAAATGATTTGAAATTGACAGAAAATAAATGGAAAATTGTAAACAAATAATTACAAAGAAATGAAACTACAATAATGTAATTCTGGAAAAATAATGAAATGAACTGAACTAAATAATAAGAAAATGAATGAACCTCGACTGTCTGCAGGGGCCCTCCACAAAACAACAAGTTTATAACTCTATCTCAACAACTAACTGCACATGATATTCATGAGAATACTTCTTCAATTAAAAAGGAACAGAGTCATGAAACTTGAAACTGTTAATTACAAATTACATATATGTCTGTGTGTCTGTGTTTTCTGTTTATCTCTCTCTCTCTCTCTCTCTCTCTCTCTCTCTCTCTCTCTCTCTATATATATATATATATATATAGCATTCGCGCCCAACAGTTTTGAGACTTTCATGTCTTAAAAACTTAAAAACAATCCTAATCTAAATACTAATATGATAATGGAGATTTTAACGTTTTTCGACGATTTTCTATTTGGAAAGCAAATCAGAAAGTCGTGATTGATTTGAATTCTTGTTGCTCTGTTCATCCACATGTTGACCTGCGCCCTTGACTGTGCCAGTAGGCGATTTCCTTGATGATTTGGCTTGGGCAAATAGGAGGAGATCCATGAGGAGATCAATTCCTATATGCTCATGTGCTTCTTTGCTTGGCTGATGTACTAGAATCTGGAAAACCATGGAGATAGCTGCGGAATCATAAAACAACTGCAGATTCGTGTTAATTCCGTAGTTATTACAATCTTTAACTTAATAATAAGGCACATTAATAAATATGAAAAAAATACATATGAGTACCTTACCATGTCAAAATCTATAATTTTATTGTTTATTTGAGTTGATAGCAGTGATGAAAAGAGGAAAAATGGATGGAAATGGTGTCAAAAACAAAACATTCATGAGACTCTACAGTTAGCCATCTACAAAATTCTCTAGAAAGATGAACACCACAAGAGCAAGGGTCTCTTCATGATTCTTGATTTGGAGGGAAATTCGGAAGAATAGGAATTTGATGAAGATAAAATAGGTGATGCTTCCTATGAAAACATTATGAAGTCTGATGTCCATTTCCTAGTTGTAAGACCAACCATCCTCCCATAATAGATATGATAAAATGGCTCCTTAAACACACTAGGATTGGTACTTGCATTAAAATTGGTGACAACATGGAGGAATTGGGTTCCTATAAACACTCAAAAATATTAAATATATACAAGCTCAAATCCCCTAAGATATATATAGAAAGAGAATTTTTAGATGCCTATGTGGAGAAGCATGCCTCACCTATGGAGGTATTACATGATTAATAGAGAGATAGGAAAGCCTTCACAAAGAAGGATAAAGGGGTCTACCCAAACTTGTAGTTTTTCCCGACTTATAAGATCACCACTACACTAGTCAACTAGTTTCATGTTAAGAGAGATGTGACTCACCTTAAGCTAGAGTATGTGCCACGAATAAATCCAGCCACCAAAAGGGGGAAATTTTTAATTATACCATGAGCCTTTCAAAGAGCCTACACAAGGCTATACTCTAGTATATGAAAGGGGAGTTGAATGAGAATGACATATTTTACTTGTTAGCCTACTTAGTTTACATCATGTGCACTACATGTGCATTTTATCATGGGTTTAATATGGATGCCTCATGAAATTATGGTTCACATATATTGTAATAACCTGTGGATCCACGAATACAAGCCCTTCTTTGTATATATCTATGACTCTTTCTTAGTCGTGCTATGCTAGCTAATCTTCAATTAGCTTGCTTCCTAACTAACAGAAGATTCCTAAGAGAGAATTAGCTAGATCAATGACTGGTTCGTTAAGGAGTGACATATGTTCCTTCGTATCAATGGTGTCACTAAGGCACCTCATATTTTTCCCATGTTCGTTCTTGACATGGTGACAACTATAGAAGTGACATACAATATGAAAGTGGAAGGTTTTAATGTTTTCTCAGCTAGAAACAATAAACATTTATACTTGACATACTCTTTGAAGCTTGGAGCTACTTGTTGTAGAACATACCATACGCTCTAGAAGAGTCTAAGAATATTGAAGAGTAAAAGATATTTTAGGGGAGAATCCATAAATATGATGCAAAAAAGGTTGTCGACTAACATTATCACCAAGGAATATAATTTTATTTTCCATATTCGCACCAAGAATCACTAGAATAGGGCATATGATAAGGTACTCAATCATATGAGAAAGTTCAAGAAATAATGAAAAACACTCTAAGGAGTCAACAATGCTTAAAATGATAGGCCTTGGATGTGAATAAATAATGACACACCCTTGAAGAGAGAATATTAAGTGTAGAACACCCAAGACAGGAGAAAGAGAAGAATGCTTAGAAAAGGAATTTTTTTAAACATATTAGTTAGAAAATGGGACGAAGAAGGAAGAATCTAAAGCCACATCTCATACCGCAGTGGTAGAGAAAGATAAAATAGAAAAACGATAAGAAGAAAAGGATAAAGGATAGGAAAAATAAGCCACCAAAGAATGGGATAAGAAGAGAATAATAGAAATGGCAAGGAAGGTGGTCAAAGAGGAAAGAAGGAAAAAGAAGCAGGAAGATTCCCATCAAAAGGAGGAGGAGCACAAAAGGTAGGAGAAAGTTGAAGCCCTCCAAAAAGGGGAAAAGGGAAATCTTCGAGGGTGAGAGGGAAGCACAAGTTAAGAGCCTAGTACCCTTGTCACACCAATAACCACAATCATTAGAGCACACATGCTTAAATACCTTGCAATCATAGAAACATATGACATTTGTTATCACCAAAAAATGATCACCTAGCCATTTCTAATTAGGTGGATCAAAATACACCATTTGGATTTAATTTTACCATAGAAAAATCACTTTCACTATGGAAAATAATTTAGTAAACCACTTTTATTAAATTATTTTCTGATTTAAATTAAAAAACCCCATGAGAATAATTAGATAAATCACTATTTATTTAATTTTCTCTAGGAATTATTATTAAATCATTATTTAATAATTATTCCTTGTCACATTTGACTAAATCCCTTAGGAATATTTAAATAAATCATTATTTATTTGAATTTCCTTATTTATGTTATTAGAATAATTATTAAATCGCTATTTAATAATTATTTTGATTTCACACCTTTCTTGTTTCTCGCGAAATAATTAATAAATCGTTTTATTTGTTAATTATTTCTAAATAAAGGAATTTAATTATTTTAAATTCCTTTTCCCTCTCCAATAAATATAATAAAGTATTCCAAGTAGTTAGATCTGAATTTGGTCAATAATATTTTATTATTCTCCATTTTCGAGATTAACTCCATACTTGGCTATACAAAGGAGGGATTTTCATCCATTCTTTACCATGATCATTATCATCGTCAAAATTATCATCATTTTCTTGAGCTCCCATTTGAGTTATTCACGTTGTTTAGGAATTTTCACACTAACAACATTGGGGGACATGTAGTATCCCTTGAAAAGTATTTCTATTGTAAGAAACAATAGAGAATTTTGAAGAAGTCCAAGATGTAGAAAAGGATGGGTGTCGCTCTTGAGTTTGAAGTGGGAAGTGAAATGGAAATACAGGAGATGTTCACCCTAGACCCTAAACGTATGGTCTCCTAAGACATCCTTACTCATATGCAAAATTTGCTCAAGAAAATTCTTCCTCAGTCAAGGATCTATTCACTAACCTAGACCAATAGAGAATCTTGGTTGCCACCTTAGAAGAGAAGTTAAAATAGAAAGAGTTCTTGGAAATCCAGGAACTCAAACAATAAGTTTGTTGGGTGTGTATTATATTATCTCCATCACTAACTTACATGGTGGGGGGTATGCAGGGGGGCGATTTTCCCCATGCACGGGGTCCGAGGCAGAGCCTCGAGAAATTTTTCTAAGACCCTATATTAGGTGGGCGGACCTACCTATGGTTTTGTGCATGGATTTCGCACATGGTTTTGGGCATGATGGTTTTTTGTCGACGGTATTTTGTAGATCCAGTAAGGGAACTACCGGTATGTTCTAATCCACGGTTAATGGATTGGGGTTTATGGATGCTTCGACATGTATATATATGTATTGTAACATTGAAAGGAAAATAATGAAAAATCAATCTGGTGGTCCCGATTTTGGGATCCAGGAGAAAATCTCTGTGTATATATGTTTTATGTTTTATGCTCTCACCATTGTTTATTTTCTGGTTTTAGAATTCGTATGCAGGTAATTTCTGTATGGGGTTAAAACCTACTTTTGGTATTAGAGCTATTTTTGGCTTCAAGGGGACATATTTGTTGCTGAGGGGTTTTTCTTGGGCGTGTGGTAGACCCTGTTCAGTGGGAGATTTGTGGGATCATTCTTGTGGTGAAAGAATATGGAGAGCATTGTAAAGATAGATATTGAGAAATTTAATGGTTAGATTTTTGAGTTGTGGAAACTCAAGATGGAGGATTTTCTGGTGGATAAAGATCAGTGGATTGCGGTAGATCCAGGTACTAAACCAACAACAATGTCAGCTGAAGACTGGGTGAAGTTGGACCAGAAGGCAAAGAGAATAATACGATTGTGTGTCTCAGATTCAATATTGCTAAATGTATTAGGGGAAGCTTTGGTGAAGGCTTTGTGGGACAAGTTAGGGACTTTGTACCAATCTAAGTCTCTGGTGAATAAACTGTTCCTACAGAAAAATCCATATAACCTGAGGATGAAAGATGGATACTCGGTGATAGAGCATATGAACGACTTTAATACTGTGGTAAGCCATTTATTATCTATTGATATTAAAATTTCAAATGAAGATAAGTGCATCGGTTTGTTGTGTTCTCTACCAGATTCATGGGATAGTTTGGTTGTTGTAATAGGTAGCAATGCAAATGCACTGCAGTTTGATGAAATAATCTCATCCTTGTTGTTAGAGGAGATGAGACGGAAAAATATGAAGGGCTAGAATGGTGATGCCTTGTCTGTAAAGAGGACAATCCCATAACAGAAACAAAAGTAAGTCCTCGAGTGGGAGATCTAAATCTCTAAGAAAACCTGTAAAGGTGTGCTGGAAATGCAGAAAGGAAGGGTACTTGAAAAGGGACTGTAAATCTAAAGCTCATGAGAAAGGAAAGGGATCTAATGATGCTCCTTCTGCAAAGGCGAAAACCACCTCAGATGAAGGTGGGGATGTGTACTTGGCTTCTTATTCAAGTACACATGTATATCATGAGGCATGGTTGATTGACTTAGGTGCATCCTTTCACTTTACTCCCCATAGAGAGTGGTTCTGCGAGTATGAGAAATATGATGGTGGTGATGTATTCTTAGGGGATGATAGGAAGGCTAGAATCATTGGTTGCATAAAAGTCAAGTTGAATTTGCAAGGTGGAAGAATTAAAAAACTCCTGGGTGTTATGCATATTCCCGCATTGGCTAGAAATATGATTTTTGTAAGCAAGTTGGATGATGCAGGAGTAAAAACAATGTTCGAGAATGATACCTGCAAGATGGTTTGGGGAGCACTAGTATTGATGTAGGGAGTTCGGATTGGAACTCTGTACAAGCTTCAGGGTAACATTGTTACTGATGGGTGCAACAGTTCTGTGGTTCCTAAAAGTGGAGCATAAAATCTAGTGGTATTTGGATAAAAGACCATGCTATGGCATCAAAGGCTTGGACATATTGGAGAGAAAGGCGTTCAAATACATCATGGTAATGGTATGGTAGAAGGTATGTCTAATTTATCTCTAGATTTCGATTCCTGTGAAAATTGTGTATATGGGAAGAAAAATCAGGTGAGTTTCCCCTCTAGTGCTAAGAGAGAAAAACAAACATTAGAGCTTGTGCATGGTAACGTGTTTGGACTTGTGTCAATTCCATCACTGGGTAAGTCTATGTATTGTGTATAATTTATAGATGACTTCTCAAGGAATACATGGATATATTTCCTCAGAAATAAATTTGAAGTCTTTGACAAGTTTAAATAATTTAAGGCTCTGGTGGAAAACCAAACATAGAAGAAGATAAAAGTGTTGAGGATAGATAATGGTGGAGAATTTTTCAAGAAGGAATTTGAAGAGTTCTGTAAGAAGTGTGGTATAACATGACAAAAGACTACTCCATACACACCTCAGCAAAATGGAGTTGCAGAAAGAATGAGCAAGCCATTGATGGAAAAGGAAAGAAGCATGCTCAGTGGTGTTGGGTTAGGACATGAATTATGGGTAGAGGTGGTGGAGACTGCGTGTTACCTAGTCAACATATCACCTTCATCAACGTTGGAGGATAAGACTCCACAAGAGGTATGGACTGGTAATAAAATCTCTCTTTCACATATGAGGGTATTTGGACGTGATGCATATGTGCATGTTCCAAAGGAGAAAAGAACCAAGTTGGATAGTAAATTTGAAAGGTGCATCTTTATTGGATATAATGATGGCTTAAAAGGTTATAAGCTTTGGAACCCAGAAACAAGGAAGGTTATGTACAACTGCGATGTGGTGTTTAGAGAGGTGAAATATGTTATTAAACATGAATTCATACCAAAGGAACCTGAGAAGATAGAGTTTGAACTAAAGGAGGAAGAATCAGACTCCACAACAGAAGAGGAATTAGAAGATGAGGAGCCACAAACTCCAGGTGTGAGAAGATCAGTTCAAGAAAGAAGGCAACCAGAAAGGTATAGTCCATTTGCTTTCTATTCAGATTTTGCTTTATCTATTATTGATGATGATCCCAAAATTGTCAGGGAGGCGATAGATTCAAAGCATGGAAAACTCTGGAAAGAGGCCATGGCTGATGAAATGGAATATTTGCACAAAAATGAGGATTGGGATCTAGTGGAGTTGCCAGCTGGAAGGAAACCCATTGGAAGGAAATGGGTGTTTAAGAAGAATATGAATGCGAAGGAAAGGTGGAGAAATACAAAGCTTGGTTGGTAGAAAAAGGTTATTCCCAGGTGCCAAGAATTAATTTTGGTGATATTTTTTCTCCTGTTGCCAAGGTAGCTTCTAATAGATTACTTTTATCTGTTGTTGTTGCTTTTTATTTTGAGGTAGAACAGATGGATGTGAAGACAACATTTCTTCACAGGGATCTGGAAGAAGAGATCTACATGAAGCAACTTGAAGGCTTTGTGGTGAAGGGTAAGAAAGAATTGGTATGCAAGTTAAAAAAGTCTCTGTATGGGTTAAAACAGTCACCAAGGATGTGGCATCAGAAATTTGATACATTTATATGGGGACTTGGCTTCACCAGAAGCAAAGCAGATCACTGTGTGTATTTTAAATTAATTGGTGAATGTGTTATTTATCTGGTCTTGTATGTGGATGATATGTTGATGGTTGGAATTAAAATTGAAATTATCCTGGAATTGAAGACCCAATTGTCCTACAAATTCAACATGAAAGATCTTGGTGCTACAAACTATATTTTGGGCATAAAAATTAAATGAGATCGGGAAAAGAGGAAGCTCTAGTTAAACCGGAGGAAGCATGTTGAGAAAATATTGCAGAGGTTTAATATGCAGTATAGTAAACCTGTGAAGGTTCCTATTCCCGTAGGTGTAAAGTTATCTGCTGAACAATGTTCCAAGAAACAAGAAGAGGAAGAGGACATGTCCCATGTTCCATATGCAAGTGCAATCGGTAGCCTGATGTATGTAATGGTCTATACTAGACCAGAAATTACACATGTAGTGGGAGTATTGAGAAGGTTTATGTCAAAACCAGGGAAGAAGCATTGGACAACAACGAAGTGGATTTTCAGGTATTTGCGTGGCACTAGTGATTATGGTTTGTGCTACCAAGGAAGACCAGGATTGGATAGAGTTTTGGACATCCATGGCTTTGTTGATGCAGACTGAGCTGGAGATCTGGATCAGAGAATATCTATAAGTGGGTGTGTTTAAATTATTTGGAGGTGCAGTAAGTTGGATGAGTAAGAGACAATATGTAGTGGCCCTTTCAACTACAAAGGTAGAATACATGACAGCCACTCATGCAAGCAAGGAAGCAGTTTGGTTGCAGAGATTGTGTTCAAGTATGGAGTTAGTACAACGAGCTATAAGGACAGATTTTGACAACCAAAATACAATTTTCTTGGCAAAGAACCCTACTTATCATTCAAAGACAAAGCACATCGATGTTCAGTATCACTTTGTGAGGGATATGGTTGAGGACAAAAAGGTGTTGCTGGTAAAGGTGGACACTTTGAAGAATACTGCAGATGCATTGAAAAAGTATGTGAGCACTAAGTAGTTCTCTTGGTGTAGAGAAAAAATGGGCATTGCAGGGTTGGATCAATGATTAAGCTCTCCTGTGCCCCCCATGGAAAGAAAACAACAAGTGGGAGAATGTTGGGTGTGTGCTATATTCTTTCCACGACTATCCTATGCATTGGGGGGTGGTAGCCCCCTGTACATTGCACCAGGTGCAACAGGGGGGGGCAACCCCCTGCACGAGGTTTGGGGAAAAACCCCAAGATTTTTTTTTTGGACCCTATATTAGGTACCTATGGTTTTATTGATGGATTTCACACATTGTTTTGGGCATGATGGTTTTCTGTCCATGGTATTTTTTAGATTCGGTCAAGGGAACTACAATTATGTTCTAATCCGGGGTTAATGGATTGGGGTGTATGAATGCTTGGACATGTATATATATGTATTGTAACATTGAAAGGAAAATAATAAAAAATCAATCTAGTAGTCCCGATTTTGGGATCCAAGGCAGAATCTATGTGTATATTTGTTTTATGTTTTATGCTCTCGCCATTGTTTATTTTCTGTTTTTAGAATTCGTATGCAGGTAATTTCTGTATGGGGTTAAAACCTACAAAGTTGTTGCCTTAAATAGATAATATGCATTAGAGGTGCAATGGATTCAAGACACAATTTTACATAAATTCACTACCTTAAGAGAAGAAATATAGAGTTGCACAATAAAAATCCACTAGATACATTAGACCAACATCAATGGGAAATGTCTGTGTTAAGGGAATAGCTAGACTTACAAGTGAAAAATGAACCAGAATGAGGGAATTCCATGTTTAAGCTCTTACAATGTCTGAGAATATTATAAAGCAATAGAAAAAATTCTTCGGCCAAATGAGTATAATACAACTCTACCACATAGAAGTAGTTGAATTCCATGACTAATGTGAGTTAAAAAAGTTTGAGCGGAAAAAGGTTTAGAAATATTTATAGAGAATTAAAGAGTACCAATCAAACTTTGAAAACCCAAGTGGAATTCCTAGATTGGTTTGAAAATAATTGATAAAATATGAGGCCATGATTATCTCTTGAAGAGGGACTTCCCTAGATAGATGAAATCATAAACATGGTTACAAGGAAGCATACCAAACTATGGAAGACCATTGAGAAATTCATCATTGGATCTAATGTGGCCTCCAAATATAGACTAGACAAAACCCAAGTTGAAAAGGTGTTTTAAGAGTCTAGCAAGAGATTGGAGGATAGAACCAGAATCATACAATAAAAAAATTCATATATCAAGAATCCCTCCTTAACTTTCTCATGTCCCCTTCAAAATAGTCCTCCATTTGACATTTTGTGAGAAAGCTATTGAAAGGGAGGTTGAAGTTGTTACTCAGGCCATTGAAGAGTGTGACCTAATAATGGAACAAATTTTCCCACTTTAGGTTGAGTAGATCAAGAAAAATTGTGAGGAATGGGAGGACCACCTTACCATCAAAGATAACATGCATTCTCCACCACCTCCAACCATATAAACCATTTGTCAGTTCTCTCAATGCTAGAAACCAATTTGGTTTCATAAGCGGAGTCACCCTTCACCTAATCAAAATTGGCTATATTTGTAATTTTATAAGAAGGGGTAGTCCCTCAAAGGAAAAAATATTGGGAAGTTTTAGAACTGGGGAGACCCATTAGATAATTTTGCACGAACTACTTTGGAGAAATTCTTAATGCTAGGAAGCCATTCCTAGCTACAATTTGTTGGCATTATGATGCATGTGTTGTACTTGATGGCAACCCACTCATAGAAGAACATCTCACTTAGTTATAACTAGATGAATCTTCAGAAGAGATATCAGATGTGATTGAATGCATGAGATGCAGGACAACTTAAAGGAATCCGATGATAGTTCTAAGTGTGACAAGTTAGCTTTGCCATCAAGTCCAAAGGGGGAGATTGTTGGAATTATGAGACAAGTGTTGTCCTTGATGGCAAATCACACAGATGACAGATCATAGTGCAGCAGGTCATCAGCAAGGATTTGATGATCAAACTACAAGAATGAAGAGAAAATATATATACACAGGTTCATCATAACCGAGACGCGTATACACGTGTGTTAGACGTTACAAAGGCACGTATGCGTATACATGCACTTTCATGCAAGGAAACACGTGTATACATTGGAGAACTTACTTTTGGTCCGTGGTAGTTAGTCCTTGGTATTTGAACCTATGGTTTTGGACCATAGTATCTCGTCAGATGTGTTGATCCCAAGTATTGGGTCCATGGTATTGGTTTGTTATGGTTTTGGACCATGGTATTAAGCAAGGACTAAGACTATAAAAGGAGAAGAAGATCATTAGGCAGGGGCATTTTAAAAAGGTCTAGAATATCTGATGAAGTATGAGATCCAGTATGCAGGTTATGGGTTGATGATGCATTGCTTGATCTGAGCTAAGGAGGGATCTCACCGGTTGATGGAGAACAAGATCTAAGGATAGATCAGGATCAAATGGTTGAAATGAACTATCTCTATATGATTGATTATGTTTATTCTAGATCTGTATACTAACGCATGTAATGATCTGAAATGGGTATAACTTAAGTTTGAAATCGCTGCAAGTCATGATTGAATATTTATAGATCTATACGCGGGTTGGATTTGGTGTAAGCGCATATGTACGCGGTTTTGGTTCATTGTAGTAGCGTATACAATTTGAGCTATGATGTTTGAAGTTACAAGTGGTTTTGGTTGTTGATGAGGTCTGATGATAGTTTAATTGTGTCAGTATTCTGCATATCCTGTTTGGTTGATTGTGTTTAGCTTTAGTATTGATGGATGAGAACTAATATTGGATCAGGACCATAATGACTCATATTTATGTGATCTGATGGACTAGATCTGGGTGCTAGTGCACATATTGTCCTTGTATATGTAATAATCTGGATATGTCTGAAGTCAAGAAGTGCATCAAGTTATAGGTAAGTAATTGATGACATATACGCTGGTTCACCTTGGTGAAGTTGCGTATACACACTGGTTCAACACTTCCAAGTAGCGGATGCACTCTGATGCATGATTTTGATGATACAGTTGGTTCTGAATATTGTTGCAGAGTTCAGTGTTCTGCTCTGTGTTATGGTGACTGTGTTGTTGACAGGGTTTCAGTGTTTCAGTGATTCAAAAATTGATGATGCTAGTATTGAATGTTTGTTGCTTCAATGATATTTATGGGTCCAGTATGAAAATTTGATGAAACGTGGCCTTCAGATTATAGTGTTGTGCTTAAGGAGTATCCAGTCTGAAAATGTATGAAATGTGGTCCCTGGAGGATGAAAGTAGATTGTAGGCCAGCGCCTACGTACTAGTAAATCAGCTAGTACAAGAGCAAAGGGGGTAGTAGCTCCCTTCCAGTAGTAGTTAGAGAACAAGTGAAGATTGGAGCATTCAGTAGGCAGGCACCTACGTACTAGTAAATGGATCAGCTGGTACAGGAGCTAAGGGGGTTGTAGCTCCCATCCAGGAGAGTCTAGAGAACGAGAGAAGGTTGTAGCCTTCTGCAGGTAGAAGCCTGTGTACTGGTATAAGACTGCACCAGTACATAAATATTGTAAAATGAAGTTTCTTATTAAAATAAGATAGAGATGACTTGCAGCAGGTGGTTTTCACCCACATTGGGTTTCCACCTTATATCATGGTGTTCATGTGTGCTTCTTGTGTGATGATCTGTTATGTTTTACTGCACCTGCTTACTGTTCATATGGTTAATGAAGTTCTGATGCATTAACTAAAGATCAACATTTAATGGATTAACTGAATCATAAGTATTCTGGATATACGATAGTTGCATTAGACACAGTTGCGTATACACGTGGGTTCCATTAACTAAAGTAGCGTATATGTATCTAAGTATGGAAATGAAAAAGTTTTATTGATTTGATAATACTGATTCACCCCCCCCCCCCCCTCTCAGTATTATTTCCAACAATTGGTATTAGAGCAGGTCCTTTGGTAGAAGCTTGATCGCTTGAAGGAGATCTGTGGAACTATGGGAAAGAAGCTTAAGAAGAAAGCACCTAAGAAGAAGAAGGCATCTCAGAAGAACTATGACAGTGGGTGTATTGATTGGGGAATATGTGGAAGGAGCACATCAGATTCATAATCACCTCAGAATGAAGTTGAACAAGATCTATCAGGTATGAATTTGTTATCCTCTGGTGATACATCTATTTATCCTCTTAAAGATGATTAATGTGATAGTGAAACAACTGAATTTTCACTTATGGGTGAGCAAGAAAGATATCAAATAGAGGTAGAATTTAAAAGGCGGACAGACAAAATTAGGGATCAACAAGATCTATTGCACAAAAGGGAATGTGCTTTCAAAGAAGAAGCTACCAAACTAAAAGCTCAACTAGAGGAAGGAAACAAAGTAAGGAAGTTATTCAAGAACAAGGAAGACCAATGTCAAAAGTTGCAGGATGAAGTGACATCATTAAGAAATGAAGTCAATGAAAGGAGCTTAATCATCAAGAAACTCAAAGATAGATCCAGTTATTATGAAAGGCTTGAAGCTATGATTCGCTCACTAAAGGAAGATCTTGAAGAATCAAAGAAGCAAAATAAAGATCTACTCTAAAAACAAGAAAACGAAGTTCTTGAATTGAGGCATCAGTTGGAAGAAGGAAGGAAAGATGAAGAAGACATGAAGAAGCACTATCGTGAAAAGGAAGAGCATCTTCAGGTTGAGGTAAATATGCTAAATGATAAATTAGAAGAAAAGGATAAGCTCTTACGATTTCACGATAGTACTAAGATCTTGGATGATATTCTTAGTAGTCAAAGGTCTCCTGCTATCAAAACTTGTCTTGGTTTTTATGAATCCACTGAAAGTGAATCTAGGTCATAAGGAGAGGCAACAAACTCTAATGATAAATCTGAAATGCACAACGAAGAGATGAGAAGAAAACCCCATCAACAGCCAAGGAAAGACATTCTTCAAAGGAAATCTTTTACTCCTCCAATGCATAATGTTGAATGTTATGTATGACATAATCTTGGACATGTTGTAGCTAGATGTAGAAGAAGAATGGTTCAAGATCATCACACAGAAAGATCATCACATTCCAGGTACTTTCAGGGATATTGTTTTTCTTGCAATATGTTTGGTCATAAAGCTGTTGATTGCTACAGAAGGAATATGAAACATGTAAGATGCTATGCACATAACAAGCTTGGACATAGAGCAAAGAAATGCAGGAAAAAAGTACAGGGACCATACCAAAAGGAGAAAACATCATCACGCTTGAAGATATGGAAGAAGAAGGAAGTACAGTCAGAAAGATGTGGCACAACACAATATACTCAGACACAACACAACACAGACATAACAGACTCAGGGGGAGCTGAAAGTGTAAAACTTCAGTGTCCTAAATCTCATACGCAAGTTTCATAAAGGTTATACACTGCACACTCGCGTATATTTCAGTCTGAGGAAAAGCAGTGGGGACAAGCTCAGGAAAAGGGTCTGATATGATTCAGTCCATTATTTGCTCTATTGGTTAATAGTTACAGTTTGCTGAGGATGTGTGGAAATTTCTTGATACTTGTAAGATGTTTAGAAGTGTTTGATCCTATCTTGATGATGATGATGTCTTGATACTTATTGCTGATATATGCATGATCAGATCTAACAGTAAGCAGATGGCACAGGTTGAGGGGGAGCATATGCCTTTAATAATGCATTGTTGGCATTATGGTTAATAGTCCTTGGTGATGATGCTTATATGGCTAAATGATATATCTTGCTATGATGTGGTTATGAGTTGTCCATGATAAAATCTCATATGATTCTTGGGGTTACATAGTTGATGTTCAGATCATAATTGTGGATTGATTCATAGATGGTGCATATATGATGCTTACATGGTGATCTTCATAAGGATAAGGAGAAGTACAAAGCTTGGATACACAACTTCATTACTTGATGACGAGTCACTCATATGCTGCTATCGTCTCGTGCATAAAGATCATATAATACAATTATGATGCAGGATTTCTATAGTTCTTGGTGCTCATGTGGATGAGGATTGTTGATGTTGATGATATAAAGAAGCCTTGACAAAAGATCTTGAGCTCAAGATACATAGTGATGGGTACATGAATGATTACTCAAAGTTGCATTGTTGGAGACATGATGATGATGAGTTCTTACTTATATGTTGATAGGTTGATACTTACATATGTTGATTGATGCAGATATTCCCAAGTGATGATACATGGATGATATTGTTGATAAGATGGCGATGGTGTTTTACACATATGATATAATGTGAATGATTTTATGATGATGAGTTGATATCTATATGAAGACATACCCTGTCATAGGACATTTACAGGTTGCTGATCTAGAAATGGTTGTACGCGAGTTTCATAAGGAGTATCTGCGTATATACGCTTGTTTCTGTGGATATAGACGCGTATATGTTAATTTGAAGGAAATCAGTGGGCCAAACTCAATGAGAAAAGTCCGATATGGGCCTGACAGAAACCATCTGGAACAGATGGAACAGGCACAGAGGGAGAACATGATTGATGGTCTAGATGTTGTTGACAGATGCTTATAGAGCAGATCATACATTGTGTATGATGACTATCATGGTCTTATCTAGATGTTTGGTCTCATATCAAGACTCATGATGTAATAGTGTGTCTCTATCTATTGTAGTCATTTGATGAAATCTCTTCTGGTCACATGATGTAATTTGTAACCCCTTTATGCATAAGAAGGATGATGAAATATTTCAGTCATATCAAGGTCATGTAACGGCCTATGTTGGTTTCCCCACTATGCCTGGGATGGATGATGTAATGTTCTTGTTTTATCATGTATCCCCACTTGGTTGGGTGGATGAATTAATATTGGTATATCCCCACTAGGATGGGAGATGAATGTATGTATGAGCCTTTGGTGATAGGAAGGTCATTTATGATAGAGTCATGTTCTTTCCTGTAGAACATGTTTTTGCAGACCTTGCTTACAGTCAGGGGGAGCATGAACAACACAATTCAACAGAGTAGAGACTTCAGCATGTACTCAAAGGGTGCATGGACAAATTGATACACCTTGGCATATACAAAGGGGGAGCTCATTCAGAGATTTCAGCAGGTACTCAGGGGGAGTATGGTCAGCAAAATGTTTATCTAGGAAAGAGAATATCTTGGTCCGCCCTTTGCCCTTGATGTCAAAGGGGGAGAGCAATTTGGTGTTGTTGCCATCAAGTCCAAAGGGGGATATTGTTGGCATTATGATGCATGTGTTGTACTTGATGGCAATCCACTCATAGAAGAACATCTCACTTAGTTATAACTAGATGAATCTTCAGAAGAGATATCAGATGTGATTGAATGCATGAGATGCGGGACAAATAAAAGGAATCCGATAAGTGTGACAAGTTAGCTTTGCCATCAAGTCCAAAGGGGGAGATTGTTGGCATTATGAGACAAGTGTTGTCCTTGATGGCAAATCACACAGATGACAGATCATAGTGCAGCAGGTCAGCAGCAAGGATTTGATGATAAGACTACAAGAATGAAGAGAAAATATATATACGCGGGTTCATCGTAACCAAGACATGTATACACGCGTGTTAGACGTTACAAAGGCGTGTATGCGTATACACGCACTTTCATGCAAGGAAAAGTGCACATATGTTGAAGAACTTACTTTTGGTCCGTGGTAGTTAGTCCTTGGTATTTGAACCTATGGTTTTGGAATATTTATGTCCATTCTTGGAATATTTCATATACATGTATTTTTTTTAGAATATGTTTTATTTACTTATAATTTTTTAAACTAGGTAGATAATTTAGAAGATAGGCATTGCACATGTTTTGCATCAGGACTATTCTTAATCATGATCCTATGGATGTATGTATAGGAGACTGTTCTTGGATTATTTTGTACATGTTTTTATCCCTATATATAGAAAAATAATTGCAAGTTCCTTTTATTAGATTATAATAGATCCATCACTTTTAATTTAGTCATATTGAATAAATATTTTTTGTCTAGCTATCTAGCATAATTTGTGATACTATGGTGTGATGATTTTGGACTAATCTTTTTTTTCTAGGTCATAGTCTATTATAATTCATCATTTTAATTATTGTTTGTAAGGGAAATTTAACTATTTTAGGATTAAATTCAATTATCAAATCCCATCAAATTATTTGATGAGCCATAAATTTAGAGGCTTCAACTATCCCAAATAGAGGAGAGTCTAATTGGGCCTCTCTATTGTGTTGGAAGCCATATATGTTTGGTGGAAAATTTCAATGTGTCATGATAATTCTATTAGATTATCCCTATAAAAACTTGTACAATGAATTTGATAATCTCATTGCTTCTCTTGCAAGGGAGTGAAGGTCATGGGCAAAATTTCCAAAGGAAATAAGCAACAATATTCAAGATAATATTAAATATTTACATTAGATTACATTAGTTTGCACATATAGTGCACAATACCTTGTCAAAACAACACATTCTTGGGTTGATAAACTAAATTATAGCTATATAGTTTAATAATTTTATTGCAATTCTTTATCCCATTGTCAACCCTAAGTTTTCTAACAACTAGAGAGAGAGATAGAGAGAGAATTCACAAATCCTTGTCATAGCAACACATTCTTGGGTTGATAAACTAAATTCAAGCTATATAGTTTAATAATTTCATTCCAATTCTTTAACCCATTGTCAACCCTAAGTGTTCTAAAAACTATATTTTGTCTGCCCCATCATCAACCCTATGTGTTATAACAACTATATTTTATTTGCACACACTACATACATAAAGAGAGAGAGACATGAGTGTTCTAACAACTATATTTTATCTACACACACACACACATAGCGAGAGAGAGAGAGAGAGAGAGAGAGAGAGAGAGAGAGAGAGAGAGAGAGAGAGAGAGAGAGAGAGAGAGAGAGAGAGAGAGAGAGAGAGAGAGAGAGCCCAATCATCAACCCTATGTGTTATAACAACTATATTTTATCTCCACACACTACATACATAAAGAGAGAGAGACTTGAGTGTTCTAACAACTTTATTTTATCTACACACACACACACGAATAGAGAGAGAGAGAGAGAGAGAGAGAGAGAGAGATGGTTACTTGTGAATAACTCATCTCCTTCATTTATTTCTTCCTAGGTTTCTTCACGATGGTTATTTTATTTGCACACACTACATACATAAAGAGAGAGAGACATGAGTGTTCTAACAACTATATTTTATCTACACACACACACACATAGCGAGAGAGAGAGAGAGAGAGAGAGAGAGAGAGAGAGAGCCCAATCATCAACCCTATGTGTTATAACAACTATATTTTATCTCCACACACTACATACATAAAGAGAGAGACTTGAGTGTTCTAACAACTTTATTTTATCTACACACACACACACGAATAGAGAGAGAGAGAGAGAGAGAGAGAGAGAGAGAGAGAGAGAGAGATGGTTACTTGTGAATAACTCATCTCCTTCATTTATTTCTTCCTAGGTTTCTTCACTTTCAATTGAAGACCTGAGAGATATGGTTACTTGTGAATAAAAACCTCCTTAATTTCTTTCTTCCCAGGTTTATTCATTTTCAATTGAAGACCCTCCCTGTTCCACATACATTCTTTTATTGTTTTTATCTTCCTTCTATTTGGGTTTTCCCCCATTATCCTTTCCATACTCTTTATTGGTTGGTTTGATCTCCTTCCACAATCACTTACTGTGAGACCACATAGATTGTGCATGAAAATGATTCATATTCAAGCTATATAGTTTAATAATTTCATTGCAATTCTTTAACCCATCATCAACCCTAAGTGTTATAACAGCTATATTTTGTTTGCCCCATCATCAACCCTATGTGTTCTAACAACTATATTTTATCTGCACACACTACATACATAAAGAGAGAGAGACATGAGTGTTCTAACAACTATATTTTAGAGAGATAGATAGATAGAGAGAGAGAGAGAGAGAGAGAGAGAGAGAGATCCCAATCGTCAACCCTATGTGTTCTAACAACCATATTTTATCTCCACACACTACATACATAGAGAGAGAGAGAGAGAGAGAGAGAGAGAGAGAGAGAGAGAGAGAGAGAGAGAGAGATCCCAATCATCAACCCTATGTGTTCTAACAACTATAATTTATCTCCACACACTACATACATAAAGAGAGAGACTTGAGTGTTCTAACAACTTTATTTTATCTACACACACACACACACAAATATATATATATATATATATATATATATATATATATATATATCTATATATCTGTATATATATATATATATATATATATATATATATATATATATATATATATATATATATATATATATATAGAGAGAGAGAGAGAGAGAGAGAGAGAGAGAGAGAGATGGTTATCTCCACACACTACATACATAAAGAGAGAGACTTGAGTGTTCTAACAACTTTGTTTTATCTACACACACATACACAAAGATATATATATATATATATATATAGAGAGAGAGAGAGAGAGAGAGAGAGAGAGAGTTCTAACAACTATATTTTATCTGCACACACTACATACATAAAGAGAGAGAGACATGAGTGTTCTAACAACTATATTTTAGAGAGATAGATAGATAGAGAGAGAGAGAGAGAGAGAGAGAGAGAGAGAGAGAGAGAGATCCCAATCGTCAACCCTATGTGTTCTAACAACCATATTTTATCTCCACACACTACATACATAGAGAGAGAGAGAGAGAGAGAGAGATCCCAATCATCAACCCTATGTGTTCTAACAACTATAATTTATCTCCACACACTACATACATAAAGAGAGAGACTTGAGTGTTCTAACAACTTTATTTTATCTACACACACAAACACACAAAGATATATATATATATCTATATATCTGTATATATATATATATATATATATATATATATATATATATATATATATATATATATATATATATATATATATATATATATATATATATATATATAGAGAGAGAGAGAGAGAGAGAGAGAGAGAGAGAGAGATGGTTATCTCCACACACTACATACATAAAGAGAGAGACTTGAGTGTTCTAACAACTTTGTTTTATCTACACACACATACACAAAGATATATATATATATATATATATATATATATATATATATATATATATATATATATATATATATATATATAGATAGAGAGAGAGAGAGAGAGAGAGAGAGAGAGAGAGAGAGAGAGAGAGATGGTTACTTGTGAATAACTCATCTCCTTCATTTCATTTCTTTCTTCCTAGGTTTCTTCATTTTCAATTGAAGACCTGAGAGAGATGGTTACTTGTGAATAAATCCATCCTTCATTTCTTTCTTCCCCGTTTTCATTTTCAATTAAAGACCCTCCCTACTCCACATACATTCTTTTATTGTTTTTATCTTCCTTCTATTTGGGTTTTCCTCCATTATCCTTTTCATGCTCTTTATTGGTTGGTTTGATCTCCTTCCATAATCACTTACTGTGAGATCACATAGAGTGTGCATGAAAATGATTCATTCATTATGTAGATTTGGAATGTGCTCCCATTCAAGTAATTTTAGCATTATAGAGTTTATACGCCTTTCGCTTCTTTTGTTAAAAAATACATATCCTTGCACAAGTATAGATCCCTCAACTCAACATAACCTAGAAAGTTCCCATTCAATGTAAAAATCTCATTATCCTGTATATAGGAAGGGACAAGATCCTAATCCATATCGATACTATTGAAAGGAATTCCTCTAGAATATAAAAATTCTTCAACCATTTATCTTGATAAACCCCACTTATCCCATGGAACCATGTCTCCCATTAAACTATAGTCTTGGTATTTAATTAAATTGAATATATGTGCATAAATACCTATCCATGCATAACATATAAAATAGCAAGGGATCGATTATGTTTCCTAACCTATGTCTTTAAAAACTTTATAGAAGTCCACACCCTTATAAAATTTTGAATTGATGTTTATAAATAAGTTTTGTATGTTTTCATATTGAAGAGGCAAACAAAAGGTAGTTATGTCCATCATATCTAATAAGTCCAACATCTACTATATAAGCACACCTTGACTTAGACATGTTGCAACGTTGACCCAACAATCAATAAAATTTCCTTTCTAAGTCATTCTATTTATATATCACGACTCAACAAATATAAGATTCATGAATATGATTTATCATAAATGCATATAAACAACACCATTTAAATTTTATGTCTACTTCCTTTATGATGTCACTCATTTCTTACTGACAAGGGTTCTTCTATTAAATCTATTTTCTTGGTTGAAAAATAATTGTCTTACTCATTAGTTATGGCCACATAAGGGTTATGGTTTTCGATGAAGAGTCAAAATGCATTTATCCTATATTAATTTGTTCAAAATTTTTATTCATATCCAAAGTTGATAGGAAAGTCCATTTTAGTTGTATTTATTTTAAAAAACAAACTTATTTTTTCTTTTGTTTAATTCTATGAATCCAATTTTCAATTTTTTGATAGGATGTTTATTTGAATTTATTTCCTTGGTGTGTTTGATTTATTTTATAGATTTTTCAGATTTAACAAATCAATTAAAGAAAACATATTTGTCATTGGCCATTTTAGCTTGTATCTTGTTAGACTATGACTAACTCGACTCCAATATTGGTGCAATCAAAGAAAAATTTGGTCAAGGAATGGTGCGACCAATGTTATCTACATCGTCTATTCCCTGCCTCATCATTTGGTCCACTTATTTGTAAACTGTTGTAGATATTCCACTAAACAGTTCATCACAACAAATCTATTAAAATAATCTGAAACCTATACTGTGAAGGGTTAATTCCTTTCGATTCTAGATCTATTATTACTAATTTTGTTATTTATGCATGCAATATATAAAATGTGGAAATAAAGAATAGTGAAATACAAATACACAACAATCACAATGAACACCATGGTATGATATGAGAAACCTTTTTAGGAGAAAACCCAATTGGAAGATGAGGTTGTTTTGATCTCTTTTGTATGGAATGGAAATGGTGAAAATACAAAGGAGTAGACACTCTCTATGGAGTTACTTGAGGCTTGTGGCCTATGGCCTAACACAAAATACAAACGAGTTCTCTTATATACCCTTTCTATCAATACTCGACTACTCTACTCTACTATGGAACAAAATGCACTCAAATAGAATCGAACCTCTTTTCCTCCTACTGGCTCGGTTATAACACACATCGATAGCTAACTAGGGGTAAAATTTGATCCATTCAAACCTAAACATGAGTTACAACTCAATCCTTTTAGAGATTTCTTCATAATGCCTGTGTGGCTAGCCCCTTTTCTATGAATAATGAGGGTTGACATGGCATTCTCTTGAATTATGGTGGTCAATCATGATAGGTAAAATTTTGAAAGGCATACCTGATCCAAAATTAAATAGGAACACAAAAAATTACATACATAACCATAAATACAGAGATTCAGCATAAATAACAATTCATTTCCTTAATATCAAATACTGAAATATGCTTACAAACAGAATGGAAATAAACTAGCTCGGGCGATGGTAGCTTATCTCTGAGAAGAGATGTGGTGGATACATGCCTCTGAACTATGTTACAATGAGGCTCAATGACCTATTTATTATTGAACAACAAGGGAAAACCCTAAATGACCAAAACCCTAAACCCAGGAGATGGAACACCAAGAGTTTGTGGGCCCCGTTGGGGTTAGTTGGCAACCAACTTCTTGGGGTTGTAACCTGGTCATATTATCTCTGTTTGGCGCGTACGATACCTTGTTGGAAATATCTCTATGAGTATTATAGGATTTGTGGCAAGCCCTTTCTTATTGGCATGAGCCTACCACATACCTAAAAAAAATGTTGTTTAGTGGGTAAAAACTGCTTCGGAAGTTCAGGACCCGAAAAACTACTAAAAATAGTAAATGCTGCAATAAACAAGGAAACATATGAAATTGAATGGAGGTCTAGGTGGAATAGGTGTGTAGCCAATAATATCCACCTAAATTAGTCCTCCCTCCTTAGGAAGCAATGGTCCCCATTTCGTGCAGAGCCTCCACAAGGTGAGGAAATTTCTGTTGAACCTAGTCCCTAGTGAACCACTTGCCCTGGTGAAGGAGTTGGCCTACTTTGATAACTCGATATAGCTAGATCCTCTGTTGGTGAGTGTTCTTGATCTACATGTCCATGATTTGATCAATTGTGGCCTGTTCCATGCAGTCTGGGTTTAGCTCTGTTGGTGTGAGTTGTTTTGTAATGTTGGATGTGTCCAACAATGGTGGAAAGTATGGTCGAAGGTAGTCTACATTGAACACTGGGTGAAGACCAAGGAACGGTGGAATGTTGAGCTCAAAGGAATTATCCCATACAACCTTGGTGATGGTGTATGACCCATATCAGAGCAGGTGAATCTTGCAGTGGGGTCCAGTGAGGCACTCCTTCTGCAAATCTAGCCAAACTTTGTCACCCACTTGGAACTTGTGCGACACCCGATGTTGATCATGGCATTGCTTGTACTTAGCATTGTCTCTATCCAATATATCATGGACCTACTGGTGGATGTGTTGAATGCGCTCAATGAAAATGTTAGCCTTATCAGCTTTGAACTGGACGTGAGTTGAATTTTCCTGCGTAGCTACAAATGGTATGGCCACATCAATGGGACATAATGGTTGAAATCCCAGCCCTACCTAAAAGGGGTTGTGACCCGTGGAGCTATGGATAGATTTGTTGTAGCTGTGTTGGACATAGGGGAGGATTTCATCCCATGTGCATGGATGATTCGAGTTGTACATGCGCATAATTTGTACGATCATCTTGATAACAACCTCTATTTAGACATCATTTTGGGGGTGGATAGCCGTGGAGTTAGTAAGTTTGGTATCCAACATCGACCAGAGACTTGACCAAAATGCAGTTAGGAATATTCTATCCAGATCTGAGACAATGGACTGTGGGATCCCAAAGTGTACCCACACTCGGTCAAAGAAGATCTTAGTAGTGGCCTCTGCTGTGATACTCTTCTTGTAGGCTGCCATAATGGCCATCTTAGAGAATCGATCGACAACCATGAAAATGCAGTTGTTGCCATGCTTAGTAGAAGGAAGGACCGACATGTAATCCATGGAGATGGATTCCCAAGGTCGACAAGGAGTAGGTAGAGGAGCATATAGGCCTTACTTATTTATGGTTGGTTTGGCAATGACACATGCAGTGTAGGATTAAATGTACTTCCCAACATTCTGACAGAGGTTCGGCCCATAAAAATACTTCTGAAATACTACCACTGTTTTCTCTACTTCAAAATGACCAGTGAGCAGACTATAGTGTGCCTCCCAAACCATATTTTCACGCTCGCTTGAAGGAACATAGATGTGTCCCAGGTGGCATAACAATGCATCCTGGAGGTGAAAATTTGGAACTTTCTTACCTTCCAGGAGTGTCTCTCATATGTGCTCTCAAATTCTGGATCACACTTGTAAAGATGCGGCCACCCAGAACTCTCATGCCCATAAGAATCAAGCATAGTGATCAACGCCATGACTAGTGGTCGGCTGAGGAAATCTGTAACATTATTAGTGCTTTCCTTCTTGTACTTAATGTTCAAATGGAATTATTGCATGCATGTGGACCATTTCTGATGTCGACCATTTTGGAACTTCCATTCTGTCTGTATTAACTGCAAGGGTCGGTGGTCTATGTGGATGACCATTTCCTTCCCCAGAATGTAATGCTTCCATTGACGAAATGATTGCACAATGGAATACATTTATTTTTCATAGGTGGGGTACTTTCAGAATGTGTCTGAAAGTGTCTCATTGTGGTAAGCCATTAGATTCCCCTATTGAGTAAGAACTGCACCAATAACATAGTCGGAGGCATCTGTCTCAATCTCCAATGGTTGTTGCAAGTTTGGTAATGTGAGCATTGGTGTACAACAGAGGCGATGCTTCAACTTGAGAAACACCTTCTGTTGGGTTTCATACCAAAATAACTTTGCTTTCACTCCTCCCTTGGTGACTTGACTTAAAGGCCAAGTGATATGAGAGAACCCCAACACAAAACTGCGGTAGAAATTGGTAGGACCCAGAAAGCTGCAGAGCTCTGTTAGAGTGGTTGGGGCTAGCCAATCCTGAATGAATTATATCTTGGCTAGGTCTACATGCACACCTTGCTAATCAATGATGTACCCTAGATATTGAACCTGGGTCATGCCAAAAGTGCATTTCTCCAAATTGGCACACAAATTGTGTTGTCACAGGGTTTAGAGGACCTTTCAAATATGTTGGAGGTGCTCTTCCCAACTCTAGCTAAAGATCAAGATGTCACCTAAATAAACCACCATGAATGCATTGGTGAAGGGTCACAAGATGTTTTCCATCAATATCATGAAGGTTTTGGGGGCATTCGTTAACCCAAAATGCATGACCAACCATTCAAAAAGGCCCTCCTTGGATTTGAAGGCAGTCTTCTACACATCAGAGGGTTCAATAGATCCCTGGTGGTAACTAGAATTCAAATCAATCTTGCTGAAATATTTGGCCCCCTTGAGTTGGTACAAGAGGTCATCAATCCAGGGGATTGGGTATCTATTCCATACATTGATCTTGTTCAACACTTGATAATTAATACAGAGTCTCCATGTCCCATCCTTATTTTGTACCATACAATCGAGCTCCCACAGGCTAATGAGATTGGCATGATGTGCCCTTTCTGTAAGAGATCCTGATTTTTCCTCTTGATCTCATCGTTCTCCAGAACAGAGTGTCGATAGATAGGCCCATTGGGTAGCGACGCGCCCGGGGTCAGATCGATGGTGTGCTTGACTTGACAATGATGCAGAGGCACCCTGTAGGTGAGGAGAAAATGTCTCTATACTCCTCCACGACCTTGTCCATCTACTGCTGCTGCTGAGTAGAGGAGCCTTGTTTGGAATTCGTGGCCACAATTTTCTTCTTACCCTGAAGGCAAATCATAAGGAAAACAAATTTCCTAGTTTATGAAATGATCTTACTTTATTGCTTTGTAGTGATCAAAGAGATGGCGGTAGGCGGGGCTACCTTCAGTGTCATATACAACTTATTTACCAAAGTAATAATCAGAGAGCGAGGTCTAGACTCATATACAACATATCACTTCCACGAGTATGGTTGTCCTAATAATACATCAGAAACTTCAAGTGGAACATCACATAGTACCTCATCCTTGAAGGGATTGATGTTGTAGGGAAGGCAACACTACTGACTGATGCAAAGATCTCTTCCTTGGCAAAGCCAAATGACCATGTATGAATATGGATGTGCTATAGTTAGTAGACCTAGATGCTTTATGACATCTGCTAAAATGAGGTTCTTTTGGCTCTCGTTGTTGACAATGAACTGCATCAGAGAACCCTTCACCCACATCTATGAGTGGAAGAGGTGTTCCCCCTTCTCTAGATATTCAAGCTCAGTCTTCTGGATCTTGGTGGTGGCAATGGTGGCTTTGGGCTTTGCGTTAATGATCTGCTTCTCTTTTTCATTCCCCTTGTTGGGTTTTGACTCAAAGTCGGAGCATGCATATGATTTGGAAGCCTTCAGCTCGGCCACCATTGACTTCTTGGCTCGACACTCACTTGTGTTGTGAGTGGAGATCTTATGGAACTCACACAATTTTCCCTTGTCCTTCTTTGTCTTCGTGGTGTATTTATTTGCTTGAAACTTCCACAGGTTTTCCTGGGTCACCCCTCCTTAGCTTTGTCCTTTGCTCTACGGTTTGGGGGTGCATTTCCCTTGCTTTGGATTCACAAATCCAAAGTCTCACTTCTTCTATTTAGCCTTCTACTCAATCTTGATAGCGTATCAGTACGTCGTACCGAGCGAGGAGATGTCCAGGAAATCCATCTCTTCCTAGATGTACCTGTGTATATGGCCGTGGTACTTGAGTACCAAATGTCGCTCAAAATCCTTGATACCCAATTTTGTACGAAGGGTATGAAAAACATTGGTAAACTTCGACACGTCTTGGTCCCTTCCCTACTGTAGTGTGTTCCACTTTATGTATTTATCCTCATAGCTCCTGACAGGGTAGTACTTCTCCTTGATGGCGTCCCAGAACGAATTGTGCGTCTGAAAATAGTGAGGGTGTAATTTCGTACTTCTTATCAAAGTAGGTTTTCAACCAGTCCTTGACGTGGGGGGTGTTAGTTTCCTATACCAATAGGAGTCATAATTTTTGAATGACTGAGATTAAACCTGTAATATGTACATACCTTTTCTTTCTGCAAATGTTTTCCATATTCAAAAAATAAAAAAATGTAAAGAGGGTATGTCCTAAAAGAATAATCAAAGGACAAAAAGAACAAAAAGGTAAAAAAAGATGAAAAATATGAACCCCAAGAAAAGAAAAAGACCATGAAAGTGAGCAAGCCAAAGTGCCACTACTATTTACTTTTATGCATAATAAATGATTGTGTGCAGCTTGTAATCTTTGCCACAATCCATGATAGTCAAATGTTTAAACTTGACTATTTCATGTTTTCAATTTCATGTCTATAGATAGAGAATAATATCTGACCAAACTGTTTAATCTTGGTAGATAATTAGATAGGTAGAGTAAATAAAAGGAGCTCAACTATTTAATCTGAGCCCTTGGATGTAATAAGGTTAGATTTATTTAGTTTACCATTGTAAAGAGAGAAAAATGTTTGATAAGGGTTTGCTAGCTCAAATGCACCCTAATAAAGAGAAGTAAAAATGGTAGGATGAGTAGGTGGGTAAGTAGAAGAAAGTTTGCAGAAAGTGTGATGATTTATTTGGAAAAAGAAGATTTATCATCTTTCAACATGTATTTCAAATGTGAATGGGCATTCAAGCATGTAGATGGATATCAAATTCAATTAATTAATTTCCCTCATTCATTTCACCTTTTACTTAACTAATTTCCCACAATAAAGTTTAAAATGCTTAAAAACACTAAGTCAAAGAGGCTCAGAGCATTTCTCTGACTTTTGGAGGGACTAGACCCTCGGCTCAATGACTTATAGGCAATAAGTACTAAAACCCCGTCATAAACATTCATTCCCCTCTTCAGTTCATTCATTTTTCCTAATAATACTCTTTTCCTAAGGTTAAATCACTTTTACCTAGGAAAAGCATTTGTTCCTGTTATGAAACCAGCTCACAAAAAGATATAAAAGAGAGATCCACGCCTTAGAATTCAGCCTCTTCGAGGGGGCAACCTCCTTTACATTACATAAATGAACAATTCTTGGATGATTCAAATAACAAAACCTCCTTTCTATATATAGGAGTCTATGGAGTCACAATATAATCCAGCCGACCTAACAATAATAATATAAAGCCACAAAAATAACAATAGAGGGATTCTATGGGCACATTAATAACAATATGGGGGTAATGGGGGCACAACAATATAAATAAGGGGTATAACTACAATAGTAATGGGGTAATCACTAGTATTATAGGGACCCAACATGCCCCTCTCCTTCAAAAAAGTGTTGTCCTCAACGCTTGAGTAGTTCAGGATACTTTTGCATAAAATTCTCATCCTCCCATGTGGAATCTTCAGCGGATAAGTTCTTCCACTTGATAAGATACTCTGAAATTGATCGATTTCGTAGCTGTCGAGTTCTTGTTTCTATGACTGCTTCCGGTTCCAATATAATTTTTCCTTCCTCGTCAAGTTCTGGCAATATTGTTTGAACTGGGAGCTTGTCGCCTATAACCTTCTTTAAACATGAAACATGGAAAACTGGGTGCAATCGAGAAGCTGCAGGAAGCTCCAATTTGTATGCCATAGTACCAATCTTTTGCAACACCTTGTACGGACCATAATACTTTGGTGATAATTTATTATCCTTCTTAGCTTGCTTGAGGGACATTTGCTTATATGGTTGTAGCCGTAGGAATACCCAATCACCTACATCAAAACTTCTTTCACTGCGATGTTGATCTGCCTGTTGTTTCATTCTATTCTGTGCCAACACGAGGTTATCCTTTAAGAGTTGGAGGACTTGTTGTTGATGTTCGATGTGATGTTCCACTGCCTGAACCTTAGAATTTTCTCTTAAATATGATGTGATGGATGGTGTGATACCCATAAAGTGCCATAAATGGGGTCATTTTTGTTGCTGTATGGAAGGAAGTGTTATACCACCATTCAGCCAGAGGCAACCATTTGACCCATTGTGTCTGTTTATCAGATACAAAGCAACGAAGATATCCTTCCAAACATTTGTTTACTATCTCAGTTTGCCCATCAGATTGAGGATGATAAGATGAGCTATGAGCTAACTGAGTACCAAGACAAGAAAATAATTCTGTCCAAAAATTTCCAGTGAAAATGGGATCTCTGTCACTTACAATAATCTTTGGGTTTCCATGTAGCTTTTGAATTGTTTCCATAAATGCAGTAGAAACTGTACTGGCTTTAAATGGATGTGATAATGCACAAAAGTGTGCATACTTGGTAAGTCTGTCAACTACCACCATGATGACACTCTTTCCCTCAGACTTGGGTAAACCTGTGATAAAATCCATTGAAACCTCCTCCCAACGTTGGCTTGGAATGGATAAAGGTTGTAATAGACCCGGTGTCTTAATTGTTTCAACTTTATTTTGTTGGCAAACCAAACATTCTGCCACAAACTTTTGAATATCTGATTTAAGGCCATCCCAAAAAAATTCCTTCTTAACCCTGTGGTAAGTTTTTAAAAATCCTGAGTGCCCTCCTAAGGGAGAAGTGTGCAATTCCATAAGAATCTTTTGTTTTAGCTGGGAATTCTTACAGAGGTATAAGCGATCTTTGTACCATAACGAATCATTTTTCCAGCTAAATGTATCAGACGTACTGGAATCTTGTTGTAGCTTTCGAATAAGTGCCCACACTTCTTCGTCATTCTTCCATTCCTCCCTTGCTTCATTTATCCAATCTGGTTGGATAATAGAAATGGCGCACAACAATGCTTCCACATCCTCATCCTTTCTTGAGAGTGCATCTGCCACCACATTTTGCTTCCCTTTTTTGTAGATGATTTCAAAGTCATAACCCAACATCTTTGTGACCCACTTTTGTTGCTCTTCAGAGGATAATCTTTGTTCTAAAAAGTATTTAAGGCTATCATGATCCGTTTTTACCTTGAAGTGTCTTCCCATTAGGTAGGGTCGCCATTTCTTAAGTGCATGGAGTATTGCCAACATTTCCTTCTCATAAATAGCTTTGCTTAAAAACTTTCCCTTGATTGGACGACTTTCAAAAGCAATGGGTCTTTCATCTTGCATTAGAACAACACCAATTCCATTTCCTGAAGCATCACATTCCACAATAAAGGTTTTTGTGAAGTCCGGTGTAGCTAAGACCGGTGCTTGGCACATTGCCTCTTTAAGATGTTCAAAGGCCTTTGTTGCTTCCGGAGTCCATGAAAATGCATCTTTCTTCAATAATGTTGTTAGAGGTGCTGCTATTCTCCCATAATTCTTAACAAACTTGCGATAATACCCTGTCAACCCAAGAAATCCTCGCAGATGCTTTATGGATGTGGGGATTTTCCATTCCTTAATGGCTTTAATTTTGCTAGGGTCTACCTTAACTCCTTCATGAGATACAATATGACCCAAATATTCCACCTCCTGGACTCCAAAGAAACATTTGGATCTTTTTGCATATAATTGTTTCTCCTCCAATAGTTGTAGCACCCTGTCAACATGTTCAACATGATCCTTCCAAGACTTGCTGTAGATTAGTATATCATCAAAAAATACTAACACAAATTTTCTAAGGAATGGTTTGAAAATTGAATTCATCAAACCTTGAAATGTTGAAGGTGCATTGGTAAGGCCAAAAGGCATGACCAAAAATTCATAATGACCCTCATGAGTTCTAAATGCCGTTTTCGGAATGTCTTCAATCTTCATTCTGATTTGATGATATCCTGAACGAAGATCCAACTTGGTGAAGTAAATTGATCCATGCAATTCATCCAGTAATTCATCAATGACAGGAATGGGGAACTTATCTTTAATAGTGAGCTTGTTGAGCTCCCTATAATCCGGACACATGCGCCATGATCCATCCTTCTTGTGCACCAATACTACTGGAGCAGAGAAAGAACTTTGACTCGGTTGAATTATACCAGCCTCTAGCATTTCTGCAACCATACGTTCAATTTCACTTTTTTGGACATAGGGATATCTGTACGGCCTGATGTTTGGAGGAACACTTCCTGGAATCAGATGAATAGCATGATCATGATCACGCATAGGTGGGAGACCTTTGGGAGTCTCAAATACCTTGGAATGATTGTCCAGGACTTTTTGGAGATCTGGAGAAATAGATGATTCCAATGTGGAAACATCTAGCGAACATAATTGTGCAATTACACCTCTTTGCTCCTTTTTTAGAAGCTTTGTCATACCATTAGAGCTGATTATCTTTCCTGGTTTCCCTGCAATACCCCTTAATTCAACTTCCTTTCCTTCCACAGAAAATTTGATGAAAAGTTCTTGAAAATTAAAAGCTATTGTACCCAAGGATTGTAGCCATTGGACTCCTAGTACAACATCAGCACCTCCCATTGGAATGGAAAGCATTGGGCTAGTCAATACATATTCT
Organism: Pinus tabuliformis; assembly: GCA_031772625.1. Classification (NCBI taxonomy): domain Eukaryota; kingdom Viridiplantae; phylum Streptophyta; class Pinopsida; order Pinales; family Pinaceae; genus Pinus; species Pinus tabuliformis. The sequence goes on along the minus strand of CM062814.1, from coordinate 763,297,234 downwards.
CCCATGGATAGCTTGATATTATGGCACTTTCCAGAGCAATTTATTGTTCCTCCATTTGCAATCATCACTTGACACTCTGGTGCTGGATATAGGAAGCAATTCAATTCTTTTGCTACCCTACAATGAATAAAATTGTGGGTGCTTCCTGAATCAATCAACACTATTACCTTTTTCTTCTTGATTTGTCCTTCTATCTTGATGGTTTGAGGAGTGGTAATTCCCGCCAATGCATTACAAGATATGGTCGGATTTATTTGTTCTTCATCTAGGCTTTGTTCCTGGAGTATATCTTCTTCTTTTGACCTTTCTTGCTCCTTTTCTTCTTCCTCTTCACAATCTATGTAGAATAATTTCTTCTCAGCACACTTATGACCTTTAGTGTATTTGCTATCACAACTGTAACAAAGCCCTTTTGCTCTTTTTTCTTCCAATTGTTGTGGTGTCAACCTTATAGGTTGTGGAAGACTAGGGGCAACAACACTTCCGTCTTTATAGTTGTGAGTGGTATGCTTCCTGGTTGCCATAATTTTGCTTTCCATTTTTCTTGCTAACCTGAATGCCTTCTCTAATGAATCAGGTTCCCAAAGGCGAACATCATGTTGGATATTATCCTTTAAAGACCCTATGAACACATCAATCCTATGCTCCTCTGGAATATCTTTTACCCTTATGTTCAATTTTTGGAACTCCTCAATGTGCTCCATTATTGAACCCTTTTGTTTGAGACTTATCAATTGGCTAAAAAAAGTGTTGCTTTTTGTATCTTCATAATGTGCTATCAATTCTTCCGTAAAAATTGCCCAAGTGATAAATTGTTTACGAGAGCAAAGCCATTGATACCATACAAACTGATTTGGTTCCAAATATAAAGTTGCCATACGTACCTTTTGTGTGTTTTGCACATTATTGAGATCGAAGAACTGCTCCATCTGTAATATCCATGTGGGGGGATCCTTGCCATCAAACTTCCTCATATCGATTTTTGGAATATGGTGGTTCTTCGATCCAACATTAGAATCTATGGAATCATGATTAACATTACTTTTGTTCACATCATGAGTTTCCTTTACAACCTTTTCACCATTAGTAAGTATCTCTTGTAGAAAATTTGTCAAATCTGTCTTCAAATCTGCCATGTCTGTCTTCAAATCTGTCTTCAAACTTGCCATGTCTTTCTTCAAATCTGTCTTCAAATCTATCTTCAAATCATCCATCTTAGCTTCCATGCCCTTTATCTTAGATTCCACGCCATTTATCTTAGCATCTGTTAGCTTTTGTGAGCGTGACATTTGTTGCACTTGTTCTTGTAATTTTGATATATCATGTAGCATTTCTTCCTCTTCTTCATGAGTCATGCTAGAGCTTTCAGGTTCCTTACTAGGTGTTTTCATTTTCTTTCCTCGGGGCATCAGTTACCGATAATAATGCTTTACTATGCCCTTTGAATTCCTTCAAACCAAGCTTATGCAAAAATAAAAAATAAAAACTACACACCTTTTTTTACTTTGTAGAAGCCTGATATTGAATCTGATGTATCTCTGTAATTTCGAATCATCCAATTCTGAAATTGTGACCTGTAGTAGCCTTCTGTGTCCTCTTTCCAATGCCACTAGTCTGAACCAAATTGGATTCTCCAAGAAAGATTTATGCACAATCTCCCGCAGTGACCTGATTATAGACTAGTTCAGTAGAGCGAACTTGTATGAAGTGCCATGTGTCACTGTTTCAACCTTTGAATCTAAAAAATATATAAATGAAAACTAGAGTCCGTCCTCTTTCTGTAACTTCTTACGAAATTTCAATCCGATGCTCAGAAAGAAAGTTATGACGATTTTCCCCAGGTCACCTGTTTTGAGTGTAATTCAAGAGATTGCAAAAAGACCAACTTCCTAAGATCATATCTCCGAAAATATTGAACGAAAAGCTCTGAAATTCGGACCCAAGGTTCAGAGCGATTTCTTCTCAAATGGGTTTTTTTTGCGACTTCTGAAACGTCACAAAAAAAAGTTATAGCGAAAATTCCACGATGACCTGTTTGGAGCAGCGAAACCCTAGAATCCAAAGCTCCGATACCAAATGTTATGAAACCAGCTCACAAAAAGATAGAAAAGAGAGATCCACACCTTAGAATTCAGCCTCTTCGAGGGGGCAACCTACTTTAAATTACATAAATGAACAATTCTTGGATGATTCAAATAACAAAACCTCCTTTCTATATATAGGAGTCTATGGAGTCAAAATATAATCCAGCCGACCTAACAATAATAATATAAAGCCACAAAAATAACAATAGAGGGATTCTATGGGCACATTAATAACAATATGGGGGTAATGGAGGCACAACAATATAAATAAGGGGTATAACTACAATAGTAATGGGGTAATCACTAGTATTATAGGGACCCAACAATTCCCCACATAACTCATTTTCATATCAACAACCCATAAAAACACTATATCCTAAGTCTTTATGTGATTATCGGAAAGAAATAAAACATGAAAATCATATGCTTAGAGTATGGTGCCCCTTCCGCTCATTTGACTAAATTATTCACTGATTTATTAAAACCCTAATAAAAACCCTTTCCCGTATATATTTAACTCCTGCAATATTCATTAATCCCACCCCAGTTTAATTATATAAACATAGGTTTACTACCCCCAGACCCACTAACAAATCGATCCTCGATTAAGTTAGTTAAAAAAACCAATTAAATCCCGCCCGATACCTTAATCCCCGCCTTAATCCCTCATTAAACCAAAATTGCCACACTTAAATGCCTGCTGGCCCCCACCTTTACCTTCCGTGCAACTCCATCGCCCGACCACCACACAATCTCTCCCCTTCCCATTTGACGACTCGTGTTGATTTCAGAAGGGCCCGAAATCTGAACATTACCTGCTCGAAATGGGTTGTTTTCCACTGGGCCCCCGAGGCGACATGGCATTCAATGAATGGAATCGGGCGGCCTCCCCCCAATACCGCCAAGCGCCCAAAAGCTGTGCGAAGCAAACCACTTATCGCCAGCCTACTACATGCCAAAACAACCGTTGTTCACCCTGCTACATGACAAATGGCTACTATTCACCCGTACTCGCCAAATTGACTTTTCACGCATATATCCCAAAAAGCCCCAATCATTGTTTTTATCAATTTTTTAATTGTAAACTTCCATGCACACATCTGTGAACGTCCAAGCTGTCAACCCACGTACAATTGCACCCTGAAGACACCAGAAAGCTCCCAGATTGCCTTCCAGCCTGCTTGAAGCTTTGTCGCCCATTCACAGTTGCCAGTTACTTGGTTCAGACCCAGTTTTCTTCAAATTCTAGGTATTTAAACCATAATTCACTAAAACCCTGTCAATTTCAGAGCCTTCTTAATTGGAATTAAAGGGAAACTCTAGTAACTGAAACCCACCTAGAATTGAACCACCTTTCCCTTGAGACTGACAATTTACCTCCCCCATTCTTAAATCCACAAGAATTAAGAATGGCTGCCTCAATTGCCATGGATGTCAGACCAATTTCCATTCCTCACCTGGACTTCCACCACCTTGCACTTGCTGATAAATATTTCCAAATCAAGGACACCTCTGTCCATGAATCCCCTCTTAAACTATACTGCCGATGTTACGCAGTAATTTGTCACTGTCTCCCTGTCAGTCTCCCTAATGTCTCATGGAGTCAAATGCACCATGCTCATGCTCTCTAAACTGGCCAAATGACCCACTTTTCCAAAGTTTACTGCATCAACGCGTCTGTTATTAAAATAACCGCGCTGACGGGCGGCTTATAGTGTTACTGGTGCGCTGCCAGCGCGGAAGCACACGGGTTTCCCGCGCTGGTCGAATTTTATGCGCCAGCGCATCCTATGAAAGTATTAAGCCGCGCTGACACAGTCTTCACTGTTATTGTGATGCGCTGTCAGCGCGTCAGTTCAGTGTTACACCCGCGCTGATCCAGTTTGGGCGAATTTGTTCCAACAGCCAGCCTTCCAGATGGTTCCAGACTTGGTTGTTGGCCTTGTGAGTATCGCCCTCCCTTCTATGGCATGTCTGTTCGTCATTTGGAACCACCTTCCTTGAAGATAAGCTTGTCCTCCCACCATTCATGGAGACTCCTTCTCTATTTAAACCTCCACCATTACCATGAGCAGCTAGTTTTGGATAGTGTGGAATTTGTAGTGCTTGGATTGCTGCTGCTAGTAGGTCGTTGGTGTGACAAGTGTGGTTTTGCTAGAGGAAGCTTAAGGAAGGTTGTGAGTATTGCTTGTGTGAGAGAGAGCTTTTGTGTTGGGAAAATCTACCTCCAAGGGTGAATGCTTAAGAGACTTGCTGGCTGGACCCCCAAGAGAAGGACTCAGCGTCAGAACATTGGTTGTACCTTTCTCTGTTATTGATTTAATAATAGATGACTACTGTTATGGTTCCATTCTCATTTGTCTTTGCAATGGTTAATGTGAATTACATCCTTTATGACTGATGTATAATTGCTTTTATTAGATTTCACGCTTGTGTTTGTCTGTCTCTTCGTGTGTGCAGGTATCTATTCGCGGAGATCGTGACCGGCCAGAGCAAAGGAGCGAGAGCGGCATCTCTTCATCAAACAATAGCGTTGGAATCCAAGTAGGTGTTCTTTGCCTCTCTTTTAATTGCAATTAGGAACTTGCACAGTAGCATTGATCGATTGTTGCTAGACCCATTCTGGGCTAGTAGGGATCGCCTCTATCCGTAGAGGGGATTTACCTCTCCAACAATTTGGCGACTCCACTGGGGAGCTAGCCTTTTGTCTCTTTTGTCCATCTTTGTGTTTGAGTTTGATTGTTCTCTCTTTTCGAAATTGGGGATTAGTTCTCTGCTTTTAGACTTCCTGGTTCAGTCTGGGAGGTGTATAAATTGTTTAAAGAGTTCTGGCCTTGGTTTGGGAGTTTTTGGCTTGATTCTGCCTCTTTTTTAGCCTCAGCGCGGTTTAAATCAAAACAGTTGCGCTGACAGCACATAGCTGTTTCTTTAACCCTGTTGTCATCGCGCTTGTACGTAAAACAGTCGCGACGGTTCTGAAATCGAACCAGCGCGCTTAAGTCGTGTCCTTCCGCGCTGACAGCACCAAGTTGCTACGCGTGACCTCTTGTCAGCGCACAGTTGCTGAGCACTACCCGCGCCGATCCTGTAAAATTGAATTTGTTTCAATTTTGCCTCCTGAGCCTGTTGGTTTGACTATCTCCAGCTTTTTCTACTTGGTTTATGACCTGATATTTATTGTTTGAACTGTTACACACTTGCTTGCGAAGTCTTGTCGAACGGATTTCATTTTTGTGTCTCGTGACCTAGTGCCATCATCCAGTTTCCACTGGACTGACCTTGTCTTGTTCGCTTGTTCACTTGTTCGCAAAAGTTCGTTGTTGCTTGCCTTTGCTACTGCGGAAACCTTCCTCTTTTTGCTTTCTTTGCTTGTTTGGTTGAGGTGATTGTTGTTGAACCGATCCTTCGATTGTTTCACTACCCAGGCACAGATCACGGTTGCTAGGGTTCAATCGGCTCTTTTCACGCTTGTTGTGCTTTTCATTGAGTGATTTTAATTCTTTTTGCTCAGTGTTGCTGTCTCTCAAAATTCATTTTAAAGTGCATAGTGCCATTGAAAGAGAAATCAAACTAGCATCTTTTGCATCCAATAGTTAATGAAAAGAAGAGCATTTTATTGATTTGTGTTCTTAAAAGAAAAATTTCATTTCTTTGTCATTAGCTGCATTAGATTGTTTGATTGTTTGAGTTCATTTTGTTTGGTTGAAAGCTCTTAACCTTCTCATAGTTAGAATTCATCGAACAGAATGGTATTCTTTGGCATGTAGTTTGCATCTAGGTAATTGTGAGAGATCATACGATAAGGCCTGAAACCGAAACTTAATTCAAGATCAACCATAAAATAAACCGAATAAATCTAAAAACGCATTGGAACTTAACGCTCATATTGTAGAGGTCTAGGCTAGAGACGTGCTCCGACGTCGTTAAACCTAGTCACTGTTGTTTCACATTACGGTTGGGTGATTCCTCCTCTTGTGACTCGATAGTGGTCTAGCACGGATTTGAGCTCCCACGTACCGTCGCGTATATAGGGGAGACCCCACTAGGTTATCGACCTTGATCCATAGGAAGCCGAGTCTGCCGCCCTGCGAGCCGTAACGCACCGAACACAGCATTCGGGAAGATTGACTGCAGTACGGAAAGTCCTTGGTTCTCATACGATTGCCAAGGTGTATAAGCAGTTTTATGGATTGCTTGGTAAACCCTTTGCCTAGAATCTCCAGAGCAGTCACTTTTGATCCTTTTCGGACTCCCTAAATGAAAAGGTGCCAGTGAGCTTCTTGTCACTTCGTGCTCATTAAACATTCGAAGGAGACTAGAGTCATCTTTTCGTCCTTTTCTCGACTCTTGAAACATGAAAAGGTCAAGTTCAGTTCCTGTGTCTTAAAAATTTATTCGGCCACGATAACATTACCTGGTTAGATTTTGTATGCGTTAGTTTGAGTAGGGTCTTTGTCGTTAGTTTCCTTTAGGGTTTTGTGTGGGGTTTGTCATCCTGGCTGACCCGTCAACTCCCGGTCCAAGTGATCAAGGTTCTCCATCTTCTGTTGCTCCTGAGGTACCAGTTGTAAGCGGTACTCTTCCGATTGTCCCGAGTATCCAGCCTATCAACGTACGTGCCCCGGGCGACGAGGATTACGAAGAAGATTGGAACCCTATCTGGGAGCCTGACGAAGACGATATTCCTGTTACCCCTCCCGGTATGTCGTCTCCGATGTCAACTTCCCAAATGGATGAGACATCTCCCAGCACAGGTGAGACACCCGTGGTGTCAAGTATTGAAACTCCCATTCCAGCTACTTCTCCACTTCCTCCACGGTATCAATCAATGAGGGATAGAATAGCTGCCAGAATGCCTTCTACAACTATATGGGATCCTAGTGTCATTGCCACCACAGAACCTTTTCTTTCGCAACCCCCTAATATGCCTGTTACCTCAGTTCCCACAAATCCAACTGTTTGTGTAGCGTACTCAACTCCAGTCGTCAGTGCTGTGACAACATCTTCATCTACAAACCCTGGGGCTGGTCCCTCTCACAGTCAAGTGAGCAGTGGCCAACCAGGGGTTTCATCTGGAGTCATCGATCCTGCACAAAGTGCTCAGCCCTCTTCTGGTCCTGTTCCAGGAGGGGGGCCGTATGATGCCCATGGGCAACCCATTTTGGACCCGAATTACCAAGGTCCACTCTTTTATTATGATTCTAACGGTCAGTACCTCGAGCACGTTCAATCCACGCCTCTTCAACCTTTCATTGAAGTCTCGACACCATTAGACATTACTTATGATCCCGTTACTCATACTTTTCGTGGGCGCCAGGAAATTCCTGGACAACCTCAAGGACCACCTAATCTAGGCTAGCCACCTTATGTGCAAGCCCCCCAAGGGCAACCACTTTATGGCCAGTCTTACCCAGGACAATCTAGGGGCCCACAAGGACAACCCTACCCGGGACAACCTTCGGCCATGGGAGGTCCATCCTTTTCCTATCAGAATCAACCTTCTGGTTACCCAGGGCAACCTGGTACCCAGCAAGGTTATCCGTCTGGTCAGCCAGGGCAGCCTTACATCCAACAAGGCCAACCTGGTTTCCAGCAGGGTTATCCCGCTGGACAAGCTGGGCAAAATTATGCTCCTCAAAGTCAACCAGTAGTCCAGCAGGGGTATCCTTCTGGGCAGGGGGGGCAACCCTACGTACAGCAGGGCCAACCCACTGCTCAGCCTGTGAATCTTCCTGGGCAAGGGGGGCAACCCTATGTACAGCAGGGCCAACCCACTGCTCAGTCCATGCAACCTTCTGGGCAAGGGGGGCAACCCTACGTACAGCAGGGCCAACCCACTGCTCAGCCAGTACAACCCTCCGGACAAACGGGCCAGCCCTCTGTGCGACAAGGCCAACCCACTATCCGTCCTACTCATCCAGCTGGACAGCCTAGCCAACCGCAAGGTCAACCAGCCAGCCAGCCAGCTCGGCCATCTGTTCCGCAAGGACAACCCGTGTTTGCTCAAGGACAACCTGGCACCCAGCAAGTACGTCCTTCTGGGCAAGCAGGTCCATCCCAGATTCAACCAGGCCAACCTTCCAGCCAGATGATCCAAGCCCAGCCGGTTGAAGGACATTATTCTGGGCCTCAAACTCAAATGGGTTATCAAATGCAAGGCGGGCCACAGCCCCAGCCTTCCTACCAAGCGCAGCCTGCTTATCAGGCTCAGTATGGAGCCCAGCAAACGTATGGCTACCAGCAACCCCAGGGGCAAACTCAGTTTACCCCTTACCAAAATTATCAACAGATGCAGGTCACGCCTTACCAAAATTATCAGTATGCTGCACCTGCGGGTCAAGTTGCTAATACATGGGGTGCTGGGGGGCAGATCCAGGGTCAACTGTCTGCATATGGACAGAATACATATGGGCAGAACCCCTACGGACAAGGTCCCTATGCGCCAGGCCCTTTTGGGCCAGGTCCATTGGGACAAGGTTCTTATGCGCCAGGCCCTTTTGGGCCGGGTCCATCTGGACAGAGTTCGTGGGGGCAACCACCACCTGGTTGGAACCCTAATACTGCCTCGAATCCATGCCACAAATGTCCTTCAACCCTCAGTTGCCATTCTTAGCGACGTTGGAGCTTCCGGACGTGTCCAAGTTAACGAATGATCCCATTCTGCATAATGCGTATTGGCCACCAGTTCCAACTAAAATACCCGGTGATTGTCCAAAATTTGATGGCAAAGCGGGAGAGGATCCTCAAGCACATGTTATGACCTATCACCTTTGGTGTTCATCGAACTCATGGCTTGATGACTCTATCCGACTTCGCCTCTTTCAGAGAACCCTCACCGGTTCAGCCGCTAAATGGTATATTGAGCTGAATCGCGGCATGTTTCAAGATTTCAACTCGTTGGCTATGGCGTTTTTAACTCATTTTCAGTTACCCATTCGGTACGAGACAGGGACAAATCTCCTCACGTCTCTTAAACAGGATACGGCTACGCACATATCTGATCATATACATGAATGGAGAAGGCGTCGTCGCTTGATCAAATTCTGGATTCCTGATCAACTCCTGACCGACTGGTTCACAACTTCCTTTGTCCCTAAAATTGCGAAGGACATCGCTATGGGAGCTTGTGTAACTAAAGAGCAAGTGATCGCGCGAGCTCAGTACCTAGACTTAGTATACTCTCAGTCGGGTACTCTATATGATTATTTGCCAGACGCCCCGAGGCCTGGACAGACCAAGGCTCCGCCCAAACCATCTGTTGATGGAGTCATTGGCTCTGTTAACTCGTCATCGAAGAAATCGGCCGCGAACCCTGGGAAGCAAAAACAGAACGCTTCTAATGAAAATGCTCCTCAGGGCCAACCTAATCCTGGAAGTACCTCCGAGGTAAACGCCGTCCAGTCCACCGCGGCGGATAAATCCTCAAAAGGGAAAAAGAAGGGAAAAGCTAAAGATAAATCTGGTCAGCCCAAGCAGGATGCCCCTAAACCTCCACCCGAGGAAGGAGCTAAACGAAAACCTAAGTATCCTTGTCTCATATGTGATGAGGATCACTACACTAAGGACTGCCCAAGGCGGTCCGAAGTTAGTTAGTTATTGAAAGGTGCTCCTGGGACCCCTGCCGTGCTTAAAGAGCCTTTCCCTTCCCAACAGACTCAAATGGTGGCAGACCCGTCTCAATCCTCTTCCTCGTTCGGTTCTCAAGTGTTCATGGCTGGCACGATCCCCATCCATGTTTCAACTCGAGCGAAAGATTATCCATCTCGTGCCGGGAAAGAGCCGGAGGTTCCCTCCAGCGCTCCTCCGTCTAGTTCTGGTCCTCTCCACATCGAAAGGCCCAGCACTGAGACGATCCCCCGACCCCCTCAAAAAGGTGTACTCAGGAAGTCATCTTACAACCCTAATGCTCGTGCTGCCCAGCACTATAGCATTGTTGAGGACTTAGCTCAGGCTCCGTCTGCTATGTCCGCTCTAGAAGTCCTCCAGAGCTGCCCCTCCCAGAGGAAGTCCTTGCTATCAGCTATTGGTGGCATCGACCCGGCAGATTCAGATTTGATTTCTTTCGATCTCGAGGGTTTTACACAGCGACTGCCTCACCAAGTCGCTTTCCTTATACAGGTCATCATCAATAGCAGAACGATTCACCGTACGGTTATTGATGAAGGTGCCTCAACCTGCATCATGTCCGTTGCTTGCTGGAAAGCGATTGGTTCCCCTGCTTTGAGTCAGTCCCCTACGACGCTAGAAGCTTTCGATGGAAGAGAATCTCGTCCTTACGGTATCCTCCAACGCTTACCCATCTATTTGGAAGGAAAGACCATATAAGTGGAGGTCGAAGTTGTCGACGCCAATTTGACTTACAACCTCCTCCTTGGACGGAGCTGGACATACGCCATGCAAGCCGTGGCTTCCTCCCTGTTCCGTGTCATTCGTTTCCCTCACCAAGGGAAGATTGTCACGGTCGACCAGCTCTCCTTCTTCGCCTCTTCTTCTGAAGGTAATGTGCCATTCGTGGAGCATACCTCTAAGTCACTCGTGAACGTGGGTGCTGGACTCTTTAAAGATCCCACCTTAATGGGAGTCTTTCCCCACCCACCTCCGAATCTCGCCCCTATCAACATGATCTCTGTACGCTCAGATCCGTGGGTTCTTCCTCCTGCTAATCAGGAAGACTCTTGGGGTGATATGATGCCGTTGAGTCCTGCCGAACTCAACTACATCGAGATTGTCGCTGCATCGGCTCCCCCTGATGAACCTGCTCTTCTGAGCAGTGTTCCCGATTCATATGATCATTTCCCTTGGCTAGGAGATGAGGCTACGTCGGATCCATTGAAGGAAATATTTCCTTCCGACGAAGCCATCATAGAGACCATGTCTCTCGAAGAGCTCCCTTGGTCAGATCACCACCATCGCTCTTCGTTTCTCCCTCCCCATCCGGAAATGACCGCATGTCTCGAGCGGTTTGCTTCTTGTGTCCCATCCCCGCCCCTCCAAACACCCATTCAGCTTTATCAAGTGTCAGAGGGCAATATGGGAAATATCACGCAAACCCAACCGATCGACATCTCTGTCAAACCAGGGATCGTCGAGCACATTCATATCGGAGTCACTTGCACTCCTGAGGAAGTTCAACTCTATACTGCTCTATTTCGCGAATTTCGTGATGTCTTCGCATGGTCCTACGAGGAAATGCCCGGCATCGATCCTAATATAGTGGTGCACGAAATACCTACGTACCCAGGTGCTAAGCCTGTTCGTCAGCGCTTACGCCCTGTGCACCCCCGAAAGGCTGCAGCCATCAAGGCCGAAGTCGAAAAGCTTCTTAAAGCTGGCTTTATTTACCCCATTCCCCTTACGGATTGGGTGTCAAATATAGTCCCTGTGAATAAAAAGCAGGGTACTATTCGGGTCTGTGTTGACTATCGTGATATCAACCGTGCCTGTCCGAAGGATAACTTCCCTACGCCCTTCATCGATCAGCTTATTGATGAGTGCGCAGGAAGTGAGATTTACTCGTTTATGGACGGCTTCTCTGGCTATAACCAGATCAACATTGCACCCACGGACCAGCATAAGACAGCTTTTATTTGTCCTTGGGGCACCTTCGCCTATAAGAAGCTTCCTTTCGGTCTAAAGAATGCCGGCGCTACATTTCAACGTGCAATGTCTTATGCCTTTCATGATATTCGTCACATTGTACAACCTTACCTGGATGACCTTCCGGCTCATTCAGCTAAGCGTCAGGACCATCCCTCTCATCTTCGCGAGATTTTTCTCCGCTGTCGACACTACCGCATAAGGCTTAATCCTCATAAGTGTGTCTTCTGCGTAGAGTATGGCCGACTGCTCGGGTTCATCGTCTCCCGAGAAGGCATCCGTCTGGATCCCCTCAAAGTCGAGGCCATCCTGAACCTTCCTCCCCCTGCCTCTTTGCAGTAATTGCAGAGCCTGCAGGGCAAAGCGAATTTCCTTAGACGATTCATTCCGAATTATGCCGAGGTAGCTAAGGGTTTCACACGATTATTAAAGCGAGACACACCCTTTCGTTGGGATGCCATCGCCCAGGAGTCTTTCGAGCGACTCAAGGACCTCCTTGTCTCGGCTCCACTCTTAAGGCCTCCGAACTATCACCGTGATTATTCTCTCTATCTAGCTGTCGCTGACACCACCATCGGCATGGTTCTGGTGCAGGATGATGATGATGGCAATGAGCACGTTATCTATTACCTTAGTCGCAATCTCTTGGATACAGAAACTCGCTACGCGTATGTCGAGAAGTTGGCATTGGCAGCTGTCTGCGCCGTCCAACGATTCCGGCACTATATCCTGTTGCGCACTACGACCGTGATTTCCGACTGCAACCCTATGACCTACATCTTGTCGCGTCAGCTGCTGGGGGGCAAGTACTCGAAATGGATTGTCATCCTACAAGAGTTTGACTTGGAATTTACTGCTGCCAAGTCTAAGAAATCTCTGGTCTTTGCAGAACTGCTCTGTTCTTTGCCATCCCCTTCTGTACCATCCCGTTCGGAAGAGCATATCCCGGATGAAACATTGTTTCTAATCAGCACCCTCGACCCTTGGTATGGGGACATCATAGTATATTTGCAGACGTCTTCTTTCCGTCCTGATGTATCGAAAGACGCTCGACGAAGGATTCGTCACCAATCTCAACCCTATCGCATTATTGGCGATACCCTGTACCGCCTCGGCGTTGATTCTGTTCTCCGCCGATGCTTGACTCTCGAGGAGGCTGAGCGGGTATTGAATGACTGCCACTCCGGTGCTTGTGGCGGCCATATGTCCGGATATGCCACCGCCCAGAAAATCCTCCGTGCTGGTTATTTCTGGCCTTCTATTTTCAAGGATTGCATTCTTGCCGTCCGCGCATGTCATGAATGTCAGGTCTACCACCGGAAAATGCGTGCACCTCCTGCACCACTACACCCTGTTGTTACCGTAGGTCCATTTGCCAAATGGGGCATCGATTATACGTCTTGTAACCCTCGTTCGGCCGGGGGGCATGGATATATCATCGTTGCCGTGGATTACTTCACCAAATGGGCCGAAGCGATGCCTACATTGAACGAAGACGGTTACACAGCGGCGCAGTTTTTGTTTAATCATGTCATTACTCGGTTCGGAGTCCCCCAGGCTATTGTCACAGATCACGGAAAACATTTCCGTAATCACATGATGACGGAACTAACGACCCAGCTAGGCTTGCGTCAAGATAGCTCGACGCCGTATTACCCTCAATCCAACGGCCAAGTTGAAGCCGTGAACAAAGTTTTGATCACAATGCTCCAACGTACCGTGAATATGCACAAGTCTAACTGGCATCTGATGCTGTTCCCTGCCTTGTGGGCTTACCGGACCTCTGTGAAGGACGCCACCGGTTTCACTCCTTTTCAGCTTGTTTATGGACTGGAGGCCACCCTTCCTGTTGAGTGTGAGATTCCTTCGTTAAAATTAGCTGTCGAGTTGCTTCCCAACACCACTCCGGTGGAGGAACGACTTCTCTATTTAGAAAGGCTAGACGAGACCCGTCGCTTAGCCTCTCTAGCTATTGAAGCGCAAAAGAAGAGGGTTAAGGCTCACTTCGACAATACCATTCAACCTCGTTCCTTTGTTGAGGGAGATTTAGTACTGCTCTATGATCAAGCTAAGGATAAGTTGGGGGCAGGTAAACTCGAATCCATGTGGCTAGGCCCCTACATCGTGAAGAGAGTTTTGCAAAAGGGGGCATATGAGCTGATCGATTACGAAGGAAATCCTCTTGACAAGCCCCGCAACGGGCTTTATTTGAAAAAATATTATGCATGATCTCGTGCACCTAGTTTGTACATACGTGTGTTCTTAGCAAGTGTGTCATGTGTGCATGATTTCTTGTTTTGCTTTGGTGTGAAGGCGTGTTTGCCTCTTATTTTGTTTTCTGCTTCTTGTGTAGATGTCTAGTACACCTTACGTTGGCTTCGCCGATGGCGCCTGCCGTAGTACTTGCAATTTTTCTTCTGCGGCGTGGGCGATCTACGATCCTCACGGCGAGTTGCTAGATCTTCAAGGCGTGTGCTTGGGCCGTACCACCAACAATGTTGCCGAATACAGTGTTGTAATTGAATTACTAGCCGAAGCAGTTGATCTTGGCATCCGTGCTTTGGTGGTAAACCTGGACTCTCAACTTGTTGTCCATCAACTCAACGGGCGATATTCCGTCAGAGACCAACGCATTCTAAGGTTGTATTTACGTGTGAGATTGTTAGAAAGGAATTTTGATTACATCACATATCAACACATTCCGAGACGATTAAATACGTTAACTGATGCATTGGCAAACCATGTGTTGGATAGGCATTTGCGTAATAGATAAACATCATACAAGAAGACATAGAAAGCATAATAAGACCATAGAATAAGCATATGTAAATAATTTCTTTTTCAAGCATAGTTTGCATGTGTGCCTGCATATGTGCTTTTAAGCTTGCATAAAAATTAAAATACATGGGTCGTGTGTTGTGCAACTGATACATAGATCACATTTGTATTAAACATTTGCATAAACATATTAAAAAACATCATCACATGTGAAACGATCCATCCAAAAACATATATATATATATATATATATCGTGTGGCGCACTAAGGCGCTCAAAAATAAGTGTATATGTCCAAAAATAAAGCCGGTGTCCTCAGTACATCCGAGACATATGTCTCTCAAAACATCAGTGGAAGTAAAACCTAGGTGACTACTGTGCTAGGTTATGCTCTCTATAGCATACAGCTGCCCGTGCCACCCGCCTCAAAAGGCGGTGCATCCTGGGTTCCACCCCCACTGTGTGGATCTGATGAGCTATGGGGACCTCCTTGACCCCCTGGTAATCTGGTACCCCCTCCAGCAAACCCTCAAGGTTGCGAGCTACAGTCTCCGTCGTGTCAACTCCTGGAGGAACTAGGGCCAGGGCTCTAGCTCCTTGCCCCTCTCTCCGTGCCATTGGGGCTAGGCCAATGGGTCTCACGGGTCCCACATCTGCACACCGTGACATTTATCAAGACATGTACATAAAAAATCAAAAACATCAAAAAATATTAAAAAGAGATCAAGTGTCATACCTCCATCGTCCCAGTGCTCTCCTGCGGGCAGTGGCATGTCCGGATCGTTGCGAAAATCCATACCGGCATATGGCCAGTCCTCTACGATAATAACCTGCCGATCCAGCCACTCTCGGAAATACACTCCCCAGGCCACTGGGCGGCCTCCACCTCCACGTGGCATGACGCGGGCCCATCGGCTGGCCCTCGTCTCCCGAGGGCCTCTAGGTGGGTCCACGGCCATGGTCTGTAGCTGTAGAGCCGGCACCCGCTCCAGCATGAGCGGAAGTAGAAGCGACCCATATGCAAACTGCTTCGACTCTCCACGTCGGCAGTTGCTCAGTTGCCTCTTCATGCTAGTCGTCACAGCTGCTGCCCAGTTGAAAATGGTGGGCTGTAAGCACTCCAGAGCTAGTAGTAGCTGGGTCTTTGAGGCATCATGATTGGCCAAAGAGCCCGCCACCCGTGTCACCAGAAAGAGTATGGTGCGAAGAGGCATGTCGTTCACCGTCGGGATACCAACCTTCCCGCTCCGTGTTTTAGCAGCTCCTGGACACACTCGAGCCATGAGCTGATCAAGCGTCTCACCGCTGGGTCTTTGCCCCTCCAGGATGGGCATCTGGCCCTGGCGTGATAGTCCAGTCAAGAAATAAATATCCGTGGAATCAAACTCAATGTCCTGGCCACGGATCGTGAATTTTCCATCCACTGGGTTCCAAGCTCTGATTAAGAGCTCAAGCAAGTCAGGTTGCGCCCTCAGGCGCGGAGTAAGGAAGAATTTCAAGAACCCGCATGCCCGCATTGCATTTCGGCATTCGGCAATTGCATAAGCGGCTATATCCTCATCATCGTGAGCTCTCTCTTGCCAAACAAAAGACATTTTTCCCTGCAAGACCATGAAAAAATATTAGGATGCTAACCGTTGAGATTTGTACGTTCATTTCTTAAAAAATAAATCTTTACGGCGCCAGCGCGACTGTTTTTAAAACAGTCGCGCTGATAATGGCGCACCGTTGTTTTTTCCTTGGGTCAGCGCGGAAGCACACGTGTTTTCCGCGCTGACCCATGAGGTGGTACGTGTAAATATAAATCGATCAGCGCGGACCCGAGCAAGAAACCCGCGCTGACCGAGAGTGCACCAACGCTCAAAAAATTTGCCCAAAGGGCCACTTCCCACCGTGGAATTGCTCCCAAAAAGACTTAAATTAAAGCGCAGGGGGAGGAGAACCTACCTGGAACAAGCTGCCAGATGAATGGTGTCCGTACAGGCTGGAAATCGCTCCGTCAACCTTGCAGCTCCTCAACGTTCTTCACAACTCAAAATGGTAACAATGGTAAAAAATGACTTTTACCCCCCTATTTATGGTAAAAAATTCATAATTAGCTATAATTTCTTATCAATGTGGGTTTTTGTCGTATTTTCACCATGGATTTAGCACTAATGTCGATGTATTACGCCTTTATGCATGTTTTACTATGTTTTTACACATATCGAACAGGTTTATGCGGGTGGTGTTCTTGTGCAGGTCCTAGTAACCGGCGCGGTCATAACGATTTTTCGCACACTTGGTCCCAAAAAATGTCGTCTTTAAGCTCTTTTCCGACATGAATCAAGAAAATATGGCCGAGCTTCCTTTCGGCTCGTTAAACGGAACGAGAGGCGGTCGTTTTAAGCTCTTTTTCCGACCGTTTAACTTAAAAAGATTGCCGGGTGTTTGTCGTTTCGCACTCGTTATTGGCTCTAAAACGACGTGCTTCCGACCGCTTTTTTACTTTTTCGGGTCAAAGCTACTATTCACGAAAAGTACTCCTCGATCGTAATGGTCGGGCGGTTCTTTCGAGCATTGTTTTATACTTTTTCGGGCTCGAGAGACACAAATTTACGAAAAAGGACCCCCCTGGAGTTTCCTTTTCTGCTGTCTTTTCAGACTCTCTAAATAGGAAAAGACGCCGAGCTCCTCCTTTGTCAGGCTCGTTAAAACTCAATGACATCGGGCATTGTCAACATGACGCCTCTCCAAGCATATGCTATCACCGTCAAGCTTGTCATCCAAAAATAACTGGGGTACCTGCCAGAAATGGTGGGGAAAATGAAACTATAATAATGGTTGTGTCGGCAGTATGTCGCTCTTGAACATGGCACGCGTCTGCATTCGTGTCTGGGTGGGGATTTCTCATCTTGTTTTACACTAGCCTCCGTGGGTTTGGGCTATCCTATGTGACCTCTCATCTGCTCGTAGTCACCATGACTTCTGCTCCTTTGATGTCAGATACTGCCAAATCCACTGTTGTGCCGCCGATATGTTCAAGAGAAGTTGACCTCTGCAAGATTACCACCTCCCTCTGATGTCTCAAACAAAATCTTTTATCCTTCTCTGTCTCATGTCGATGATGTGGGAAACATCATGGCCCACCTTCGATCACGGTTACTTCCTGTCGACTTCAGCTCATTATCCAGGAAAGTGACCTAGAGACTCCCTTCAGGTGCCTTAGAGCCTGCATACCTCAATGGCAGGTTCTTCGTGTTCGACGTGAGGTTTTCATCATTGGCCTCCGATCGGATAATTTTGCGGGTGTTCGACACCAGCTCATTGATTCACACGCCGCGGATTGTGCCTCTAAGTACCTTGAGGACCATTGTCGTTATTGGTGGTACCTCTCGCGTCTGTTAACAATTTTCATCATTGACTGGTAATCAGACGATGTTCATGCATGTTCGACTTCAACTCATGTATTCACATGCTTGAACTTGTACTTTGTTCGGCTTGGGATGGAGCGCAAGACCCTGGTTTTTGTCTGTTGCAAACCAGGCTGCAATTTTGTGGATTGTTATTACATGACTCATTGATGGATGGCTGCGCCCATACCTGAGTCTTTGGGATGGCTGCGACCACACCCTCTTATCTTTATGGTCTCTTCAGCTGGGTGGCTACGTCCATACCACAGACCTTCTTCGTATGTCTTTTGGATGGCTGCGCCCATGCCTAGACTACATGTGATCGAGATATCAGTTGTACATTCATGCAGGTCCTTCCTGGTGGTGTTCCAGTTCAGCAGTTTTGTAAAGCATTTCACCCCTCCCACTCTCTCGGGCTTTATGCTTTAGGGGGCATCTGTTACGCAGTAATTTGTCACTGTCTCCCTGTCAGTCTCCCTAATGTCTCATGGAGTCAAATGCACCATGCTCATGCTCTCTAAACTGGCCAAATGACCCACTTTTCCAAAGTTTACTGCATCAACGCGTCTGTTATTAAAATAACCGCGCTGACGGGTGGCTTATAGTGTTACTGGTGCGCTGCCAGCGCGGAAGCACACGGGCTTCCCGCGCTGGTTGAATTTTATGTGCCAGCGCATCGTATGAAAGTATTAAGCCGCGCTGACACAGTCTTCACTGTTATTATGATGCGCTGTCAGCGCGTCAGTTCAGTGTTACACCCGCGCTAATCTAGTTTGGGCGAATTTGTTCCAACAGCCAGCCTTCCAGATGGTTCCAGACTTGGTTGTTGGCCTTGTGAGTATCGCCCTCCCTTCTATGGCATGTCTGTTCGTCATTTGGAACCACCTTCCTTGAAGATAAGCTTGTCCTCCCACCATTCATGGAGACTCCTTCTCTATTTAAACCTCCACCATTGCCATGAGCAGCTAGTTTTGGATAGTGTGGAATTTGTAGTGCTTGGATTGCTGCTGCTAGTAGGTAGTTGGTGTGACAAGTGTGGTTTTGCTAGAGGAAGCTTAAGGAAGGTTGTGAGTATTGCTTGTGTGAGAGAGAGCTTTTGTGTTGGGAAAATCTACCTCCAAGGGTGAATGCTTAAGAGACTTGCTGGCTGGACCCCCAAGAGAAGGACTCAGCGTCAGAACATTGGTTGTACCTTTCTCTGTTATTGAATTAATAATAGATGACTACTGTTATGGTTCCATTCTCATTTGCCTTTGCAATGGTTAATGTGAATTACATCCTTTCTGACTGATGTATAATTGCTTTTATTAGATTTCACGCTTGTGTTTGTTTGTCTCTTCGTGTGTGCAGGTATCTATTCGCGGAGATCGTGGAAGATCGTGACCGGCCAGAGCGAAGGAGCGAGAGCGGCATCTCTTCATCAAACAATAGCGTTGGAATCCAAGTAGGTGTTCTTTGCCTCTCTTTTAATTGCAATTAGGAACTTGCACAGTAGCATTGATCGATTGTTGCTAGACCCATTCTGGGCTAGTAGGGATCACCTCTATCCGTAGAGGGGATTTACCTCTCCAACAGCCGATATAGAGATCAATACCTAAACCGTGCTGATAAAATAGGTCTTTGGGAGTCTAATTTTCCCAAATATCAATTCCCTGAGGTGCATATCTTTCTAGAAATTTTCCACTATTGCCATGTAAACTACATCCCCAATCAAGTGATGTCCCTTGACCAAACCATACTCTTCACCATCACTGCTGAGTCAATCAATGAAACACTGCAACTACAACCAGGGAAAAACCTAACCCCAATTTCTATTGGAGACCTATTGGACCGATTCCCCAAGCTAACCACTGCAAAGCTTGCTGAAATGTTCCAAACTTTTATTGTAGAAGTGAAACATATTCCAAAATATCCTCCCCCATATGTATACACCATATTTTCCAAATTTGGCCAGGACATTGTAGCAATGATATCTAGTATCCTAGGGTATACCACTGTATATAGATGAAATCATTTTATCCTTCATGTCCATTTTCACTCCAGGAAAACCCCCTGCTATCATGTATGATTATGCCAAATTCATAGCTGATAGTATGCATGACCAATTTCTTAGGATGAGTAATGAGAAAGTATTCAAGTATTCCTCAGTTTTGTACCACCTTTTTCTATATTACCTAGCTGGCAAGTTCCCCTTTGCTCTCCAAAAGCTTGATACTAAAGGTCATCCTAGGTCAGTGATTTTCTGGACTCCTTTGATCCATAAGTATGACTCTCCATATCCCTATATAGACTTCATATATCTTTTTGTACATCTTATAGTAACAATGCTGATAGGCAACCCTCCTCGAAGAATCAATTCAGATATCAGCAGGATTCTGAAGCTTTCAAAACAACACAAAGTGGGAGATTGGTACTTGTACCAAAATCACACTGAGATTAGGATCTATGGCTATGAGTTGGCCCCATATAAACTACCTAGATACCTCCCAATGAGGTTATTTTCTCTGGAGTACTACAGGCAGATAATCAATTCTGATGAGGTGCATTTTGTTAAAGCCAAAAAGAAGGCACAACTCAGAATCAAAGATCAACTAGGCCCCTTTGTTTGTAATAGCCAGGAAGCTGGAAAGCAAGCAGAGCAAATCCTTCAGAGACTTAAACTAAAATATAGCTTCATGTGGAGATATGATCCCTTGGACTTCATCAGCAACAAAAGACAGAAAAACAAGATGGCTCCATACATTCACCACTGAATCCCTAAAATAGAAAAATATGCAAATCAAATTGGAATGGGTGGAGAATACTTTAGTGGACAGAGATAGCACTGGAGTTTCTATTGAAAATACTCTAATTGATCTAGAGAAACAACTTGATGAGGGTTCTTTCCTGCAGGTGCCAGGAGGATCTCATGTCCAAGAAGAATCTCAAGTCCAAGAAAAATCACAGGCACAAAGTGAATCACATGTAGAAGAAGAATCCTAGGTGCAAGAAGAGTCATAACAACCAGACCTATTAGAGGAGTTAACTCAAACAAGTATACCAGAGCCCATCATGAGTACTCCCCCAATCTTGCAAACTCCTCTAAATGAGGAGAAAAACCTCAAAAGAAACAAGGAAGAGGCCACAACTTCAAGCAGAACAACCTCACAGGCATATGCATAGACCAGCCTGGTTAAAAGGCAAAAGATAAATCTTGTCTCTGAACAGGAATCCGTAGAAGAAACATTTGGGGCCACCAGCACAGAAAGAGAAGGAAGCAGGCATGTCACTCCCTTTGGGGGAACACTAGAACCTTCCACATCACACACTTAGATGTTGGAAAGGCAACAGAGTGTTGAAGTGTCCTCATTTAGGATGCCAACTGACAGAGACCAAGACATCAGAGAAAGGTACAAGGATATAAAAGCCAGAAATGAGAGGCTAAAATCCAAAACCTATGCACAATACTTAAAGATGGCACACACCAATTAGACAAGGCTTATGTCAGCCTATGATGTGAAAGAAGGAAAAATTCAGATGACATTCATGAAGCCTACTACTCAGCAACCAAGAACAACAACAGACTTCAAAAAGATAGATTTCGAAGTACTGGCAAAGGACATTCATCCTATTGACCAGATTGAGCTACACAAGCAGATAGGGGAGATGATTTAATCCACCTTGACAGGGAAAGCCATCGCAACCCACCAATTGCAAAATTCCCTGAATAACGTTTCAACTCAATTCCAATTAGGGAAGGCCTCTTCACAGGCCAAAGATACCTGAATCAAGTCCTTAGAGGACTTAATCATTGAGTTGGGACATGATCCCAAAGATGTAAAGGCCACCGAAAAATTGATAAAGAAGAAGAATGATGACATAGCTGCTTTGAAGAAGCAACTTAAAATTCCACCATTACATCACCCACAAACAACAGAAGTCCTGGAAACACAAAAAGGACAAGAAGAGCTTATGGACTTGGTCCTAAAGCTAAATGACCAATTGAAAGAAACAGAGAAGGAATTGGACACATTGATTCAGTCCAAACAAAGTGACTTGGCCACCACTTCTAGGACTTCCATTCCCACAGTTTCTACTGTAGTTCCTTCAACATTGGCAACATCTTTGGCACCAACAGCTCCACCTGCCACAACACTGCCAGTCACAATTGAGTCTACAACAGCAGGTACATCTACAGAGAAAACAACAGAGTTAGTAAAAGCCATGGAGGAAATGTCCATCCAGGCAACAGAACTCAAAAGGGTAAAGGAGAAAGTGGCAAGCTTAGAAACTGACTGTAAGCTTGCCCAAATTCAACAAAGAGAAGAAACACAAAAACCCTAAGGATGGTTGAGAAAATTAAGGTCCTAGAGAAAGATTTAACATTACAGAAGCTAATAGGACAAAACAAAGAAATGCTATGGGCCAATATCATTGACTCTATCAATGATATTTGGCCATCAATTCAAGTTATATTTGAGCAAACAGAATTGGTAAAGGTAGCTACTAGAGCTATCCAAAAAGTAAAGGAAGAATTGGGTGAAATGCCAGAGGATGCCAATCGACTCATCCACTTCTTGAACAACAAGAACATACATGAGCTAAATGAGCTTGGTATAGAGGATAGGACTGAAGCCATAACATGCAGGTGGCTATTGACAGGTTTATGGCCAAATTTCAAAATTTGAGGGACAAAGGCCTTCCCAGTCCTATGGTCATCCATGATAAACTTATGACCCAATTGGACTACATTGACAGACTAAGGAAGTTGGCCAAGGAGCAAGCCAGTACTTCAGGTATCAAAGCCTTGCCTACAGGGAAAGTACTATATGACACTTTTGAGAACTTATTCTTTTTAGAGCATGAGATGAAACATTTATTTGTCACCAAGCCCAATTTTTCTAAGTACATAGAAGCAGACATAATATATAGAAGAATGATAAAAGAAAAGCTACATGAGGATGAATGGTGGGAAAAAATGACAGATTTACTATAAGTTACCACAGTAAATCTGAAGGCAGCCAGATGAATAAGGTAAAAGATAGATCAATAGGGTCAAAGAGTATCAGTGAAAGATTAAAGATAAAGATGATTCTAGCTTACAAATATCAGCCAACTTAAAGGGCTCAAACTCAACTGCAACAACTAGCACTACCACAATAAAAGGGACAACATGATGCAATTTTCCATCTGTCTCTATCTTCTTGCTTGAAGATATTTTTATTTCCTAAATTAAATCTCAAACTGTTGTGAGATATTTCGTAAATATTTATGTATAAATACTTAATATTTCGAAGTATTTAGGGCAGATTCAAAGACAATTTTGTAGGCTTTTATCTCAAATCAAAGTCTCATTGTATCAAAAACTGGATTGGCTTGCTGGATCATGGAATAAAGCTCAGATATTTTTCAAGATTCTTGTGTAAAGCAAAAATCAAATAAGTATTCTCTCATGTGTATTAGTGTTTTTCCTTACATTTCTTAATAATCATATGTGTTCTATGAAATCTGAATGTTAAACCAGGAATGATATTTCAGAACTGGCTTGCCCATGGGGCTTTGGATTGACAGTGAATGGGTGCACCATTAAGGCACTCCTTGCGATAGGTCACTGGTTCAAATCCCCCATGGGTGCTTACCTACCAAAAAAAAAGATATTTCAAAGCTGGATTGAATGCACTTTGTCTTGACTGTTTTTATTCTAAATGTTTTCTGCTAAAGTAGCTTATCTAGGGAATTCTTAGCTGCTCCTCAGCTTCTGTAATTTTCCTTTTTGGTTTAGGTAGCAAAGGATTCTTAATTGCCCTTTATTGATGATCACCCTCTATTCCTCATTTTGATCCCGGTCCAAGGATTCTTAAGTGCCCTTCACCCTGGTTAGAATCATTCCATCCATCAGCCCTTGAAGATTTTCCTTTTGCTTTGCTAGCCTACCCTGTGAACATTCCCTTTAATGATCTGATCTAGTTATGCTATCCTTTTATTGACTCCATAGCCCAATGGTTTGAAGAAGCTAGCTCTATCCATCTATTCCTAGAATTCCACCACCCAACCAAAATCAAAACCTTATGAACACTAAGAACTAGCCTGAAATCCTCACCCAAACAAAGTTAAATTATAAAGAGAGAGCCCTCTCTGGACTTAGGTTGGCTAGAACCTGAGTCTGAAGATTGGTTTGTGGTTACCTCAGATTATTCCTTCTTTTGATAACTTCTAGGGAAAACTTCTGAGTGATAACATAGTGGCGACCATACTGGGGACCTCAAATCCTCAGTCTTAATAAACCTTTGAGAAAATTTCAAATCTTTATTTCAAGCCTCTTGAAGGGTTTATTAGAAGTTATTTATAAAATTTAAAAAAAAGAAAATAATTAGAAAAATCTTGAAATCTGGCTTCAAGAAGAACTCACTATACTAGGGCCAATCCTGATCCAAACCCTACCCCAGTAGTGGATAATCCCAACCTGATTTCAAGAAGATCCAGAAGACAAGAAAGTTCAGTAAGTCCAACACCTTTGATCAAATCAAATTCCCATCCTGATGAGTGGTTGTTTTTAGAAGACCTCCCTTTTGATGAGTCATTTGACTTTTCCTTATTTAGAACCAGGTCTAAAAGTGCACTTGATGACATAGTTCTAGATCCAGAGTTTATTGCAGATCTTGAAGTCCAAAATGCAAACCTGTCAATTGATGAGTATATTTTAAATTCCCCTCAGTCATCCCTTACTACTGTTAAGATCCCTGAGCTTTCTGAAATAGTTTCAACTCCCTTTAGTTCACCATTATTCCCCTCCACCTCCGAAGTTCATTCCTCACCTCCATTCATACTCTCACTTCCCTACCAACCTATCATTACCCATCAAACACCTATTGTTCCTAGTTCTCCATCAACTACTGCATCATCTCCTGGTACCCCAACTCCACTTCTTAACCAACTTAGAGCCATGGCAAATAGATATGCCCCTCTTGTGTTACTTGCTCCACTGGGTGCCATGCCACAAGACTACCAAAACAAAATTGTCCAATTTGATGGCATAGGACCTTATACAGCACAACAACATGTAAACAAAATGACATATTACTTTGAATTACATGAAATTGATATTGGAGATGTTCAAATGAGACTTTTTGCTCAGACTCTAGCTGGTGATGTTAGGAAATGGTTTAGAGCATTGCCTGCTAATAGCATAGATAGTTTAGAAGTATTTTATCAGCAATTTTTAAATAGATGGGAAAAGAAAAAGAACCCTCTACAGATTCTTTTAGAATACGAGAGCATCAAAAGAGGACCAAATGAAATAGCCCAGGATTACTGTACCATATTTAACAATATATACAATGCAATACCAATCAATCTTAGACCCCGACCTGACTTAGCTCTGATAAAGTTTCCTGATGGGTTTGATATTGATATGGCATTCCAACTTAGAGAGAGAAATCCTCCAACTTTAGAAGACATGTAGAGTGTAGCAGTTAGTGTAGAAGCTAACTTGCTAGCAAAAAGAGCTAGGGTTAGGAATGAAAGGAGAGGACCTGTGAAAGATGAAGCCTCATCCTCTGACCTTAAAATAGATGTCCTAACCAAAGGAATGGAAAAACTGATGGATAGGATAGAGAACATTGAAAGGAAGCCTCAATGGAATAATCAACAAGCACTTCCAGTGAGAAATCCAAACTTTAGAAAGAACCAAAATGAAAATACTGGAAAAAATGGACCTGATCAGAATATCAAGCCTCCTTTTCAAGAAAACTATGCTGAAACATCCCATTCGGAAGACCTTGAACAAGACATACAAATAAACTTAATGGGATTAGATGAAGAAGAAACTATCTTCTTGACTCAAGATGATCAGGAATTACATATGCTTCAGCAATTGCAGATCCAATATGGAGAATCATTCAATTATAAACAAGGGTATGATTCTGCTATCTTCGAAGTGCACAAACAATACAACTTGAGGAGTAAAAAGAACACTGATACTCCTGACCAAAACAATAAATAAGTATCAAATCAACCTAAGAAAATCAAAATTACTCCAGTTACTAAAACTCTCCAAATCCTCCCTAGACCAAATCATAACCCTTCTGGTCCCACCATTGTAGATATAACCCATGACCAACACCCTGATGATCAACCATCCACTTCAATCCCCTCCAAGGAGACAGTGGAGAAATATCCAAACACCATATTAGAAAATCCACAGAAAGATACTTCAAATGCACAAAAAGAAGAAAAATCTACCCAAACTCCTCCCCTGAAAATTCCAAGCCCTCAAACAGAGAAAGCCCTTTTGCCTTTCAATTTGGGAGCAGAAGTGGCTAAACTAAAAATCTCAGTTCCCTTAACAAAGTTGATTAAAAATGAATTCTATAAATCTCAAATAAGCAAAACCTTAAACTTCGTTGAGAATGAAGACTTTATCAACTTGTTTGATGATCAACCTGAGCTTATATTCGGTCCTGATGTTAATGGCAAACCATTAGAAGGAGGGATACCACCCTTTTATATTAGCCTTAACATTCATGATAAAATCTTACACAATGCAATGTTAGATTCTGGGGCTTCACATAATTTAATTCCTAAATATGTTATGGAAAAATTAAACTTGGACATTACTAGGCCTTACAGGGACCTATTTTCATTTGACTCAAGTCAAGTAAAGTCTCTAGGGTTAATTAAAGACCTGTATGTTTCCTTAGTACAATATCCTACTAAAACCATTCTCATGGATATAGTTGTTGCTGATATACCACCTAAATATGGCATGCTATTGTCTAGATCATGGGGGGCTAAACTCCAAGGATCTTTGCAACTTGACATGTCATATGCCACAATTTCAGTCTTTGGACATCCTAAAAAATTGTACAGAGAGACCCTAACGAAATATGTGGTAAGTAGCCAGGATAGGCCTCAAAACTTTCCTATCTATTCCATGCATTCTGACATTGATTCTTTTATTTTGTATAGTCACTACAACAAAACCCTATGATTAAAATCCCTTTTTTCTTCCTTTTTTGCATCTAGAGCCCATTACTGGTGCTATTTGTGTCCATTTATCAATATGGTGAAAAAATTGATGCAAAGTTTGCACCGAGTTTTGCACCAAGTCCTACATCAGGTTTAGCACCAGGAATTGTAATAGGTTTTGACCAGATTTTACACCAAGTTTTACACCAGGTTTTATGCCAAGTTTTGTGCCATCCTTTGCACCATGTTTTGCATCAAGTTTGGCACCTAATTTTGTTTCACCAACTTTTTCATCCTCCATTGCATCCTCTTTTGCATCATTTTTTAAATCATTTTTTTCATCCATTTTTTCATCCATTTTTGCATATTTTTTTGCATCCCCTTTGTGCCAAGTTTTGCATCGAGGTTTGCGTCTAGTTTTGCATCTAATTTTGTTGCATTGAATTTTACATCTTTTTTTCATCCATATTTACATCCTCTTTTTCATCTGTTATTGTGTCCACTATTGCATCCATTTTTCTTTTGCCATAGTTTGCACCTAGTTCGACACCTCCCTTTGCACCCTTTTTTGTTTCTAAATTTTCATCCACGATTGCATCCTCATATACATCTAGGTTTTCATCGACTTTTACATCTATTTTTTCATCCCTTTTTACATCCACTTTTGTGGCAATATTTGCATCAGTTTTTGTGTCTCATATTGCATCTACTTTTGCATCGAATTTTGTTGCATCAACTTTTGCATCCTATTTTACATTCATTTTTTCACCCATGTTTACTTCCACTTTTACATCCCCTTTTGCATCTTATTCTGCATCTTCATTCGCTTCTTTTTTTGCATCTATCATTACATCCACTTTTGTTGTGGCACAATTTGTGCCATGTTTTGTACTTACTATTGTACTCACGTTTTCTTCCAATTTTGCATCCATCTTCGCATTCTCTTTTGCATAAAATATTGCATCTATTTTTGCATCCAATTTTGTGTTGGGTTTTGCATCTCATTTTGCATCTTCTTTTGCATGTACTTCCATTGCATCCATATTTTGCATCCAAATTTTTTTCTCTTGTTGCACCTGTGTTTGCATCCACTTTTACATCCCTTATAGTATCTTGTGTTATAGGGAAAAGTTTCTATATAGAACTGCTCTATCCCACTAAGGTGTGACAGTTGCCTTAGAAACAAACAGAGAAAAACTACTTATGTTTTTCCTTTATGAATTATAGATAGAGAGGAATAGAAAGACCAACCTCTGTCTTGCGCTAATCCTTTGATTCGATCCCTCTCTTCTTTGATATTCCCCAGCTACCCGCTCCCTTGCACGCCCAGCTTCACAAAGTACCTGTGAGATCACAGAAGCATAGAAATATACAAAGACATGGATCTATATTCATAAACAATTTAGGATCAGATGTAAATTGACCATACAAATGTAACAAGCATCAATGATACAAAAGCATTGAGGAAAAACTCAAATAGATTTTATTGATAAACAAGAAAAGATCTAGGAGGAGTTACAACCAGTTGTTCCGACCCAGCATCAACCTCCCAGCAAAGAAGCCCCTCTTCACCTCAAGCAAAGCTTAGATCACCCAACAATCTGATGTTTGTCTCTAGAAACCAACAACAATTCCTTACAATATGCAAAATTCCAGCCTCTGGATCTCTGGGATGAGGGATCCATATATAGATATCTGTAAGGGGGATGAGTCAGCTTGTGATTTGATTAGTGTCTTCTCTCTGACAGTTCTTGCTTCCACTTGGAGACTGAGGGCCTCTTACTCATCCTTGGTCGAATTCAGTGAGGCAAGTGTCACAGGAGAAGATTCTGGAAGCTTCCATTGCCTCTCCACCTCGCGGAATGACACTGCCATTTGTCATTTCTCGCCCATCGCACCCCACAGAAGGGACTTTTGAAATGCAACGCACCCTCACAGTGCATTTGGGTGAGATGCAATGCACCTAGCTAGTGGAGCAGCTGCAATGATCCTGTTTTGACCAATTCTGAGTAATTTTTCATGGAGAACTTCTGGGAGAAGCTGTAATCTGTTGACCTTGTTCCTTTAGGGGTTAGAACAACACTTTTAGGGACTTAGGAGCCCTTGGTTTATGGACATTTCATGCTTGGGGTTGTAAGGCACAAAAATGTCTATAACAGTTGCCCCCTAAAGTATGAGGCCATTAACCTTTTGGTGTCGGGTGAAATGCTTTATTATGAGGATCCGAAGTTCTTTCAATGCTGGGAGGAGACCTGTAATAAGATACAATACAATACATTATCTTCATAATATTTTCATGATCTAGCTGAGTCGGGCATTCCCATGCTCAGCTTTATAAATTCATTTTCATGTACATAGGACAGACAATCGTCTGAGTGTAGACTGATGATTTTGGTAGAGCCACCATCCTTTTGGTAGGATGATTATCTGTGCTGCAATGATGTACATTTAATGTCTTTATTTTCCTGAATATATATCGCAGCCCGGATGGATGAAACTAGATCCGGGGTCTTCAATCTCGTCTGATCTTCACTCGAAGTACAAGTCGATCCATGTGAGAAATGTTCTGAAGTCGAACATGGAAAGACATCGCTTGATTACCAGTCAATGATGTAAACTGTTAACAAGCGCGAGAGGAATCACCGATAATGATAATGACCCTCAAGGTACTGCAGTACAATTCACGTGGTGTGAATAAAGGACTTGGCGTTGAACACCACGCAAAATCTTTCGGTCGAAGGCCATTGATGTAAACCTGTCGTCGGAAGTGAGAAACTTGCCATTGAGGCATGCAAGCTTCAAAGTACTGAATGGGGTGTTCCTAGATCAACTTCTTGGATAATGAGCTGATGTCGACAAGAAGTGATCCGTCACAGGAGGGCCTTAATGAATCCCACATCAATGACACGGAACGGAGTAAATGATTTTAATGGAGGTGAAAATGATTTGGTGATATAAGGTTCAGGGTGGCGGTCATGAAAGAATGGAGTATAATGTATGGTAGTGGGTGAGACACAAGTGAATTCTCTGAATGACTTCTCTTGAACATATCGGCGACACTGATGTGATGGATTGGTAGCATTAACCCCAAATGTGGATGGTATGGCATGAACATGGTGATGTGACCAGTGAATGAAACAACCCAACCCGACTTGGACACGGAGCGAAAGTGTCATGTTCAAGAGCGACTTGCTACCAACAAAGTTTCTTTGAGTTTTCTTCCCAATTTTTCCCCAGTCATTGCTGACCAGTACCTCTTTATTTTTGTCAAGCTTGAGGAGGATAACATATGCTTGTTCTATAATTTGCCCTTCGGGCAAACCCATCGCTATGTTTTAACGAGCCTAGCGATGGTGAAACTCGTTCTTGTCTATAGACAAGTTTGTCGCTATTAATCTTTTTAACGAGTTTAACGACAAAGATAACTCGGTCCTTTTCAATTTTAGAGAGTCTGAAAGGGAACGTAAAGGTAACTCCAAAATTCCTTTTTCGTTATCTAATCCCTTAAGTCCGAAAAAGTATAAAACAATACAGAAGGGATGGATTTTCGATACTTTAACGAGCTGAACAAAACAAGCGCTCGATCTTTTTGTGTAATAATCCTTCAGGTCCAAAAAGATTAAAATCTAGAGGAGGGATAGCACTTCTTGTCCCTTTAACGAGCTGGAGAGGCCAATGGCTCGGAAATCTTTTCATATTTTACGAGTCAGTTGAAAAGAGCTTAAAGGAGACTCGTCTTTTGAGGAACGAGTGATAAAACGGGTAGCAGCTGATTCCAGGTAAGGTTTGGAATTTTCCAATCACGGCAGTGTCACAAGGATGGCTAGTGAAATCACTCTTCGCAGCTGTTCCTCAAAATGGGTAAGCAATCAAATGGAGGTGAATGATCGGCCAATGGAAAAAGTGGAGGTGACGGTGCAAACACGACCAAGGCTTTAATGGCTGAAGTACTACATTCAAGCTGGTTATTTACCGGGGAATAGTTCATTTTTTAACAAGCTTAAACGCGGGTGGAAACATTTGCTCATGTCTTATGTTTATTTTTTAACGAGCTTGAACTATGTGCTAAAAATGCTCGATTAATCCAGTCGTGTGATAAGAATGTCTCATATAAAATGACAACTTTTAGAGTTTTTCCCCACATCCTTTCTTTATGCAAGTTAGGAAACGACCAATCCAAAAAACAGATAAATGATCATTCTTTTCTTGCACTCCAAAAGGTTTGCATGCCTCCAGGTATAAAACAGAGTTTCAAGGTTACCTCTTCTTTATTCCGTTAAAACATTTGTTTTACCGAGAGAGGCCTACCTCTTACAAGTTACCAAAGATTGTTCTATTTACGGCGTAAACAAAACATCTCTTCGGCGATGTCTACCGAAATAAACAAAGGTGAGCGGTGATGCCCGCCAACTCACATAACTTTGACAAGAGAATCTTGTTCTAGAATAACCCCCTCTTCCAATCACGGACGGGGGTACAGACTAGTCATATTCTCCCGTGGAAACCTACCCTATACCCGAAGTTTTCCTGCCGAAGCAGACCAGGACGCATGCCCCCTGGGTTTCAGTCATGTCCCCCCGAATCACTCACGCTCATCGGGTGGATGGACTGGGGATTGAGACATTTCTTGTGTGAAAAGACCATTTAGGGATGGTGTATGACTATTTTCTCTGTATGATCCGGGAAATGAAAGCTGGTCTACGAGCTTGACCACTCTTCCTTCGTGCAGAAAACACATTACTCTAAAGAGTGAGGAGACAATTGCTCCCATGCAATAAATATAGTCTCTTCCAAGGAGTAGATTGTAATCCAGGGGTCCTTGAACTACCATTACGTTCATGTGAACGGTTTTCCCTCTCAATGTTATGGGCACATTTGGAAGGATCCCTAACGGTCGACTGGTTCCTTTGTCAAAACCTGTTAGATTTCTCATCTCAGGCAAAAGCGATGGTGAACCAAGTGCTTTCCAAGCAGTTGAGGAAAGGATACTCACAGAAGCCCCCTCATCTATGATGGTACCAACCATTACCATTCTATATATTTGAACAATAATCCGGAATGGTATACTGGTCAGTAAACGGGGTCTGCCTAGTTGATTCCAGTCGAAGGAGACAACTAGGTTGCTTGGAGGTGGGACCGAATAGACGGCCGGGTACGACTCTGACGAACTTCCTTCCTGCGGTAAAGGAACGGGTAAATTGCCCCCATGTTCGTTGGAGTCTGTGCTTATGAAAAGAATTTGGACAGTGTCATCCTTGTTCTCTTCAGTGACTGTATCATCTGAAGATGGAACCTCTGAAGGCAAGACCGGGTCAACTGCCACCTCGACCTTTTGACTTTCGTCTGGTATGGATTCAGATGGTTTATCTTCAATGATAGGTGCTTCGGCCAACCACCTGAGCGGGCCAGCCGGATTTTCAACTAGTGACAGACTCGGCAAGAGTTTTTTATATCCAGGAGGAAGTCATAACGGTGAAATCGGACGATCGTCCAAAACTCTTTTAGCTTCGTCTAAGAAGGGACAACGGTGGACGGCATGATCGCCTTCGCATAGTTTACAAGGAAATCTATATTTTCCTTTTTGTCCTGGGGCTTCACTTTCACTAGTTGACGGTGTGTTTTCAACATGATCATCAGAGGTTGACGACACCGGGTTGTGCAAACGAGGAGACCAGTCCCTTAAGATCCGAGGGATGCAAGGAAAATCTCTGTGATAGTGGTCTCCTTTGCAAATGACACATGGCGATTTAGGCCTGGTCGGTGCAGTGTGTGGATTTTCGCTAGACGACACTCGTTTGCCCCCATTCGCTTTTGGCTCTTTCTTCTTCTTCTCTTTCTTCTTCTTTTCCTTCTTCTCTTTAGGTACTTGACTTTTGGCTTTACCAGCCCCATCAAGCGAAGAGGAAGGAGGAGAGGAAGAATTAGAGGAAGTAGAAGGTTGGTGGGTAACTCTGGACTCGTCTAATTGCTGATTCGATTGTTCAGGAATTGTGGTGTTCTGAACGACAGAGGTTGAGAAGAGCCATACAGGTAAACCAATTGTCAGTCCTGGAAGCGACAATGTGGCCATATGGGGTGCACCAACATCTCCCCAAAAGGAGAAGGGACTAGGATTTCCTCCAAGGGGAATTCCTTGGTTGGTGGATTCCATTTTCTCAACCCAAGATCAATGTAGGAAAGGGGTAATGAATATTCCGTTTAAAATAAATTTTAGATGCTTTGACACAACTTGTTTTTTCAGCTTTTAAGAGTCGAGAAAAAACAAAAGATGACTCTAGTCGCCTTCGTTTTTAATGAGCCTGAAGTGACAAGTGCTCAGATGGACCTTTTCCGTTAAGGAGTCTGAAAAGGAACGAAAGGGACTACTCTAGAAGTCTAGGTAGAGGGAGTACCAAACCAATCGCAAAACTGTAGAATACTTTTTACGGTACGGCAATCAATCTTCCCGAATGCTATGTTCAGTGCATTGCGATCAATAGGGCGGCAGACACGACTTCCTATGGATAAAGGATTTAAGCCTATAGGGGTCTCCCAAAATATACTCGATGGTACGTGGGAGCACAAGTCCGTACTGGAACTTATCGTCTCAAAGTGGAGGAATCACCCAACCATTAGTGAGAACAACAGTTACCAGGCTTTACGACGCCGGAATACGTCTCTAGCCTAGACCTCTAAATGTTGTGTGTTAAGTTCCAAAGTGTTGTTAGATTCATTGAATTTATTTTAAGTTGATCTTGTTTATGAAGTTTGCCTTTCGGGTTCACCACAAGATGTAGATGTAATTCCTAAAATGCAATCTAAGATGATAAACAAAATTTTTATCTCTTTTATGCAATGAAAATCCTAGCTACTAGGGAAAAGAAAGACAGAATCTTTTCACAAAGAGCAAAGAGCACACTGTAAATGCACTTTCATAAATCATGCCAAACAGACTGTCTATATGCAAATGCACATGCATGTATTTGTTTTTGGCTTTCTTAGTATATGGATGCTAAAAAGAAAGTTGATGCACAAATCTGAATTTCTTTTCAAGCGACAAATATAAACAAGCTTCTTTTTGAAATAAAAAATGGAGACGATTACGACACCTTACGATTTTGAAATGAACACTCGTTCTTGACACTAGAAAATTACAAATTCAGACCAAAAGCAATAGTAACAGGATAATCAACCATCAACAACAATCAAACTCTTTCCTACGATTGAAATCGACACTTGTGACAATTTCAAATCAAAGGGCGACAGTACGATTATGTTACTTTTGCAAAGGAGAACTGTAAACGACTCAACAAACACACAAAAAAAATCTACAGTTCTTTTTTACAAAGGAGGCAGAATAACAACAAGGAAAAGGTGTTTCAAACAGACATATACTGATCACAGGCAGCAAAAATCAGGAATAGAACTGGAAAGAATGATCCACAGAAACCACAACTGCACAGAGCTAGTCTGATCAGCGCACCTGTAACACAGAGAATCTGAAATGCAACGCAGGTTGCCCACTCGGGAAGTGCGCTGAAATTCAGAATCTCTGAACAGTACCTACGCTGGGCCAGAAACGAGACTCTGTTCGGTCTCCGGGTCACAGTTTGCAGTTCAGTTCTTGGTTTTTGGCCGAGTAAAAAATAATCAATAATGCAACAATCAGGGGTAGATCTAAGGAGGATCTAAGAGCTATCACAAGGGCAATCAGATAGTTTGTAAATCAGTTGTTTAAATCATAAACAGATCCAGTAGATGGATTGAAGCAGCAGTTATCTACTTTGCATTTGTTATGGCAAATGCAGTTCGAATGCTACTTGTAAGTTTATGAAATAGACAACAAAGAATGATAAACAAACAAACTAATTATCTCCCCAGTGGAGTCGCCATTTTGTTACAGGGAAAAGTATCTATATAGAACTGCTCTATCCCACTAAGGTGTGACAATTGCCTTAGAAACAAACATAGAAAAACTACTTATGTTTTTCCTTTATGAATTATAGATAGAGAGGAATAGAAAGACCAACCTCTGTATTGCGCTAATCCTTTGATTCGATCCCTCTCTTCTTTGATAGTCCCCAGCTACCTGCTCCCTTGCACACCCAGCTTCACAAAGTACCTGTGAGATCACAGAAGCATAGCACTATACAAAGACATGGATCTATATTCATAAACAATTTAGGATCAGATGTAAATTGACCATACAAATGTAACAAGCATCAATGATACAAAAGCATGGAGGAAAAACTCAAATAGATTTTATTGATAAACAAGAAAAGATCCAGGAGGAGTTACAACCAGTTGTTCCAACCCAGCATCAACCTCCCAGCAAAGAAGCCCCTCTTCACCTCAAGCAAAGCTTAGATCACCCAACAATCTGATGTTTGTCTCTAGAAACCAACAACAATTCCTTACAATATGCAAAATTCCAGCCTCTGGATCTTTGGGATGAGGGATCCATATATAGATATCTATAAGGGGGATGAGTCAGCTTGTGATTTGATTAGTGTCTTCTCTCTGACAGTTCTTGCTTCCACTTGGAGACTGAGGGCCTCTTACTCATCCTTGGTCGAATTCAGTGAGGCAAGTGTCATAGGAGAAGATTCTGGAAGCTTCCATTGCCTCTCCACCTCGCGGAATGACACTGCCATTTTTCATTTCTCGCCCATCGCACCCCACAGAAGGGACTTTTGAAATGCAACACACCCTCACAGTGCATTTGGGTGAGATGCAATGCACCTAGCCAGTGGAGCAGCTGCAATGATCCTGTTTTGACCAATTCTGAGTAATTTTTCATGGAGAACTTCTGGGAGAAGTTGTAATCTATTGACCTTGTTCCTTTAGGGGTTAGAAAAACACTTTTAGGGACTTAGGAGCCCTTGGTTTATGGACATTTAATGCTTGGGGTTGTAAGGCACAAAAATGTCTATAACATCTTGTCTTGCATCTAACTTTGCATTTTTTGTGTCTATTATTACATCCACCTTTTAGGTGCTATGATTTGTGCCATGTCTTATGCCTATCATTGCAACCCAAATTTTCTTCCACTATTGCATCCACCTTTGCATGCACTTTTTTGTCCAAGTTTGCATCAAATATTGTTTATGTTTTTTGCATCCCATTTTGAATCTACTTTTACATCCAATTTTGATTCGTCCAATTTTGCAACTAATTTTGTGTCCACTATTGCACCCATGTTTGGCCTATGTTTACATCCATTTTTGCAGCCAAGTTTTCCTCCTTTTCGCATTCAAGTTTTTTTCTTTTTTTTTTACATTCATTGTTGTATCCACATTTGTTTCACCACAATTCTTGCTAAGTTTTATGCCTACTATTGTTCCCATGTTTTCTTCCACTTTTTCATCCATGTTTGAATCCTATTTTGTGTTCAAGTTTGCATCAACTATTGTATCTACTTTTTCATCCACTTTTGTGTCAATTTATCTATCTTGTTTTGCATCTACTTATGTTGTGTCCACTCTTCATCCAATTTTACGTCTATTTTTACCCCCATTTTTTTTTCACTTTTGCATCTCTTTTCCAACACACATCATATTTTTTGCATTGATGATATTTCTTATGACATTGAAAATATGAACAACTGATGACAATGTCAATAATTATGAAAATTATGATAATGAAGATGATGACGATGACATGAATTGTGATTGTTATGATAATGACAATGATGATAAAGATGACGACGGTTACAATGACAATGATGATAACAATTATAATGACCTTGGTCATTCTTCCCAATTTTTAAATGTTGTCATGGTCATAATCATAATAATTATCTTTGGTGTCGTCTTCCAAGTCATCATCATCTAATCATCATTATCATTATTTTCATCTTGGTCATCATCAACAACAATAATGACATGAATGATGGTTATGATGTTCATGATGAAGATGACAACAATTATGATAAAAATTATATTAGTTATGATGATGGGGATGATGACAATTATAATGACGATGATAATGGTAGTGGTGATGATGATTATCGATCATCTCTAAAAAATAAAATTGTTATTTCTCTTGCATATATCATTTGTCCTAACAACCCTTTTCGAGCACTCGTAACATTTTTTGGGTTGATGATTTTTCTTACGACACCTATAATTATGAACAATTGACGAAAATGTCCATAACCATGATGATGATGATGAAATGAATGGTGATTATGACGATAGTGAAATGATGACGATGATGGTGACGATGATGGTGGTGATGATGGAGATAATGAAGATGATGACCCTCCCTCTAAACTAGGGAGGTACTCATAATGAGACAAAAAAGTACTCTCAAGTTGAAATATTCATATAAGAAGGGATCTGGATTGATAAGCATCAATGATGATTTACATCATCATAGACAACATTGTCAAAATATCAAGGCCTTGAATAACAAGTTTATCTCTCCATTAGATCAGAGAATAATGTTGGGAGGCATAAATTTGGACACCACTGCCTCTCTAGGCACTTACCCCACCAGGATGTTCACCAGGTATGTCCTCACATGATCATTTCCTAATCCACTATCATAATATTTTACACCGGGAAATGTCAATCCTCATGACTATTCTTATCTTGGATTAATGTACTTGACGTATGGTAGTTAGTCCTAGTCAAGGTACATATTCTCAAAGAATATTGGTCCCGAATGTTTATCCAATCCACCATTATCGCTATTGGTGTCTTTACTAGGCTTATGACTGTTAGTCCTGGCCATAGTACATGACACATGGATAATATGGTGTCTACCCTCACTCCCTCTCAACCAGAGAGGAGACATCCACAAGCATAAGACTTTCTCAAGAATACCCATCATTTTCATAGAGAATAACATCATTAATTTTTTTTCATCGCATGATGCCTCATGATTAATCATTCATAGATTTATGGCAAAATATTCCCCCTTTTGTCATTTGTGATGAAATAAAATAAAAAAGTGAAAGCCAAAATCATTAAAGATACACTATAATGATTTATCGAAGTCTAAACTCTAAGGTTGAAGTGAAAATTCATGTAAATGTTATATCTATGAGTTGTGCCAAACTTATGAAAATCTTATTCCCTAATTCCTATATATAAGAAAAAGAAAAAGAAATAAAAATAAGGCCCAATGAATGGTAACTCATTTATTCACTCCCTCTTTGGAAAATATATGAATATATACACTCCCCTTGCATTTTCACTTCATCATTTAAGCACCTAATTGAGGATCTAGGGGATGTTTGTTGCCTAAGCGTTTCATGTCTACTCTTGGTTTACTAATATCACACTATTGTCAATTTATGTGACAGAGTGAAATACATAGTTTGTGGAGTTATTAGAATAGTGTGTTAAGTAAGTCACCACACACACATGTATTACATCTCCTTGATCCACATGTGTGGGTTTGAGACTCATTGCTTGAGAACTTTAATGGAGACTACTTTATGGCTTTAATGGTATAGCTTACAAAATATCTTGTTAAACATTGTGATTCATCCTTTCTTTTCCTCGAGACACTTGATAATATTGAAGTCACTCCCAATAATCCATGGAGATGGGGACTATAAATTACTTGTGCTAGAAATAGAATTGAGAAATAGAGGTTTTCTATTTGCGATATTGGAGTCATAGACATTGGATACATGGTAGTAGTCCTCGATGTCAACTAACTAAAATTTTATTGTAATAATGTGAAAAGAGGTAAACATATTGGTAACGTTGATGTCCTGATCATTTCAAACAATAACCATTCCACCCAAGTATCTCTAAGCATCAATCACTACTACTTGGAAATTCCTCCCCCATTTTCTAATTATATGAGGTAGAACCTCACTTAATATTTTTGTTTCTTATATCAATTTTATTGATGGGTGCTTTGCGTACCATTTTTCTTTTAGGAGTCTATGTTTTCCATTACTATTGAGGCCCCGCATGTTCCATGAGACTATTTTCATCGAGAATTTACACAAAAAAGAAGTATAATGTGACTAAAAAAAACATGTCTCAAGATTTAAGCGCTTGGACAATTCCACTTCATGACTCCTATATTTCCTTAACCTGGGACCGAATCGTGAACTTGATGGCCTTAAGGGAAATTGACCAATGAAAATCTAAAAAAGAGGTGACATTTGACTTTATCGCATACAATTTAATATACTAAAAAAATATCCATAACAATTTCATCAATCAATGAATCATTAAAAAAAAATATCCAAAACAATTTCATTAAGCAATGAATCATTGCATTATAAAATACAATCTATAAACCTTTTGGGAACATTTTGTTAAAACATGCTAAAAAACCAACATATTTAATATTAATATTTAACAATAATATGGAAAATAACACATTTTGATAAATTAAATAACATTTTATCAAGCCTACAAAATGTCACTAACAGAAAACTATAAACCATGCAACTAATGGAAGTGACCACTCAAGGCCACCATAAGACAATTAATCTATTAAGACCAAGATTAATAGGGACAAAGATCTACAAGGGACAAAGGCAAACCTATTTTAACTTTATTGTTTTATTAGGTTCAAGATGAACATTTCAAGATATAATGTGACGGGCCTCTAAATTAGACATAAATTAAGGCCCATACCTCTAAATTAAACAATAACTTAAGGCCTATGACCATCCTTCAGCACATTAAACCTCTCTTTTTGCATTAGATAATTTATTTTTAACTTTAATATATTCATTAGTAAGGTTTATGAATAATTGAATATTTGTGCCTAATATTATTCATTTTTTGTGGAATATTATGAGAATATTGGGCAGATTATGAAGAGTTGGAGGAGGAGATACTTTAGGGACTTGTTCCCTACTACTCGAGGATCAATAATAAATAATAAGTCAACAAAATATTATGGAATTATGGCACAAATTATGAAACTCCAATGATTGAGAAAATCTAGGAATGTGTTTCACCAATCAAGGGGACTAGATCCACTAATCAAGGGATTTTTGGTGGGGAAAGCTTCCTCCATTCATGGGGAATGATTCCTAATCATTTTGTATAAGTACCAAGTCGAATTTGCCTCTACGAGATTTTTTTTCATTAGTGTTATCATGGAGAGAGCTTTTATTTTTGCAGCTCCATTGTATTTTCTTGCAGGGATGTAATTCTATTGATGAAAATAATGAAGATTGGTATCATGTTTAGCTTCTAAATCTTGTTCTCATCGATAGGTCTCTGAGTTTCCTTGGGCTTGGCTATCCCAGGAATGTTAGAGCCCTTTTGTATAATTTTCTTCCCTTCTTTTCATTGCTTATTCACATGTATGTCTTGTTTTTATTTCTTTCTATTTTTGCATTTAGAATTAATGATTTCTTGTTGTAGGATTGAGTTAAATGGTTGATGTAAGTTCTTTTGCAGGATTACAAGCATTATTTCATCCTTGGAAAATATTTGGAAGTTCATAACCATCACTGAGTTGCTTGGATTAGTCTTCTTATTCCCAAATCTAGATTGTTGGATCTCTCGAATTTATCTTTGCTTTAATTATTGTAATAATTAGATCATTGTATTATTTTTAGACTAAGAGATGTGTGTTAGCATAGATGTGTATCAGAGCTTGAGAATAGGTATTTAATGGTTGAGTGATAAAAATAGAGATTGATTTGTCAATGCAGTTAGGATAGGATTTGATTCATAAAAGAGAAAAGAATGTAATGACAAAGAGATTATTGAGAATAGAGTGAGTAAGCGAGAAGTGTGACAAAGATATGGTTTGAGATTGAAACAGACGCCAAAAAAACTATTGTAATCGAGCCAAGAGGTCCAAGACTATAATTTCCATTTTGTTGAATAATTGGTTGAAGTGTGGCGTGAACGCATTATTCTGGTGCATACATTCTCTTATGACTGTGTATCGGCGTTTTGGACCCTAATCAGGTATTTTTATCTGTTCATACATTTTATTTATAAATCACAGTCAATTAGTGTTAAGCATTAATACTGAGTTTAAGCACTAAACCTTTCCTTAAGCACCTTTATTAAAAGTATGAATTAAGCATGTGGGTGGTATTGATAAGTGGGAAGCAGCGTCTCACGCGCCCTAAAGGCTATAAATGATATTCCTAAAATTCACGCTATTAACCCTAGCAGGCGACATGTAGCATGGGAAAACCACTTTTCTCATGCGCTATCGACTTGATATCGGTCATGCAAGATTTCACGTGATATTTCGCGATAGCCATTCGATTGGACGGGTCATATCGACAGTGGAAATCGTTCGGGTTAGTTGGTGAGCAGACGACGCGATATCCGTTGGATCTGGAAAAGGGAGATCAACAATGCAGATTGAAGCACTTGATAAAAGGAGAAGTCAATGAGGGACTGACAGTGATTGGGTAGATAAGCGGGACCCTCAGGGTGGAAATCCACGTACAAAATCTGTTTGTGCATAGCTAATTGATTACAAAGTTAACCCGTAGTCGAATTACAGACTACCACCTCATTTTTGTCAAGACAAAAAGACAAAAAGAAAAAAAAATTATTTTATTCATTTACATGCACAATAGTAGAAGGTTTGATGGTTTGAATCTACATGCTTAGAACAATAGGACTGCATACATGTTAACTTAGCATTCTTTTGAAGCAAAGCCTCTTAGGGGATACTTAGAAAATGGTGTGTTTTAGCATTTGATTTCATTATCTTTCCTTGTAATTTGTTTCTTGAAATAGGTTAAGGTTCCATTTCGAGCATCTCATTTTATGAAATTAGTTTAGGATTTGACTTCAACACATGCACTCCATTAGATCATGACAACAAAGGAAGGACACATTGTATGCTGCACACATAGTGCCGATACCTCTTAAGTTTGTACGAACCCGGGGTTGATAATTAAAGTCGGTAGCCTTGGGAGTTGCAACAATCTTTTCGCAATATCGAGGCTTATCACTTTTTGGCGCCGTTGCTGGGGAGGTGTCAAAGTATGCATTGTTGTCTTCCCTAGTTTATTCATTTCTTTTTAATTTTTGAAAAAACAAAATAATAATTGCATTAGGCATATTTCATTTCAAAAATAGAAAAATGCATTGCATTAGTGTTTTCATTCAATCATAACAACAACAAAAAGAAAAATATCCAACACCAACCCACCCCCCAATTGTTCACGTGGTGCAGTAAGAACCACATCACCATTCACTTGTGCAGGTAGAAGAAGAAGATGGAAAAGAATGTAGAAGAAATGGATGGAGATGACGAAAATGAGGAAGATCCTCTTGGATTTCCCGTTCAAGATACTGATATCAATGTGCACATGAAGAACATCCCTCCATATTTTCTTCCAAAATTTCATGGTCTAAGGTCAGAGGATCCAGAAACCTTTCTCTTTGAATTTGATATTGTTTGTAGATCTTATGGTTACTTATTAAAAACTCAAAAATTGAGATTGTTTCTGGCAACATTGAAGGATAGAGCTCTTAAATGGTTCATGAGTGTAATATTCCTTATCAGGAATATACCTCAAACACAAGCAAACTCCAACCAGAGATGGACTGGGAGGGCATTTACCAGATATGTTGCCTCTAAAAAGAGGATGAGATTCGGAGGCTACCTGGTCCTTTCCAGACTCTGTCTAAGAGTATAATAGAAACACACAAGTGGTATAATAGCCGAGAATGCTCAAAGATATACACATAATAATGATACGATATATATCAAATAAACCATAAGCAGATACATAAGAAATGTAGAGAGAATGCTAAGCCATTTTATTATATTGAGTAATAAAATGAGCATAGGAGGTGTTCAGGAAGATGGCACCTCTACTTGCACTAGGCAAGTGAAGAAATACACTCAGAATAGTGAAGAAATGGCCCCTCTCTAATCTGCGTCCAAGCTACCGGGAAATTGTTATGCTGTTGTTGCTGCTAGAAATAAAATGAGGATTTGGGGCTGCTCCCCTCCTCAGAAAAGGTTGAAACTCTGGAATCAGACTCTACTCAAGAAACCCAGAAAAACCCAGAAATATCTCCTGGAATGGTCGACCCCCGAAAATCACCCCCTTGGGGTTTTGCGTAGTCTCTCAGTGCTTTGTGCTGCCATTGAATGCAACCCTCCAGAAATATGCTTGAAACTCCTACCAAAAGCTCTCCAGTTGCAAGGGCTGATCCCTTGCTCTACCTCCCAGCACCAAACCAGAACTGCGTCCCTCTCTTAGTGCTGCGTAGTCCTCCAGAACTGCGTCCCTCTCTCAGTGTTGCGCAGTCCTCCAGAACTGCGTCCCTCTCTCAGTGCTGCGTAATCCTCCAAAATGCTGATAAACCACTGCTGAAATGCTGAAGTATCTATTGCTGGAATGCCAATGGAAATACCTTGCCTGAGTAGGCACTCGAAGTTCCTCGGGGCTAAGGGTGAGATCTCCGAACGGAGACACTCAATGTACTAAACAATGCTGCAGACTAGCTAAACAGCCAACGTGCTCTAAGTTGAAATGACTATCACAAATGCTCATAACTGAATGATCAAAATGAGGGGGCCACTCTCTCATTTATAGCCTTTTCCTCCCTCAATCCCAAGGCTCACCTCCTCTTGCGTGATTCCCCTCTTGCCACGTGTGTCTTCCCTCCTGCGCAGTCCCTCCATGTGTCTGTGTGGGCTCCATTTCTGCATCCCCCCTTTGGCCCCCTTGGCTCCCCTTTAAGTCACAACGTTGTGCTACTAGGAAGTGACATTTTATTCTTAAAGTGAGTTATGTCCCCCTTCCTCACTTTTTTTATTTACAAATAACTATAAAAGGAAAAATCTGGACAAAATTGAATATTCCAATTAGCAATGGCTAATTAGGAATATTACAGCCTCCCCCAGCAAAATGTTGCTTGTCCTCAAGCAACTGAAGTGATGGATGTTGTAAGATCTTCTCACTCTCCCAAGTGGCATCCTCATCCGGCAAATTCTTCCACGTCACCAAGAATTCCCACACTGTCCTGCTCCGTAGCTGCCTCTCCCTGGTATCAATGATAGCCTCCGGCTGCAATACCAAATGCCCCTCATCATCCATGGGTGGTAGCTCATTTGTCATTGTCACCTACTGCCCCAATGCCTTTTTCAGGCATGATACATGAAAAATGTTATGAATCTTGTTGCCTTGGGGTAGTTCCAACTCATATGCAACCTGTCCAATCCTGTGTATCACCCTGTATGGCCCATAAAAGCAGGGCTTGAGCTTCTTAGCCCCCTTCTACTTCAGTGACGACTGTCAGTATGCCTGTAATCGTAGGTAGACCATGTTCCCTACCTCGAACTGTCTCTCCACCCAACCCTTGTCGGCATATAGCTTCTGCTGATTCTGCGTTGTAGCCATGTTGTCCTTGAGAGCTCAGAGGATATCCTGACTCTCTTGGATCCAAATCTTGGCTCTAGGAGCCCTGCTATCACCAAACATCACGTCAACAAAAGATAAAGGATGATACCCATACAAGGCATAGAATGGTCACATACCAATGGACATGTGATGTGAAGTATTGTAGTAGTACTCCCCCAGATGCAGCCACTTCAGCCATGCTCGCTGCTGCCCGCTGACATAGTTACGCAAGTATCCTTCC
Source organism: Pinus tabuliformis (assembly GCA_031772625.1). Taxonomy (NCBI): domain Eukaryota; kingdom Viridiplantae; phylum Streptophyta; class Pinopsida; order Pinales; family Pinaceae; genus Pinus; species Pinus tabuliformis. The sequence continues at coordinate 763,252,895 of CM062814.1, read as the reverse complement.
AACCACTTGTTAACTATCTCTATCTGCCCATCCGTCTGTGGGTGATAACTGGTACTCAGTGTCAATTCTGTCCCCACCAATCGGAAAAGCTCCTGCCAAAACCCGCCCATGAAACAGCTGTCCCTATCACTGACAATGGTCTTAGGAAGACCATGTACCCTGAAGATCTCCCTGAAGAACAACTCGGCCACCTGTGCTGCTGTATAGTGTACGGATATGGAAAAAAAAATGTGCGTACTTTTCCAATCGATCAATGACGACAAAGATACAATCCTTGCCCTGTACCATGGGCAATCCCGTGATGAAGTCCATCGAAATACTCTCCCATTTCCCCTCCGGAATGAGAAGAGGCTGCAATAATTTCGCGGGATGGCTCATCTCCCCCTTGTTCCTCTGGAAAACATCGCACTCCCTGATATGTTGGAGTACGTCCTCCTTGAGGCCCTTCCATGAGAAACTCTCTCTAATGGCCCTGTAGGTTTTGGTAAACCCTTGATGGCCTGCCAATGGTGAGTCATGTGATGCCTAGAGTATATTCTTCTTGAGCTGAGATCCCTCAGTCAAGAAGATCCAATCCCTATAATAGATGATCTCATTGATCACCCTATACCTGTTATCTGCCACCTGCTCATTCAGAATCTCACATGCAAACCTGTCCTTGGAGTACTCTACTAAGAGTCGAACCCTCCCGTCTGTATCCAAGCTCATAAGAGACAACGTGGCTAGTCTACAAGAAAGGGAATTTGCTACCACATTGTTCTTACCCTTGACATACTCAATGTCAAAGTCATATGCTTGGATCTTATTGATCCACTTCTGCTGCCTCTCCTGTAGTTGCTTCTACTCCAAAAAGAACTTGAGGCTGTTGTGATCAGTCCTCACCCTGAACCTGTTACCCACCAAATACTGCTGGTACTTAGCCAATGCATGCATGATGGCCAGCATCTCCTTATCGTATATATAATACAACCTCTCGTACGGAAGGAGCTTCCGGCTCTCAAAGGCTATAGGGTGACCTCCCTACATCAATACTGTGCCAATCCCCTCTCCTGACACATCACACTCCAAAACAAATGGCTGCGTAAAATCTGGCAATGCAAGCACTAGGCAACTGCTCATAACCTCCTTGAGCCTGTCAAAGGCTCACTACGCTGTGTCCGACCAATTGAATGCCCCCTTCCTCATCAAATCTGTCAGGGGTGTAGCAAGCTGTGAGAAACCTTTGACGAACTTCTGGTAGTAAGTACAAATGCCAATGAATCCTCGAAGTTCCATCACGTTTCTCGGCTCTGGCCATTCTTTGATGGCCCTGATCTTCTCCTCGTGGACCCTCACTCCATCCACCCTTGTGATGTGTACCAGATATAAAATCTCCGTCAACCAAAACTCACACTTGGAGAGTTTGGCATAGAACTTCTGCTCCTGTAAGATACACAATACTGTCTCAATGTGCTGGAGATGCTCCTCCCAAGTCCTGCTGTAAATGAGAATATCATCGAAGAATACCAACACAAACTTCCTCAAGTGACTATGGAAGATGTGATTCATGCAGGACTAAAATGTAGTTGGGGTGATGGTTAGCCCAAAAGGCATCACCAAGAACTCAAAGTGCCCATAGTGACACCTAAAGGCTGTCTTGGGAATGTCCTGCTCCCTCACGCGAACCTGATGGTACCCCGATATCAAATCAATCTTTGAGAAGGAATGTGCCCCTCTCAACTCGTCCATCAACTCATCGATCCTGGGTATGGGGTATCTATTCTCTAGGGTCTTCTTGTTCAGGGCCCTGTAGTCAATGCACATCCTCAGCGTATCGTCCTTCTTCTTCATCAACACCACAGAAGAAGAAAAAGGACTCGTGCTCGGTTGAATGTGCCCAAGAGCCAGCAACTCCTAGAGAGCCCTCTCAATCTCATCTAGATAGGCCTTGGGGTGCCTATAGGGGGTGGTGATCATTTCCTGTATGCCCTACTCTAGCTCGATGGCATGCTCAAACCCCCGATCCGGTGGCTGTCCTGGTGGAATCTCCCCAAACACTATGGCATACCGATCAAGGATGGACTATACCTCTGGATGTACTGACTGCCCTGTAGTCCCTGCCTCTGATGCATACAGCTCCACTACCCACTCTATGTCTCCCTTCCGGAAGACTGCCTCCATCCAATGAGCTGAAACAGTCTGAGGCGGATATGTGTGCTGTCCCCATATCTTCTCATGCCTCCTTGTCTTCTCATCATCCTACTCCATCTCTAGGGTCTTCCAATCCATCTTGACCTTCCCTAGAGTGATAAGCCACTGAACACCCAATATCATGTTGGTGTCCGAAATATCTACCACGAAAAAGTGGTCAGTCAATGTGTAGGTGCCCATCGTCACTGAAAGCTCTGGAACATAACGAGCACATGTCATGGTCTGATCTCCGGGGACCAAGACTAAAAACCCATCAAAGCTCTCTGTCTATATACCTCTCTTCTCAACTATCTGTGCATCGATGAAGTTGTGGGTTGCCCCACTATCAACCAAAACTGATACTTGCTGGCCACGTACCGTCCCTTGTACGCATAGTGTCAGATACTTGGGAACTCCTTGCAATGCTGCAAGGGCCCCTCCGGTGGGTGAAAATGATGCACCTCCTGTTGCTGGTGGTGGAGGTGGTAAAAGTCCCTATACGACATGGCTATCTCTGGCCTCCCCATCATCCTCTTCTCCACTGCTCTCAGAGAAGACCTCAATAAAATGTGCTTTACTAGTAGCACATCTATGTCCTGGCACCCACGACTCCTAACATGTGAAGCACAACTGCTTCTTCTTCAGCTCCCTCCTTGTATCATCATCAAGATGTACTCGCCCTGGATTCCCTTTTGGAGGTGGAATCCTCACTTCCTTCCCCTTAGACTGGAAATTCTGTCTTTGGGGGTAAGGTGTTCGGGTCCTGGGTAAGACATCCTGTAAATCTCGGGTCTTGCTGATGGCGTCCTAGAGTGTGGTTGGTCTAGTGGATCGGACTAGACCCTGAAGTGGCTCTGCTAACCCCTCAACATACATATAGACCCTCTGCGCCGTGGATAGGTCTGGAACCATCACGGAGACCCTCAATAAATCTACAATGTAGGTCTCTGGGCTCCCTGTCTGTTTGAGCCTTGTCAGCTCAACAAAATGCTGCTCTGGATCCCTCCAGTCAAATCGCTCCATCAATCTCCTGGTAAACGCAGCATATGTCACCACTGTAGAGTGCACGAGTGTAACCATCCCATGAAACCACTAATCCTGGGCCTCACCATCCAAATGAAATGTTGCCACCTTGATGGCCTCTGTCTTCGACATCTGGTTAAGCTGAAAATAAATGTTTAGCTTCTCCACCCAGGACTTTGCCAAACTGTTTGATGAACCATCAAATGTAGGCAAGTGGAATCTACTTGCTGGACGATGGGTGTCACCATCATGGTAATGCTGGTACCCTCTATGATGGTTGTGGGGTCTACTATCCCACTGGAGCTGAACAAAATCTTTGAACGAGAGGGCTTCCCTGAACTCCTGCCCATAGGCCTAGTACTCTGCAAAATAATCGCCCATATGTCCGGGCTCTACCTCCTGCTGGGCTATGACCCCCGTGTCTACTCCCAAGAAAGTGGGCATGGTAGAGCATGTAGGGGCATGTGAGGCCACCTACTGTGCAGTATCACACTGCTTTGGCAAATGGTGGTATGCGCTCGATTCCTCACCAACCTGGAAAACCCATGGGCTCTCACGCTGTTTGGCCTCTACTGCCGTGAATCTCTACCCCATCACCTCAATCTGTCTCGATAGATCCTGCACTGGTTTGAGGAGCATATTTGCAAATCTCTTCCCATCATCATCTGCCATCAGAGCCTCCCGTTCCGCGTCGCCCACCGGAACACAGTCTCCCTCTCCGTAGGTGTTCTTCAACCTATGCCCAGTGTCTCTGTACCTCCGACCTCTATAACAGATATAGGGTTTTTCCCCTGGTGTCATAGATTGCTAGCTCCATAGGCTAAGCCAGATCTATGCTTTGATACCACTGTAATATCCCTTATCAGGAATATACCTCAAACACAAGCAAACTCCAACTAGGGTTGGACTGGGAGGGCATTTACCAGATATGTTGCCTCTAAAAAGAGGACGAGATCCGAAGGCTACCTTGCCCTTTTCAAACTCTGTCTAGGAGTATAATAGAAACACACAAGTGGTATAATAGCCAAGAATGCTCAAAGAGATACAAATAACAATGATACGATATATATCAAATAAACCATAAGCAGATACACAAGAAATGCAGAGAGAATGCTAAGCCATTTTATTATACTGAGCAATAAAATGAGTATAGGAGGTGGTTAGGAAGATGGCATCTCTACTTGCACTAGGCAAGTGAAGAAATGCACTCAGAATAGCGAAGGAATGGCCCCTCTCTGATCTGCGTCCAAGCTGCTAGGAAACTGTTATGCTGCTGCTGCTGCTGCTAGAAATCAAATGAGGATTTGGGGCTGCTCTGCTCCTTAGAAAAGGCTAAAACTATGGAATCAGACTCTACTCAAGAAACCCAGAAAAACCCAGAAAGCTCTCCTGGAATGGCTGACCCCTGAAAATCACCCCCTTGGGGTTCTGTGCAGTCTCTTAGTGCTCTGCGCTGCCACTGAATGTAACCCTCCAGAAATATGCCTGAAACCCCTGCCAAAAACTCTCTAGCTACAAGGGATGATCCCCTACTCTACCTCCCAGCGCCATACCAGAACTACATCCCTCTCTCAGTGTTGCGTAGTCCTCTAGAACTACGTCCCTCTCTCAGTGCTACACAATCCTCCAAAATACTGATAAATTGCTGCTGAAATGCTGAAGTATCTACTGCTATAATTCCAATGGAAATACCTTTCTTGAGCAGGCACTTGAAGTCCCCCGGGGCTAAGGGTGAGATCTCCGAACAGATACACTCAATACACTAAACAGTGCTGCAGACTAGCTAAACAACCAGCGTGCTCTAAGTCGAAATGACTATCACAAATGCTCATAACTGAATGATCAAAATGAGGGGGCTCCTCTCTCATTTATAGCCTTTGCCTCTCTCAATCCCAAGGCTCACCTCCTCCTGCGTGATTCCCCTCTTGCCACGTGTGTCTTCCCTCTTGTGCAGTCCCTCCATGTGTCTGCGTGGGCTCCATTTCTGCGTCCCCCCCTTTGGCTCCCTAGGCTCCCCTTTAAGTCACAACGTTGTGCTACTAGGAAGTGAATTTTTATTCTTAAAGTGAGTTATGTCCCCCTTCCTCACTTTTTTTATTTACAAATAACTATAAAAGGAAAAATCTGGACAAAATCGAATATTCCAATTAGCCATGGCTAATTAGGAATATTACAATGAGTTTGGGGACTAATTCAATAAGATCATGGAATGATATGCAAAATATATTCCTAGAAAAATATAAAGATCATGATCTTAAAGAATAAATCTTTAGAATGAATCAAAGAGAATATGAGAGCCTTGAGGATTTAATAGAGAGGTTCATGTACATTGTTAAGAGGGGAGAACTACATCATTTAGGATCCGACACACTAAAAACCCTCTTACTTAGAATAATTAGGGATGAGTGGATTGATCTCCTTAATATCATGAGTAGAGGTTTGATGAAATTTGTGAAACATGCAAACACATATCAAGAGGAAAACCAAGAGTAGGTAAATCAACATCAAAATCGACAAGTCAAGCTAAACTTGGAAATTATTTTGATGATTTTAAAACAGAAATTCTTGGAAATCTAACAAAACAAGTAGAAATGTTAAGAATGCAAGATGAAGGAAAAGAAAATGCTGATATTTGTTTTGCAGAATTACATGATGTTAAACAATGTCCATCATTACCAAGGTTGAAGAAAGTTCACCAAGAGGACAATGGAGCAAGTCAATTGCCAATGTAGTTATGTTTTGTAGCTCCAAGAGGACCATGGCAGCCTATTCAACCTCATATGATGCAAGAGCCTAATTCACAATTTCAATCTTATGCACATCCACCTCAAAGTAATTGGAACACACTCTTTCCTTGGCAACATTGGCCATCTCAACCCCAAAACCAATCTTCGCAACAAGGTTGGCAAGGAACTTATGGGAGCCATCCACAATATCCTCAGTATTTTCCTCAATATCCTCCATACCCAACTCCATGTTATCCTTACCATTCACCTCCATCACAACCACAAACCCATCCACATCCATCTCAAATATACACTCCCACTGAATTACCTGTACCACCATTTCCAAACCCACACATTGAAGTAGCTCATCCCACTTACAATGCTGAGGTACAACACTTACAAACATCTCCTCTTGATATCAATGGTATTCATCATAACTAAGAAAGAGTATTGCAAAAAAGGAGATTATCTTGATATCATTGAAAGACCACATCCAGAGGAAGAATATTCAAATGAGAAGACCACAGAATCATGGGATGCACTTGATGAAGAGTAGACATCAAAATCAGAGATCGAGAGAACTCCCTCATGGTTACCATAAAATCATCCATGTATTCAAGAGAACAATGAACAAAAAGAGGAATATTTGAAGGTCATGGTAGAAGAAGACATGAAGAATGATTCAGATCAGCAAAAGGACCAAAGACATCACAACTATATTGAAATATGGTTCCAGACAATCACTAAGTTGCAACATCACTCTCTTCCTCAACTATGCTTGTTCCTTTCAAAGTCAAATCATTTGGTCTCTAAAATCTAGGTACATGTCAACACATACATTTCAAGACTCCACATCATTTTGTCTGTCATCTTGATGTGCACATGGATCCATATTGAGAGACAAAGTCCCCACTAGTGAAAATCTCATGCACCAAGCCATCTACGGACCTACCTAGTGTACACTATGTAAAAATGCAGTTGAATCGACTCCACATCTCTTTCTGAAGTGTACAGTCCTGATGGAACTGTGGCAAAACATATCTAATTCTATCAGTTTTACAGGCACATGGGATGGCAATGACCTGAATAGAACCTGGGAAAGTTGGTATCACAGGCACAAAGGATCTAAATTACAGAGCCTCCCGCTTATAATCTGCTGGTATCTCTGGTTGGCACGGAACCAGAACATATTCGATGGCAAACCTGTGAGCTGGCCACACACTTCTGCACTAATCATATCAACTTACAACGATATGTCTGAGCCTCCCCAACCTTGTACCCGAAGGCCTCACGACCCTCCGCACATTGATAAAAATGCCCCTTGGGCATATTTTGACGGTGCAGCCCAACAGTAGGGATGCGAAGGCGGTTTCATCCTTTACATTAGCGATCAACACTACTGTAAAGTCAAAATGGGTTTGGGGATTGGCTCAAACAATTTTGCTGAACTCATTACTCTTCGTCATCTCATGCATTTCTCGTTGGGACAAAACTGCATGAACATTCATTGTAGACTGGTTCAATAATATTACTACTTGCCACACTCACACAATCAGCAATATATTGGATGAAATAAATAATATGAAGGCTCATTTTAATGATATCACTTGCAATCATATCTACAGGGAACATAACAGCAGTGCTGACGAACTATCCAAGGTGGCCACGTCACTTCCCCGAGGAGAGTGGTTGATCCAGGAGCAGCGAGGGTCAAATGCTTTCCAATATTACCATCGACCCTACATAGACCCTCACTACCACAGGGCGGATAGCCCATGAACTGAATAGCTGATAAAATTTTGAAGTTATTGTACAGTTTTTTGTATATATTTTGGATAGAAAGTATATAAATGACCCTGCGTGGAAAATATGTACATAAAACAGAAAGAACTTGAATGAACATCCTGTGAGATGTTTCTGGTAAATATGTTGATATATTTTGATTGCTTGCTGAGCCCTCAGGTTGACAGACTTTAGCATATGCATTTCGTGCATCTACAATATGTAATTTTTCAAAGTATAAATGAAAGATTACGATTTTTCTAGGGGAAAAAGAAGCTTAGGAGGATTAATCCCATCCTATTGCCTTCTATTGAAAATGAAATCAGAAGGATTTATGAAGCCAAGATAATAGCACCAATTAGATTCTCTGATTGTGTTTCAAATTTGGTGCCCACAAGGAAAAATACTGGTGAGATTAGACTTTGTGTTGATCTCAAGAATCTTAATAAAGTTTCACTAAAAGACAATTACCCTCTTCCTAAAATGGATTATATATTACAAAGGGTAGTGGGGTCAACCGAAATCTCATTATTGGATGGGTTTTCTGGTTATAATAAGATTTTAGTTCACCCAGATGACCAAGTTAAAACAACGTTCAATACTCCTTGGGGCACATTCATATATGTGAAAATGCCTTTTGGATTAAAGAATGCAGGGGCTACTTTCCAAAGAGCCATGGACATAGCTTTTGCTAAGGAAATTCATGACTTCCTAGTCATATACTTAGATGATATCACTGTATTCTCAAAATCTGATAAACAACACTTATATCATCTAAGGCAGGTTTTCATCAAATGTAGGAAGTATGGAATTTTTTTGAATCCTAAAAAATCTTTATTTGGGTTAGAAGAGTGAAAAATGTTAGGCCATATAATTTCTAAAGATGGTATCCACATAGATCCTGCAAGAATTGAGGACATATTACAAATACAACATCCTAGGAGCATCAGAGAATTACAAGCCTTTTTAGGAAAAATAAACTTTCTTAGGAGATTTATTTCTAACTTAGCAGAATTAATTAGATCATTGAATAACATGTTGAATAAATATTCGACCATAAAATGGACCATTGATTGAAGATATTAAGCTAGCCTTAACAAAAACACCATTTTTGGTCAGTCCGAAGTTTGAAAGGGATTTCATTATATTTTCCTTTGCCTTAGAACATAAAATTGCTGCAGTCCTACTACAGAAGAATGATCAGGGTTATGAACAACCTATTGCCTTTTTTAGAAAAGCCTTGAGAGATGCCCCTCTAAAATACAATATACTAGAAAAGCAAGCCTTTGCTTTTGTCAAAGCTATCAAATATTTTAGAGTTTACATTCTATATTCTCATGTAATAGCCTATGTCCCCAATGCAGTAGTCAAGGATATCCTAACTTAGGATGGTCCAGATGGAAAGAGAGGGAAATGGATTGCTACTATATTAGAATATGACCTAGAAATCAAACCAACAAAGCTAATCAAAGGCCAAGTTTTAGCCAAGATCATGGCTGAATCTAACTATCAGGCCTTAGATATAAATTTTATTGCAGAAATGGATAATGGAGAGGAGATGGCGACTCCACCAATCAGCCAAGCATTTATTGAATTACCATGGTATGCTGACATCATATATGTTTTACAAAATCTACAAGATCCTCCTAAATTATCAAGGACCAAAAGCAGGTTTTTAAAAATGAAATCTTTGAAATTTTGCATAATTGATAATGCTTTGTTTTGGAGGAATCATGAAGGTATCCTTCTTAATTATTTACTAAAAGAAGAATCTGACAAGGTGTTACAAGAGTTTCATGCAGGTGACCGTGGAGGACATCTTTACTAAAGATTCTTAGAGCCGGTTTCTATTGGCCCACTTTGTTTTCTGATGTAAAGAAATTCGTAACCTCATGTTCTAAATGTCAAATTTTTGAAGGAAATAAAAAGCTTTTACCCGTGCCCTTGAAGCCAATCTCTGCTGAAGTACCTTTTCAACAATGGGTCTTGACTTCATTGGTGAAATTCATCCACCTTCCTTTGCCCAACACAAATGGATCCTCACTGCTACATATTACTTTACCAAATGGATATAAGCCATACCATCAAGGGAAGCCACTGATATTGTTATAATAACCTTCCTTGAGTCCAACATCCTATCTAGATTTGGATGCCCAACCAAGATCATCATTGATAATGCAACAACTTTCAAATAAAAAAGAATGATTGATTTCTGTAATAGGTATCATATAACCCTGGGTCACTCCACAGCTTATTACCCTCAAGGAAATGGACTAGAAGAGTCCTCAAACAAAATTTTAGTGAATATCATCAAAAAATTATTGGAGGATAACAAGAAGACATGGAACAAAAAGCTAGTAAATGCCTTATGGGCAGATAGGCTAACCACAAAGAAATCCAATAGTACCACTCCTTATCAATTAGTTTATGGAATAGAGGCTATTTTCCCATCTTCCTTGGGAACACCAGTAATGAAACTACTCCAAGAATTGCAGGTTGAACCAAATGACATCCAAAGAAGAATCAACCAAACAATTCATTTACAATAGACCAGGGAAGAAGTGTATATCAGATCTCAAGTTGTGCAGGAAAGAATCAAGAAGGCTTTTGATAAAAGGACTAAGGCATAAGATTTCTACCTAGGGGACAAAGTTTTGAAATGGGATTCAAGAAGAGAGGATAAAGGTAAACATGGGAAATTTGATTTTCTATGGAATGGCCCATATATCATTTATGCTTTCAGAGGTAATAATGCTTTCTTCCTCAGAGAAATGGATGGCACAGAAGTAGAAGGAGGACCAGTTAATGGTCGAATGCTCAAACACTATATTGAGCCTAGTTATTGATTTCACTAATAATTTGTACATATTTTACTTTCAAAAGTCTAGAGTGGATTGGATGGTGAATTTTTGAAGGTTGAAGCCTGAAGTGAAGGCCCTAAGCCTCAAAAGTTTTACTGTCATAAATAACAATAATGTAGAGATTTCAAAAGGGAAGTTGCAGAGTGACATCACATCAATTCAAAAGGCCATTGGTCTACAAAGTTCTTGACATTTCACCAGGAAATGCCATCCCTAAGTGGAGCCACTGTTAGGTTCCTATACCAATAGGAGTCATAATTTTTGAATGATTGAGATTAAACCTGTAATATGTACATACCTTTGCTTTCTGCAAATGTTTTCCATATTCAAAAAATTAAAAAATGTAAAGAGGGTATGTCCTAAAAGAATAATCAAAGGACAAAAAGAACAAAAAGGTCAAAAAAGATGAAAAATATGAACCCCAAGAAAAGAAAAAGACCATGAAAGTGAGCAAGCCAAAGTTCCACTACTATTTACTTTTTAATGATTGTGTGTAGCTTGTAATATTTGCCACAATCCATGATAGTCAAATGTTTAAACTTGACTATTTCATGTTTTCAATTTCATGTCTATAGATAAAGAATAATATCTGACCAAACTGTTTAATCTTGGTAGATAATTAGATAGGTAGAGTAAATAAAAGGATTTCAACTGTTTAATCTGAGCCCTTGGATGTAATAAGGTTAGATTTAGTTAGTTTACCATTGTAAAGAGAGAAAAATGTTTGATAAGGGTTTGCTAGCTCAAATGCACCCTAATAAAGAGAAGTAAAAATGGTAGGATGAGTAGGTGGGTAAGCAGAAGAAAGGTTGCAGAAAGTGTGATGATTGATTAGGAAATTTAATATTTATCATCTTTCAACATGTATTTCAAATGTGAATGGGCATTCAAGCATGCAGATGGATATCAATGTTAATTAATCAATTTCCCTCATTCATTTCACCTTTTACTTAACTAATTTCCCACAATAAATTTCAAAACGCTTAAAAACCCTAAGTCAAAGAGGTTTAGAGAATTTCTTTGACTTTTGGAGGGACCAGATCCTCGACTCAATGACTTATAGGCAATAAGTACTAAAACCCCCTCATAAAAATTCTTCCCCCCCTTCAGTTCATTCATTTTTCCTAATAATACTCTTTTCCTAAGGTTAAATCACTTTTACCTAGGAAAAGTATTTGTTCCCCCACATAACTCATTTTCATATCAAAAACCCATAAAAACACTATATCCTAAGTCTTTATGTGATTATCGGAAAGAAATAAAACATGAAAATCATATGCTTAGAGTATGGTGCCCCTTCCGCTCATTTGACTAAATTATTGACTTATTTATTAAATCCCTAATAAAAACCCTTTTCCGTATATATATTAACTCCTGCAATATTAATTAATCCCACCCTAGTTTAATTATATAAACTTAGGTTTGCTACCCCCAAACCCACTAACTAATCGATCCTCGATTAAGTTAGTTAAATAAACCCAATTAAATCCCGCCCGATACCTTAATCCCTCATTAAACCAAAATTGTCGCGTTTAAATGCTCGCTGGCGCCCACCCCCCCCCCCAATTACCTTCTGTGCAACTCCATCACCCGACCACCACACGATCTCTCCCCTCCCCATCTAACGGCCCGTGTTGATTTCTGAAGGGCCCAAAATCCGAACGTTACCTGCCCAAAATGGGCTATTTTCCGCTGGGCTGCCCAGGTGACGTGGCACTCAATGAATGGAATCAGGTGACCTCCCCCCAATACCGCCAAGCACCCAAAAGCTGTGCGAAGCAAACCACTTACTGCCAGCACGCTACATGCCAAAAAACCACTGTTCACCCCACTACGCGACAAATGGCTACTATTCACCCGTGCTCGCCAAATTGACTTTTCACGCATAAATCCAAAAAATCCCCAAATCATTGTTTTTATCGTTTTTTAACTGTAAACTTCCATGCACGCGTCTGTGAATGTCCAAGCTATCAACCCACGTACAATTGTACCTCAAGACGCCATAAATCTCCCAGATTTCCTTCTAGCCTGCTTGAAGCTTTTTTGCCCATTCACAGTTGCCAGTTACCTGGTTTAGACCCAATTTTCTTAAAATTCCAGGTATTTAAACCATAAATCACTAAAAGCCCTATCAATTTCAGAGCCTTCTTAATTGGAATTAAAGGGAAACTCTAGTAACTGAAACCCACCTGGAAATGAACCACCTTTCCCTTGAAACTTACAATTTACCTCCCCCATTCTTAAATCCACAAGAACTAAAAATGGCTGCCTCAATTGCCATGGATGTCAGAAAAATTTCCACTCCTCACCTGGACTTGGACCACCTTCCCCTTGTTGATAAAGATTTCCAAATTAAGGACACCTCTATCCATGAATCCCATCTTAAACTATACTGCCGATATAGAGATCAATATCTAAACCATGCTGATAAAATATGTCTTTGGGAGTCTAATTTGCCCAAGTATCAATTCCCTGAGGTGCACATCTTTCCAGAAATTGTCCACTATTTCCATGCAAACTACATCCCTAGTCAAAGAGCAGTGATGTCCCCCAACCAAACCATACTTTTCACCATCATCGCTGAGTCAATCAATGAAACACTGCAATTACAACCAGGGCAAAACCTAGCCCCAATTTCTATTGGAGACCTATTGGACTGATTCCCTAAGCTAACCACTGCAAAGCTTGCTGAAATGTTCCAAACTTTTATTGTAGAAGTGAAACATATTCATAAATATCCTCCCCCATATGTATACACCATATTTTCCAAATTTGGCTAGGACATTGTAGCAATGATATCTAATATCCTAGGCTATACCGCCAGTGAGTATATAGATGAAATCATTTAGACTTCATGTCCATTTTCACTCCAGGACAACCCCTTGCTATCATGTATGATTATGCCAAGTTCATAGCTGATAGGATGCATGCCCAATTTCTTAGGATGAGTAATGAGAGAGTATTCAAGTATTCCTCAGTTTTGTACCACCTTTTCCTATATTACCAAGCTGACAAGTTCCCCTTTGCTCTCCAAAAGCTTGATACTAAAGGTCATCCTAGGTCAGTGATTTTTTGGACTCCTTTGATCCATAAGTATGACTCCCCATATCCCTATATAGACTTGATAGATCTTTTTGTACATCCTATAGTAATAATGCTGATAGGAAGCCCTCGTCCAAGAATCAATTCATATATCCGGAGGATTCTGTAGCTTTCAAAACAACACAAAGTGGGAGATTGGTACTTGTACCAAAATCACACTGAGATTAGGATCTATGGCTATGAGTTGGCCCCATATAAAATACTCAGATACCTCACAATGAGGTTATTTTCTCTGGAGTACTACAGGCAGATAATCAATTCAGATGAGGTGCATTTTGTTAAATCCAAAAAGAAGGCTCAGCTCAGAATCAAAGATCAACTAGGCCCCTTTGTGTGTAATAGCCGAGAAGCTGGAAAGGAAGCAGAGCAAATCCTTTAGAGAATTAAACTAAAATAGAGCTTCATGTGAAGATATGATCCCTTGGACTTCATCTGCAATAGAAGATAGAAAAACAAGATGGCTCCCTACATTCACCACCGAATCCTTGAAATAGAAAAATATGCAAATCAATTAGAATGGGTGGAGAATACTTTAGTGGATAGAGATAGCATTGAAGTTGCTATTGAAAATACTCTAATTGATCTAGAGAAACAACTTGATGAGGGTTTTTTCCTGCAGGTGCTAGGAGGATCTCAGGTCCAAGAAGAATCTCAAGTCCAAGAAGAATCATAGGCATAAAGTGAATCACATGAAGAAGAAGAATCCTAGGTGTAAGAAGAGTCAGAACAACCAGACCTATGAGAGGAGTTAACTCAAACAGGTATACCAGATCCCATCATGAGTACTCCCCCAATCTTGCAAACTCCTCTAAATGAGGAGAAAAACCTCAAAAGAAACAGGGAAGAGGCCACAACTTCAGGCAGAGCAACCTCACAGGCATATGCAGAGACCAGCCTGGTTAAAAGGCAAAGGATAAATCCTGTCTCTGAATAGGAATTCACAGAAGAAACAGTTGGGGCCACCAGCATAGAAAGAGAAGGAAGCAGGCATGCCACTCCCTCTAGGGGCACACTAGAACCTTCCACATCACACACTCAGATGTTGGAAAGGCAACAGAGTGTTGAAGTGTCCTCATTCAGGATGCCAACTGACAGAGACCAAGACATTAGAGAAAGGTACAAGGATATAAAAGCCAGAAATGAGAGGCTAAAAGCCCAAACCTATGCACAGTACTTAAAGATGGCACCCACCAATCAGGCAAGGCTTATGTCAGCCTATGATGTGAAAGAAGGCAAAATGCAGATGACATTCATGAAGCCTACTACTCAACAACCAAGAACAACAACAGACTTCAAGAAGATAGATTTCAAAGTACTGGCAACGGACATTCATTCTATTGACCAGATTGAGCTGCACAAGTAGACAGGGGAGATGATTTACTACACCTTGACAGGGAAAGCCATCGCAACCAACCAATTGCAAAATTTCCTGAATAACATATCAACGCAATTCCAATTGGGGAAGGCCTCTTCACAAGCCAAAGATACCAGAATCAATTCCTTAGAGGACTTAATCATTGAGTTGGGACACGATCCCAAATATGTAAAGGCCACCAAAAATTTGTTAAAGAAGAAGAATGATGACATAGTTGCTTTGAAGAAGCAACTTGAAATTCCACCATTACATCACCGACAAACAACAGAAGTCCTGGAAACACAAAAAGGGCAAGAAGAGCTTATGGACTTGGTCCTAAAGCTAAATGACCAATCGAAAGAAATAGAGAAGGAATTGGACACATTGATTCAGTCGCAACAAAGTGACTTGGCCACTACTTCTGTGACTGCCATTCCCACTATTTCTACTGCAGTTCCTTCAACATTGGCAGCATCTTTGGCACCAACAACTCCACCTGCCACAACAATGCTAGTCACAATTGAGTCTACAGTAGCAAGTACATCTATAGAGAAAACAACAGAGTTAGTAAAAGCCATGGAGGAAATCTCCATCCAGGTAACAGAACTCAAAATGGTAAAGGAGAAAGTGGCAAGCTTAGAAACTGACTGTAAGCTTGCCCAAATTCAACAAAGAGGAGAAACACAGAAAGCCCTAAGGATGGGTGAGAAAATTAAGGTCCTAGAGAAATATTTGACATTATAAAAGCCACTAGGACAGACCAAAGAAATGCTCTGGGCCAATATCATTGACTCTGTCAATGATATTTGGCCATCAATTCAAGTTATATTTGAGCAAACAACATTGGTAAAGGTAGCTACTAGAGCTATCCAAAAAGTAAAGGGAGAATTGGGTGAAAAGCCAGAGGATGCCAATCGACTCATCCACTTCCTGAACAAAAAGAACATACATGAGCTAAATTAGCTTGGTATAGAGGATAGGACTACAACCATCCTGGAAGTCAAAAAGTTTATTTCCAAAAGAAACCTCATGGTTAACTTAGAAGAAAAATGCCATAACATGCAGGTGGCTACTGACAGGTTTATGGCCAAATTTCAAATTTTGAGGGACAAAGGCCTTCCCAGTCCGATGGTCATCCATGATAAACTTATGACACAATTAGACTACACTAACAGACTAAGGAAGTTGGCCAAGGAGCAAGCCAGTACTTCAGGTATCAAAGCCTTGCCTACAGGGAAAGTACTATATGACACTTTTGAGAAATTTTTCTTTTTAGAGCATGAGGTGAAACATTTGTTTGTCACCAAGCCCAATTTTTCTAAGTAGATAGAAGCAGACATTATATACAGAAGAATGATAAAAGCAAAGTTACCTGAGGATGAATGGTGGGAAAAAATGATAGATTTACTATAAGTTACCACAGTAAATCTAAAGGCAGCCAGATGAATCAGGTAAAAGACAGATCAATAGGGTCAAAGAGTAGCAGGTCAAAGAGTATTAGTGAAATATTAAAGATAAAGATGATTCCAGCGTACAAATATCAGCTAGCTTAAAGGGCTCAAACTCAACTGCAACAACCAACACTACCACAATAAAAGGGATAGCATGATGTAGTTTTCCATCTGTCTCTATCTTCATGCTTGAAGATATTTTTATTTCCTAAATTAAATCTCAAACTATTATGAGATATTTTGTAAATATTTTTGTATAAATACTTCATATTTCGAATTATTTAGGGCGGATTCAAAGACATTTTTGTAGACTTTTCTCTTGAATCAAAGTCTCATTGTATCAAAAACTGGAGTGGCTTCCTAGATCATGGAATAAAGCTTAGATATTTTTCAAGATTCTTGTGTAAAGTGAAAATCAAATAAGTATTCTCTCATGTGTATTAGTGTTTTTCCTTATGTTTCTTAATAATCATATGTGTTCTAAGAAATCTGAATGTTAAACTAGGAATGATATATCAGAACTGGCTTTCCCACGGGGCTTTGGATTGACGGTGAATGTGTGCATTTTTAAGGCACTCCTTGCGATAGGCCACTCGTTCAAATCCCCCGTGGGTGCTTACCTATCAAAAAAAAGATGTTTGAGAACTATATTAAATGCACTCGATCTTGACTGTTTGCATTCTAAATGTTTTATGCTAAAGTATCTTAGCTAGGGAATTCTTAACTGCTCCTTAGCTTCTATAGTTTTCCTTTTTGGTCTATGTAGCAAAGGATTCTTAATTTCCCTTTGTTGATGATCACACTCTATTCCTCATTCTGATCCCGGTCCAAGCATTCTTAAGTGCCCTTCACCCCGGTTAGAATCATTCCATCCATCAGCCCTTGAAGATTTGCCTTTTGCTTTGCTAGCTTGCCCTGTGAACATTCCCTTTAATGATATGATCCAGTTTTGCTATCCTTTTATTGACTCCATAGCCCAATGGTTTGAAGAAGCTAGCTCTATCCATCTATTGCTAGAAGTCCAGCACCCAACCAAAATCAAAACCTTATGAACACTAAGAACTAGCCTGAAATCCTCACCCAAACAAAGTTAAATTATAAAGAGAGAGCCCTCTCTGGACATAGGTTGGCTAGAACCCGAGTTTGAAGATTGGTTTGTGGTTACCTTGGATTTTTCCTTCTTTTGATAACTTCTAAGGAAAACTTTTGAGTGATAACATAGTGGCGACCATACTGGGGAACTCAAATCCTCAGTCTTAATAAACCTTTGAGAAAATTTCAAATCTTTATTTCAAGCCTCTTGAAGGGTTTATTAGAAGTTATTTACAAAATTTTACAAAAATAAAATAATTAGAAAAATCTTGAAATCTGGCTTCAAGAAGAACTCACTATACTAGGGCCAATCCTGATCCAAACCTTGCCCCAGTGGTGGATAATCCCAACCTGATTTCAAGAAGATCCAGAAGACAAGAAAGTTCAGTAAGTCCAACACCTTTGATCAAAGCAGATTCCTATCCTGATGAGTGGTTGTTTTTAGAAGACCTCCCTTTTGATGAGTCATTTGACCTTTCCTTATTTAGAACCAGGTCTGAAAGTGCACTTGATGACATAGTTCTAGATCCAGAGTTTATTGCAGATCTTGAAGTCCAAAAGGAAAACTTGTCAATTGATGAGTATATTTTAAATTCCCCTCAGTCATCCCTTACTACTATTAAGATCCCTGAGCTTTCTGAAACAATTTCAACTCCCTTTAGTTCACCATTATTCCCCTCCACCTCCGAAGTTCATTCCTCACCTCCATTCATACCCTCACTTCCCTACCAACCTATCATTACCCATCAAACACCTATTGTTCCTAGTTCTCCATCAACTACTGTATCATCCCCTGGTACCCCAACTCCACTTCTTAGCCCTGCCCAACTTAGAGCCATGGCAAATAGATATGCCCCTCTTATGTTACCTGCTCCACTGGGTGCCATGCCACAAGACTACCAGAACAAAATTGTCCAATTTGATGGCATAGGACCTTATACAACACAAAAACATGTAAACAAAATGACAGATTACTTTGAATTACATGAAATTGATATTGGAGATGTTCAAATGAGACTTTTTGCTCAGACTCTAGCTGGTGATGTTAGGAAATGGTTTAGAGCATTGCCTGCTAATAGCATAGATAGTTTAGAAGTATTTTATCAACAATTTTTAAATAGATGGGAAAAGAAAAAGAACCATCTACAGATTCTTTTAGAATACAAGAGCATCCGAAGAGGACCAAATGAAATAGTCCAGGATCACTCGACTAGATTTAACAATATATACAATGCAATACGAGTCAATCTTAAACCCCCACCTGACTTAGCTCTGATAAAGTTTCTTGATGGGTTTGATATTGATATGGCATTCCAACTTAGAGAGAGAAATCCTCCAACTTTAGAAGACATGCAAAGTGTAGCAGTTAGTGTAGAAGCTAACTTGCTAGCAAAAAGACCTAGGGTTAGGAATGAAAGGAGAGGACCCGTGAAAGATGAAGCCTCACCCTCTGACCTTAAAATAGATGTCCTAACCAAAGGAATAGAAAAACTTATGGATAGGATAGAGAATATTGAAAGGAAGCCTCAATGGGATAATCAACAAGCATCTCCAGTGAGAAATCCAAACTTTAGAAAGAATCAAAATCAAAATACTGGAAAAAATGGACCTGATCAGAATATCAAGCCTCCTTTTCAAGAAAACTATGCTGAAACATCCCATTTGAAAGACCCTGAACAAGATACACAAATAAACTTAATGGGATTAGATGAAGAAGAAACTGTCTTCTTGACTCAAGATGATCAAGAATTACATATGCTTTAGCAATTGCAAACCCAATCAGGAGAATCATTTGATTATGAACAAGGGTATGATTCTACTATCTTTGAAGTGCACAAACAATACAACTTGAGGAGTAAAAAGAACATTGATACTCCTAACCAAAACAAGAAAGCAGTATCAAATCAACCTAAGAAAATCAAAATAGCTCTAGTTACTACAACTCTCCAAATCCTCCCTAGACCAAATCAGAACCCTTCTGGTCCCACCATTGTAGATACAACCCATGACCAACCCCCTGATGATCAACCATCCACTTCAATCCCCTCCAAGGAGACAATGGAGAAATCTCCAAACACCATATTAGAAAATCCACAGAAAGATACTTCAAATGCAGAAAAAGAAGAACAATCTACTCAAACTCCTCCCTTGAAAATTCCAAGCCCTAAAATAGAGAAAGCCCCTTTGCCTTTCAATTTGGGAGTAGAAATGGCTAAACTGAAAATCTCAGTTCCCTTAACATAACTGATTAAAAATGAAATCTATAAATCTCAAATAAGCAAAACCTTAAACTTCATTGAGAATGAAGACTTTGTCAAATTGTTTGATGATCAACCTGAGCTTATATTCGGTCCTGATGTTAATGGAAAACCATTAGAAGGAGGGATACCACCCTTTTATATTAGCCTTAACATTCATGATAAAATCTTACATAATGCAATGTTAGATTTTGGGGCTTCACATAATTTAATTCCTAAATTTGTTATGGAAAAATTAAACTTGGACATTACTAGCCCTTACAAGGACCTATTTTCATTTGACTCAAGTCAAGTAAAGTGCCTAGAGTTAATTAAAGACCTGTGTGTTTCCTTAGTACAATATCTTGCTAAAACCATTCTCATGGATGTAGTTGTTGCTGATATACCGCCTAAAAATGGCATGCTATTGTCTAGATCACGGGGGGCTAAACTCTAAGGATCTTTGCAACTTGACATGCCATATGCCACAATTTCAGTCTTTGGACATCCTAAAAAATTGTACAGAGAGACCCTAATGAAATATGTAGTGAGTAGCCAGGATAGGCCTCAAAACTTTCCTATCTATTCCATGCATTCTGACATTGATTCTTTTATTATGTACAGTGCTGAACAAACATAAGAGACTACTTCAAACAACATTATTTCAGAACCAAAAGAAATTGCAGTTATAGCTCGAAGTGAAACTGTCCAAACTCAATAGCTTTGAGATAAAAAAGATGATCAAGACACCTTGATCAATGAAACTTTGACCCCCCCAGACAGTAAGAATTATGAACATGAAATATTATGGCATCTTGAATTTGATGGGTCCATGAATAAACTAGGAGCAGGGGCTGGAGTGTGAATATACAATTTAGAGAATGATCACTCAGAGGGCCATGCTTACAGACTGAATTTCAAATGCACTAACAACATGGCTGAGTACAAAGGACTTCTTTTAGGTCTCAAATTGGTTAGAAAGTTAGGAGCTATAAGAGTTTCTATTATAGGAGATTCTGAGTTGGTTATAAAACAAATTATTGTTGTATATATGACCAAAGATCCTAGGTTAAGCTTTTATAGAGGAACAGTTGTAGAAATATTGAACACTTTTCTAGAAAACAAGCTTGCAGTCATCCAAAGGAAACATGATATGCAGGCTCATAGTTTAGCAATGTTTTCCAGCACTTGTAAGTTACCATTTCAACCTAACCATCAGTACACTGCTGAGGTTAGGCACAGACCTGCTATCCTAGATAACTTTAAAAACTGGCAAGTATTCACTAATGATCAACAGATAAATAATTTTTTAACTTTAGAAGAAGAATTTGTAAATAGTAATATAGATACTGACATAACATTAGATTCTGATTTTAGAGATGAAGTAGAAATTAATATAATAGAAGAGGAAGAGATAGATAGATTTCATCCCACTAAATTTACAAAATCAGATGTAGAAAACCTAAAACAAGTTGAAATTGATGAGATAATTAATGAAGACTCTGAAATCATTAATGTCAAAGACACTTGTTTGATTCAAATGATGTCCCTAGAAAACCAAAAATGGAACCTTTAAAATATGATATTGAGGAGTGTAATATAGGTACTGAGGAAAATCCAAAACTGATAAAACTTTTGAAGTCCTTACCTCCTACTGAAAAAGTGAAAAACATTGAATTGTTAAAGGAATTCCAAGATGTCTTTTCTTGGAGTTATGAGGACCTCAAGTCCTATGACACCAACATAATACAACACTCCATCCCCATAAAGAAAATCAGAAACCTTTCAGATAGAAGCTTAGGAGGATTAATCCCATCTTATTGCCTTCTATTGAAAAGGAAATCAGAAGAATGTATGAAGCCAAGATAATAGCACCAATTAGATTCTCTGATTGGGTTTCAAATTTGGTGCCCACAAGGAAAAAGAATGGTGAGATTAGACTTTGTGTTGATCTCAGGAATCTTAGTAAAGTTTCACTTAAAGACAATGTTATAGACATTTTTGGGCACTACAACCCCAAGCATAAAATGTCCATAAACCAAGGGCTCCTAAGTCCCTAAAAGTGTTGTTCCAACCCCTAAAAGAACAAGGTCAACTGATTACAGCTTCTCCCAGAAGTTCTCCATGAAAAACTACTCAGAACTGGTCAAAACAGGATCATTTCACCTGCTCCATAGGCAAAGTGCATTGCATCTCACCTAAATACACACAGTGGGTGCGTTGCATTTCAAAAAGCCCTTCTATGGGGTGCGATGGGCGAGAAGAGACAAATGGCAGTGTCAATCCGCGAGGTGGAGAAGCATGGAATCTTCCAGAAAATTCTCCTGTGACACTTGCCTCTTTGAATTCGACCAGGGATGAGTAAGAGATCATCAATCTCAAAATGGAAGCAAGAAATATTAGAGGGAAGACACTAATCAAATCACAAGCTGACTCATCTTCCTTACAGACATCTATATATGTATCCCTCATCCCAGAGATCCACGGGCTGGAATTCTGCATCTTGTAAGGAATTGCTGTTGGTTTCTTGAGGCAACATCATAGTGTTGGGTGATCTAAGCTTTGCATGAGGTGAAGAAGGGCTTACTTGCTGAGAGGATGATGCTGGGTCAGAACAACTGGTTGTAACTCTCTTGGCTCTTTTTTGATTATCAATAAATCTATTCAAGTTTTCCTCCATACTCTTGTGTAATTTATGTTTTGTGCATTTGTATGGTCAATTTACATCTGATCGTAGATTGTTTATGATAATAGATCCATGTTCTCGTATAGTGTTATGCTGCTTTGATTCTACAGGTACTCTGTGAAGCTGGGTATACAAGAGAGCAAGTAGCAAAGGACTATCAGAAGAGAGAGGAATCGAGCAAGGAACCAAGCACAAGATAGAGGTTGGTCTCCTTTATTCTTCTCTCATCTATCTTTCATAAAGGAAAACGAAAGTAGTTTTACTTTGTTTGTTTCTAAGGTAGCTACCCGCCTTAGTGGGATTAGCAGTTCTGCATAGACACTTTTCCCTATAACAAAATGGCGACTCCACTGGGGAGCGACTAGGTTGTTTGTTTATCTACATTTATTTACTTTATAAACTTATAGACGGAGCCTGAAGTTGAGCCAGGTAGCCTTCGAACTGCATTTGCTATGCAAATGCAAAGTAGATAAATGCCACTTCAGTCAATCTCCGGGTTTTGTTTATGAATTAAACAACTGATTTACAAACTTTCTAATTGCCCTTGTGGTGGCTCTAGTAACCTCCTTAGATCTACCCCTATGATTGATTTACTGATTACCACTTGCTCGGCCAAAATCCCTTAACTGAACTGCAAACTGTGACCCGAAACCCAATCAAAGTCTCGTCCCTGGCCTAGCGCACTGTCTGTTCTATGAATCTCAAATTCAGCGCACTTCCCGAGTGTAGTAGGTGCACTGCATTTCAAATTCACTGTGTTACAGGTGCGCTGATCAGACTAGGCGTTGTTCCTAAATTTTGGTTTATGTGTTCACTCTTTTCAGATCTATTCAAGAGTTTTGTTGCCTGTAGTCAGTACACCTCTATTTGAAACCCCTTTCCTTGCTGTTATTCCGCCTCCATTGTGCAAAAAACTGTAAATGTTTTTGTGTATTTGTTGAGTCATTTTCAGTTCTCCTTTGCTAAGAAGTAACGTAATTGTACTGTCGTTTCTTGATTTGAAAGTGTCGCAAGTGTCGTTTTCAGTCATAGAAGAGAGTCTGATTGCTCTTGATAGTCGATTACCCTGTTACTATTGTATTTGATCTAAATTAGTAGTTTTTCTAGTGTCAAAAGCAAGTTTTCATTTCCAATTCGCAAAGTGTTGTCATTGTCTTCATTTTGATTTTGAAAAGAAACTTGTTAGTAATTGTCGCTTTGAAAAATAATTCAGATTTGCGCATTAGCTTTCTTTTTATCATTCACATATTAAGAAGGCCGAAAACAAATACATGCATGTGCATTTGCATTTAGACTGTTTGATTGGTTTGATTTAGGACAGTGCATATAGTGTGTGCTCTATGCTCTTTGCTGAAAGAATACTGTCTCTCTTTCCTTAGTAGCTAGGATTTTCATTGCACAAAGAAGATAAAAAGACTGTTTATAATCTTAGATTGCATTTTAGGAATTGTACATCTACATCACGCGGTGAACCTGAAAGGAAAATTTCTTAAGCAAGATCAACTATAAAATAAATTTAATGAATCTAACAACGCTTTGG
The DNA here is from genome assembly GCA_031772625.1 of Pinus tabuliformis. Taxonomy (NCBI): domain Eukaryota; kingdom Viridiplantae; phylum Streptophyta; class Pinopsida; order Pinales; family Pinaceae; genus Pinus; species Pinus tabuliformis. Next base: position 763,228,872 of record CM062814.1, on the reverse strand, counting down.
AACCTAACACACAACATCTAGAAGTCTAGGCTAGAGACGTATTCCGGCATTGTAAAGCCTGGTAACTGTTGTTCTCACTGTTGGTTGGGTGGTTCCTCCACTTTGAGACGATAAGTGCTAGTACGGACTTGTGCTCCCACGTATCGTCGAGTATATTTTGGGAGACCACAATAGGCTTAATCCTTTATCCATAGGAAGCTGTGTCTGCCGCCCTATCGATCGCAATGCATTGAATACAACATTCGGGAAGATTGACTGCCGTACCGTAAAAAGTATTCTGTACTTTTGCAATTGGTTTGGTAATCCCTCTGCCTAGATTTCCAGAGCAGTCCCTTTCGTTCCTTTTCAGACTCCTTAACGGAAAAGGTCCATCTGAGCACTTGTCACTTCAGCCTCATTAAAATCGAAGGCGACTAGAGTCATCTTTTGTTTTTTCTCGACTCTTAAAAATTGAAAAAACAAGTTGTGTCAAAGCGTCTAAAATTTATTTTAAACGGAATAATCATCACCTTTCCTACGTTGGTCTTAGGTTGAGAAAATGGAGTCCACCAACCAAGGATTTCCTCTTGGAGGAAATCCTAGTCCCTTCTCCTCTTGGGGAGATGTTGGTGCACCCCATATGACCACATTGTCACTTCCAGGATTGACAATCGGCTTGCCCGTATGGCTTTTCTCAACCTCTGTCTTTCAGAACACCGCAATTCCTGAACAATCGAGTCAGCAACTAGACAATTCCAGAGTTACCCCCCAACCCTCTACTTCGTCCAATTCTTCCTCTCCTCCTTCCTCTTCGCTTGATGAGGCCGGTAAAGCCAAAAATCAAGTACCTGAGAAGAAGAAGGAAAAGAAGAAGAAAGAGAAGAAGAAGAAGGAGCCAAAGGTGAAAATGGGTAACCAAGCGTCTTCTAGCGAAAATCCACACACTGCACTGACCAGGCCTAAATCGCCATGTGTCATTTGCAAAGGAGACCACTATAATAGAGATTGTCCTTGCATCCCTCGGATCTTAAGGGACTGGTCTCCTCGTTTGCACAACCCGGTGTCGTCAACCTCTGATGATCATGTTGAAAACACACCGTCGACTAGTGAAAGTGAAGCCCCTGGACTGTTAAATTGGAAATTAGGGCCAAAATCCATGTGGGGTAGCTTATTTTTGGCAGCTGATATTTTTATTGGATCCCTCTCGTCGAGAGGTGTAGGATTGATCCAAAGATCATCTGATTCCGATAAGTATTTATGGAGATATGAATTTATTTTGTTTATGTAATTATTATCAAGCCGACCAGCTCTTATGTAGGCTCTAGAAGCCCAACCGACGTGTCTATTCATCATCCTCGTTGTGGTATAAATAGATGAGGATTTGATATCATTTAGACACTCATTCTAGATGTGATCTCCTCTCCACGTCTTGGGTTTTTGGAAGGAGAGTCACAAAAGGAGTACGCTGGCCTAGATTAATGATGCCCTAATACATCGTAGTCTTGGAGACCTTATAAGATATACGCTGTTCATAATACACGCTGTTCACATTGGATATGGTGTGGATGTTATACGCTAGTTTCATGCAGTCATGGGATCACGCTATACATATTGATTATACGCAGATTCGTAGAAATTCATATGATTTAAGCGTAGGAACACAACATGGAAGGAACGTAGTAATGCCATGGCTTGCATCGATGGAACGTAGTCATAATACACACGCAGTAACTTATACGTGGATAACCCCAGCAACATCGATGGAACGCAGTCATAATACACACACAGTAACTTATACGTGGATAACCCTAGCAACATCGATGGAACGCAGTCATAATACACACGCAGTAACTTATACGTGGATAACCCCAGCAACATCGATAGAACGCAGTCATAATACACACGCAGTAACTTATACGTGGATAACCCCAGCAATATTCATGGAATGCAGTCATAATACACACGCAGTAACTTATACGTGGATAACCCCAGCAACATCGATGGAACGCAGTCATAATAGACACGCAGTAACTTATACGTGGATAACCCCAGCAGTATTCATGGAACACAGTCATAATACACACGCAGTAATGCCCTGGCTTATACGTGGATAACCCCAGCAATATTCATACGATGGCATCGATGGAACGCAGTCATAATACACACGCAGTAATGCCCTGGCTTATACGTGGACATGGAGCAATAGATACGCTGTGTATATGCTGATCAATGAAACAGTAATATGCTATCAATGAAGAATGCATACGCAGTCAAAAGTGGCACAGCCATGGAGAAGAGCCGCAGTGAGGAAGACACCTAGCCAAGGTATTTGAAGCCGAGGTAGCCGCAGTCAAGACCTCGCATGTATGGGAGCAGATCCGCACTGCAGGAAGAATGACGCTGATCTCAGGTGAGTACAAGTTCTTAATGTAAAGGTGCAGGTTCCGTATTTCGTAAGAGTATGAAACATATATGATAAGGGTTTTGGTGAAGAGGAAACCCTTGCAACTTGCACTACATAAACATCACTTCGAACAGCATGCTATCTCGGCAGTGACTAACTCTGTCTCAGCCAAATAGAGATCACGTTAAAGTGATTATCTCAGTCTTGCATACATATATGACTGTCTTGGCATAATTGACACAATCTGAAGATAAAAGAAGATTTCGTTGATGATATATTCTCAGCATACTTGTGATGGGAGTCTTAATAGCTGTCATAGTATTCAAATATAGCATAATGCAGTCTTGATGTGTTACGAAGAGCAGATCATAGTCGAGGTCCTGATAGAACTAGACATGAATCATGATCTTGTATTCCTGTGATCTCAGGGTGATGATCTCAGTGTAGCAAGGTGCAGAAGAGATGTGACATCAATGATCTCAATGACAAGGATCACATTAATTATAGATCATCATCATATATATGTATATGAGAATGATGTAATGGGATTGCATAATGATGTAAAGGGCAGCATGATCATGATGATGTAAAGGGCAACATGAGAAAGGAGCAGCATGAAGCATGATGACGCATGGGTATCATAAAGCATGATGAGATCATGGACATGGGCAGCATGAGATCATGGAAATGAAGGGCAGCATGATGATGGATAAGATCATGGACATGAGCAACGTGATTAGTGCAGTATGGTGCAGTATGAGTGGTACAGCAAGAGAACCAGATGCAGCACGATGATAGGTGAAGGAGTCACCTTGGAGAATCAGTTGAAGCAGAATGTCTTCAACTGATCTCATTGTTATAGAAGATGATCTATGCTTAGATCTAGACAAGTCAAAGTGTTGACTTCTGTTGTAATTGTACTCTCTCTCTCTCTCTTTCTCTACTGAACTTTGAAGATAAAAGAAGATTTGATCAAAGGGTTTCCCCACACATTGTGGGGTTTGTCCCTGGCTTGCGCCATATCTTGTGTCCTCTTGTCTTGGCTTGTCTTCTGCATATTATATTTATGTTCTATCTGCAGTTTATCGTAATGCTGATGCGATTGCTAACTGTGAAATTTTAAATAAATTGCTCTAGCATAGAACATACCAAAAATTAACATGGACAAAAAGGAAAGTGCAAATTTCCTTGTAAATTGTGTGAAGGCGATCACGCCATCCATCGTTGTCCCTTCTTAGACGAGGCTAAAAGAGTTTTGGACGATCATCCGGTTTCACCGTTACGACTTCCTCCTGGATATAAGAAACTCTTGCCCAGTTCGTCACTAGTTGAAAATCCAGCTGACCCGCCCAGGTGGTCAGCCGAAGCATCTATCATTGAAGATAAACCATCTGAACCCATACCAGATGAAAGTCAAAAGGTCGAGGCGGCAGTTGACCCGGTCTTGCCTTCAGAGGTTCTATCTTCAGATGATACAGTCACTGAAGAGAACAAGGATGACACCATCCAAATTCTTTTCGTAAGCACAGACTCCGAAGAACATGGGGGCAATCTACCCATTCCTTTACCGTAGGAAGGAAGTTCATCAGAGTCATATCTGACCGTCTATTCGATCCCACCTCCAAGCAACCTAGTTGTCTCCTTCGACTGGAATCAACTAGGCAAACCCCGTTTACTGGCTAGTGTACCATTCCGAATCATTGCTCAAATATATAGAATGTTTATGGCTGGTACCATCATAGATGAAGGGCCTTCTGTGAGTATCCTTTCCTTGATTTCTTGGAAAGTGCTTGGTTCACCATCGCTTTTGCCTGAGATGAGAAATCTAACAGGCTTTGACAAAGGAACCAATCGACCGTTAGGGATCCTTCCCAATGTGCCCATAACATTGAGAGGGAAAACCGTTCAAATGAACGTAATGGTAGTCCAAGGACCCCTGGATTATAATCTACTCCTTGGACGAGACTATATTTATTGCATGGGAGCCATTGTCTCATCACTCTTTAGAGTAATGTGTTTTCCGCACGAAGGAAGAGTGGTCAAGCTCGTAGACCAACTTTCATTTCCCGGTTCACACATGGAAAATAGTCATATACCATTCCTGAATGGTCTTTTCACGCAAGGAATGTCTCATCAATCCCCAGTCCGTCCACCTGATGAGCGCGAGTGATTCGGGGGACATGACTGAAACCCAAGGGGCATGCACCCTGGTCTGCTTCGACAGGAAAATTTCAGGTATAAGATAGGTTTCCGTGAGAGATATATGACTAGTATGACACTCCCGTCCGTGATTGGAAAAGGGGGTTGGACTGGAATAAGATTCCCTTGTCAAAGTTATGTGGGTGGAGGCGTCTGCACCACTCGCCTTTGTCTATTTCGGTAGACATCGCCGAAGAAGTGTTTTGTTTGCGGTGCATATAGAACAATCTTTGGTAACCTGAAAGAGGTAAGCCTTTCCCGATGAAACAAATGTTTTGTCAGTAGATTGAGAGGTGACCTTGAAACTCTATTTTATACCTTGGGGCATGCAAACCTTTTGGTGTGCAAGCGAAGAGCGACCATTTATTTTTTTAAATTTGTAGGTCCTCTAACCCTTTAAACTTGTAGGATTGGTCGTTTCCTAAATTGCATAAAGAAAGGATGTGGGGCAAAGATTTGAAAAATTGTCGTTTTTATATATGAGACATCCTTATTATGCGACTGGATATATCGAGTAGTTTTAACGCGGACTTCATGCTCGTTAAAAAATAAACATAAGCAATGAGAAAATGTTTCCCCCAGCATTTAAGCTCAATAAAAAATGAACCAGTTTCCGGTAAACAACCATCGTGAATGTAGTACTTCAGCCTTTAAAGCCTTGGTCGTGTTCTCATCATCACCTCCACTTTGTATTGGCTGATCATTCACCTCCATTTGATTGTTTACTCCTTTTGAGGAACAGCTGCGAAGAGTGATCCTGTTAGACATCCTTGTAACACTACTGTGATTGGAAAATTCCAAACCTTACCTGGAATCAGCTGCTACCCAAATTTATCACTCGTTCCTCAAAGACAAGTCTCCTTTAAGCTCTTTTCAACTAACTCGTAAAACATGAAAAGATTGCCAAGCCATTGGCCTCTCCAGCTCGTTAAAGGGATCGGAAGTGCTATCCCTCCATTAGATTTTAATCCTTTTGGACCTGAGGGATTATTACAAAAAAATATCGAGCGCTTGTTTTTTTTGGCTCGTTAAAAGTATCGAAAATTCATCCCTTCTATATTGTTTTATACTTTTTCGGGCTTAAGGGATTAGATGACGAAAAAGGATTTTTGGAGTTTCCTTTACGTCCCTTTTCAGACTCTCTAAAATTGAAAAGGATCGAGTTATCTTTGTCGTTAAACTCGTTAAAACCTAATAGCGACAAACTTGTCCATAACAGACAAGAACGAGTTTCACTATTGCTAGGCTCGTTAAAACATAGCGATGGGTTTGCCCGAAGGGAAAATTATAGAACACGCATATGTTATCCCCCTCAAGCTTGACAAAAATAAAGAGGTATTGGTCAACAATGACTGGGGAAAAATTGGGAAGAAAACTTGAAGAAACTTTGTTGGTAGCAAGTTGCTCTTGAACATGACACTTTCACTCCGCATCTAAGTCGGGTTGGGTTGTATCATTCACCGGTCACATCACCATGGTCACATCACACCATCCACATTCGGGGTTAATGCTACCAATCCATCATGTCAGTTTCGCCGATATGTTCAAGAGAAGTCACTCAGAGGATTCACCTGTGTCTCACCCGTTGCAATACATTTACGCTCCATTCTTTCATGACCGCCACCCTGAACCTTATATCACCGGACCGTTTTCACCTCCATTAAAATCATTTGCTCCGTTCCGTGTAATTGATGTGGGATTCATTAAGGCCCTCCTATGATGGATTGCTTCTTTTCGACATCAGCTCATTATCCAAGAAGTCGATCTAGGAACACCCCTCTTAGTACTTTGAAGCTTGCATGCCTCAATGGCAAGTTTCTCACTTCCAGCGACAGGTTTACACCAATGGCCTTCGACTGAAAGATTTTGCGTGGTGTTCGACGCCAAGTCCCTTATTCACACCACGTGAATTGTACTGTAGTACCTTGACGATCATTATCATTATCGGTGATTCCTCTCGCGCCTGTTAACAGCTTACATCATTGGCTGGTAATCAGGTGATGTCTTTCCATGTTCGACTCCAGAACATCTCTCACATGGATCGACTTGTACTTTGAGTGAAGATCGAACGAGATCGAAGACCCCGAATCTAGTTTCATCCATCCGGGCTGCGATATATATTCAGGAAATAAAGACATCAAATGTACATCATTGCTGCAGAGGTAATCATCCAATCTAAGGGATGATGGCTCTACTAGAATCATCAGTCTACACTCAGACAATTGTCTGTCTTATGTACATGAAAATGATTTTGTAAGGCTGAGCATGGGAATGACTGCCTCAGCTAGATCATGAAAATATTATGAAGATAATGTATTGTATTTTATCTTATTACAGGTCTCCTTCCAGCTTGAAAGAACTTCGGATCCTCATGATAAAGCATTTCACCCGACATCAAAAAGATTAACGACCTCATGCTTTAGGGGGAAAATGTTATAGACATTTTTTGGCACTGCAACCCCAAGCATAAAATGTCCATAAACCAAGGGCTCCTAAGTCCCTAAAAGTGTTGTTACAACCCCTAAAAGAACAAGGTCAACTGATTACAGCTTCTCCCAGAAGTTCTCCATGAAAAATTACTCAGAACTGGTCAAAACAGGATCATTTCACCTACTCCATAGGCAAAGTGCGTTGCATCTCACCTAAATACACACAGTGGGTGCGTTGCATTTCAAAAAGCCCTTCTATGGGGTGCGATGGGCGAGAAGAGACAAATGGCAGTGTCAATCCGCGAGGTGGAGAAGCATGGAATCTTCCAGAAACTTCTCCTGTGACACTTGCCTCTTTGAATTCGACCAGGGATGAGTAAGAGATCATCAATCTCCAAGTGGAAGCAAGAGCTATCAGAGGGAAGACACTAATCAAATCACAAGCTGACTCATCTCCCTTACAGACATCTATATATGGATCCCTCATCCCAGAGATCCAGGGGCTGGAATTTTGCATCTTGTAAGGAATTGTTGTTGGTTTCTTGAGGCAACATCATAGTGTTGGGTGATCTAAGCTTTGCATGAGGTGAAGAAGGGCTTACTTTCTGAGAGGATGATGCTGGGTCAGAAAAACTTGTTATAACTCTCTTGGCTCTTTCTTGATTATCAATAAAGTTATTCAAGTTTTCCTCCATACTCTTGTGTAATTTATGTTTTGTGCATTTGTATGGTCAATTTACATCTGATCCTAGATTGTTTATGATAATAGATCCATGTTCTCGTATAGTGTTATGCTGCTTTGATTCTACAGGTACTCTGTGAAGCTGGGTATACAAGAGAGCAAGTAGCAAAGGACTATCGGAAGAGAGAGGAATCGAGCAAGGAACCAAGCGCAAGACAGAGGTTGGTCTCCTTTATTCTTCTCTCATCTATATTTCATAAAGGAAAACGAAAGTAGTTTTACTTTGTTTGTTTCTAAGGTAGCTACCCGACTTAGTGGGATTAGCAGTTCTGCATAGACACTTTTCCCTGTAACAGACAATTACCCTCTTCCTAAAATGGATCATATATTACAAAGGGTAGTAGGGTCAACCAGAATCTCATTATTGGATGGGTTTTCTGGTTATAATAAGATTTTATTTCACCCAAATGACCAAGCTAAAACAACGTTCACTACTCCTTAGGGCACATTCATATATGTGAAAATGCCTTTTGGATTAAAGAATGCAGGGTCTACTTTCCAAAGAGCCATGGACACAGCTTTTGCTAAGGCAATTCATGACTTCCTAGTCATATACTTAGATGATATCACTATATGCTTTCAGAGGTAATAATGCTTTCTTTCTCATGTAATAGCTTGTGTCCCCAATGCAGTAGTCAAGGATATCCTAACTCAAGATGGTCCAAATGGAAAGGGAGGGAAATGGATTGCTACTATATTAGAATATGACTTGGAAATCAAACCAAAAAAGCTAATCAAAGGCCAAGGTTTCGCCAAGCTCATGGCTGAATCTAACTATTTGGCCTTAGATATAAATTTTATTGCATAAATGGATAACGGAGTGGAGATGGTGACTCCACCAATCAGCCAGGCCTTTATTGAATCACCATGGTATGTTGACATCATATATGTTTTAAAAAATCTACAAGCTCCTCCTAAATTATCAAGGACCAAAAGCAGGTTTTTAAAAATGAAATATTTGAAATTTTGCATAATTGACAATGCTTTGTTTTGGAGGAATCATGAAGGTATCCTTCTTAATTGTTTACTGAAATAATAATCTGACAAGGTGTTACAAGAGTTTCATGCAGGTGATTGTGGAGGACATCTTTACTGGAAAACCACTGCTGACAAGATTCTTAGAGCTGGTTTCTATTGGCCCACTTTGTTTTCTGATGAAAAGAAATTCGTAACCTCATGTCCTAAATGTCAGATTTTTGAAGGAAAGAAAAAGCTTTTACCTGTGCCTTTGAAACCAATCTCTACTGAAGTACCTTTTCAACAATGGGGTCTTGACTTCATTGGTGAAATTCATCCACCTTCCTCTTCCCAACACAAATGGATCTTCATTGCTACATATTACTTTATCAAATGGATAGAAGCCATACCATCAAGGGAAGCCACTGATACTTTTATAATAACCTTCCTTGAGTCCAACATCCTATCTAGATTTGGATGCCCAACCAAGATCATCACTGATAATGCAACAACTTTCAAATCTAAAAGAATGATTGATTTCTATAATAGGTATCATATAACCCTGGGTCACTCCACAACTTATTACCCTCAAGGAAATGGACTAGCAGAGTCCTCAAACAAAATTTTAGTGAATATCATCAAAAAATTGTTGGAGGATAACAAGAAGACATGGAACAAAAAGCTAGTAAATGCCTTATGGGCAGATAGGCTAACCACAAAGAAATCCATTGGTACCAGTCCTTATCAATTAGTTTATGGAATGGAGGCTGTTTTCCCATCTTCCTTGGGAACACCAGTGATGAAACTACTCCAAGAATTGCAGGTTGAACCAAATGACATCCAAAGAAGAATCAACCAAACAATTCATTTACAACAGACCAAGAAATAAGTGTAAATCAGATCTCAAGTTGTGCAGGAAAGAATCAAGAAGGCTTTTGGTAAAAGGACTAAGGCATAAGATTTCTACCTAGGGGACAAAGTTTTGAAATGGGATTCAAGAAGAGAGGATAAAGGTAAACATGGGAAATTTGATTTTCTATGGAAAGGCCCATATATCATTTATGCTTTTAGAGGTAATAATGCTTTCTTCCTCAAAGAAATGGATGGCACAGAATCAGAAGGAGGACCAGTTAATGGTCGAATTCTCAAACACTATATTAAGCCTAGTTACTGATTTCACTAATCATTTGTACATATTTTACTTTAAAAAATCTAAAGTGGATTGGATGGTGAATTTTTGAAGGTTGAAGCCCGAAGTGAAGGCCCTAAGGCTCAAAAGTTTTACTGTCATAAATAACAATAATGTAGAGATTTCAAAAGGGAAGCTGCAGAGTGACATCACAGCAATTAAGAAGGCCATTGGTCTACAAAGTTCTTAACATTTCACCAGGAAATGCCATCCCCAAGTGGAGCCACTGTTAGTTTCCTATACCAATAGGAGTCATAATTTTTGAATGACTGAGATTAAACCTGTAATATGTACATACCTTTGCTTTTTGCAAATGTTTCCATATTCAAAAAATTAAAAAATGTAAAGAGGGTATGTCCTAAAAGAATAATCAAAGGACAAAAAGAACAAAAAGGTCAAAAAAGATGAAAAATATGAACCCCAAGAAAAGAAAAAGACCATGAAAGTGAGCAAGCCAAAATGCCACTACTATTTACTTTTTAATGATTGTGTGCAGCTTGTAATCTTTGCCACAATCCATGATAGTCAAATGTTTAAACTTGACTATTTCATGTTTTCAACTTCATGTCTATAGATAGAGAATAATATCTGACCAAACTGTTTAATCTTAGCAGATAATTATATAGGTAGAGTAAATAAAAGGAGCTCAACTGTTTAATCTGAGCCCTTGGATGTAATAAGGTTAGATTTAGTTAGTTTACCATTGTAAAGAGAAAGAAAAATGTTTGATAAGGGTTTGCTAGCTCAAATGCACCCTAATAAAGAGAAGTAAAAATGGTAGGATGAGTAGGAGGGTAAGTAGAAGAGTGGTTGCAGAAAATGTGATGATTGATTAGGAAAAAGCATATTTATCAACTTTCAACATGTATTTCAAATGTGAATGGGCATTTAAGCATGCAGATGGATATCAAAGTCAATTAATTAATTTCCCTCATTCATTTCACCTTTTACTTAACTAATTTCCCACAATAAAATTCAAAATGCTTAAAAACCCTAAGTCAAAGAGGCTCAGAGCATTTCTATGACTTTTGGAGGGATTGGACCCTTGGATCAATGACTTATAGGGAGGGACTGGACCCTTGGATCCCTGAGGTGCACATCTTTCCAAAAATTGTCCACTATTACCATGCAAACTACATCCCCAGTCAAAGAGAAGTGATGTCCCCCAACCAAACCATACTTTTCACCATCACTGCTGAGTCAATCAATGAAATGCTGCAACTACAACTAGGGCAAAACCTAACCCCAATTTCTATTGGAGACCTATTGGACCGATTCCCTAAGCTAACCACTGCAAAGCTTGCTGAAATGTTCCAAACTTTTATTGTAGAAGTGAAACATATTCCAAAAGATCCTCCCCCATATGTATATACCATATTTTCCAAATTTGGCCAAGACATTGTAGCAATGATATCTAGTATCCTAGGCTATACCACTAGTGAGTATATAGATGAAATCATTTTAGCCTTCATGTCCATTTTCACTCCAGGACAACCCCCTGCTATCATGTATGATTATGCCAAGTTCATAGCTGATAGGATGCATGACCAATTTCTTAGGATGAGTAATGAGAGAGTATTCAAGTATTCCTCAGTTTTGTACCACCTTTTTCTACATTACCAAGCTGAAAAGTTCCCCTTTTCTCTCCAAAATCTTGATACTAAAGGTCATCCTAGGTCAGTGATTTTCTGGACTCCTTTGATCCATAAGTATGACTCCCCATATCCCCATACAAACTTCATAGATCTTTTTGTACATCCTATAGTAAAAACGCTGATAGGCAACCCTCCTCCAAGAATCAATTCAGATATCAGGAGGATTCTGAAGCTTTCAAAACAACAGAAAGTGGGAGATTGGTACTTGTACCAAAATCATACTGAGATTAGGATCTATGGCTGTGAGTTGGCCCCATGTAAACTACCCAGATACCTCCCAATGAGGTCTTTTGCTCTGGAGTACTACAGGGAGATAATCAATTCAGATGAGGTGCATTTTGTTAAAGCCAAAAATAAGGCACAACTTAGAATCAAAGATCAACTAGGCCCCTTTGTGTGTAATAGCCGAGAAGCTGGAAAGGAAGCAGAGAAAATCCTTGAGAGACTTAAACTAAAACAGAGCTTCATGTGGAGATATAATCCCTTGGACTTAATCTGCAACAGAAGACATAAAAACAAGATGGTTCCCTACATTCACCACCGAATCGCCGAAATAGAAAAATAGTCAAATCAATTGGAATGGGTGGAGAATACTTTAGTAGATAGAGATAACACTGAAGTTGCTGTTGAAAATACTCTAATTGATCTAGAGAAACAACTTGATGAGGGTTCTTTCCTGCAGGTGCTAGGAGGATCACAGGTCCAAGAAGAATCTCAAGTCCAAGAAGAATCACAGGCACAAAGTGAATCACATGTAGAAGAAGAATTCCAAGTGTAAGAAGAGTCAGAACAACCAGACTTATCAAAGGAGTTAACTCAAACAGGTATACCAGAGCCCATCATGAGTACTCCCCTAGTCTTGCAAACTCCTCTAGATGAGGAGAAAAACCTTAAAAGAAATAGGGAAGAGGCTAGAAATGAGAGGCTAAAAACCCAAACCTATGCATAGTACTTAAAGATGGCACCCACCAATCAGACGAGGCTTATGTCAGCCTTTGATGTGAAAGAAGGAATAATGGAGATGACATTCATGAAGCCTACTACTCAACAACCAAGAACAATAGCAAACTTCAAAAAGATATATTTCGAAGTACTGGCAAAGGACATTCATCCTATTGACTAGATTGAGCTACACAAGTAGATAGGGGAGATGATTTACTCCACCTTGACAGAGAAGGCCATCGCAACCCACCAATTGCAAAGTTCACTGAATAACATATTAGCTCAATTGCAATAGGAGAAGGCCTCTTCACAGGCCAAAGATACCAGAATCAATTCCTTAGAGGACTTAATCATTGAGTTGGGACACGATCCCAAAGATGTAAAGGCCACTGAAAAATTGATAAAGAAGAAGAATGATGACATAGCTGCTTTGAAGAAGCAACTTAAAATTCCACCATTACATCACCCACAAACAACAGAAGTCCTGGAAACAAAAAAAGGGAAAGAAGAGCTTATGGACTTGGTCCTAAAGCTAAATGACCAATTGAAAGAAACAAAGAAGGAATTAGACACATTGATTCAATCGAAACAAAGTGACTACCACTTCTAGGAATGCCATTCCAACTATTTCTACTACAGTTCCTTCAACATTGGCAGCATCTTTGGCACCATCAGCTCCACCTGCCATAGCACTACCAGTCACAATTGAGTCTACAGCAACAGGTACATCTACATTTCTCTCTATCTTCATGCTTGAAGATATTTTTATTTCCTAAATTAAATCTCAAACTGTTATGAGATATTTTGTAAATATTTTTGTATAAATACTTCATATTTCGAAGTATTTATGGTGGATTCAAAGACATTTCTGTAGGCTTTTCTCTCAAATCAAAGTCTCATTGTATCAAAAACTGGATTGGCTTGCAGGATCATGGAATGAAGCTCAGATATTTTTCAGGATTCTTGTGTAAAGCGAAAATCAAATAAGTATTCTCTCATGTGTATTATTGGTTTTCCTTATGCTTCTTAATAATCATATGTGTTCTATGAAATCTGAATGTTAAACTGGGAATGATATTTCAGAACTGGCTTAAATGCACTCTGTCTTGACTATTTACATTCTAAATGTTTTCTGTTAGAGTATCTTAGCTAGGGAATTCTTAGCTGCTCCTTAGCTTCTATAGTTTTCCTTTTTGGTTTATGTAGCAAATGATTCTTAATTTCCCTTTGTTGATGATCACCCTCTGTTTCTCATTCTGATCTCGGTCCAAGGATTCTTAAGTGCCCTTCACCCTGGTTAGAATCATTCCATCCATCAACCCTTGAAGATTTTCCTTTTGCTTTGCTAGCCTGCCCTGTGAACATTCCCTTTTTATGATCTTATCTAGTTTTTCTATCCTTTTATTGACTCCATAGCCCAATGGTTTGAAGAAGCTAGCTCTATCCATCTATTCCTAGAATTCCACCACCCAACCAAAATCAAAACCTTATGAACACTAAGAACTAGCTTGAAATCCTCACCCAAACAAAGTTAAATTATAAAAAGAAAGCCCTCTCTGGACTTAGGTTGGTTAGGACTTGAGTCTAAAGATTGGTTTGTGGTTACCTCAGATTGTTCCTTATTTTGATAATTTCTAGGGAAACTCTTGAGTGATAACAGGGAAACTTTGAGAAGTGAAAAGTAATATTTTCAGGCTGGAAAAATCATGAAAAGAAAAATATCCTTCTGTAGAATCAACCATTTATCTACGGCATCCACATCTATTTGACCTTCAAATATGGGGATGTTAAAGGTAACTTGTACCTTAAAGGGTGGGGCGATTCTAGAGTGGTTGTTGGAAAGAGATACATCACCATTGGGTAGCCGTTGAAGGATCTGGGCAAATTTGTCCATCATCGCATTCCTCTATCGCTTGAGGGCTTCTTCGAGCAAAATTTTGAAAGGATCTCCTACCCCCTCGTCTTTCTTCTTTTCTGCCATGGGAGGCCATTGGGGTTTGCGAGGTTTGCCTTACAAAGGTTCAACTAGTCTGATTCCTAACTCATTATATCCCAACGTCATTGGGGACATGCAAAGAAAAACAAATAAAGAGAAGACCGCTTTGATACCACTGATTTGAACTTAAATAGGAACATAACAAATTACGGATATAACCATAAATACAGAGATGCAACATAAATAACACTTCATTTCATTAATATCAAATATTGAAATATGTTTACAAATGGAATGGAAATAAACTAGCTCAGGCGATGGTAGCTTATCTCTAAGAAGAGATGTGGCAACTACATGTCTCTGAACTATGTTACAATGAGGCTCAAGGGCCTATTTATTATTGAAAAATAAGGTAAAACCCTAAACAACCAAAACCATAACCCAAGGAGATGGAACGTCAAGCGTTTGTGGGCCCTATTGGGGTTGGGTAGCCAACTTCCCAGGGTCATAACTTGGTCATATTATCTCCATTTGGTGCGTACGATACCTTGTTGGAAATATCTCTCCAAGTATTACAGGATTTGTGGTAGGCCCCTACCTATGGCTATGGACTTCTTGCATACCTCAAAAAAACATTGTTTAGGGGGTCAAAACTGCTCCAGAAGTTTAGGACCTGAAAAACTGCTAAAAATAGTAAATGTTTCAATAAACAAGGAAATAGATGAAACCGTCTGGAGGTTTATGTGGAATAGGTGGGTGTCCACCACTATACACCTAGATCAATAAATTTCTCATATGAGCTCCAATATATACCAGGGTCATGTATATATTTATATTCATAACATGAACTTACCATGATCATCAAAGGAAGCAATGGAAACTTTGTCCTCACGGGAATCATGGACAATTCAAGTGACTCCTCTTGCACAAGAAACACCTCCAAACTGTCACATACCCTATTTATAAGCCTAAATAAAATGACAAAGGCAACCATATGGATTCAATTCTATGAATTTTTTGTGGACATGACATTGTGTGTTGCAGAGAGAAAAGAAAAAATGAAGAGAGCTAGGTTCACTATTCTCGCCATGGCCTTCTAGTATAATAGAGATTTATTATTGTGCCTCTATGCAACTTAGCTTCTATTACTCCTTTGAACACAATTTTTCACATAATTAACCATGTATAAAAACTCACTTTGGATGTCTCAACCTTCCATAGTAGTTTAAATTTCTAAGTAGTTAGCCAAGTCATTAAACCTAAAAGTTGTATAATTGCTCGCCTAAAATTTAGGCTATAGAAAATTAAGAATGAAGAGAGATATTATTAGCTAGTGTAAGCAATACTACGTAAATCCAAATTGAGTTGCAGGAACCTTTGCTAAAACAATGAAGAAACCTCAAAATGGACTATGATGTCTTATGCAATCACCCTTTATCTAGCTTCAATTTCCATGCTTTGGATTTTTTGATTAAGATAGTTTGATAGATTCCACCAAGGCTAACATCATAGTAAAAATTTATTTGTTTGTATACACTAATGAAATCTCTTAAAAAAATCTCAAATGGCAGTGTGAAATAACAACTTATTTGATGAATTCTTTGATTTGCTAGAAATTTAGCTCTAATATATACGTATTAAATTTGAATTTATTATCATAAACAAAGAGTGGGTATGTACACTTTCTTTATGACTTCAAGGAGTAGGGTAGAGAGAAAATTCAATTGTATATGCATATGAATACCAACTAAATGTCCTTGCAGGCATCAGTGGGTTGACTCCTACTCTCTCTACATTTTCCAACTTGGAGCTTCTTTGGGAGAAAACCCTAGGGAGAGATTGATTTTGTGAAGAGGTCCTCAGTGTGTTGCATCACCCGCTTCAATCTATTAGCCTTCCCTACACATACATCGGGGAAAACCCATAATAAAATATTATTGGGCATTGGAGGAGGAGACACACAAGCTATTGATCACTTCCACATCATGCTTGTAAGAATCAACCAGAAATAATTTCTTGTTGTTTGTATAGGGGAGAAAATTAGAACCTTGGGAGAGCTTTACCTGGGAATATAAACATTATCCACTTGACATGGATATTTAGGCTAGAGTCACACTACAAGGGGAGAAGTCAGGACTTGAAGAAATGAAGGCTATATTTTTAATATAGGACATGAACATTACATTTAGTACCTCCTTAAGATTTGCACTAGGAAATTCATTGAAATTAATCTCATAGAATGAACCTGGAAATGTGACAAAACCAATTCTTAACTTACACAACGAGTTGTCAACTCCAGCTTGTGATGAATTTGTAACCTCTCACATGTGTTCATCATGCAATCTTTGAGCAGGCCGACTAGGGGTAAAGAGTAAGTAATAATCTTCTTATTTGATTTAACATTTTTTTCTTAAATATTTTAAAAATAAAAATGGTTTTTAACATATATTCCAATATTACTATAAATTATTACAAATATTTAAAATTCTAAATTAAAATAAATTTCCAACTTGAAAATGAGTTTATCAACTGGTAGAATGAATTACGTACCAATGAGGGAAGTGTAGAAAATCCTATAGATTCACAAACTCATGTAATCTACTAAAACAAGAGACAAGAATATACTTCTACTCTTTATAGAGGAAGCTCATAAGGGTCGAGCAAACAATAATCGACAAGAGGAAGAACATCAAGGGAACATAACACAATAAGTATCCGGGGAAAGCCACAACTCAAAACCCCACTATATGTATTGCATTAGTTAGAAATCCAAGATGATAATACAATTCTTGTTCTCACAAGAACAATCCCATCACTCAGTAAAATCAATCTCCAGTTCACAATCAAGCTCAAGCTAAATCCATGCCTCTTCTCTGCTCTCCAAGCCTCCTATTTCCTTGCGTCCTTGGTCAAAGAATTTGGATGAATACAATATGCTCTGCTCAACCTTGAGCTTAACCTGCATAAGTATTTCCTATCCTCTGCCTGATGAATTCATTTGGCTAATACTTATCCAAATTTCCAAGCCTCCAAGCTTCTAATTATTTGCACAATTCCTGAGAGAATTAGCCTGTATTTAAAGGGAAATTCCTCATCCAAAACTACGCAATCCCTTCAAGGATTAGTTCCTGATTGCATGCACTATCAGTACAACTCAGAAAATTATACAACAAATAGTACACTGTCCCTGCACTCTAGTCTCAACTAGGTCTTTCTCAGAATCGACATGCATGAGTTTCTGATGAGGGAATCTTCAGTTAACTGGAGTAGCACTAGTTGAGTGCACTAATGCATCAATTGACTGTTAACTCACTATTAGTTCCTCAAACAATTTGGAACTAATTTAACTGGACTTAACTCAGTAAACTTAGTTAACTAATTACCACTCATACTTAACTCATCATGGACCCCTATAATATAGGCAGAACATATACATGACTTTAGAAAGACTTCCAAATCGTAATTCCTAAGTTAACTAAGTCAACTCACTCTAGTTAACTATTACAAGTTGCAATGAGAATAAAATTCGATTTTAATTCTCAGTTTAATTCAAGGACAAATTAAACTAGAATTTCTGGATTCTATATTTATCATTTCTTGTTGCTATTTTCAACACTCTCTCTCAACAAGAAAGGAATTCAACTCGATTCCATTCTTGAACCTTTGGAATGTTCTGCATGCAACACTTCTCTCTAGTGTTGTTGCTCAAGCAACTCTAGAAACAAAAAAAAACATCTAACCTGAACCAGAATGATGCCTTTGTCATCAAAGTCTTTGACTAATATTTTCTATATTGACTGAAAACTCTACTCTTCTGTTGACTCTGCCTTTCTGCACTATTGTCAACCCTCTCTACACTTCTTTAGTATCTGACTGCTCTAGTCTCTGCCACTTTGATCTCTGACTGCATCAATCCCACTGATTCCTCCCACTACTAAGTACTTTGGGCTCTCGTAGCAAGGTATGATCCATGAGATAAAACAAATCAATGGACCCTACACAATTTCAGCCCTATTGGGACTATCACTTCAAATCACCTCACCTCACACCTGGAGGTATGGCTGCATGTGATCCCTCTACCCACTTGGCTCAAAATTCCCCCCTACTAGAGGTCTCTACATGACTGGATGCCTCCACTCGATCTCCTCTCGGCTTCTCCAATTGTGGCTGCTCCACAATTTTCTGAGACTGCTTCTTCTCTGCTTGAGTGGATCTCTCCACTCGGTCTCCTCTCAGCTTCTCTAGTTGTGGCTGCTCCACAACTTCCTGAAGCTACTTCAGAGGCTTCTTCTGGGGCTGCATGTTGAGAGGTAATTTACTCTCCCTCTCAACCACCAAGTCTCTAACCTTTTCCTTGATCCTCAAGGCTTTGCATGCATCTTGTACCTCAAGTGAATTAAGGTTCTTGGCTAGCACACAAATTTGTTTCATCTGTCTTGCCATCATGAAATTTTCTAGAAAACGAGCTGATTTTAAATCAGCGATATCTCTGTCATATGAATTTCGATTCAGCCGATTTGTTTCTTGAATTTGGATATTATTTCACAAAGAATCCAAATATGCTATTTATTTCTAAAAATTTTGCACAAAAAAATTCAGATCTGCTGTTGGCTTAGGGGGTTTTGACCTAGGTTCAGATCTACTATTGGGTTAGGGGATATTGACCATCAGCTTCTCCTGAATATTGGTCGTGACCTGTTAAGCCTCTTCTAACCAAGGTTGCAGCTTTTCCTTAAGCGAGGCCTCCTTCTTCTGTGCCACCTCTACCCGCACGAGAAGCTACTTCCCCTCCTGCAATTTGGCTAGACATTGCGCTGGTGCAATGGAGCGCACCATTGCCCTGACTTCATCATACTGCCTCTGTAGCTCCCTGACTCTGTATTCAATGTCTACGAGTTTGGGTCTTCCTGTCGAGTAGTCAAAAACTCCATTCATTGCTCAAATAATGCAAAACAGTCAGCAACTGTGGCATCCAGTGTGGCCATTCCTTCTATGATGGTAGCTCCATGCTTCTCCCTGACCTTAGGCGGAGTCGCGGGCTGCAATTTTAACTGCTGCTCAATTATTTTCATATTGAGTTCAAATTGAACTCGGCCAACCTCTGTCTTTGCTTCACACACCCCAACGACTAATTTTCCGATATTCTCTTATGGCTATGCATCCTCAGGATTATGCAACTCAGGCACTGTGTTGCATGCCTTTGCGACTGCGGACTGTTGGCATTATGGCACAAGTTTGGAGCTATGGCACAGGTGTTGTCCTTGATGGCAACTCTCTTTGGTGATAGATCTCAGTACAGGCTCTCAGAATGAATAAAAAGATATATTCGCAGGTTCACCTAGACTAAGGCACGTATACATGTGGGTTAGACGTTACAAAGGCGCGTATGCGTATATACGCACTTTCACGTAAGGAAAAGCGCGTATATGTTGGAGAAATTACTTTTGGTCCGTGGTAGTTAGTCCTTGGTATTTGAACCTATGGTTTTGGACCATGGTATCTCGTCAAAAGTGTTGATCCCAAGTATTGGGTCCATGGTATTGTTTTATTATGGTTTTGGACCGTGGTATTGTGAAAGGCCTAAGACTATAAAAGAGGAAGGAGATCATTTGGCAAAGCATCATTTGAATTAATTGAATATCTAATAAGTGCTAGATCTGAAATTTGTTGGAAATAATACTAAGGGGGGGGGGGGGGGGGGGGTGAATCAATATTATCAGATCAGTAAAACCTTTACAAATTTCATACTCAGAAACATATACGCTACTTCAGTTAAGTGAACCCGCATGTACACGCTATTATGTCTAAAGCAACTAGCGTATATCCAGAAATCTTATGATTCAGTTATCTTATCTTCAGTAAATGCATCAGAACATTATTAACCATATTAACAGTAAACAGGTGCAGTATAACAGAACAGATCATCACACAAAAGCCACACACATGAACACCATGATATAAGGTGGAAACCCAATGTGGGTGAAAACCACCTGCTGCAATTCGTCTCTTTCTTCTTTAATAAGAAACTTCTTTTACAATGTACTGGTGCAGTCCTTTACCAGCACGCAGGCTACAACCTGTAGAGGGCTACAACCCTCATAGCTCTTGTACTAGCTGATCCATTTACTAGTACGTAGGTGCCAACCCTACAGAAGGCTACAACCTTCACTCGTTTTCCAGCTGCTCTTGGAAGGGAGCTACAACCCCCTGGCTCTTGTATTGGCTGATATGTTCACCAGTACGTAGGTGCTGGCCTACGATCTTCCCGAGACCACGTTTCATACATTTTCATACTGGATCCATAAGACAATCACCATTGTAGTACAACCTGCATCATCAATCACTGAAACACCCAATACTGAATCACTGAAACCCTGTCAAAAACATCATAACAACAACCAGATCCAAATCCATCTTCAAATATCATACTTCACATTGTATACGCTACTTGGATGAACCCAACCTGCGTGTATACGCTCTTTTACCAAAACCAACCTGCGTACAGATATGCAAATTCAAGCTTAAAACTCCGCAGCTATATCAGACATCAAAACATACCCAGATCATAATAATAAACATGCATCAGTAGATCTAGTCTATCCACAGTCAAACCATATGAAGATAATCATTCCAAACCTTGAGATCTCGTTCCATCATTCATCATCCTCCACATGAGTGAAACCTTGGTTCAGATCACCAACCCATAACCAGCACTTGGATCTCACACTTCCTCAGATCTTCATCACTCACACACTCTTGCACACAGTCTAGCCTAATGATCTTCTCCTTATATAGGCTTAGGCCCTTCACAATACCACGGTCCAAAACCATAGTAACACAATACCATCAACTTCAAAACTAGGGATCAACACGTCCGTCGAGACACCATGGTCCAAAACCATAGGCACAACTTCCAAGGACTAACCGCCACGGACCAAAGATAAGTTTTCCACATGTACGCACTTTTACTGAAGCCAACCTGCATGTACACGCTGATTTTCCTTACTGAACCTGCGTATATCGCTTTCTTGTCCTGCTGTACTAAGATCTGTCCTCTGATTAAGTTGCCATCACCTGTACCTGCCTCTGAGTGAGTTGCCATCAAGGACAACACTTGTATCATAATGCCAACAAAAATTTGGTGATTGGGGTTATGGTGCATATCTGGATCTAAATGAAGGAGGAACCTTAGCGCAAAGAGAAGGATAAGTTCTATTGATGGGTCATAATCTTTAGGCTTGAATGATAATATCTTTGCATGATTTTGATCTGTTATATGTGGCGCATGCTTGATCTATAAATCTGATAATCTGGGTGAATTATCCTTTATAGATCTGTACGCAGGTTCAGTGAAGCGAAGGCGCATATACACACTGGTTCAGTGAATAAAAACAGCGTATATGCAGGTTTATCCAAATACAGAAGCGTATGCAGGCAAGTTTCAGGTTATTAAAGTAGCGTATATCTTTTGAGTTGTGATCTAGCTGCTTCTGTTTATTGTTGTAGTGTTCTGGGTTCAGAATTTGGTGTGTGGTTACTGTTACTGTGTTTTTGGTACAACTATCAGAGAAGTATCTACTTGATTCAGTTATAATTGGTGAAAAGGAGATTGTTTGATGCAGAAATTCTTGATGATTTATTGATGTTCATCGATCTAGTCTGAAAATTTATGAAACATGGTCTCTGGAAGAAAGAGAAGGTTGTAGCCTTCTATAGGCCAGCACCTACGTACTAGTATCTTGGCTAGTGCAAGAGCTAACGGGGTTGTAGCTCCCTTCTAGGAGAAGCTGGAGAACGAGAGAGGGTTGTAGCTCTCTGCAGGTTGCAGCCTGCGTACTGGTAAAGGACTGCACCAGTACATTGTAAAAAGAAGTTTCTAATTGAAAGAAGATAGAGACGAATTGCAGCAGGTGGTTTTCACCCACATTGGGTTTCCACCTTATATCTTGTGTTCTTGTGTGTGTGATTGTCTTCAGATTTGTTTTACTGTTTCTGGTTACTGTTTATTTGATCCTAATACACAGATTAATGATCAACATCAGTAAGATAAATTAAATTATAAGTCTGCATTGCATACGCGGGTTTCCTTCTCTGTAGTTGCGTATATATGCGGTTTTATCTAACTGAAGTAGCGTATATGATCTGGGTTTGAAAAAGAAAATAAGTGACTTGATAATACTGATTCACCCCCCCTCTCAGTATTATTTCCAACAATTGGTATCAGAGCAGGTCCTTCTGAAGAAGCTTGATTGCTTGAAGGAAGATCCATCATCATGAGAAACTACGAGAGAGAAGCATCAATCAGGCCACCAATTTTTTATGGGACCAACTTCGTCTATTGGAAGGTAAGAGTTACAACCTATCTTCAATCTCTTGGTACTGAAGTCTGGGATATCATAGATACAGGGTACACTTTTCCTTTAGAAACTCCTACAGATCCGGCTGGTAACAAGCAATATGAAACAAATGCAAAGGCTGTCAATACTCTATTAGGATGTCTATCTCAATCAGAATTCGTCAAGGTTATGCAATATAAATCTGCAAAATAAATATGGGACAAGATTGTTCTGAGCTATGAAGGAGATGAACAGGTAAAACGAGCAAAACTTCAAACCCTCAGAATTCCGTGTGAAAATCTCAGAATGCATAATGATGAAAGTGTGGCTAACTATTTCCTTCATGTAGATGAGATTGTTAATTGTATGAAAAAACTGGGTGAAGAAATAAAAGAGGCTCAAGTGGTTGAAAAGGTTCTAAGATCTTTGTCCCCTAGGTTTGAATCTAAAGTTTCTGCAATAGAAGAAAAAGAGAATCTACGAAACCTTACCATGTCATAGCTGCACGGAATTCTGACTGCTTATGGAATGAGGAAAGGAGGACCATCAGACAGGAGAGAAGCTGCCTTCAAGGCTTTAGGCAAAGGAGATTACTATGAGTCAGGACACTTGTCAGAAGAAGAAGAAGAATCAAATTTTGTCAAGAACCTTCAACAGGGTGCTGGAAGATTCCGAGGTAAGTTACCTTTCAAATGCTTTGCTTGTGGAAGAGTTGGACACTATGCTGCCAAATGTCCTAATAAGGATAAGATTGACAAGGGGAAGGAACCTGTTAGATGGAATAAGAAACAAAATGTAAATAAGAAAAGTTATTACACTCATGAAGATAGTGATGGACTTTCAAATAGTGACGAAGATGAACAAGGTAACAAGTATAAACTTTTAATGGCTTTTGAAGATGATGATTTTGTGGATGATATAGATGAAGAAAGTCTTTATGAAGAGATTTCTAGACTCAAAATTTGTTTAGAAGAAAAGAATGTGATCATAGATACTCTACAACTCCAACTTGCTGAAAAGGAAAAACATCATGAAAAGTTAGAATGTGAAATTGTGGGACTAAGAAAAGAGATTGAGAAAACAAAAGCTCTTAATCCTACATTTGTTAAAGGATCTGACACATTAGATGAGATTATCAAAGTGCAGCGCTCTCCACTAATCAAGACAAGTTTGGGATATAATGAAGAAACAATTCAAGCGTAGAAACCATCTACCTCCAAGAGTTATCTTGATGCTGCAAGGAGAAGTGAACAAAGACCCAATGGAAATCACCAGGTAAATCAGGGACAATCTACCTCAAGAATGAACAAAGACTACCGGGTAAATCAAGGGCAACCTACTTTAAGGACAAACAGAAGCTACCACCAGCCACAGGTAAAACCTTCTCAATTTGCCTCAAGAATGGATGGCAATAGGAGCTACAATCATTTGGCTGGTAGATTTGATAATCATAGGAGTTTCTTCAATGGCCAATGTTTTTCATGTCATAACTTTGGTCACAAAGCAGCTCAATGTGTTGCCTATAAGACAATCATGACCAGAGAAGCTCATAAAGAGAGGAGTATGACTAGAATCATGAAAAGGACCTACAACAACTTCTCTACTCTTGAAAATGAAATAGAATGTTCTATTTGTAACAATTTCGGTCATGAAGATTCTGAATGCAGGAGCAGGTTTCGACAGACAAATCAGAAGGAGCAAGCCTCAAGTGCCAAATCATGGAGAATCAAAGAAACCCAACCAGAAAGATGTGGCATAGCCTTATATGCGGAAGGGCAAGAAAATCAATGGTACATCGACAATGGATGTTCGAAACATATGACAGGTGATAAAGAAAAACTTCAGTCATATAGTACCTTAGAGAAGGAGAAGAAGGTTTCTTTTGGAAATGACACCCCTGCTCTCATAAAAGGTAAAGGTTCTGTTCAGTTGAAAGAAAGGGTCAAAGCTGGAAATGTCATGTATGTTGATGGCTTAAAGCATAATCTATTAAGTGTCAGCCAGATGTGTGATCAAGGAACTGAGGTAATATTTCGATCAAATGGATGTAGTGTTCATGATCTTGATACAGGAAAAATAGTGATCAAAGGCGTAAGGACTCCAAATAATTTATACATATTCAAAGAAGGACAACATCAATGCTATCTGAGCAAGAATGATGAACACTGGCTATGGCATAGAAGATTGGGGCATCTTAGTTTCTCACAGATAAGGAAAGCATGCAAATACCAGGCAGTTCGTGGTCTTCCAGACATCAGAATCCCAGACAATACAATATGAAAATCATGTCAGTTTGGTAAGCAAACAAGAACTAACTTCCTTGAAAAGGAAGGATCAGCCAGTAGGCCACTTGAACTTGTCCATACTGATGTATGTGGTCCAACTAGGAAAAGGTCACATCGAGGAGAAGAATACTTTATATTATTCATTGATGACTATTCCAGGATGTGTTGGATAGGACTTATGAAGCACAAAGACGAAGCCTTTGAAAAGTTCAAATCATTCAAAGCCTTGGTGGAGAACGAATCAGATCTCAGAATCAAATGCCTCAGGTCTGATCGAGGAGGAGAATTTACCTCGAATGAATTTTTTGATTTTTGTGAAGAACATGGAATAAGAAGGGAATTCTCTATAGCTAGGACTCCTCAGCAAAATGGAGTAGTGGAAAGGATGAATAGAATAGTTCAACAAATGGCTCGTGCAATGCTTGATGAGTCTGGAACTCCCACAACTTTTTGGGGTGAAGCCACATTTGCCGCAGTTGTTATTCTCAACAAGACAAATGTCCGGGTGAACAGCACTCAAACTCCTCATGAGCTCTAGTATGGTGAGACTCCTTCAGTAAAATATTTCAAAATTTTTGGAAGCAAGTGCTATATTAAAAATAATGATGAAAATCTTGGCAAGTTTGAACCTAGAGTAGATGAAGGCATTCTCCTTGGTTATTCTCCTCACAGCAAAGAATATAAGTGTTACAACAAAAGACTTGGAAGAATTGTTGACAACATTGATGTAGTGGTTGATGAAGAAGGAAACATTCCTAGGCAAGTGAATTCCGAAGATTTCAAAGATGATGAGGACTATCCTTCAACATCAAATCAGAATTGTGATGAAGAAGAAGCTCAAGAGGCACCAGAAGAACATATAAGAATAGAAGAGAAGACTCCATCCAGGTACTTTAAGAAGAATCATATAGAATCTCAAATTTTGGGGCAATTAGAGGCAGGTATACAAACAAGAAGAACAATTGCAGAAGCCTCAAGCTATTTGGCCTTGCTCTCCTCCACTGAACCACAAAATGTAAAAGAAGCATGCAAAGATGAATGTTGAGTCAAGGCAATGGATGAAGAACTTGAGTAGATCGAAAAGAATAACACTTGGGAGTTGGTTCCTAGACCAAAAGATAAGAATGTCATAGGGGCAAAGTGGATCTTTAAAAACAAGTTGAATGAAAATGGGGAAGTGATTAGAAACAAGGCCAGACTTTGAAGAAACTTTTGCTCCCGTTGCTAGACTTGAGGCCATCAGAATGTTCCTTGCTCTCTCTAGCTTTCAGAAGTTCAAAGTATTTCAAATGGATGTGAAATCAGCCTTTCTGAATGGAGACTTAGAAGAAGAAGTGTACATTGAGAAACCATATGGTTTCATTCTTGGGAATGATCCAAATCTTGTATGTAGACTAAAAAAGGCTCTCTATGGTCTTAAACAGGCTCCAAAGGCTTGGTACTACCGTTTTGACAAATATATTCATCAACACGATTTTTCAAAAGGATCAGTAGATAACAATCTTTATATAAAAATTGAAAATGACAAATTGCTAATACCTGTTGTGTATGTAGATGATATCATCTTTCGCAGCAATGAAGAATCTATGAGTCAAAGCTTTGCCTTGGTGATGCAGAAAGAATTCGAAATGTCTTTGCTTGGAGAACTGACATATTTTCTTGGATTGCAAATCCAAAAAAATGAAGGCGGTACCTTTTTGTCTCAAACCAAGTATCTCAAGCAGATCTTGAAGAAATATGGCATGGAAGATGCAAAAACTATATGTACCCCCATGGTTACAGGATGTAGCCTCAGTGCAAATGATGAATCAACAGCAGTGCATCAACCAACCTATAGATCTATGATTGGAAGTCTACTTTATTTGACAGGTACCTGACCAGACATCATGCATGCAGTGGGAATAGTTGGAAGATTTCAGGCAAATCCAAAGGAAACTCATCTTTAGGTAGTGAAGAGAATTTTCAAGTATCTTCAAGGAACTCAAAACTATGGCTTATGGTATCCTAGAGATACAGATCTCACTCTTCATGCTTATACATATGCAGATTGGGTTGGAAGCATGGATGACAGAAAGAGCACAAGTGGTGGTGCATTCTTTATGGGTTCCAGATTAGTATCTTGGTTCAACAAGAAACACAGTTCGATTGCTTTATCTACATCTGAAGCGGAATATGTGGTTGCTGCATCTTGCTGCACTCAACTCCTTTGGATGATGCAAACCTTGCAGGATTTTCAAATCACTTGTACACAACCTATCTCCATCTTATGTGATAATACAAGTGCAAACAGCATTTCAAAGAACCCAGTCATGCATTCAAAGACCAAGCACATACCTATCAAATATCATTTTCTCCAGGAACAAGTGCTGGAACAAAAGGTCAAGCTGGAGTATGTTCCCTCTAAGGAACAATTTACTGATATAATCACCAAATCACTACCCAAGGAAACCTTTGAATACCTCAGACAGAATCTGGGAGTAGTTGATGCATCATCTTGCTGTTAAAACTTGTCTGTTTCTGAGAAAAATGGGTGTACGCGAGTTGCCTGAGGAGGATCCGCGTACATACGCTGGTTTGTGTAGAGACAGTCGCGTATATGGAGGTTTGATGGATATCAGTAGGGACAGGCTCTGGTTGAAGATAGTCTGATACGGGTCTGACAAAGACCATCTGGCACAAGTTCAGGGGGAGCAGATAAACTTCTAATAATGCATTGTTGGCATTATCTTAGAAGCTTTTGGTTCTAGATCACAACTGTTGTTGGTTTCAGGTGGAACAAAGGCAGAGGGAGAACAGAAGGAAATCTTGGTTGATGATCTGAATGGTGATTGACAAATGCTGTTGATATCAGTTATTGGTGACTTTCATAAATCTTGCTCTAGATAATTCATCTCTATGTCATGTATCTCTTTTATGGTGTCAAGGTCATGTAACAGCCTATTTTGGTTTCCCCACTATGCCTGGGATGAAGATGTAATGTACTTGGTTGTCATATGTAAATTTCTGATGTATCCCCACTTGGTTGGGTGGATGATCCCCACTTGGTTGGGTGAAGAATGTATGTATTGAGTCTTTTGGTGATAGGAAGGTCCTTTATGATGTATAAGTCATGATTCTTCTTAAAGAACATCTTTTTGCAAATCTTGCCTACAGTTAGGGGGAGGCTGGTCAGCACAGCAGGGCAGAGATTTCAGCATGTACTCAGGGGGAGCACAACCCTTTGCCCTTGATGACAAAGGGGGAGAATGAATTTGAGGATCTTGGGGTTGCCATCAAGTCCAAAGGGGGAGATTGTTGGCATTATGGCACAAGTTTGGAGCTATGGCACAGGTGTTGTCCTTGATGGCAACTCTCTTTGGTGACAGATCTCAGTACAGGCTCTCAGAATGAAGAAAAAGATATATTCGCAGGTTCACCTAGACTAAGGCGCTTATACACATGGGTTAGACATTACAAAGGCACTTATGTGTATACACACACTTTCACACAAGGAAAAGCGCGTATATGTTGGATAACTTACTTTTGGTCCGTGGTAGTTAGTCCTTGGTATTTGAACCTATGGTTTTGGACCATGGTATCTCGTCAGAAGTGTTGATCCCAAGTATTGGGTCCATGGTATTGTTTTAATATGGTTTTGGACTGCGGTATTGTGAAAGGCCTAAGACTATAAAAGAGGAAGGAGATTATTTGGCAAAGCATCATCTGAATTAATTGAATATCTAATAAGTGCTAGATCTGAAATATTGGTGATTGGGGTTATGGTGCAGATCTGGATCTGAATGAAGGAGGAACCTTATGCAAAGAGAAGGATAGGTTCTATTGATGGGTCATAATATTTAGGCTTGAATGATAATATCTTTGCATGATTTTGATCTGTTAAATATGTGGCGCATGCTTGATCTATAAATCTGGTAATCTGGGTGAATTATCCTTTATAGATCTGTACGTAGGTTCAGTGAAGCGAAGGCGCATATACACGCTGGTTCAATGAATAAAAACAACGTATACGCAGGTTTCTCCAAATACAGAAGCGTATGCACGTAGGTTTCAGGTTATTAAAGTAGCGTATATCATTTGAGTTGTGATCTAGCTGCTTTTGTTTATTGCTGCAGTGTTCTGGGTTCAGAATTTGGTGTGTGGTTACTGTTACTGTGTTTTGGGTACAGCTGTCAGAGAAGTATCTACTTGATTCAGTTCTAATTGGTGAAAAGGAGATTGTTTGATGCAGAAGTTCTTGATGTTTGATTGATGTTCATGGATCCAGTGTAAAAATTTATGAAACGTGGTCCCTGGAAGAAAGAGAAGGTTGTAGCCTTCTGTAGGCCAGCACCTACGTACTAGTATCTTGGCTAGTGCAAAAGCTAAGGGGGTTGTAGCTCCATTCCAGGAGAAGCTGGAGAACGAGGGTTGTAGCTCTCTGCAGGTTGCAGCTTGTGTACTGGTAAAGGACTGCACCAGTACATTATAAAAAGAAGTTTCTAATTGAAAGAAGATATAGACGAATTGCAGCAGGTGGTTTTCACCCAAATTGGGTTTCCACCTTATATCTTGTGTTCTTGTGTGTGTGATTGTCTTCAGATCTGTTTTACTATTTCTGGTTACTGTTTATTTGATCCT
The DNA here is from genome assembly GCA_031772625.1 of Pinus tabuliformis. Lineage (NCBI taxonomy): Eukaryota > Viridiplantae > Streptophyta > Pinopsida > Pinales > Pinaceae > Pinus > Pinus tabuliformis. Next base: position 763,199,202 of record CM062814.1, on the reverse strand, counting down.
AATACATAGATTAATGATCAACATCAGTAAGATAAATTAAATTATATGTTTGCATTGCATATGCGGGTTTCCTTCTCTGTAGTTGCCTATATACGCGGTTTTATCTAACTGAAGTAGCGTATATGATTTGGGTTTGAAAAAGAAAATAAGTGACTTGATAATACTGATTCATCCCCCCTCTCAGTATTATTTCCAACAATTGTTGGCATTATGGCACAAGTTTGGAGCTATGGCACAGGTGTTGTCCTTGATGGCAACTCTCTTTGGTGACAGATCTCAGTACAGGCTCTCAGAATGAAGAAAAAGATATATACGCAGGTTCACCTAGACTAAGGAGCGTATACATGCGGGTTAGACGTTGCAAAGGCGCGTATGCGTATACACACACTTTCACACAAGGAAAAGCGCGTATATGTTGGAGAACTTACTTTTGGTCCGTGGTAGTTAGTACTTGGTATTTGAACCTATGGTTTTGGACCATGGTATCTCGTCAGAAGTGTTGATCCCAAGTATTGGGTCCATGGTATTGTTTTATTATGGTTTTGGACCGTGGTATTGAGAAAGGCCTAAGACTATAAAAGGGGAAGGAGATTATTTGGCAAAGGATCATCTGAATTAATTGAATATCTAAGAAGTGCTAGATCTGAAATATTGGTGATTGGGGTTATGGTGCAGATCTGGATCTGAATGAAGGAGGAACCTTAGCGCAAAGAGAAGGATAAGTTCTATTGATGGGCCATAATCGTAAGGCTTGAATGATAGTATCTTTGTATGATTTTGATCTGTTATATGTGGCGCAGGCTTGATCTATAAATCTGATAATCTAGGTTAATTACTGTCTGAATATTTGAAAGAGTGAATTATCCTTTATAGATCTATACGTAGGGTCAGAGAAGCGAAGGCGCATATACACGTTGACTCAGTGAATACAAACAACGTATACGCAGGTTGGTCCAAACACAGAAGCATATGCACACAGGTTTCAGGTTATTGAAGTAGCGTATATCTTTTGAGTTGTGATCTAGCTGCTTCTGTTTATTACTGCAGAGTTTTGGGTTCAGAATTTGGTGTGTGGTTACCGTTACTGTGTTTTGGGTACAGCTGTCAGAGAACTATCTACTTGATTCAGTTCTAATTGGTGAAAAGGAGATTGTTCGATGCAGAAATTCTTGATGATTGATTGATGTTCATGGATCCAGTCTGAAAATTTATGAAATGTGGTCCCTGGAAGAAAGAGAAGGTTGTAGCCTTCTGTAGGCCAGCACCTACGTACTAGTATCTTGGCTAGTGCAAGAGCAAAGGGGGTTGTAGCTCCCTTCCAGGAGAAGCTGAAGAATGAGAAAGGGTTGTAGCTCTCTGCAGGTTGCAGGCTGTGTACTAGTAAAGGACTGCACTAGTACATTGTAAAAAGAAGTTTCTAATTAAAAGAAGATAGAGACGAATTTCAGCAGGTGGTTTTCACCCACATTGGGTTTCCACCTTATATCTTGTGTTCTTGTGTGTGTGATTTTCTTCAGATCTATTTTACTGTTTCTGGTTACTGTTTATTTGATCCTAATACATAGATTAATGATCAACATCAGTAAGATAAATTAAATTATAAGTCTGAATTGCATACGCAGGTTTCCTTCTCTGTAGTTGCTTATATACGCGGTTTTAGCTAACTGAAGTAGCGTATATGATCTGGGTTTGAAAAAGAAAATAAGTGACTTGATAATACTGATTCACCTCCCCTCTCAGTATTATTTCCAACAATTGGTATCAGAGCAGGTCCTTCTGAAGAAGCTTGATCGCTTGAAGGAAGATCCATCATCATGAGCAACTACGAGAGAGAAGCATCAATCAAGCCACCAATTTTTGATGGGACCAACTTCGTCTATTGGAAGGTAAGAGTTACAGCCTATCTTCAATCTCTTGGTACTGAAGTCTGAGATATCATAGATACAGGGTACACTTTTCCTTCAGCAACTCCTACAGATCCGGCCAGTAAGAAGCAATATGAAACAAATGCAAAGGCGGTCAACACTCTATTAGGATGTCTATCTCAATCAGAATTCGTTAAGGTTTTGCAGTATAAATCCACAAAAGAAATATGGGACAAGATTGTTCTGAGCTATGAAGGAGATGAACAGGTAAAACGAGCAAAAATTCAAACCCTCCGAATCCAGTATGAAAATCTCAGAATGCACAATGATGAAAGTGTGGCTAACTATTTCCTTCGTGTAGAGGAGATTGTTAATTGTATTAAAAACCTGGGTGAAGAAATAAAAGAGGCTGTTGTGGTTGAAAAGGTTCTAAGATCTTTGTTTGAATCTAAAATTTTTGCAATAGAAGAAAAAGAGAATCTACGAAAACTTACCATGTCACAGCTGCACGGAATTCTGACTGCTCATGAAATGAGGAAAGGACCATTAGACAGGAGATAAGCTGCCTTCAAGGCTTCAGGCAAAGGAGATTACTATGAGTCAGGACACGAGTTAGAAGAAGAGGAAGAATCAATTTTTTTCAAGAACCTTCAACGGGGTGCTGGAAGATTCCGAGGTAAGTTACCTTTCAAATGCTTTACTTGTGGAAGAGTCGGTCACTATGCTGCCAAATTTCCTCATAAGGATAAGATTGACAAGAGGAAGGAACCTATTAGATGGAACAAGAAACAGAATGTAAATAAGAAAAGCTATTACACTCATGAAGATAGTGATGGACTTTCAAATAGTGACGAATATGAACAAGGTAACAAATATAAACTCTTAATGGCTTTTGAAGATGATTATTTCATGGATGCTATAGATGAAGAAAGTCTTTATGAAGAGATTTCTAGACTCAAAATTTGTTTAGAAGAGAAGAATGTGATCATAGATACTCTACAATTCCAACTTTCTGAAAAGGAAAAACATCATGAAAAGTTAGAATGTGAAATTGTGGGACTAAGAAAAGAGATTGAGAAAACAAAAGCTCTTAATCTTAGATTTGTTAAAGGATCTGACACGTTAAATGAGATTATCAAAGTGCAGCGCTCTCCACTAATCAAGACAGGTCTGGGATATAATGAAGAAACAACTCAAGAGCAGAAACCATCTACCTCCAAGAGTTATCTTGACGCTGCAAGGAGAAGTGAACAAAGACCCAATGGAAATCACCAGGTAAATCAGGGACAATTTACCTCAAGAATGAAAAAAGACTACCAGGAAAATTGAGGGCAATCTACTTTAAGGACAAACAGTAGCTACAACCAGCCACAGGTAAAACCTTCTCAATTTGCCTCAAGAATGGATTTCAATAGGAACTACAATCATTTGGCTAGTAGATTTGATAATCACAAGAGGTTCTTCAATGGCCAAAGTTTTTCATGTCATAACTTTGGTCAAAAAGCAGCACAATGTGTTGCCTATAAGACAATCATGACTAGAGAAGCTCATAAACAGAAGAATATGACTGGGATCATGAAAACGACCTACAACAAATTCTCTGCTCTTGAAAATGAAATAGAATGTTCTATTTGTAACAATTTCGGTCATGAAGATTCTGAATGCAGGAGCAGGTTTCGGCAGACAAATCAGAAGGAGCAAGCCTCAAGTGCCAAATCATGGAGAATCAAAGAACCCCAACCACAAAGATGTGGTATAGCCTTATATGTGGAAGGGCAGGAAAATCAGTGGTACATCGACAGTGGATGTTCGAAACATATGATAGGTGATAAAGAAAAACTTCAGTCATATAGTGCCTTAGAGAAGGAGAAGAAGGTTTCTTTTGGAAATGACACCCCTACTCTCATAAAAGGTAAAGGTTCTGTTCAGTTGAAAGAAAGGGTCAAAGTTGGAAATGTCATGTATGTTGATGGCTTAAAGCATAATCTATTAAGTGTCAGCCAGATGTGTGATCAAGGAACTAAGGTAATATTTCGATCAAATGGATGTAGTGTTCGTGATCGTGATACAGGAAAAACAGTGATCAAAGGCGTAAGGACTCCAAATAATTTATACATATTCAAAGAAGGACAACATCAATGCTATCTGAACAAGAATGTTGAACACTGGCTATGGCACAAAAGATTGGGGCATCTTAGTTTCTCACAGATAAGGAACGCATGCAAATACCAGGAAGTTCGTGGTCTTCCAGACATCAGAATCCCAGACAATACAATATGCAAATCATGTCAGTTTGGTAAGCAAACTAGAACTAACTTCCCTGAGAAGGAAGGATCAGCCAGCAGGCCGCTTGAACTTGTCCATACTGATGTATGTGGACCAACTAGGAAAAGGTCACCTCGAGGAGAAGAATACTTTATATTATTCATTGATGACTATTCCAGGATGTGTTGGATAGGACTTATGAAGCACAAAGACGAAGCCTTTGAAAAATTCAAATCATTCAAAGCCTTGGTGGAGAACGAATCAGATTTTAGAATCAAATGCCTCAGGTCTGATCGAGGAGGAGAATTTACCTCGAATGAATTTTTTGATTTTTGTGAAGAACATGGAATAAGAAGGGAATTCTCTACAGCTAGGACTCCTCAGCAAAATGGAGTAGTGGAAAGGATGAACAGAACGGTTCAACAAATGGCTCGTGCAATGCTTGATGAGTCTGGAATTCTTGCAACTCTCTGGGGTGAAGTAGCATTTGCTGCAGTTGTTATTCTCAACAAGGCAAATGTCCAGTGAACAACACTCAAATTCCTCATGAGCTCTGGTATGGTGAGACTCCTTCGGTAAAATATTTCAAAATTTTTGGAAGCAAATGCTATATTAAAAATAATGATGAAAATCTTGGCAAGTTTGAACCTAGAGCAGATGAAGGCATTCTCCTTGGTTATTCTCCTCACAACAAAGCATATAAGTGCTACAAAAAAAGACTTGGAAGAATTGTTGACAACATTGATGTAGTGGTTGATGAAGAAGGAAACATTCCTAGGCAAGTGAATTCCGAAGATTTCGAAGATGATGAGGACTATCCTTCAACATCAAGTCAGAACTGCGATGAAGAAGAAGCTCAAGAGGCACCAGAAGAATAGATAAGAATAGAAGAGAAGACTCCATCTAGGTACGTTCAGAAGAATCATCCAGAATCTCAAATTTTGGGGCAGAAAGAGGCAGGGATACAAACAAGAAGAACAATTGCAGAAGCCTCAAGCTATTTGGCCTTACTCTCCTCCACTGAACCACAAAATGTAAAAGAGGCATGCAAGTATGAATGCTGGGTCAAGGCAATGGATGAAGAACTTGAGCATATCGAAAAGAATAACACTTGGGAGTTGGTTCCTAGACCAAAAGATAAGAATGTCATAGGGACAAAATTGATCTTCAAAAACAAGTTGAACGAAAATGGGGAAGTGATTAGAAACAAGGCCAGACTTGTCTGTAAAGGGTATGCTCAACAAGGAGGAATAAACTTTGAATAAATTTTTTCTCCCGTTGCTAGACTTGAGGCCATCAGAATGTTCCTTGCTCTCTCTAGCTTTCAGAAGTTCAAAGTATTTCAAATGGACGTGAAATCAGCCTTTCTGAATGGAGACTTAGAAGAAGAAGTGTACATTGAGAAACCAGATGGTTTCATTATTGGGAATGATCCAAATCTTGTATGCAGACTAAAAAAGGCTCTCTATGGTCTTAAACAGGCTCCAAGGGCTTGGTACTATCGTTTGGACAAATATCTTCATCAACAAGGTTTTTCAAAAGGATCAGCAGATAGCAATCTTTATATAAAAATTGAAAATGACAAATTGCTAATACTTGTTGTGTATGTAGATGATATTATCTTTGGCAGCAATGAAGAAGTTATGAGTCAAAGCTTTGCCTTGGTGATGCAAAAGAATTCGAAATGTCTTTGCTTGGAGAACTGACATATTTTCTTGGATTTCAAATCCAACAAAATGAAGGCGGTATCTTTTTGTCTCAAACCAAGTATCTCAAACAGATCTTGAAGAAATATGGCATGGAAGATGCAAAACCAGTATGTACCCCTATGGTTACAGGATGTAGCCTCAGTGAAAATTATGAATCAGCAGTAGTACATCAACCAACCTATAGATCCATGATTGGAAGTCTGCTTTATCTGACAGGTACCCGACCAGACATCATGCATGCAGTGGGAATAGTTGGAAGATTTCAGGCAAATCCAAAGGAAACTCATCTTCAGGCAGTGAAGAGAATTTTCAAGTATCTTCAAGGAACTCAAAACTATGGCTTATGGTATCCTAGAGATACAGATATCACTCTTCATGCTTATACAGATGCAGATTGGGCTGGAAGCGTGGATGACAGAAATAGAACAAGTGGTGGTGCATTCTTTATGGGTTCCAAATTAGTATCTTGGTTCAGCAAGAAACATAGTTCGATTGCTTTATCTACAACTGAAGCGGAATATGTGGCTGCTGCATCTTGCTGCACTCAACTCCTTTGGATGATGCAATCCTTGCAGGATTTTCAAATCACTTGTACACCACCTATCTCCATCTTATGTGATAATACAAGTGCAATCAACATTTCAAAGAACCCAGTCATGCATTCAAAGACCAAGCACATACCTATCAAATATCATTTTCTCCGGGAACAAGTGCTGGAACAAAAGGTCAAGCTAGAGTATGTTCCCTCTAAGGAACAAGTTGCTGATATACTCACCAAACCACTACCCAGGGAAACTTTTGAATACCTCAGACAGAAGCTAGGAGTAGTTGATGCATCATCTTGCTGTTAAAACTTGTCTGTTTCAGAGAAAATGGGTGTACGCGAGTTTCCTGAGGAGGATCCGCGTACATACGCCGGTTTGTGAAGAGACAGTCGCGTATATGGAGGCTTGATGGATATCAGTAGGGACAGGCTTTGGTTGAAGATAGTCTAATATGGGTCTAACAGAGACCATCTAGCACAGGTTCAGGGGGAGCAGATAAACTTCTAATAATGCATTGTTGGCATTATCTTAGAAGCTTTTGGTTCTAGATCACAACTGTTGTTGGTTTCAGGTGGAACAAAGGCAGAGGGAGAACAAAAGGAAATCTTGGTTGCTGATCTGAATGGTGATTGACAGATGCTGTTGATATCAGTTATTGGTGACTTTCATAAATCTTGCTCTAGATAATTCGTCTCTATGTCATGTATCTCTTTTATGGTGTCAAGGTCATGTAATGACCTATTTTGGTTTCCCCACTATGCCTGGGATGAAGATGTAATGTACTTGGTTTTCATATGTAAATTTCTGATGTATCCCCACTTGGTTGGGTGGATGATCCCCACTTGGTTGGGTGAAGGACGTATGTATTGAGTCTTTTGGTGATAGGAAGGTCCTTTATGATGTATAAGTCATGATTCTTCTTGAAGAACATCTTTTTTCAGATCTTGCCTACAGTCAGGGGGAGCTTGGTTAGCACAGCAGGGCAGAGATTTCAGCATGTTCTCAGGGGGAGCACAACCCTTTTCCCTTGATGACAAAGGGGGAGAATGACTTTGAGGATCTTGGGGTTGCCATCAAGTCCAAAGGGGGAGATTGTTGGCATTATGACACAAGTTTGGAGCTATGGCACAGGTGTTGTCCTTGATGGCAACTCTCTTTGGTGACAGATCTCAGTATAGGCTCTCAGAATGAAGAAAAAGATATATACGCAGGTTCACCTAGAATAAGGCGCGTATACACGTGGGTTAGATGTTGCAAAGGCGCGTATGCATATACACGCACTTTCACGCAAGGAAAAGCGTGTATATGTTGGAGAACTTACTTTTGGTCCGTGGTAGTTAGTCCTTGGTATTTGAACCTATGGTTTTGGACCATGGTATCTCGTCAGAAGTGTTGATCCCAAGTATTGGGTCCATGGTATTGTTTTATTATGGTTTTGGACCGTGGTATTGAGAAAGGCCTAAGACTATAAAAGGGGAAGGAGATCATTTGGCAAAGGATCATCTGAATTAATTGAATATCTAATAAGTGCTAGATCTGAAATATTAGTGATTGGGGTTATGGTGCAGATCTGGATCTGAATGAAGGAGGAACCTTAGCGCAAAGAGAAGGATAAGTTCTATTGATGGGTCATAATCTTAAGGCTTGAATGATAGTATCTTTGTATGATTTTGATCTGTTATATGTGGCGCAGGCTTGATCTATAAATCAGATAATCTGGGTTAATTACTATTTGAATATTTGAAAGAGTGAATTATCCTTTTTAGATCTGTACGCAGGTTTAGAGAAGCAAAGGCACGTATACACGCTGACTCAGTGAATACAAACAGCGTATACGTAGGTTGGTCCAAACACAGAAGCGTATGCACGCAGGTTTCAGGTTATTGAAGTAGTGTATATCTTTTGAGTTGTGATCTAGCTACTTCTGTTTATTACTGCAGTGTTCTGGGTTCAGAATTTGGTGTGTGGTTACTTTTACTATGTTTTGGGTACAGCTGTCAGAGAAGTATCTACTTGATTCAGTTCTAATTGGTGAAAAGGAGATTGTTCGATGTAGAAATTCTTGATGATTGATTGATGTTCATGGATCCAGTCTGAAAATTTATGAAATGTGGTCCCTGGAAGAAAGAGAAGGTTGTAGCCTTCTGTAGGCTAGCACCTACGTACTAGTATCTTGGCTAGTGCAAGAGCAAAGGGGGTTGTAACTCCCTTCCAGGAGAAGCTGGAGAACGAGAGAGGGTTGTAGCTCTCTGCAGGTTTCAGCCTGCGTACTGGTAAAGGACTGCACCAGTACATTGTAAAAAGAAGTTTCTAATTAAAAGAAGATAGAGATGAATTGCAGTAGGTGGTTTTCACCCACATTGGGTTTCCACCTTATATCTTGTGTTCTTGTGTGTGTGATTGTCTTCAGATCTGTTTTACTGTTTCTAGTTACTATTTATTTGATCCTAATACACAGATTAATGATCAACATCAGTAATATAAATTAAATTATAAGCCTGCATTGCATACGCGGGTTTCCTTCTCTGTAGTTGCGTATATACGCAGTTTTATCTAACTGAAGTAGCGTATATGATCTGGGTTTGAAAAAGAAAATAAGTGACTTGATAATACTGATTCACCCCCCCTCTCAGTATTATTCACAAAGAATCCAAATATGCTATTTATTTCTAAAAATTTTGCACAAAAAATTTCAGATCTATTGTTGGCTTAGGGGGTTTTGACCTAGGTTCAGATCTACTATTGGGTTAGGGGATCTTGACCATCAGATTCTCCTAAATATTGGTCATGAACTATTAAGCCTCTTCTAACCAAGGTTGCAGCTTTTCCTTAAGCGAGGCCTCCTTCTTTTGTGCCACCTCTACCTGCACGAGGAGCTACTTCCCCTCCTGTAATTTGGCTAGACATTATGCTGGTGCAATGGAGCGCACCATTGCCCTGACTTCATCTTACTACCTCTGTAGCTTCCTGACCTCCTTATTCAATGTCTACGAGTTTGGGTCTTCTTGTCGAGTAGTCAAAAAATCCATTCATTGCTCAAATAATGCCAAACAGTCAGCAACTGTGGCATCCAGTGTGGCCATTCCTTCTTTGATGGCAGCTCCTTGCTGCTCCCTGACCTCAGGCGGAGTCGCGAGCTGAAATTTTAACTGTTGCTCAATTATTTTCATATTGATTTCAAATTGAACTCGGCCAACCTCTGTCTTTGCTTCACACACCCCAGCAGCTAATTTTCCGATATTCTCTTATGGTTATGCATCCTCAGGATTATGCAACTCAGGCACTGTTCTGCATGCCTTTGCGACTGCGGACTCCAGTTGGGAACTCTATGCCTGCATCGTCTCCTTTCATTTTAAGGCCCGTGTCTTCTCGGCGAACATCTGCTCGTTGTTCACTTTGTATTCGCTGATGATATTGAGAGCGCGCTACTCCCGAGCTCTTAATTTGTCTGTGACTCCTGCATGTAGTGCGTGAATAATCTCATTAGGGAGTGCTGCTATATTCAACTTGATATTCTTGAGTGTGCTTAAGATGATTTGATCATCAACTGATTCCACATGAAGGGACCCTTTTGGTAAGGCAATAGTTCAAAGGTTGAGGGTCCTTACTAGCTTGACTGCTTGACTTGTCCCAAGTGCCAGGCTCACTTGTTTTGTGCTCGCTTGACCAGTGCCCACTTGTAGCTTGTTTGCCTGGATATGCAACTCATGCAGATTATTTTGGATGCTCCCCAACATCTGCATATATTGTTTCTTGAACTGATGCAACACTTCAGTCGTAGTGTCCCTTATTTTATCCTGGATCTCATCGAGATCGCCCTTTGTCAAGACCATGCGGTCACCCTGCGACTTGTCTAATTTTTGTTTCTTCCTAGGACCTTCCTGTTGTCCCTTGCCACGTCTTTTTAGAATAAACGGGGTGCTCTACCCCTCATCTCCTCTGCTGCCTTGTTCTAACAATTCTTCATCCTCGGTCTCTGGTGAAGGTGAATTTCCATTTCTTTGTGACTTGCGTTGCTCTTGTTCTGCTTGTTCCTTGGCAGTGCACTCTTTCTCCATTCGAGCCTTCTTTGAGGCTTCCTTCTTTCTTTGTGTGGCCAGGTTCTACGCAACCTACTTAGTTGCTTCCTTTCTCTTCTACGCTGCCGAACTTCTCGTGCCCTTACTGGTTCCAATATCTAAGTCTGAGGGTGCACACCCCTCTACTGGCCATCATGCGATCACCTCCTTCACGTCTGACTTCGTTACCAAATATGGAAAGTCATGCCATTTCTGTTATGGATCCTTCTGCGCCTGAATTTATACTCGGTGGAAGTTAGCCTTGAATGCTGCATAGGCTGACAATTGTGTGTACAAGGTCAGGGACAACCTTGGGCATTGGTTAATGGCCATGCAGAGGCTTGATTCCATGAGGACCCAAAATATCTTTGTCTCTATGATCCAGGTGGGGTCCTTTGTGGCCCATAAAGATGAAAACTATGCCGCTTATGGTAATCCTTCTTCCTGCAGAGGAAATTGGCTATCCTCCGACAACTCCCACGCAACCAAAACAATAGATGGTAGCAACCAAGCGTAATAAAACGAATTGGTCTCATCTTGGGCCTCGCAGAATTTCGCGGGGAATTCTTGGCACATGTACCTAGACCAATTGAACTGCACACCCTTCGTGCACTGTGTAGATAAGGACACTATGGGCATCGGAACCTTGTCCGCACGACAATTTCTCATTACCTTCTGTAGAAATTTTGAATAATATAACAGTTATTCAAAGAGATTATCCTGATTATACACTATTTGAGGAATGCATGCATAATACATAACCTCCTCTACCATTGATCATCAACTTTGCAGAATTAAAAACAATCGCATGCACACATTGAAAACATCAATCACACATATCAACACAGTATGTAATGGGTAAAACATACAGATGAAAACCCCCAACTATCTGTATATTATAATGATAGAGAACATGTAACAATACATAGTACAATACTCCTCACAAGTACTCAGTACTATCTCCACATGCTACACACAAACTAGCTCAGATCTGAACAAGTCACGGGTTCAAATCTCCTCCACTGTTTTCCTGCCTCTACTGTGCAATCCAAGTTGAGAATAGATCTGATCCAAGTTCGAATTCCCTTGGCTTGTATTGCGCAATCCTCATTGGCAATCTCAATCAATGATTGTGCAAATCTCATGCACAGCTATAGTCACAATTGATAGTAGTCTCACCCTTTCACCCACCTCTAACACTTGTCTCCACTGAACTATCCATGCACTGAGTTAACTGATGTATTCTTTAGTTGATTTATGAGTTAATAATTAGTGAATTAATTAATAATTAATTCACATCACTCATCACTAGTGTATTTGGCAGTTAGACTAAATACAACTAGTTCAACTAAGTCAAACTGAACACAACTCCATCAACTCCACCAAACTCAATCAATTGAGTTCTAACTGAAGTCCATCATGCAATAGCTCAACTAACCCATAGGAAAAGCGTATTTCCTTTTGGCAGTTGCATGTGCCACATCCGTAGCTCGAACTAAAGTGTTGCAAGAGGATAAGATAATGTTTATAGTCCAAATATTATTAAGAGCTAATAATATTCGACTGTTCTATTTTTAGACTGGCAGTCTAAAAATAGACTCCGCCCATATGTCTAAAAATAGAGGTCCATCTATTTTTACCAACATGACCAATCATCCATAAATAGCATCCTGCAACTCATAGACCATGATCCATATGTCTAAAAATAGACTTTGCGCCAAAAATAGCTTACGGGCCCACTTAGTGAAGGCGACTTCTTTTCACTGAGCTCCATCATATTGTTGCATTTTCAACACCTTCTCTGCTAAGATATACGTGGCAATTTGCACTACGAGGTTGTTTATTTAGGTGATGGAATAACCACGCACCTTTTTTAGGAGGTCGAATTCTTTCTTCATTCTTTCTGCCAGATCCTTTTCTCTTGTCTTTTTGCCCAAATCCGTGGCCGAATTCAATCCCTCATATGGTAGATGTGTGATTTTGTGGATACACATGTCTATGATGGGGATAGGCCCTCCTAGCCATAAGCATCCATCGTGCACCAAAGTGAGTAGTCGGCGCACACACATTGTGTTAATAGGGGTGCCATGACAATGGGGCACCCACAACAGATTTAGTAATCTTGAATTCTCCACACCGCAGATGCATTCCATCATCTCTAGCACAGTAACACCTAAATCCGCGTAGTAGATGCTCTTAATATATTTATCTATTGTTAAGTGAGGAAACCTAGCATGATTTGTGAGGTCCCAATCTTCCATCTTCAACAGTGGGATCCGTGTAAGCCGCAGAGCTTCAAAGGGAACCTGATCAGGCAGCAGAGGTCTAGAAATGAAATTTTTTTCTGAGTCTGGGTCTTTTGAGACCTTCGTCTTCCCCTTGCATGGAGGGATATAGTCAAGTAGCTTTGTGATGGGCTCCACTCCCTTTGCATCTATGTCTTCGATACCCTGGCCTTCCTCCACCTCTAGATTGATGACCTTCTTGGGTTGCTTGTATTTCTTTTGTTTCTATGTGTTGCAGAATGCTTCATGGGGGATTTTCGCCCTAGTACCATTTTTTTTTCTTATCCTGCTTTGGTTTAACTATCTGGATTTCTCTTGCAGGGGTGGGCTTCGGCCTAGGTGACCTCGACGTCGTATGCACAAGAGTCGAAGCTTCCATACTCACCACTTCTGGGGCGACTCCCTTAGAGGCAACATTGCCACCAGTGCTCACTGTTTCTGTTGGGCTTGGTCCAAGCATTTTCTCGAGAATGAACTTATGATTCAACTCTAACAGCTTAGCAAATGCAGGGCTCACAACTAAATCCTCCCAATACGATCGGTTCATAGGAAACAAACAAAAAAGCTCAACAAAAATCTATAGGGGATTTTGAATTTGAATCTGACCATTCCCCACAAATTCTGAAAATTAATGTTGTTTTGGCACAAATCTTCAAAGATTTTTTCCTTAAATGTTTCCAGCCCACTCCTCTTAACCGTCTTTTGGCTGTCAAGTCATGAATAGTCAATCCAACATTCACTTTTCTGCTACTTTGCGTGGTACCTCCATCCATGGTGCAACTACCTGCATGCAATTTCATATGTTGCAACCTTGCCATTTTTAATGCAGCCCACCTGCTATGTAGTCCTCCAAACCGGGCAATGTAGTTTAGAGTCCCACGCTCCCTTGCAACTGCTTGGAGCACTACGATTGCCCTGTTTCCATATAGTCATTGCGTAGGATCCTTGTATACAGCTTCAATCAACTTCCATTCACTCTTCCCGGAAAAGGATCTCCAT